>CM055120.1:437274957-437874957 GCA_029206835.1 Rana muscosa
TGCTATGTGTCCCTAGAACACCTGATGTGTTCCTTGCATGTTGGTGTTGGGCCTCTGTATGTGGCCAGGCTGTGTAAAAGTCTCACATGTGGGATGTTAGCTTTACAAAATAGGGTCATTTTGTGGGTGTTACCATTGTCCTGGTGCTCCAGGGCCTTCAAAAGTGTAATGGGTGGTTGAGAAATGAGATGTGTAATTTATGTTCCTAGAATGCCTGAAGGTGCTATTTCAATATTGGGCCTCTGTATGTGGCCAGGCTGTGTAAAAGTGTCACACATTTGGTATCGCCATACTCGGGAGGAGTAGCAGGATGTATTTTGGGGTGCCATTTTTGATATTTACATGCTATGTGTTGGCAATATCTTACAAATGGACAACTTTGTGTAGAAAAAAGTGTTTTTTCATTTTTTTTTTTTTACATTTTCCAAAAACTTCTGGAAAAAAATTAACCGTTCAAAAGACTCATTATGCCTCATAGATTATACGTTGGGATGTTAGCTTTACAAAATGGGGTCATTTTGTGGGCATTGCCATTGTCCTGGTGCTCCAGGGCCTTCAAAAGTGTAATAGGTAGTCAACAAGTTAGATGCATAATTTATGCTCCTAGAAAACCTGATGGTGCTCCCTGCATATTGGGCCCCTCTATGTGGCTAGGCTGTGATAAAGTTCCACACATGTGGTATCGACATACTCAGGAGGAGTAGCAGAATGTGTTTTCGGGTGTCCTTTGTATACACATGCCATGTGAGAGAAATAACCTATTGCAATGACAATTTTGTGGGGGGGGGGGGAATAAAAAAAATCTTCTTTTTGCAAAGCATTGTGGGGAAAAAATTACAACATCAAAAACCTCACCATGCATCTTACTAAATACCTTGGAATGTCTACTTTCGAAAAAGGGGTAATTTGGGGAGTATTTGTACTTTCCTGGCTTGTTCGGGTCGCAAGAAATGAGGTGGGCCACCAGTACATCAGGTGTGATTAATTTTTTAAGATTTGCACCATAGCTTGTAGACTCTCTAACTTTCACAAAGACCAAATAATATCCACTAATTTGGGTTATTTTTACCAAAGATATGTAGTAGTATAAATTGTGGCCAAAATTTATGAAGAAAAATTAATAATTGGCAAAATTTTATCACATAAACTAAGAAAAATTTGTGTTTTTTTCAAAATTGTTCATCTTTTTTTTCATTTATAGTGCAAAAAATAAAAAACCCCAGAGGTGATCAAATACCACCAAAATAAACCTCTATTTGTATGAAAAGGACAAAAAATTCATTTGGGTACAGTATTACATGACTGAGTAATTTCATTCAAAGTGTGAGCGCACTGAAAGCTGAAAATTGGTCTGGGCACGAATGGGGTTTAAATGCCCAGTAAGCAAGTGGTTAAACAGGTTCTAACACTGCCTCACTCAGTTAAAAAAAAAAAAAAAAAAATCTCGTTTTGGCTAGAGCAGGACTTTAAAGCAAACCAGGTCTCGGGTATACTGTACATTCATGTGACGTGATTGCATGCTAATGTATAATAACACTTGGGTATTACTCAACTGGTCTTGTCCTGAGCAAACAAGGAAAAGCCACACACTGACTTGGTTGGCTGAATGACAGTTGCCATCTATGGCTAAGTCCCTGCAATGTATTTCACCCTAATGGACCGAATTGTAGAACACTAGTGGTCTTGTCCTAAACTGTACTGTGAAGCGGCTTACTACATATGCCTACAGTTGCTGAGTGTGGATTGATATTCTTCTGGCTAACATTGCATGCAGTCACTCTGGTCACTGCTAATTATTTAACTGAGAGGGGTTATTCTGGGATTTTTAGGGAAACACGGCCTGGTAAGGCCAAATATTCCCAACCCAGGGGACTTTAAATGAGAGACATGGCACGGTAATGCCATGTATCTCCATCCCAAATCATGTGAGGAGAGGAGCAAAGGGGGGCGGGACTTTAAATGAAGCATGTGTAAGCCAAAGCATAATAAGGTAAAACAATTGGAATTTATTACAAATAAAACAAGCATACAAGATTGATTCCATATACATTAGTTAGTCATAGAATATATAGTTACAAATGTTACAATGCGGTTAAGCATGGCAGGTTCATTCCATGGTCGTCAAAGTCATGGAGTGTGCAACGGGTAAGAAATGGGCAAAACTTATGTCATGGTACATCAAAATTAAATTCCATGGTTCACCAAGCAAATTGAGGTAAAGGCGTAAAAAGGGGTAATGCCCGCCTTTACCTCAATTTGCTTGGTGAACCATGGAATTTAATTTTGATGTACCATGACATAAGTTTTTCCCATTTCTTACCCGTTGCACACTCCATGACTTTGATGACCATGGAATGAACCTGCCATGCTTAACCGCATTGTAACATTTGTAACTATATATTCTATGACTAACTAATGTATATGGAATCAATCTTGTATGCTTGTTTTATTTGTAATATGTAATAAATTCCAATTGTTTTACCTTATTATGCTTTGGCTTACACATGCTTCATTTAAAGTCCCGCCCCCCTTTGCTCCTCTCCTCGCATAACACTGCTAGGTGACTAACTTGCCACATAGTTGTGAATGAAACCTGTTATCTGAAAACCTGTTCTGTGCAAATCATATTAGCAAGTTGTATAATAACAGACAAGTGAACACCTCCCCCAACAACATTTTTACTTTAGATTTCTTCAGATTACAACATTGACTGAATATCTTTTTAGATGCAGTTTAATAAGTCCTGGCCTAAAGCTATATACAGATTAACCTTTTTACCACAAAACTCTCTCCTTCAGGCACTCGAGACATGTGTGAAGAACTGTGGCCACAGGTTTCACGTTTTAGTCGCCAGTCAAGAATTTGTTGAGAGTGTGCTGGTGAAAACTATCCTTCCCAAAAACAACCCTCCAACCATAGTTCATGATAAAGTGCTCAACCTTATCCAGGTAAGTCAAAACATCCAATGAAACGATCTGGAACTGTTCATACTTTTGTTTATGGTACAGTAATTCAAGTGGACACAGCTTGTTCTTTTAAATGGATTTTATACAGATTTGTGCTGCTGTTGAAATCTGCAGAGGGTGTACACTATGCACGCTGAACATGATTGTAGAAACCTAAACGTTGGTTCATATTGTCTGTCTTCCGTTTTTTTTCACTGAAAAAAACTGCATTAACTTTTTATATTGAACTTCAAATATTTGTATTAAAGCCTAAATGCAGGCTAAATTAAAAACTGAACAATCAGCACAAAGGACTTAACCTGTAGTCAGTAGGGTGTCCCTTGCGTGGATTCCTCTTTATATGGTTGCAATCCTGCTCTGTCCTGAACCACCAACACCCCTGCCACTGTTATCTCCTGATGTGGTGGTGGTCAATACAGTGACAGCTGGTGTGTTTTTTGTTTTTTTTGGGGGGTGGGTGGCAAACACCCCCCCCACCGCGTTCGACCGGCTTGCATTCGTTCGCCATTGTCGCACAACTGGGTGGATTCGGAGCTTGTAGCCCATCCCTTTTTTGAAGCCTATTGGAGCCTCTGGCTCTAATTATGTGCTTATTAGAAAAAAACACGCCCATTGGAATCCATGCATTCGGTGCTCTGCATGTAGATTAGGGGGCCGGACCGCCACTGTTACTACAGCTAAAGCCTAGTACACACAAGCCAAACGTCTGACAGCATCGGCCGGCTCAATAGAAATTGTCCGACATTCGGCCTGTGTATACTGCAGCCAATCAGACAGGAGCCAGTTTCTGTCTGAGGCATGACTGAAAAAGGTCTGTCGGTTAGCTCCTGGTCATGGCCAATGGCTGAGAGCGCTGAACCGGAGTTTTCGGGGGGGGGGGGGGGGGGAGGGGGTGTTTGGTGTGCGTCCCCTTCCCTGTCAGAACACAATAGAACAGCAGGGGAGATTGCTGTACTAACCTTGCATGGTTATTACCGCAGCTCCTCCCAAGCTGTCAGTTTTTTTTGTTTTTGTTTTTTTAGTCTTGCTGGGTTGAACTAAAAACTACGTGTGTGTGTGTGTGTGTGTGTGTGTGTTTTTTACATACATGTCATCACATATGTCATGACAACTCCAAAAATCTTGGAAGTGATACGTGGTAGAGAACAGAAAAACTCCATGCCCAATGGAAAAATAAGAATAATCACACAGAACCAGCCCTGTAGGGCTCCACAATAAGCAGTAAACAAAATCAAAAATCTCAAAGCATCCATGACAATTGGACACGCATGCAGCTGAGTGTAGCTTATCAGTGTGGTATGATAGATGTAATATTTTTCTCATATGAGCCGCCCAACACGACCACACAAATTCGCCCCCTGACTTCTCTGAACGAAGCCCTAAGAAAAGAATAATGTATGGGCAAGTAGTAGAGCGGAAGGAGCAGGTAGGAGATCAAGACAAGAAAGGTGCTCCCTCTCTAGTGAGAGACAGAGGTGGGTGATAACTGACACTAAAGCTCCACACACCTTCACAGATTTTGGTCAGAGGTTAAGTTGCAATTATCGAGCAGGACTGCCTTTCATAATGTGCAGTAGTCCCCTTTACAATAAATCTCCGTTCCAAGCCACAATCCCAGGTGCACACAATCCAAATTACAGTGGGGCAAAAAAGTATTTAGTCAGCCACCAATTGTGCAAGTTCTCCCACTTAAAAAGATAAGAGAGGCCTGTAATTGTCATCATAGGTATACCTCAACTATGAGAGACAAAATGTGGAAACAAATCCAGACAGACAATCACATTGTCTGTCTGATTTGGAAAGAATTTATTTGCAAATTATGGTGGAAAATAAGTATTTGGTCACCTATAAACAAGCAAGATTTCTGGCTCTCACAGACCTGTATCTTCTTTAAAAGGCTTCTATATCCTCCACTCATTGGCACCTGTTTGAACTTGTTATCAGTATAAAAGACACCTGTCCACAACCTCAAACAGTCACACTCCAAACTCCACTATGGTGAAGACCAAAGAGCTGTCGAAGGACACCAGAAACAAAATTTTAACCCTGCACCAGGCTGGGAAGACTGAATCTGCAATAGGCAAGCAGCTTGGTGTGAAGAAATCAACTGTGGGAGCAATAATTAGAAAATGGAAGACTTACAAGACCACTGATAATCTCCCTCGATCTCGGGCTCCACGCAAGATCTCACACCGTGGGGTCAAAATGATCACAAGAACGGTGAGCAAAAATCTCAGAACCACACGGGGGACCTAGTGAACGACCTGCAGAGAGCTGGGACCAACGTAACAAAGGCTACCTTCAGTAACACACTACGCTGCCAGGGACTCAGATCCTGCAGTGCCAGACGTGTCCCCCTGCTTAAGCGAGTACATGTCCGGGCCCGTCTGAGGTTTGCTAGAGAGCGTTTGAATGATCCAGAAGAGGATTGGGAGAATGTCATATGGTCAGATGAAACCAAATTAGAACTGTTTGGTAGAAACACAACTCGTCATGTTTGGAGGAGAGAGAATGCTGCGTTGCAACTAAAGAACACCATACCTACTGTGAAGCATGGGGGTGGCAACATCATGCTTTGGGGCTGTTTCTCTCCAAAGGGAACGAATGGGGCCATGTATCGTGAGATTTTGAGTGCAAACCTCCTCCCATCAGCAAGGACATTAAAGATGAAACGTGGCTTGGTCTTTCAGCATGACAATGATTCCAAACACACCGCCCAGGCAACGGAGTGGCTTCGTAAGAAGCATTTCAAGGTCCTGGAGTGGCCTAGCCAGTCTCCAGATCTCAACCCCATAGAAAACCTTTTGGAGGGAGTTGAAAGTCCGTGTTGCCCAGCGACCGCCCCAAAACATCACTGCTCTAGAGGAGATCTGCATGGAGGAATGGGCCAACATACCAGCAACGGTGTGTGACAACCTTGTGAAGACTTGCAGAAAACATTTGACCTCTGTCATTGCCAACAAAGGATATATAACAAAGTATTGAGATTAACTTTTGATATTGACCAAATACTTATTTTCCACCATAATTTGCAAATTCTTTCCAAATCAGACAATGTGATTGTCTGTATTTTCTAATGTCTTCCACCTTCCTCAGCCATAATGCTGTGGTCGGTGGATTCTACTGTTTCCACATCAAAGGTATACAGGATTTAGCTGCATTTAGTAAATGACATAGGACAGATTTTTTATGTTTTCATTGGAATAGTGGTAATATGTAATAAAAAAAAAAAAAACGCTGGGTCATTCGGAATTTGAAAATGAGTAAATTTCTGGGAAATCGTTTGAACCATTGCCCGGAAAGAAGTCAACTTAGGGACTGCATATTTGACCTTCTGGTAAAACAGCGGTCCATATTTTGAGGTGAGCGGCCTGTGTACCTGGGGGTGGACATACACGGAAGTGGTTGTACTAGTGATCATTTACAAGCACTCTGTTTCACGGCTAGAGGATCCTTCTATCTCCCTGTTGGTGTACCAGTTAACACTCTTCTGGTTTCTGAACTTTATATTTTATGGACTCTTTGTGTGACATATGATCTTAGCGCAGCTCTGTAAAAAACCCCTATCCCCATTGAAATGAATACCGCTGTATTACCGCGGTAATACCAATTAAAAAATGCCCAGAAGCTACGAAAAACCAGGAAGTGCACAGTATGTGATGGAAGGGGGTAGGGTTATTGGCTGATGCTAACGCGGTAAAAACGCGTAGGCTTTAGCGCTAATGCGGTAATAACGCTTATCGTTTTTAGCGCGTTATTGCAATGCCTCGATGTGAAAGGGGCTTATCTGAACCACATCGCCAGCAATGCTCTTACGCATCTGGAAAGATAGCATTAAGTCGACTAGGTGTCATATACCATCTTGTAAATATCTTATAATTAGTTTGCTGTATTTTGGTACAGATTGAAGATTTCTAGGAAAGCTCAATCATATTTTGAATTTGTAAATCGGTGAATGTGCGATGCAAGTCTGTGCTCCATTTTAAAGGAAAAAGGTTGGTCTTTATTGAGAAGATATCAAAGAACAAGAGATATACAGACATGTCCTGTGCATAGTATAATACGATAGGCCATACACATCATCTATACATAGATCAATGTCAGTCCGACCCAAAATACATTATCAAAACTAAACGAAGGAAAATAAAACAAAGACATGAGAAAAACAGCATCTCAAGATCACTGGGTCCAAGGAGTCCATACCCGATCGAATTTCTTGGGACAACCCCTGCTCACATATGTCAACTTATACATCGGTATGACCGCATTAACAGAGGAGTCCCAAGACTCAATTTTGGGGGGGGGGGGGGGCAGGGGAGGACCATTGTTTGTTTGAGGATTTCTTTCTTAGCATAAAACATTAGCAAAGATACAAGTAACTTTGTGTATCTGGGCCTCTGGTCATCATCGTGTATCCCAAGCAGGGCCAGTTCAGGTGATGCTGGGATAGACAATGCGAGTCGGATATTAATACATTCAAAGACCTCGGCCCAGAACTTCTCCACCAAGGGACAAGCCCAGACCATATGAATAAATGTACCCTCCGAAGAGCGACATTTCTGACACATAGGGGATCTATCCGGGTAAATACCGTGTAGTCTCTGAGGTGTGTAATAAATACGGTGAATAAATTTAGTCTGCATTAATTTATCTCTAGAGGAGATCAGCAATTTAGACCCATCTTCAAAACATTCCTCCCAAGTAGCTCTGTCCAGGCTGGGGACATCCGTCAACCATTTTCCCCATACGTTGTCTATTTTAGGCGAGTCAACTACCAAGAGTGCAAGGTAAAGAGCAGAGAGCGTCTTCTTAAGATCCTCCTGAGCCAGCAATCTCTCAACAGGATCCGCTACTAAATTAATAGTCTGGGGGAATTGAGCCCTGGCAGCGTGTCTCAACTGGAAGTATCGGAATAGCATTCGCTCCGGCAGCCCATACTGGTCAACCAATTGTCTGAAGGACAATAACCTACCGGAGCGAAAAACATCCCGAAGGGTCTTAATGCCATATCCAACCCATAGCTGTGGGTCAGGGATCGTCCTAAAATGAGGGAGGGAGGGATTACCCCACAGCGGGCAGAATGGAGAAATGTGGTTCGGACGGTTAAATCTCTTCCGAGCAATAGTCCACACCTTAAGGGTAGTCCTGGTTGGTCCCGGAAGAGCCGAGTACTCAGCTGCCCCCCCTGTATACCAGGTTCCCCAACTCACCCAGCGAACCCACGACAGCGGCCTCCAAGCAGGTGGCCGCGTTCGACTTGGACTGCATAAACCACCAACGTACTGTGACCAAAATCGCCGCCCAGTAATACACCAGGAGGCAGGGGAGCGCAAGACCCCCATAACGGACAGGGAGTTGCAATGTGGATCTCGCAAGCCTAGGCGAGGAGCCCCTCCAGATAAAGGAGCCTATACAGACATCCAGCTCCTTGAAAAAAGAGCCAGGGAGCCAAACCGGACAGTTCCTAAACATATAAGTGAATCTGGGAAAAAACATCATTTTTAGCACATTAATGCGTCCGAGCAGGTTGAGGGGTAAGTCTTTCCATCTGAGACAATGTTCCCTAAGTCTCATCACCAGGGGTTTCAGATTGAGGCGGCGAAAATCCCGAAGGTCCCGCGTACCACAATCCCAAGGTATTTGAACTCCTCGACCCAAATCAACGGGGTACAAGAGACCCCGCCCCGGGGCCGAGGATCCAGCGGGAACAAGACCGATTTTAGACCGATTGATCCTGACCCCGGAAAAGCTGCCGAATTCCTCAAATATCTGCAGAGCTGCCCGCAAAGAACCATCAGCATCCTGAAGGTAGAGTAAGGCATCATCTGCATATAGGGATATTTTCTCCTCCAGAGCGCCAACCCGCAGCCCACGAACCGCAGAAGACTCTCTATTCAAGATCGCCAGCGGCTCCAAGGCCAGGGCAAACAAGCTGGGTGACAAGGGACAACCCTGTCGGGTGCCCCTCTGGAGGAGAAAAATCTCTGACAACCTATCGTTAGCACGGACTCTAGCTCTGGGGGAGTCATACAGCATTCCCAGCCACCTGCAGAACCTAGGCCCAAACCCGAATCGTTTCAAAACCTCCCATAGATAACCCCATTCCACCGAGTCAAAAGCCTTCTCCGCATCAAGAGAGGCTATGACTCGGTTACCACCATTGTCATGGGAGGTGTCTAGATTAAGGAACAGTCGACGGATGTTGATGTCCGTGCCCTTACCCGGCATGAATCCCGCCTGATCCGGGTGGACCAAATCCTCCAGCACCGTAATCAGACGAAGGGCAAGGATCTTGGCCAATAACTTGGCATCAGCATTAATGAGAGAAATGGGCCTATGAGAGCCACAATCCTCTGGATCCTTACCAGGTTTGGGCACCAACACCACCATAGCATCAGCCATTGTATCAGGAAGGGAGCCCCGAACCAAAAACTTCTGAAAAAGATCCGTCAGTCTAGGGGCCAACAACTCCTGATATTCTGAGTAAAACTCAATAGGGATCCCATCCAGCCCAGGGGCTTTCCCTGACTGCATACAGCTCAGTGCCTTCTGCACCTCCTCTAAAGTAATGTCCTTTTCTAAGTCCAAGCTCCGTTTCGGGTCAAGCGTGGGGAAGGGGACCCTGTCCAAAAAGTCGGAGAGGTCCGCATTGGTATAAGTCACCCTGGATGAGTAAATGTCTCTATAGAAGCGAAAAAATCTTGAGCAAATGGATTCCAGGGAAGTAAGCAACGAGCCGTCCGCGTCTCTAAGCCTGCCCACATGTGTAGAGGCTCGCTGCCCCCTGGCTAACCAAGCCAAGAGTTTGCCATTTTTGTCCCCAAACTCAAAGACTCTCTGAGCCCTATCAAGCATGGATTTCTTAGTGATGTCCACCCTCATCAAGGACAATTCCCTAAGGGTGTGTTGCCAGGCGTGATAGGCCTCCGAGCCAGGTGACTGGACATAAGCCCTCTCACGCGACAGGGCATCTGCCTCCAGCTGTCTCAGAGCCCGCTCAGACCCTCTCCTCCTAACAGCAATCTTTTTAATATACACACCCCTCCACCAGGCTTTAAAAGTATCCCAGAGTATTAATGGGCCTGAGGACTCAGCATTCCGTAGCCAGAAACTACAGATTTCATCCGGTAGGTCCTCTTGGATCTCCGGATCTGCCACCCAGTATCTAGAAAGTCTCCAGACCCCCCTGACTCCGGAAGAGGCAGCACCAACCGAGACCATCAATGGAGCATGATCAGAAATGCCGCGAGATAGAATCTCAGTCGAAATCACCTCCCCAACCAGTCCGGGAGAGGCAAACGCCATGTCTATTCGAGACAGAGTATGGTATGTAGCTGAAAGACAAGTATACTGGGTGTCAGAAAGGTGAAAATTGCGCCAAAGATCTGTCAAACCAAATGAGGATGCCCACAAAGACAGCCCTGAACTAGGGGCAGGTGAGGGCCGGAGTCTGTCCTGTACGTCAGACATGACCAAGTTGAAATCCCCCACTAACAGTACCTTATCTACCCCATATTGAACAGCCATCTGCATCACCGAGTGGAGAAGGGTGGGATCCGCAGGAGGAGGCAGAGTCCAACAATAACATACGGAACATCCGCTATTAGAGCATGCATAATAATAAACCTACCACCAGGGTCAGTGCGAATCGCCTGCAACTGGAAAGGCAAGGAGCGGTGCACAAGGATACTCACTCCCCTAGCATAATTGGAATAGGAGGCATGATAATGAGCATCCACCCAGGCCTGCCTCAGCCCCAGGACTCTAGAGCCCACCAAATGCGTCTCCTGCAGTATACAGATTTTCGGATTATGCTGCTGAATGAATTTAAACACTAGTGACCTCTTAACAGCAGAGTTGAGGCCCCTGACATTCCATGACATTACAGTAAACTTAGCCATCATGTAGGTACGACAAAAATGAAGGATAGCAGCTCATGTTCCCCATCCTAGGTACCCTGAAGGGGCGCAGCGCCCCCGCACCAGGCAAGGGATGCATCCAGAGGCGGAAGACCAGGAGGTGCCGCACCCCCACGGCCAACGCCAGAGAACACACCCACCGAGCCGACCCTGAAAACATTATCTCTAAGACCAACCAATTGACAGTTAAGGAAATAAACATAACAAACCATAAAACAACCGCAGTACGGACAGCAACGGCCATCCAACCCCCACCCCGTGTCCTCCCAACATGGAGTAACACATCTTTCCCCAAACAGAACTTGTCCAATGACTATCTCAAAAAGATTTGGAGGCGCGGGCCGCAGCAGACCGGCCCACACAGTCACCAGTGAATGACCAACATAACCCAAAAAGAAAAAAAAGAACCAATAATAAGAGGTTTCTATAGTCACAGGTGTGAGATGCTGGAGTGAGAAACACGCTTTGCCAGCATAGTCTAACAAATATTCCTGGGTACAGAAAAACAAAGCACATGGCGGGCATTCAGCAGGTTCAATGGGCAGGGGAATTCCAGTGTAGCTTCAGGCAGAAAACATGGGGAGGACACAGGAGTGTAGGTAGGTAGTCCAGACAAAATAGACAGATCCCCCCAGTCTCACACCCGATCACCCCAGTTAAAAACCCCCATGAGTAACCCCAAGTACCTTAATACCCCAGCTGAAAAACACCGCCACGTACGCTAAGGGAATGAATGATCCTCATGGAGGCAGTGTCTCAAGCCATGCACCTGCATCTTTAGGATTGGTGAAGATCCGCACAATCTCACCGTCGACCACCTGCAGTTTAGCCGGGAACATGATGTTGTAGCGGATTCCCTTCGTCCGGAGACCAGCTTTCACGCCATCAAAGGAGCGCCTCTGCCTCTGCGTCTCCATGGTGTAATCCGGGAAGAACATCAGCCTGGTGTTGCGGTACGGGATATTACCCGCCATGCGGGCGGCTCGGAGCAGCTCATCCCTATTCCGGAAATTCAACAACCAAAGGATGAAGGTACGGGGGGGGCCCCCTCCGGACATGGTCTTGGCGGCACACGATGAGCCCGCTCCACTGTAAAATGCGGGGAGAGCTGAGCCGCAGGCAGCAGGGTTTTGAGGAGATCCTCCATGAACGTCGCGGGACTGTGCCCTTCCACCCCCTCCGGGAGGCCTACGATGCGGATGTTGCGCCTGCTTCTGTTTTCGGCGTCCTCCGCGCGGTACTCAAGCGCCTTCACCTTGGTGAGCAAGGTCCGGATGGAGGCATCATGACTGGACACCGTGTCCTCCACGTCGCCAACCCGCTGTTCAGCGTCCGTCAGTCTGGAGTGGATTTTGTCCAGATCCTGCCTCAGCAAGCCCACGTCCATCTGCACTGCCTCAATCTTGTTTGTGAGCATCGTCTGGCAAGTGGTGATGGCCGCCTGGGAGGTCGTAATAGCTGCCATGACCTCCGGGATACCAGGCGGGGAAGCCGCCACGCTTTCCTCCTGGTCCGTCTGCGACGCCATATTGTGTCGGCACGCAAGCTCGCCCGGCAGTGGAGAGGCCGGATTTTCTGTGGTCGCGACAGCCAAGGGGAACCTCAACCTTTTGCCCTTCTTCGGGCCTCCAAAGGTTCTGGACGGCATACAGGTGCAGTGGATCCAAAATCTGAAGAAATCCACCCAGGAACGGAGTTAAAGACGGATCTTGGTCCAGCAGAGCTCAGAAGGTACTTCCGCTCAGTCTGCCATGCCGGCCACGCCGCCTGTACTCCATTTTAACAGAGGAAAGGAAAAACGTACCGCTCAAAAGCTTGAGAATTCACCAAATGGCTGCTTCCGCCCAGTCACTCACACAGGTGCTGGCTCTGCACTGATGCATGGGAGAAAAAGAAACCCTGAACTGCCGCACTCTGTATAGACAGTTATTTATTCCAAAATTTCAAGTAAAAAATCCAAATTCAAAATAAATCCATAAATCCAAAACAACAAATGCAGATAGTATGCATGCAGGATAGGGTGGCTAACGCGTTTCACGTCACGAATTGACGCTTACTCATAGCTAGGGTGTGTGGGAATCAATCGAGGTATAAATGAAAAATAAAGTGACTTTAACACCAATCAGTACTGAAAGAACACAGCTGACTGGGATAACCTTATGTTTGATTCCGGCACTCCCAAGAAAGGGAGAGGGGGGAAGGGAATAGCACTCTTTTGAAGACCATTCACAAGAATACAAAATGTGTATAAATTATAAAATGAACACTTAATGCTTAAACATAGACACACCAAAGCGTGTGTATATATTATTTGAAGTGAATGAATATGACAGTGATGGGTATGAATGTCAATTAATTAAGTTCAAAAAATGAACGAAAAAATCTTTTTAGATGGAAAAATAAATGAAAAGTGAAAATGTTTTTTGGAGATGGTAAGCCATAGATGTGAATATATTCATGTATGTGAAATAATTATTATGTGATATTCATGTGAATTGAAATAATAATAGTGATTTACAAGTACTCCAAAAAAAACATAATGATGAATTAATTAATGAATAATAAATGATGATAAAATTTAAATGCACAAAATGTGCACAATGCGTGCTACTGCCAAACAGACTGTGTGACAATTACATAGGGAAATGTGAAGAATGATAAATGTGAATAAATAAATGATAAGTGATCATGAAGGAGATATATGTGTGTGTATAAAGTGTAAAGAAATGTCCATGTATGAATGTCTATAAATGTGCTATATAACATAATATAATCCACCTTGTAATGGGTCAATGGATATAATACAATATGCCATAGAACAAGATAAACATGGATAAATCAATAAAATTCAAATAAAAATCATGTGTGAATATATGCATTTACCGGAGACACATGTCTCTCCTGTATGCACACATGAACCTTGAACTTTCAACTTTAAACATAAACATAAATAAAAAATTTATAATAAATGAGTATAAGAATGTGCAAAGATATGCACGATAATATACAATAAAATCATGCAAGGGGGTACATGAAAATGTGTGTAAGGAAATTCGGATGTTCAGATCCATATAGGAAAATGGTATTTAACCACACACAATACTATCTAGCTAGATGACAATGCATCTTTGCATAGATGTACCCTCATCTCTGCGGTTTAAGATATAAACCCAATATTCAAATAATGATAAAATCATGATATTAACCTTAATTGTCGAGGGAATCTGTTAAAATAGTGCGTATGCACATGTCAATCACCGCACTTATCCAAAATTGAAAATTAAATAATATATGAACATATAAAAGTGTGCATGGTGGCCGGGCATGTGCATAGACACTATGGTACCCAAGTACTGGAAGCCGATACTCATAATCGCGGAATTTCAAATATGTGTTGAAAACGGAATTACTGTTAGTTCGAGGGCTAGTAGTTAATAATAGCTCGAGGATTGTCGTCATGGTGTAAGGGCATTTATAAAGAAACAAAAATATAAAAATATATAATATCAAAAATTGAAAAATCAAAAGGATATTTTTATCTTATATAGATATATTACATTGTAGTTATGCCCATACAAACACGGCGACAAATGAATGGAGTAATTGGCCATCATTGGTTTGAAAATAATGTTTACAAATATGTGTACACAAAGAGAAGGTAGATGTAAACAGAGGTAGAACAGATACAATGATGCTTGGCCTCACAATGATTGATCTCCAAAAATCCTCTGGAGGACAAGAAAATACCACTGATGCTCATTAAGAAAAAAGGGACAGGACACTGTGCAGACGGGCTCATGTTTCAAGTCTAACGCACCAAAGGACAGGATATGTACTAAATTTGCAAAATTCCAATGCAATAAAGCACAACCTTGCAAGTTATGCTATAAATCTCAAAAGAAGGTCCTCTGTGCGGAAGTCTTGAAAACAAATTATGGGCAGAAAAAAAAAAAAAGGAAACTATATGCCCAAAAATGTGTATATGTGGGCCATGAAAAGTGCGAAATGCGAATGCAATGATGCATAATTTTGCAACTGCAGTTGTAAATGATGAAAATAAATGACAAAAGAAAACACCACTGATACTCATTAACCACTTAACGACCGCTCACTGTATATATACGTCGGCAGAATGGCACCGACAGGCACAATCACGTAGAGTGTACGTGATTGCCTTTGTATAGTTGGGGGGTCCAATCGGACCCCCCTCCTATACAGTGAGCGGTGGCTAAGTGTCCGGGAGCGTTCCGGGATGAGGGGGCAGCCATTCGTTTCCGGCCACCCCCTCGCGATCGCTCCCGGCGAATGGAAATGCCCCCTCTGTCTGTGTCAGGCAGAGGAAGCAGGAGGAAATGATGTCATCTCTGGTGCGGCGCTCACATATACCGAGCGCCGTACAAGAGAAGACATCAGGTCAGTGCACACAACACTACACTGACACTAGGACACATAGGGACATAAATCGCCCCCCCAGGCCCCCCCAGACACCCCCAGATCACCCCCCCCCATCCCCCAGTCACAGTGTCACTGATTGCAGTGATCACTAAATAAATGGTCACTGCAATCAGTGACATTTGTGACTGTAAAAGTGTCAGTACATTCAGTTTTAGGTCCAGTGTAGCCCCCTAACCCCCCCTAATAAAGGTTTAACCCCCTGATCACCCCCCCAGATAACCCTTTCACCCCCTATCACCACTGTCGCTAAGCGATCATTTTTCTGATCGCTGTCTTGGCGTCAGTGATGCCGATCGGCAGCCAGTAATTTTTTTTAGGTTTGCCGCAGGTTTTTATAGCGTCAGGTACCCCAATATATTATCTAATAAAGGTTTAACCCCCTTGATCGCCCCCCAGGTAACCCTTTCACCCCCTATCATCACTGTCGCTAAGCGATCGTTTTTCTAAACGCTGTCTTAGTGTCGGTGATGCAGATCGGTAGCCAGTATTTTTTTTTTAGGTTCGCTGCAGGTTTTTATAGCGTCAGGTACCCCAATATATTATCTAGTAAAGGTTTAACCCCCTTGATCGCCCCCCAGGTAACCCTTTCACCCCCTATCACCACTGTCGCTAAGCGATCGTTTTTCTGATCGCTGTCTTAGTGTCGGTGATGCAGATCAGTAGCCAGTAATTTTTTTTAGGTTCACCGCAGGCTTTTATAGCGTCAGGTACCCCCCTATATTATCTAATAAAGGTTTTAACCCCCTGATTGCCCCTAGTTAACCCTTTCACCAGTGATCACCATATAAGTGTTACGGGTGACGCTGGTTAGTTAGTTTGCTTTTTATAGTGTCAGGGCACCCGCCGTATATAACCCAATAAAGGTTTAACCCCCTGATTGCACGGCGGGTGATATCAATTAGGTTTTAGCATCAGAGAGGGTCTGCGTCACACCCCAGGCAGCGTCAGGTTAGTGCCAGTAACGCTAACACCCACGCGTGAAGCATACACCCCCCTTAGTGGTATAGTATCTGAACGGATCAATATCTGATCTGATCAGATCTATACTAGCGTCCCCAGCAGTTTAGGGTTCCCAAAAACGCAGTGTTAGCGGGATCAGCCCAGATACCTGCTTTTGCCCCTCCGTCCAGCCCAGGCCACCCAAGTGCAGTATCGATCGATCACTGTCACTTACAAAACAAAAACACACATAACTGCAGCGTTCGCAGAGACAGGCCTGATCCCTGCGACTCCAGTGCTGTAGGAGGTGATTTCACCACCACAGTTAAATAAAAAAAGCATATATGCCGAAGTATTGGGGCAGCAGGAGCGGAGGAGCGATTTTGCTCTTAATGCCATGTACATACGGTCGAAATTCCGACGGAGGCTTGCCCGTGGAAAAGTCCGACCATGTGTGTGCGACTTAACTTTTTTGCGGGAGGATGCCCCCATGCTTCGGCATATATAAATGGTGCGTGTATGCCCATCATTGGAAGTGGGTGGATGAAGGGCGGTATTCTAATGGTGGGCATACCCACCGATCAATCTCTTTTTTCGTTCAGCCAACTGGCTGCATGAAAAAAAAATAGGATTTTTATAACAGCTTACCTGTAAAATCCTTTTCTTGGAGTACATCACGGGACACAGAGCGACATAGTCATTACTAATGGGTTATATAGTTACCGTCAGGTGCTGGCACTGGCAACTTCCAAAACCGGAAGTACCCTCCCCTATATAAGCCCCTCCCATCCGGGAGCACCTCAGTTTTGTAGCAAAGCAATAAGTGTCCCCAAAGAGGGGCGGGAGCTCTGTGTCCCGTGATGTACTCCAAGAAAAGGATTTTACAGGTAAGCTGTTATAAAAATCCTATTTTCTTTCTCGTACATCACGGGACACAGAGCGACATAGTCATTACTAATGGGATGTCCTAAAGCAATGCCAAATGAGGGGGGGGATACACCATATATAAGCTGAGCGCTATCAGACATGAGGATCTTTTGCGGCCTGCAACACACTGCGCCCAAAGGCGACATCCTCCTGACTTCTAACGTCCACCTGGTAGAACCTAGTAAACGTGTGTACTGAAGACCATGTTGCGGCCTTACAGACTTGAGCCAGGGAGGCCTGGTGATGCACTGCCCATGAAGTTCCAACTGCTCTCGTGGAGTGCGCCCTAACTTTGAACGGAGGCGGTCTACTTCTCAAGCTATAGGCTTGTATTATGACCTGTCGAATCCACTTGGCTAAAGTAGATTTTGACGCTGCCTGACCCTTTCTGGGGCCTTCCGGCAGAATAAACAAAGTATCCGTTCTGCGAATCTGAGCAGTGTCTTTTAGATAAGCTTTAACTGCTCTTACTACATCCAAAGAATGCAATAACTTTTCCTCTACCGAAGTAGGCTTGGGGAAAAAAGAAGGAAGAACCACATCTTGGTTCAAATGAAAACTCGATACCACCTTAGGAAGAAAGGCTGGATGAGGACGTAACACTACTCTGTCCTTATGGATAACCAGATATGGCTCCTTACAGGACATAGCTGCTAATTCCGATACTCTTTTAGCCGAACAAATGGCTACTAGAAAAATCAATTTCCTGGTGAGAAGCACTAAGGAAATATGCTGTAATGGTTCAAATGGTTGTTTCTGTAGAACCGACAGAACCAAGTTTAGATCCCATGGACATATGGGAATATTAACCGGAGGACTAATACGCATCACTCCTTGTATAAAGGCTTTGACTAGTGAATGCGAAGCCAAGGGCCTTTGAAAAAATATTGACAAGGCCGAAATCTGACCTTTGATAGTACTCAAGGCAAGCTTCCTATCTACAGCCCATTGTAGGAAGTCCAGAATTCTACCTATTACGTATTTACGTGGATGCCATTTCCTGGCCTCACACCAGGCGATGTACGCCTTCCAGATTCTATAGTAGATCTGCCTGGATACCGGTTTCCTGGCATTGATCATGGTAGACACCACAGCATTAGAGAGCCCTCTCCTTTTTAGAATGTGGGCTTCAATAGCCAGGCCGTCAAACCTAGGGCTGGTAAGGAAGGGTGGTATATCGGTCCCTGCGAAAGCAGGTCCGGACGATGTGGGAGGGTCCAAGGACTCCCCACAGACATTTTTACAATCTCCGCGTACCATGCTCTTCGGGGCCACGCTGGAGCCACCAGAATCACTGGTTTCTTTTCTACCCTGATTCTGCGGAGTAATCGAGGTAACAATTGTGGCGGTGGGAATGCATATATCAGCTTGAACTGATCCCAAGGGAACACTAGGGCATCCGAGCCGCACGCTAGGGGATCCCTTGTCCAAGAGACAAACCTGTCCACTTTCGTGTTGAACCTGGATGCTAGCAGATCTACATCCGGTGTTCCCCACCGCTGACATATTGTCCGGAAAACCTCGGGATGAAGGGACCATTCCCCTGGGCATAATTGTTGGCGACTTAGAAAGTCCGCCTTCCAATTCTCCACCCCTGGAATGAATACCGCAGATATGGCTGGGACATATCTTTCTGCCCATCTCAGGATGTAATTTACTTCCCTTTGGGCTGCACGACTCCTGGTGCCCCCCTGACGATTGATATATGCCACTGCTGTGGCATTGTCTGACTGAACTCTGACAGGGGACCCTTGGAGTTTGGATGTCCATGCTACTAGGGCATACCGGGCTGCTCGTATCTCTAAGAGATTGATGGGCAGGGCCTTTTCCGCATCCGACCATCTGCCCTGGAGAGACCATTGCTCCAGTACTGCTCCCCAGCCTAAAAGGCTGGCATCTGTAGTGACCACCTTCCAAGAAATCGGACTGAAGGATTTCCCTCTTTCCAGATTCCGGGGAACCAACCACCAACGGAGGCTTCTGCGAACGGAAGGGGACAAGGACATTGGTACGTCCAGAGCCTGAACTTTTTTGTTCCAGGCTGACAGTATGGCCCTTTGCAACTTCCTTGAATGGAATTGACCGTAGGGTACTGCTTCGAATGATGCCACCATTTTTCCCAGCAGCCTCATGCACAGGCGTATGGATGGCTGTCTTTTTGAACCCACTAAGTGGATCAAATCTCTCAAAGACGACCCCTTTTCTCGAGGCAAGAAAAATTTTCTCTGGTCTGAATCCAGCCTTAGCCCCAAGAATTCCAGACTTTTGACTGGTTTTAGGGCTGACTTGTCTCGGTTGATAATCCAACCGTGATATTCCAGATACTTGATTGTCTCGTGAACAACCACTTCTAGTTTTTCCACTGAGTGGTCTATCAGCAACAAGTCGTCTAGATATGCCATTATCGTTACACCTCGTGTTCTTAGATTGGCCAATAATGGGGCCAGAATTTTTGTGAACACTCTTGGTGCTGTGGCCAGACCGAAGGGTAAGGCTCTGAACTGAAAATGGCGCCCTTCTATCGCAAAGCGTAGAAATTTTTGGTGGGCTGGAAAGATGGGGATGTGCAAATACGCATCTTTGATGTCGATCGAGGCTAACCATTCCTCCCCTTGTAGGGCAGTGGCTACCGATCGGATCGACTCCATCCGGAAAGTCCTGATATGTAGGAATTTGTTTAGCCCTTTTAGATTTAATATGGGCCTCACGTCCCCGTTTGGCTTCGGAACTGTAAAGAGGTTTGAGTAAAACCCGAACCCCCATTCTTCCAGGGGGACCTCTATAATTACTGCTTGAAGCAATAATTGTTCCAGTGCCAACAGGAGGGATCCTCTCTTCTGGGGATCCCTTGGCACGTTCGACCTTATAAAGCGGGAAGGAGGGGAGTTTTTTAACTCCAATTTGTATCCCAGATTTACTGCGGAGAGCACCCATCTGTCTCGGATCGTGTCCCGCCAGGTTTCTGTGAACAACTGAAGTCTTCCCCCCACCCGATTGGGTGGGGGCAACCCTTCATGCATTTGACTTTGGGGGAGGTTTTGTACCTCTCCTACTCCAGGGCTTCTTGTTACCCTGCAACTGTCCCTGATTTTTACCTCCGGGATTTGACCGGGGAGGCCGTCGGAACTGTTTCACAGCCGATGTCCTAGGGACTGGAGAAGCCGGCCTCTTAAAAGAGGGACCTCTAACTCTATTTTTGACCGTCAAGAGTGTACTTTTACCGCTGGAAATTCTCTGGATATACTTGTCCAGGTCTTCCCCGAATAAGCGCTCCCCATGAAATGGGAAGCTGACCAGCAATTTTTTACAGGGAGCTTCAGCAGACCAGTTTTTGAGCCATAGAAGCCTGCGCATATGTACTACAGACAGCGTAAGGCGGGAGGCCTGATGGATTGAATCCTTTATAGCGTCCACCGCAAAGCATAAGGCTCTAGGTAGATCAGCTAGAGCAAGAGCCTGCTGATCTGGCACGTCCCTTAAGACCTGTTTCAACTGATCCTTCACTGCTTGGCAGACCCCTATAGCTGCCACTGCTGGTTGTGTCACCAATCCTGCTGTAGAAAAAGCAGATTTCAATAAGGACTCCAATTTTTTATCTATTGGGTCCTTGAACATTTGGACATTTTCCACCGGACATGTCAGTGATTTATTCACACAAGAGATGGCTGCGTCCACTGTAGGGACCTTCCATTTTCTGACGAACTTATCCTCCATAGGATAGACCACCGGAAATCTCTTGGGGGGAGTAAATATTTTGTCAGGATGCTCCCAATCCTGGTAAATGAGCCCCTCCAGTAAAGGATGGATCGGAAAAGAACAAACAGTCTGGGGAGCTTTTAGCGACCCCAACGAGGAGACAGAAGAGGAGGATGGCTCCGCAAGTGGCATTTTAAATGCTGATCGGACCATATTAGTCAGGGACTGCACCCATAACCTCTCAGCATGTGATGCTGAGAACGGCTCCTCCACTGTTGATTCCTCTACAACTGAATCAACCTCATCCTGATCCCCCTCAGGTAGGTCGTTCTCTGTATGGGACTGTTGCTCTGTTAACAGGCACTCTGAGGGAGGAGACGGAGATCGAGCGCTTTTCTCCTGTGACAGGGAAGCAGCAATTAGTGCTGACAATCTCTCTTCCAGCCCTCCCAGAGCTGAGGAAAAAACCTCCTCTGTTACATACACAGGAGCAGGTGAACTGGGGACAGCCACAGTACCAGGTACTCCTGGGGGTGCCCTACGGTCACTAACCTCTGATTCTTCAGGGGAGACTGGTGCAGCCAAAGCATGCCCAAGATCCTCAGAGCCCGATGGAGACCCCCTATTCCTCCTGGAATTTCTAGTCCCGGAGTTTTTAGACGGCATATTCCTAAGCCACAAAGCTGAGGTATTCCAGCCGAAAATACACCAGTTACTGATAATAGTCTAGCATAAATGCTGCTATAATAAACAGTTGGTGTCTACTAATGTGCCTTTCTAGGGGATGCCTGTATCAACCGCTTGCTGTATGCCTTTAAATGTTGCCAGCTCTGTCTCTGTACTTCATAGCCAGCTTACTGCAATAATGTGGCTTTTTAAAAACCTGCTGGGACGCCCGCACATGCGCAGAAGCGCTGCGGCGCGCACAGAGCGTCATCCCCCAGGCCCCGCCCCTTTTTCCGGCCACCTCTATATATAGAGGCGCGTGCACGCGCACGCGCGCGGCCACGTGCGCCTCGGCGCTAATTTTCAAACATGGAAACCAGGGACAGGAGCCAGGGCCCCCTTTGCCGCAGGCCGGGGGATAGACGAACACTGCAACATGGCAGAGGAAACAGTTTCCTGTAGGAGAACTCACCAGCTGCCTGGACTTTGCTCTCTGAGAAGAAACTAGTCCATATGACAAGAAAAACATTCCACAGCGGCCTCTAGTGGACAAACACAGGTACCGCAGTTTAATATACTAAACATATATAAAAAAACATTCTTTTTTTTTTTTTTTTTTCTTGACCACCATTAAAAATTATTACATTTTTTTTTTTAGTAGTTACAGGCATGCACAGATATTAGCGGGAATACCGTTAGGTAACAGACAGAAAGACAAATTAGGCTTGGGGGTCCCCCAATAGAACCAAGTTCCTGGGGGCCCCCACTTACCTGTTCCCCGCCGCAGGACTTTGTTTGGTCCACAAAAGCCCAAACTTCACCTATCACGGCAGGCATTGTAATCAAACCTTCAGGGACCGGGTTCCCAAGGATTCCACTCCCCTGGACCTGTATAGCACCCTGCACAGAAAACATCTTGGTCGTGGGTATGACCAGAGCTCTGGATCCCAGGGTCCAGCTCTCCTAAGAGAAGCATTACAGGCAGAACCTTGCTCTTCTCTGCAAGGCCCGGGTACCGACCGTTTAGCTATGAAGCTTTTTTGGTCGGATCCGGAATAGCTTACTGAGGCCCAAAAGAACCTGTACGCAAGCTCAGTGAAAAACACATGTTTCTTCTTGGCCAACACCTTAGACACTGGCAAAAAACTGAGGTGCTCCCGGATGGGAGGGGCTTATATAGGGGAGGGTACTTCCGGTTTTGGAAGTTGCCAGTGCCAGCACCTGACGGTAACTATATAACCCATTAGTAATGACTATGTCGCTCTGTGTCCCGTGATGTACGAGAAAGAAAAGATTACAATACATGTCCAACAAGGACCAGCAACGTACTGGTATGTTGCTGGACTTTGAATGTTTATACCAGAATGATGCCTGCGGGTTTAGGTATCATCTTGGTATCATTCTTTTCAGCCTGCGGCCGGCTTTCATGTAAAAGCAATCCTAGCGGCTAATTAGCCTCTGGACTGCTTTTACAAGCAGTGGGAGGGAATGCCCCCCCCCGGATATAAAAAGCGCCATTGGGAAATTGGGAAAGCATTTTATCACACCTATCTTGGTGTGGTCAGATGCTTTGAGGGCAGAGGAAAAATCTAGGGTCTAGAAGACCCCAGTTTTGTCAAAAAAAGAGTACCTGTCACTACCTATTGCTATCATAGGGGATATTTACATTCCCTGAGATAACAATAAAAATGATAAAAAAAAAATACTTGGAAGGAACAATTTAAAAATAAAATAAAAAAGCAAAATTAATAATAAAAAAAAAATAAATAAAAAAAAAGCACCCCTGTCCTGCCCTGCTCTTGCCCAATGGCGAACGCAAGCGTCGGTCTGGCGTCATATGTAAACAGCAATTGCACCATGCATGTGAGGTATCACCGCAAAGGTCAGATCGAGGGCAGTCATTTTAACAGTAGACCTCCTCTGTAAATCTACTGGGGTAACCTGTAAAGGCTTTTAAAAATGTATGTAGTTTGTCGCCAATGCGCGTTTGTGCGAAATTTTAAAGCATGTCGTGTTTGGTATCTATGTACTCGGCCTAAGATCATCTTTTTTATTTCATCAAACATTTGGGCAATATAGTGTGTTTTAGTGCATTAAAATTAAAAAAAGTGTATTTTTTAACCCAAAAAATGCGTTTGAAAAATCGCTGCGCAAATACTGTGTAGAAAAAAAAATGCAACACCCACCATTTTAATCTGTAGGGCCTTTGCTTTAAAAATATATATATAATGTTTGGGGGTTCAACATAATTTTCTTGCAAAAAAAAAGTTTTCATGTAAACAAAAAGTGTCAAAAAGGGCTTTGTCTTCAAGTGGTTAGAAGAGTGGATGTAAGCTTCCTAATGTTGTGTATAAAATGCCAGAACAGTTCAAAACCCCCCCCAAATGACCCCATTTTGGAAAGTAGACACCCCAAGCTATATACTGAGAGGCATATCGAGTCCATGGAATATTTTATATGTTGACACAAGTTGCGGAAAAACGACAATTTTTTTTTTTTTTTTTTGCACAAAGTTGTCACTAAATGATATATTGCTCAAACATGCCATGGGCATATGTGGAATTACACCCCAAAATACATTCTGTTGCTTCTCCTGAGTACGGGGATACCACATGTGTGAGACTTTTTGGGAGCCTAGCCGCGTACGGGACCCCAAAAACCAAGCACCGCCTTCAGGCTTTCTAAGGGTGTAAATTTTTGATTTCACTTCTCACTGCCTATCACAGTTTCGGAGGCCATGGAATGCCCAGATGGCACAAAACCCCCCCAAATGACCCCATTTTGGAAAGTAGACACCCCAAGCTATTTGCTGAGAGGTATTGTGAGTATTTTGCAGATCTCGCTTTTTGTCACAAAGTTTTGAAAATTGAAAAAAATAAATAAATATATATGTATATTTTCTTTCTTCATTTTCAAAAACAAATGAGAGCTGTAAAATACTCGCCATGCCTCTCAGCAAATAGCTTGGGGTGTCTATATTCCAAAATGGGGTCATTTGGGGGGGTTTTGTGCTATTTTGGCATTTTATGGCCTTCGAAACTGTGATAGGTAGTGAGGAGTGAAATCAAAAATTTGTGCCTAGAAATCCTGAAGGCGGTGCTTGGTTTTCGGGGTCCCGTACGCGGCTAGGCTCCTAAAAAGTCCCACACATGTGGTATCCCCGTACTCAGGAGAAGCAGAAAAATTTATTTTGGGGTGTAATTCCACATATAACCATGGCATGTGTGAGCAATATATCATTTAGTGACAACTTTTTGTAATTTTTTTTTTTTTTTTGTCATTATTCAATCACTTAAGACAAAAAAATAAAAAATTCAATGGGCTCAAGATGCCTCTCAGAAATTTCCTTGGGGTGTCTACTTTCCAAAATGGGGTCATTTGGGGGGGTTTTGTAC
Organism: Rana muscosa; assembly: GCA_029206835.1. Lineage (NCBI taxonomy): Eukaryota > Metazoa > Chordata > Amphibia > Anura > Ranidae > Rana > Rana muscosa. Next base: position 437,299,921 of record CM055120.1, read on the forward strand.
TGCCCTGTCATTTTAGCACCTCAAGAAATGAGATAGGCAGTCATACATTTAAAGCTGTGTAAATTTCAGAAAATGTACCCTAGTTTGTAAACTCTATAACTTTTGTGCAAACCAATAAATATACGCTTATTGACATTTTTTTTACTAAAAACATGTGGCTGAATACATTTTGGCCTAAATGTATGACTAAAATTGAGTTTTTCGATTTTTCTTACTACAAAAAGTAGAAAATATCATTTTTTTTCAAAATTTTCGGTCTTTTTCCGTTTATATCGCAAAAAATAAAAATTGCAGAGGCAATCAAATACCATTAAAAGAAAGCTCTATTTGTGGGAAGAAAAGGACACAAATTTCGTTTGGGTACATCATTGCATGTCCGCACAATTTACAGTTAAAGCAGCGCAGTGCAAAATTCTGAATTCACCTCTGGTCCTTTAGCTACCAAATGGTCCGGGGCTTAAGTGGTTAAGAGAAAGGGACAGGACACTGTGCAGACAGGCTCATTTTAACACACAGAGCGGTTCTGGTTGCTCCCTAGGGGAGTTAAGTAACTTGTACATCTCCGAGAGGACGTGAGACAATGGTTCTGTTCCCTTAGCAATATTCCTCAAATTTAGTCAATTGTCTAGTATATGACTGAAGAAAATAATATAATTAAGCGGTATTCCAGAACGCAAGTTGGTAGGGGCTCCCGGGGTTAGTCTGTTCCTCCATAGTAGGCCATCTATCTCCTGTCACAAACTGTGATGCAATAGTTAACTCCGTCTCCCATAGAGTCAAAAATTGCGTGGTTGAAAGGCCTGGTATAAATTTGGGGTTCCCAATTATCAGGGTCGTGGAGATGTCTTTGTCGTTTGTTCCGCTTATGTAATAACGTGTAGGCATTGTTTCAAAGTATTCCCATATCAAGGGATGAGATTTTAAAACTGACGGCACAAAATCCCAGCACCACAGCGCCCTCCTCAGAGGTATTGGGGATTGGCACTGTTCTACTTGCACCCACAACTTCAGGTCACTATGGCGTTGCCACTCTATTACTCCTACCAAGTTGAACTGCTTGGTAGTATCTCCTGACATCTGGCAACGCCAAGCCAGCATATTGTTATGGTAGGGGTTAATAAGGTATGTGAAAGACGTGGTTTCTTATGCGCCCAGACAAACCCTTGTAAACAATGCCTGCACCTGCTTAAAATAAGAAAGCGGTATCTGTATCGGTGGGGCCTGAAATAAGTATAAAAATTTTGGCAAAATGCACATCTTTGTTAAATTACACCTACCAATCCAAGAATGTAAATTAATGTGCCACTTATCTAATAGCAGTCTGGACTCTGTAAGTAATGGTGGAAAATTAAGCTCATAAGTACGGGTTAGATCTGCTGGCATTTTTGTGCCTAAATAATTCAGGGCAAGTGTAGTCCACTTAAAGTGGAAGCCTCCTCGGACTTGTATAAGAGTTCGTACTGGCAGTGCAACCCCCATCGCCTCTGATTTAGAAAATCATTTTTTCAAGTTTGATAAGGCACCATGTAAATCAAATTGTTTAAGGAGATTTGGTAGAGATGCTGCTTGATTCGTTAAAATAATAGGTCATCGGCATAGGCCGAGACCTCATGTTGTGTGTTACCCACTGTCGCTCCTTGTATAATTCTGATTTAGCCTGATCGTGGATAGAAAAGGCTCCAAGGTAAGGGCATATAAAAGAGGGGACAATGGGCATCCCTGCCTGGTACCATCCCTAATTATAAAAGACTCAGAGCACCCCATTCACCTTAACCTGTGCAGTCTGATTTAAATATATCTTGGCTATCCGGCTCATCATCGCCTCCCCAAGTCCAATATGTCTGAGTACGGAGAGCATAAATGGCCAACTTACTCGGTCAAATGCTTTCTCAGCATCCGTATTTAAAAAGACACATGGAGTTTTCGTGGACTTGGTCACGTGAAGTAGGTTCAGCACTTAAGTGCTGTCCCTCGCTTCACGTGTCGGGATGAATCCAACCTGATTAATTTTTGTAAATGGGTTGACAGCCGGGTAGCTAAGATTTTAGTATAGAGCTTAAGGTCTACGTTCAAAAGTGAGATAGGCCTATAGCTAACGCACAAGGTAGAGTCCTTACCTTCTTTATATATCACAGCGCTGTGGGCTCCCAGAGTATCCCTAGCGAATGAAGATCCAGAGTCGATTGAACTAAATAGATGAATCAAGCGTGGGCCTAATATTTCAAATGGTATTGTACAGTAAACCCGTCCGGAGCCTTCCCTGATTTCATAGACCCTAACGCTTGTTGATGTTCCAGCAATGTTATGGGGGCATCTAGTTCCATACATATCTCATGGGCTAAGGACGGCATTTGAGATGTTTTGAATATATTCATCTATAGCAGATCGAGGCGCTATAGGTAATGCTAGATCATATAGGTGTCAATAAAATTCTTTAAATTCCTGGGAGATATGCGTTGGTAAAGTTACTTTTTAGCCGTTGCCATTGACCACTTGGGGGATATATGTTGACAGTTTATGTTCTCTCACTTTTCTTGCTAATACTTTCCCACATTTCTCACCCGATTCGTAGTTCACCTTACGGCAAAACTGTAACGCCGCTTTTGCCTTGTAGTGAAGCAAGTCGGTAATTTGCTTCCTCCGTACCACCAAGTCTGTTTCCAGAGTCTTATTAGGAGCATGTTTATGACTAGATTCCACAATCGCTAATTTATCAAGTAATTCAGTAAGCTGTTTCATTCGTTCTCGTTTAATACGTGCCCCATGCTTAATAAAAACACCTCTAAGAACTGACTTATGTCCTTCCCATAATTCCTGGTTCACAATTTGGTAGGTCATTCATCTGAAAGTACAATGTCAGCTCTTTAGTCACGTCCTCTAAGACTTCTGTTATCTGTAAAAGACTTTTGTTAAGTCGCCAGTAGATGTCTGAGCTCCTGTCAGATCATAAGTCAGGAATACAGGGGCATGGTCTCACCATGTAATATTACCTATGAATGTAGCCCGGACTGCATGTAAACGGGTATGGGGAATCAAAAAATCTATCCTGGTATAGATTTTATGTGGGGGTGAATAAAACGAGTAATCGCATTCCCTAGAATGTTGCAATCTCCATACGTCCATCAACTGAGCTTTGTGAAATAGTTTTGCAGTATGTTTCAGTTGGCTAGGAGGGATGGATGATACCCCCGTGGAGGTATCTGTTGATGGTATCAAAGGTATATTAAAATCCCCTCCTAGTATCAACTGCCCCTCTGCAAAATCTAAAAGCTTCCCTAATGCCTCATCTAAAAAAAGAGGCCTGATTTTCATTGGGAGTATAGATTGTTGCCAGCGTCATCTGCTTGTTCCCCAGGAAGCCCTTAATATAAATATATCGTCCCGTATGGTCTATCAATGATATTTGATGGCGCCAGGGTATTTTGCTAGAAAACGGGTAAAATCTGTTTTGGAGATATTGAAGTCTGTCTTGAAATGTGTCAATTGAATAAAAGCTATATCAACACGGAAATGTTTTAGATCATGTAGCATATGTTGTTTCTCGGGTATGTTAAGACCCTTAGCATTCAGGGACATCACTACTATACTATCCAGTGCCATTTTAGGAATAAGGGAAAGAAAGAGGGGAAAAAAAAGGGGGGTGGGGGCAGAGGGAGGGAAGGGGGAAAAAAAGAAAAGGAAGATATCACTCCTTCTCCACTAATTAACCACTTAACGACCGCTCACTGTATATGTACGTCGGCAGAATGGCACCGACAGGCACAATCACGTACAGTGTACGTGATTGCCTTTGTACAGTTGGGGGGTCCGATTGGACCCCCCTCCTATACAGTGAGCGGTCGGTATTCGTTGGGGAGCGATCCGAGATGAGGGGACGGCCGTTCGATTCCGGCCACCCCCCCCCCGCGATCGAATGAAAATGCTTCCTCTGTCCTGTGATGTAAACACAGGCAGAGGAAGAAGGAGGAAGTGATGTCATCTCTCATGCGGCGCTCATATACCGAGCACCGTACAAGAGAAGACATACAGGTTAGTGCACAAACAGCACACTGACACCAGGAAACATAGGCACACAAATCGCCCCCCCAGATCAGCCCCCAGTCACAGTGTCACTGATTGCAGTGGCCATTTATTTACTGATCACTGCAATCAGTGACATTTGTGACTGTAAAAGTGTCACTAAAGTTAGTTTTAGGTCCAGTGTAGCCCCCTAACCCCCCCTAATAAAGGTTTAACCCCCTGATCACCCCCCAGATAACCCTTTCACCCCCTAGCACCCGTCGCTAAGCGATCATTTTTCTGATCGCTGTCTTAGCGTCGGTGATGCAGATCGGTAGCCAGTAATTTTTTTTAGGTTCGCTGCAGGTTTTTATAGCGTCAGGTACCCCCATAAATTATCTAATAAAGGTTTAACCCCCTTGATCGCCCCCCAGGTAACCCTTTCACCCCCTATCACCACTGTCCCTAAGCGATCGTTTTTCTGATCGCTGTCTTAGTGTCGGTGATGCCGATCGGTAGCCAGTAATTTTTTTTAGGTTCGCCGCAGGTTTTTATAGCGTCAGGTACCCCCATATATTATCTAATAAAGGTTTTAACCCCCTAATTGCCCCTAGTTAACCCTTTCACCAGTGATCACCATATAAGTGTTACGGGTGACGCTGGTTAGTTAGTTTGCTTTTTATAGTGTCAGGGCACCCGTCGTGTATATATAACCCAATAAAGGTTTAACCCCCTGATCGCCCGGCGGGTGATATCAATTAGGTTTTAGCGTCAGAGAGGGTCTGCGTCACACCCCAGGCAGCGTCAGGTTAGTGCCAGTAACGCTAACACCCACGCGTGAAGCATACACCTCCCTTAGTGGTATAGTATCTGAACAGATCAATATCTGATCTGGTCAGATCTATACTAGCGTCCCCAGCAGTTTAGGGTTCCCAAAAATGCAGTGTTAGCGGCATCAACCCAGATACCTGCTAGCACCTGCGTTTTGCCCCTCCGTCCAGCCCAGGCCACCCAAGTGCAGTATCGATTGATCACTGTCACTTACAAAACACAACACACATAACTGCAGCGTTCGCAGAGACAGGCCTGATCCCTGCGACTCCAGTGCTGTAGGAGGTGATTTCACCACCACAGTTAAAAAAAAAGAAGCATATATGCCGAAGCATTGGGGCAGCAGGGACGGAGGAGCGATTTTGCACCTAATGCCGCGTACATACGGTCGAAATTCCGACGGAGGCTTGCCCGTGGAAAAGTCCGACCGTGTGTACGCGGCATAACTTTTTTGCGGGAGGATGCCCCCATGCTTCGGCATATATAAATGGTGCATGTATGCCCATCATTAGAAGTGGGTGGATGAAGGGCGGTATTCTAATGGTGGGCATACCCACCGATCAATCTCTTTTTTCGTTCAGCCAACTGGCTGCATGAAAAAAAAAAGATTACAATACATGTCCAACAAGGACCAGCAACGTACTGGTATGTTGCTGGACTTTGAATGTTTATACCAGAATGATGCCTGCGGGTTTAGGTATCATCTTGGTATCATTCTTTTCAGTCAGCGGCCGCCTTTCATGTAAAAGCAATCCTAGTGGCTAATTAGCCTCTGGACTGCTTTTACAAGCAGTGGGAGGGAATGTCCCCCCCCCCCCCCCGGATATAAAAAGCGCCATTGGGAAATTGGGAAAGCATTTTATCACACCGATCTTGGTGTGGTCAGATGCTTTGAGGGCAGAGGAAAGATCTAGGGTCTAGAAGACCCCAGTTTTTTCAAAAAAAGAGTACCTGTCACTACCTATTGCTATCATAGGGGATATTTACATTCCCTGGGATAACAATAAAAATGATAAAAAAAAAAAATATGGAAGGAACAATTTAAAAATAAAATAAAAAAGCAAAATTAATAATAATAAAAAAATAAAAAAAAAGCACCCCTGTCCTGCCCTGCTCTTGCCCAATGGCGAACGCAAGCGTCAGTCTGGCGTCATATGTAAACAGCAATTGCACCATGCATGTGAGGTATCACTGCGAAGGTCAGATCGAGGGCAGTAATTTTAGCAGTAGACCTCCTCTGTAAATCTAACGGGGTAACCTGTAAAGGCTTTTAAAGGCTTTTAAAAATGTATGTAGTTTGTCACCAATGCGCGTTTGTGCGAAATTTTAAAGCATGTCGTGTTTGTTATCTATGTACTCGGCCTAAGATCATCTTTTTTATGTCATCAAACATTCGGGCAATATAGTGTGTTTTAGTGCATTAAAATTAAAGTATTTTTTCCCCAAAAAATGCGTTTGAAAAATCGCTGCGCAAATACTGTGTAGAAAAAAAAAATGCAACACCCACCATTTTAATCTGTAGGGCCTTTGCTTTAAAAATATATATAATATTTGGGGGTTCAACATAATTTTCTTGCAAAAAAAAAAAAAATGTTTTCATGTAAACAAAAAGTGTCAAAAAGGGCTTTGTCTTCAAGTGGTTAGAAGAGTGGATGTAAGCTTCCTAATGTTGTGTATAAAATGCCAGAACAGTTCAAAACCCCCCCCAAATGACCCCATTTTGGAAAGTAGACACCCCAAGCTATATACTGAGAGGCATGTTGAGTCCATGGAATATGTTTTTTTGCACAAAGTTGTCACTAAATGATATATTGCTCAAACATGCCATGGGCATATGTGGAATTACACCCCAAAATACATTCTGTTGCTTCTCCTGAGTATGGGGATACCACATGTGAGACTTTTTGGGAGCCTAGCCGCGTACGGGACCCCAAAAACCAAGCACCGCCTTCAGGCTTTCTAAGGGTGTAAATTTTTGATTTCACTTCTCACTGCCTATCACAGTTTCGGAGGCCTTGGAATGCCCAGATGGCACAAAACCCCTCCAAATGACCCCATTTTGGAAAGTAGACACCCCAAGCTATTTGCTGAGAGGTATTTTGCAGATCTCGCTTTTTATCACAAAGTTTTGAAAATTGAAAATAAAAATAAAAAAAATAAAAATATTTTCTTTCTTCATTTTCAAAAACAAATAAGAGCTGTAAAATACTCACCATGCCTCTCAGCAAATAGCTTGGGGTGTCTACTTTCCAAAATGGGGTCATTTGGGGGGGTTTTGTGCTATTTTGGCATTTTATGGCCTTCGAAACTGTGATAGGTAGTGAGGAGTGAAATCAAAAATTTGTGCCTAGAAATCCTGAAGGCGGTGCTTGGTTTTCGGGGTCCCGTACGCGGCTAGGCTCCTAAAGTCCCACACATGTGGTATCCCCGTACTCAGGAGAAGCAGCAAAATGTATTTTGGGGTGTAATTCCACATATAACCATGGCATGTGTGCGCAATATATCATTTAGTGACAACTTTTTGTAATTTTTATTTTTTTTGTCATTATTCAATCACTTGGGACAAAAAAAAAATATTCAATGGGCTCAACAGGCCTCTCAGCAATTTCCTTGGGGTGTCTACTTTTCAAAATGGGGTTATTTGGGTGGGGGGGGGGGTTTGTACTGCCCTGCCATTTTAGCACCTCAAGAACTGAGATAGGCAGTCATAAACTAAAAGCTGTGTAAATTCCAGAAAATGTACCCTAGTTTGTAGACGCTATAACTTTTGTGCAAACCAATAAATATACGCTTATTGACATTTTTTTTACTAAAGACATGTGGCTGAATACATTTTGGCCTAAATGTATGACTAAAACTGAGTTTATTCGATTTTTCTTATAACAAAAAGTAGAAAATATCATTTTTTTTCAAAATTTTCGGTCTCCGTTTATATCGCAAAAAATAAAAATCGCAGAGGCAATCAAATACCATTAAAAGAAAGCTCTATTTGTGTGAAGAAAAGGACGCAAATTTCGTTTGGGTACAACATTGCATGTGCGCACAATTTACAGTTAAAGCAGCGCAGTGCCAAATTGTGAAATAACCTCTGGTCCTTTATGGTCCGGGGCTTAAGTGGTTAACCTCAGGAAAGCACCTTCTTCTGGTCCTACTGGACCATGTAGGCTCAGGCCTAACTGGGAGAGTGGTCCTAGATGTCCAAGCTGTGGGGCTCTCTACTTTTGCCCTCCAGCAAAAATAAAAAAAAGAATATCTTTTACCAGTTTAACACAACATTTTAATAACATCATCATTGTTGCCCTTCTTTAATTTAAATCTATTTTATTTACAGGGGAGGAAAAATTTGAGGAAAAATTTGAAAAAAATGTAAGTTGTGGAAATAGGAGGATAGAAACAAAGAGCGAACTGAATTCAAAAAGATATATAATTTAACATATGAGGGTCAAACTACCTCTAAATAAAGACTTCTTCCACTTCCTCCATTTCTCCTCCTTTGGTCTATTAATGGCGGTTTCCTCATATCTTTCTCTACTTAAAGACCCAACCTCTCTGCCCTATGTATCTACTTCCACCCACATGTGAGATTATCCTTGGGGGGGGTTTAAGGAAAAAAAAAGGAGAACTTTTATAATAGAGAAAATTAGGCGGAGGTTTGTAGTTACCTACAACTACTCCCTTAAGCCCTGTGTCATATTGTATTGCATCTTATTTCGTGCTATAAGTATAGAGTGACTTTTTGTCTGTGACATTCTCACCACCATATCCTACCCCCTGTCTTAGGGGGAAACCTTGAATCTCTGAATTTTACATTACTCGTATAATCATAAGTGACTTAAAGTGATAAACAGAAAAAAATAAAAATATATTGTAATTCCTTGCCACCTTAAAGTGGTTGTAAACCCACTAACTTTTTTTTTTGCCAACCTGCAAGAGAAAGGCATAATGAGCTAGTATGACTAGCATACTAGCTCATTATGTACCACTTACCTTAGATCGGGGCCCCCGAAGCAGTCTGCGTCCCTCTGTCCAGACGCAGACATCACTGCGGCGATAGCCGGAATGTTACTTCCGGGTATCGCCGCACCAGCCAATCACAGCGCCGCTCCGGCTCTGTGATTGGCAGAAGCGGCGAAGACGTGACTCCGCGCATGCGCGCGGGAGCCGTCACATTCGGCTACGCCCAGCGATTGCTGGGAAGTAGCCGATTTTGTGAATGGGATTAACCCCATGAATGCGCCATTGTCTACGGCGCACATGCGCCGTAGACAGCGGTGCCTGTCTTTTTAGTAAATATCTCCGAAACCGTGTAGGTTTAGGAGATATTTCTTGCACCTACAGGTAAGCCTTAATCTAGGCTTACCTGTCGGTGCAAGTTGAAAAAGTGGGTTTATAACCACTTTAAACCACTAAGTGATAATAATCTTAATAATTTTAAATAACCGTCTCACACCATGAAAAATAAAACCCTTATCCCCAATCTCAAAAAACAAAAAACAAAATCCCCCCCCCCCCCCAGAAAAATGGGGAGAAAAAAAAACACTCTCAGCAATCCTAATACCTCCCCTCCCCCCCCCCCCCCCATTTCCAATCCCACCTTTGTTCTGTTTGATTACTTGTGGGTCTCACAATCAGCAGAGAAAAAGAGAAGTAGTGAAACCAATCCTAACCAGATCTGGTATTTTGTTCCCCCGTAGATAATTAAAAAAAAGGGGGGAAAAGGAACAAAAGACAGAGAAAAAAAACTGAAAAATTAAAATAGGAGCCCCTTTTATCCATATAGATCCATATTTCCTAATCTACTCCCCAAAAATTTTTTTTTGTCCAATGTTCTTTGTTCTTTCTTTCTCCCTCCCCCTCCCCCCCCCCCCTCCACGTCTATGGTTTCCTCAGTCCTTCCTTAGTCCGTCCATTTTTAGCTTTCTGCCAAAGTCTCTTGTTGATTTCTTTGCTCTTTTAATCCTGGGAATTGCCTCTGTCCCCAAAAAGGAAAACGGCCCAGGTAAGTCTGCTGGGCTAGACAAAAAAAAGATGAGGGGCCTTTCCTTATGGTTAACGAGATGGGGTACCCCCACCTATATGTGCCCCCCAGTTGCCTAATCTTGTCTAGTAGTGGACGTAGCAACGCTCTCCTTTGCAAAGTATTCCTTAATATATCTGCTAATATTTTTTATAGGAGATCCATTGAACATAATCTCTCCCATCTCACACGCCTTGCGAAGAATAATCTGTGTATAGAGAAGCATACAGCATACAATGTCTCTAGGTCTTTTTAAATCCATGGAGCGGGGACCCAGTGCTCCATGCACCCTCTCAAACTAGAGGTCCTGGGGGGCTACCGATAGCGTCAGTTGCTGGCATATTTTCAAAACCATGGATTGTAATGTCTCCTCACCTGTATCTTCCGGGACCCCCCTCAGCCATAGATTGTTGCGACGGCTCCAGTCCTCAAGCTGGTCCAGGTGAAGCTGTAATGCGAGCGCTTGTACAGCTTGCTGATCCTCTGTCTGCTCCAGCTGAGCCACTCTCCTCTCCAACAGGGCTGATGCTGTTTCTCCAGTAGAGACCTTTTCCGCCAATGATTGTACCTCTACCTGGATAGCTTGAAAGTCTTTACAGTGTGTCTCCTCCACGCGAAGGATCAGCGTTTCCATATCAGCACGGGTAGGTAACGCCTGGAGTAGAGCTTTAAGGGCCTTGATTTCTCCCTCCACAGTACACCAACTTGCTGTCTCCGCTCCTGTGTAGTCTGCTGTATGATGGCACAGATAGTTTCTGTAGCCACTACGGGAGTCGACGCTGGTAAAGCAGCCATTACAGCTTCCGAATAGGAGGCAGACAGAGCCCCCGTGGTACGATTCCGTAGGCTGGCGGATCTTGTCCCTGGAAAGTAGCTCTGGCGCTTCTTTTTTCTTCCCCCTTCTTGCGGTACTCATACAGGGAGGGCTGTTATTTTACCGGCTAGTTTGATAGTTTGCTGGAGGACATCAGGAGCTCTGATAGCACGTGTCCTCACTCCTCGTTCATCTCCTGACCACTCCCCTCCATATCCCCAGGCCTTTTTTTTTAAAGCAATTTACTGAGCTGGACAGAACCAGCTCTTGAGGGAGTCTATTCCACATTTCCACAGCTTACTGTGAGGAAGCCTTTCCATATTTGGAGATTAAAGCGGAGCTCCACCCAAAAAGGGGAAGCTCTGCTTGTCCCCCCCCCCCCCCATTCACTGCCACATTTGGCACCTTTTGAAGGGCAGGGGATACCTGGTTTTGACAGGTACCTGCTTCCACTTCTCAGTTCGCCATGGCCAAGTTCGCAGCCGGCCCATTGAGAAGGCTGCGTGATAGTAAACCGGCTATGAAGCCGCAAGGCATCGCTGCCAGTTTCCCTTAGCCAAGATGGCACCCAAGAGCTGATTTAAGAATTGGCTTGGGTGAGGACACCGCTGAATGCCTGGACAGGTAAGTACCCTAATAGCATAAGTCCGCAACTAAAGTATTTGTAGCTGCTGACTTAAAAAAAAAAAACTTCAGCCCCAAGAGAATTTACCCCTTCCTGACCGGGCCATTTTTTGCGATAGGACACTGCGTCACTTTAACTGACAAATGCTGAACCCGAACAAAATTGGCGTCATTTTTTTCCCCACAAATAGAGCTTTATTTTGGTGGTGTTTGACCACCTCTGCGTTTTTTTTTTTTTTTTTTGCGCTATAAACACAGAGCGACAATTTGGGGATTTTTTTTTTTTTTTTTTTTTACTTTTTGCTATATCCCCAAAAAATGTTTTTAAAAATCAAATTTTTATATATCAGTTTTGTTCACTATATATATATTCTACATATTTTTATTTACAAATCAATATACGCTTATTGGGATTTTTTTTAATTGACGCTATAACTTTCACAAACCAACTATGGGAAAGATTTATGGCATTTCTATTATTTTCTGTACTAGTAATGGCGGTGATTATCGGGACTGCAACATTGTGGCGGACAGATCGGACACCTTTGACACATTTTTGGAACCATTGACATTTATACAGCGATCAGTGCTATAAAAATGCACTGATTACATGTCAGTGGCAGGGAAGGGGTTAACACTAGGGGGCAATCAAGGAGTTAATTGTTCCCTCAGTGTCTGTTCTAACTGTAGGGGGAAGGAACTGACTAAAGGAGAAGACGGATCATTGTTTCTAGCTAGTAGGAACATACAATCTGTCTCACACATGCACATGTCCCTGTTCTGGCTCTTGTGCCCGCGATCGTGCCGCCGGCCACGCCGATCAGTTCCCCTACAGTGCAGCAGGCGCGTATGCTATCCCTGCTTAAAGGGCCGACGTCCAGCTACGATGGCTCACGGGAAAGTGCCGACCTGCCGCAGTATGACGGCGGCTGGTCGGCAAGTGGTTAATTTCCTCTTAAGAGAATGAATTCAGTTCCTCTAATCTTTCCTCATAGCTGAGCTCCTCTGTGCTTGTTAGCACTTTCTCCAGCCCCCAAATATCCTTTTTGTGAACTGGTCCCCAAAACTGAACTGCATATTCCAAATGAGGGCTTACTAATGATTTGTACAGGGCCAAAATGACGTCCATCTCTCTATAGAATCCATACCTCTGTTATTACAAAGTATTTTGCTCTTAACCTGCACTCTATAAGCACTTAACGGCAGACTTTACTAACTGGCAGATCCATCCTCCATTGTGGTTCGGCAGACTAAACTCTAACAGTGGTTCTCAACTCCTGTCCTCAGGACCCACTAACGGACCAGATTTTAATTATTACCTTGGGGAGATGCAGAATAGAATACTGCAATCACTGAGCAGCAAATTATATCACCTGTGATGCATTTCGGTTATCTTGCAAATCTGGCCAGATTCTTAACAATACTGGTATATTCAACTGAAACATTACCTAAACCCTTTTTATCTCGCATTAGTTATCTGACGACTGTCGCCCGTGGAATATCTGTCATAAACATGATAAAACTAAAGGTCATATTTCTGAATTGTATACTATCTTCTTCTTTTTTTTTTTGTTTGTTTCAAAAAAACACACACACACACACAAAGTAAGGATCACTCAGTACAGTACAGTGAGTCGTCCCAACAAAATAAAATAAAGTTGTACACACACAAAAAAAAAAAAAAAAAAAATGCATTACATTAAGACACCAGTATGAACATTGCTCGCAAAGCTTGTCAACGCAACCTACACCACTCCCTCAACCCCCTCATTACAAACCTTAACCAAAATATAAGGATCCATGTGAAAAAAAAACACCTGCTCTGTCAAGAGGATATGAGATACGAAACCCGCCATACATTTAGCATAGGAGGGCTGCGTACCCGCTCCTTCAAAGGTTATGAGATGCATATCATAACCTCTAATAAGAAAGAATAACTTCAAACAATGGTGAAATTATCTGTTAGTCAGAGGTGAAGCCATCCACCCCCCCCCCCAGATCTTAGCAAATTTAAGAAGCGCCCCCCTGTTCAAATATGTGGCTTTGTAAAAGGGCAGATTCTTATTCACTGAAGCCTTCCAGGACTCTACGAACGGGGGCGTAGTGCTCTTCCAAGACAAAACTATGCGTTTCCTAGCATGAAAAAAAAAAAAGGTGAGTAGGGTTCATATGGCCGTAGTAGGGGCCAGATCAGCTACCAACCCAAGCAGACAGTGTTTTACAGAGGGATTTAAAGGGATAGTGGTCACCCCTTGCATGCACAGCAAAACAGCGCTCCAATAGTTCTGTATACCCGGACAATCCCAGAAGATATGCATGAAGTCGGCTCCACTTGCTGAACATCGCCAGCAAGCAGAGGTGACTGAATTAAAAATTCTGGCTATCCTTGCTGGGATCGGGTACACCCGATGCAGAAATTTTATAGTGGATCAGCTGGTCGCGGGCTGAGATTAGTCTGGTAAAGGGTGCATCCCAGACATCCTCCCAGTCTTCCATGTCCAGATCAGGAACCACCAACTCCCACTTAGATTTACACAGTTAAAAAGCGATTAGTCTCAGGGAAGAGGAATTCATAAATGTTAGATGAGGGTTTCTTTTTCATACATCATGGGACAGAGGCCAGGCTAATATTCATTACCTGCTGGGTTATACTTCATCATCAGGTGAACGACACTGGTAGATCAAAGATCAGGAAGTGCCCCTCCCTCCCATATGGGAAGCACATCAGTTTTTTACCAGTGTCTACAAGGTGAATGGCCTGGTTTATTGGTGCTCTCTGAGCTCCAGGTCTCTTATCCCACAAACGGTTCTTAAAATGAATCAAGGCATTGACCTATCGGATCCATTTGAATACAGGCTTTTATGCCTAAATAGATGGCACCTGAGCCTCGCAAAAGAAGACTCTTGACCCTTCGAGGTTTTGCCTGTGAGCTGCCTCTGGGCACTGGATTCTACGAAGTGGAAATCCTGGACACTACAGCGCTAAGGCATTTCCTACAGAGTGCTATACAGGTCCAAGGGAGTGGACCCTAAAACTGAAAGGGTACCCAGTCCTTGAAGGTCCAGTGTGACTGTAACCCACCGTGAAGGGCGAAAATTGGACCCTTCGTTTCCAAGTGGCCCTGCGCCTGGATGAGCAAGTGAAACCCCTTTATTATATTGTGGGGTGTCCCAATAATTGTAACAATCAGTCAAGCTAGCTAAAGGCTGGACACCTGTATGCGGTGACCATATGGGGGAGTTTTGGGCTAACTGTGGGTGCTTGCAAAGTGTACTTTCTTTCTGCTTGTGTCTAGCTGTTTTTTACCTTACCTGTGTGATGGTGCACGATTGTGCGCGTTTTTACTTGGTTCACCATGGCGCACGTGCGTTCGGAAGTGCGCCACTGTTTTTAACAGTTTGTTTGGTGGCCATGGCGCACGCGGCTTTGCCGCACATGCGCAGTAGTCTCTTTTTCTGGTGCACAGAGATTTGCGTCATATGCAAATACATCTACGCCCTTGAGCCGGGACCGTGTACGTGCGCACGCATAGAACGTACCGGCACACACTCGGCTCATTTAAGCTGGATAAGCCAAGCATGTGGTGCTTCCAGAAGGCAGCTGTGGGACACAAAGCAGGCTCTGAACAAACAGTGGTTTGTTTCTTCTTACCCGGGTCACGTGAGTCACCAGGGGTTGCTTGGCAGGCTAAAGGTGCTTAGCAGGATTGTTGCATAGGGGCTTGGTGAGCCCTGTTAAAGGGTCTCCCTTCCTAAGGGGGTGTTGTCACACACACCCAAGTACTCTTTGTTTGTGACTATAAATGTCTTCCAAAAAGAGGAGTGGGACTAACACAACAGGGAAGGGCACACCTATGTCATCAGTAGTTCCTGATGAACTTGGTTGTATCCCTAGTGTTATATCCCCTGAAAGACCATAGGCTTCCGGGCAATCTGAGCCGCTGTGCTTATCTGGTATTGTGCCTGCAGTCAACGCTGCCTCAGCCCTATCCGGGTTAGAGCACAGGATTGCTGGCAGTATTGCCTCCATCCCACAGGGTGGCAAGAAGCGTGACCAATCCCCCTCCCTGGAGTCTCTTAGTTTGGAGCAGGAATGGGTTTAGAATGGGTAAGAGCTAAAAAGCTCAGGATTCAGTGGAGTGCTAGGCAGATGAGTCTCCTTCCGAGCAATCTGGACAAGATATCCAGTGGATGTCTGCCTCGCAGTTGCAGAGGCCTCTCATCCAGACCCTGACCGAAATGGTTCGTTCTGCCTTTAAGTTGGTAACTGAGCCCCCCTGGTTCTCTCTGGGATACCTGAGGCCTCTTCAGGCCGCACAGTATCTGCCCCTACACCCCCTGCTGGAAATCCGTGTATGCCGATTGGGAAATCCTGATAGGGAAACCTTTTAGGAGGAATAAAGGTCCTTTCATATCCCATGGTTGAAAGGTTTGTTAAAAATGAAGCATGCCAGCAGTAGATGCAGCAGTCTCTTCCTTAAATAAAAAAGAACTCAAACGGTAGATAATGCACAGGACCTGAAAGACCCTGTGGACAAGAAATTGTAGTTATTATTAAGGGTTTCCTTTTTTCTTTGACCAGTTCAGCTATTTCAGCCAGCTGTTGCTGCAATTGGTATTTGCCAGTCCGTAAAGGATCGGATCAAAAGGCCTAATAGGCCTAACCAGGAGGATTATCAGCCTAAATATAAGACAGATATTCGAGCGCTGTGTTTTGCTGTTGATGCCTTAAAGCAGGGATAGGCAATTAGCGGACCTCCAGCTGTTGCAGAACTACAAGTCCCATGAGGCATAGCAAGACTCTGACAGCCACAAGCATGACACCCAGAGGCATGATGGGACTTGTAGTTTTGCAACAGCTGGAGGTCCGCTAATTGCATATCCCTGCCTTAAAGGATTCTATACAGCAGGTTTCTCAACTGGCTCTCAAGTCTGTACATATGCTCAGACTTTATGGCGAAAAAACTGGTCAGCCGAGCTTCTTTGTAAAAAGTTATTGGCAGGTTTTCCCTTTTTTATGGGGAATATTTATTTTGTAATCACTTGGACAAATAGATCCAAAAGATTTCCGGTGGGAAGAGTTCTCTACTTCCTGTGAAGAAAAGCACCAGGCATCCGTTATTTAAAACTTCAGGGACTGCCTCCTCAAAGGTCTCAGCATCAGGGCGGTTCCGCCGCCCACAGGGCACTATGGCCAGGGGCAAGCCACAAGGCCAGGGCTAGAAAAAGCCCTGGGTCTAAAATTCTTCTTAACCCAGCACCAAGCCCTGTTTCTGAGGGGACGCCCCCACTCCTTAGAGTGGGGGGAAAGGTTGCTGGACTTAAATTTGGCATACAACAATTCAGGACGAATGGGTCACCCTAATTATATCTCACAGTTATAGGCGGGAGTTGCGGGGATGGGCCCCCCAAGAGATTTTTAAGATCCAGCTTTCCCTCGGATCCTCTAAAGAAACTTATTACTCCAAGCACTACATCACCTAGTGCATCAAAGAGTAATTGTAGAATTTCCGATACTTGAAAGGGGCACAGGGTTTTACTCCAACCTGTTAACGGTTCAGAAACCAAACAGGGACACCAGGCCCATTTTGGACCTAAGATCCCTGAACAAGTATCTAACGATACAATCCTTTCGGATGGAGTCTGTCCGCTCCAGTAGTAACCTCACTTCAGAGGGGAGACTTTTTAGCCTCCATCGATATAAAAGACGCGTATTTTACACATACCTATTTTTTCAGCCTCACCAGAGGTTTCTAAGTTTTTCAGTAGAGGAACGTCATTTTCAGTTTGTGGTTCTACCCTTTAGTACTGGGCTTTTTAAGAGCCCAAGGGATTCTGGTGCTTGGGACCTGGACAACCTCCTGCTCAGAGATCACTCAGTACAGGCTCTAGAACAGAGCATAATGCACACAGTACGGTGTTTAAAGAGCTTATGCTGGATCATAAATACCGAAAGGTCAAACTTGAGACCAGCTCAAAATTTCAAGTATCTAGATTGATCCTAAACGCGGTCCAAGCAAGAGTATTCTTACCACGTAAGGATCTGTGCCCTGAAGGTTCAGGTGCATCAGACAACCCTCCATTCGGCTCTGTATGAGCCTTCTAGGGAGGATGGTATCCTCTTTCGAGGCAGTGCCCTATGCCCAGTTCCATTCCAGGCCCTTACAACACAGCATTTTGTTGGCTTGAAACAGGGGAAGAAAAGCCCTGGATTATGCAATGTGCTTATCCCCTTAGGCATCCTTAAAGCGGTTGCAAAGGTTTGTTTTTTATTTTCTAAATGGCTTCCTTTAAGCTAGTGCATTGTTCACTTACCTGTTCCTTTGATTTCCCTTCTAAATGTTATTTTTCCTTGTCTGAATAACTCACTCCCTGTTCCTCATAAAGCTTGCCCCCATCATCCGAGCCGTTCTGCCTGGGGGTTAGTCGGCATGCTCGCCCCCTCCCTTGGGATTACAGCCCTGCGTGGAGATGCTCTGTTGGTTCACAGGCACGGAGGAAGGGGAGACATGGGCGTGTCCACGACACTGTAGCTCCGCCTCCCGTGCCTTGTTGTTCAGCTGAATGAAAATCTAAGCAGCACTGCCCCGCCTTAACCCTACCCCCTTGCTGCATTGAGAATAGGATCAGGATCGTCGGCTAGAGCGAAATTCGCATGCGTGATGCCGCTAAGCCTCAAGGAAAATGTAGTTCCCTTGATGCCGTGATGTCACAAGAGTGAACGCGCTCCGAAACCCAGAAATAGAGGGAGTGAATGAATAGAGGAAACAATGAGGCAAGAAATGGCATACTAAATTAACAGGTTAATACATATTTTAAGCAAAAATAACAAATGTATTCAATATCTGTATACTCAAGAGATCACATATATGCTAAAAAATGTTAACCTTTACAACCCCTTTAAGCCTAAATTCGTGGCTGCAAGAGCAGAACCTGTGAAAGGGAAAATCCTTTCTCCCAGTAACCTGGAAAGCACTGACTATGGATGCCAGTCTCCTTGTTGGGGAGCAGCCATTGAAGAGGAGATCATCAGGAACAGAACAGATCCTGCCCACCAACGTCCTGGAATTGCGGGCAGTACGTCTGGCCCTTCATTCCTGGATGCTGAAGCTTCAGGACTATCCTATCGGAGTCCAGTTCGACTATACCACTGCAGTGGCACATATACTTCTGTGTATGTGTGTGTGTGTGTATATGTGTGTGTGTGTGTATATGTGTATATGTGTGTGTGTGTGTGTATATATATATATATATGTGTGTGTGTGTGTGTGTGTATGTGTGTGTGTATATATATATATATATATATATATATATATATATATATATATATATATATATATATAAAATGTGTCAGGTCCATAAATATTGGGATGTCGACACAAGTCTAATCTTTTTGGCGCTATACGCCACCACAATGGATTTGCAATGAAACGAACAAGATGTGCGTTAACTGCAGACTTTCAGCTTTAATTTACATCCAAATCGGGTGAATGGTGTAGGAATTACAGCAGTTTGTATATGTGCCTCCCACTTTTTAAGGGACCAAAAGTAATGGGACAATTGGCTGCTCAGCTGTTCCATGGCCAGGTGTGTTATTCCCTCATTATCCCATTTACAAGGAGCAGATAAAAGGTCCAGAGTTAATTTCAAGTGTGCTATTTGCATTTGGAATCTGTTGCTGTCAACTCTCAATATGAGATCCAAAGAGCTGTCACTATTGGTGAAGAAAGCCATCATTAGGCTGAAAAAACAAAACAAACCCATCAGAGAGATGGCAAAAACATAAGGTGTTTCCAAATCAACTGTTTGGAACATCCTTAAAAAGAAAGAACGCACCCGTGAGCTCAGCAACACCAAAAGACCCGGAAGACCACGGAAAACTGTGGTGGATGACTGAAGAATTCTTTCCCTGGTGAAGAAAAGACCCTTCAACTGTTGGCCAGATCAAGAACACTCTCCAGGAGGTAGGTGTATGTGTGTCAAAGTCAACAATCAAGAGAAGACTTCACCAGAGTGAATACAGAGGGTTCACCACAAGATGTGAACCATTGGTGAGCCTCAAAAACAGGAAGGCCAGATTAGAGTTTGCCAAACAACATCTAAAAAAGCCTTCACAGTTCTGGAACAACATCCTATGGACAGATGAGACCAAGATCAACTTGTACCAGAGTGATGGGAAGAGAAGAATATGGAGAAGGAAAGGAACTGTTCATGATCCAAAGCATACCACCTCATCAGTGAAGCATGGTGGTGGTAGTGTCATGGCGTGGGCGTGTATGGCTGCCAATGGAACTGATTCTCTTGTATTTATTGATGTGACTTGATGTGACTGCTGACAAAAACAGCAGGATGAATTCTGAAGTGTTTCGGGCATTATGATCTGCTCATATTCAGCCAAATTCTTCAGAACTCATTAGACGGCGCTTCACAGTGCAGATGGACAATGACCCGAAGCATACTGCAAAAGCAACCAAAGAGTTTTTTAAGGGAAAGAAGTGGAATGTTATGCAATGGCCAAGTCAATCAGCTGACCTGAATCCGATTGAGCATGCATTTTACTTGCTGAAGACAAAACTGAAGGGAAAATGCCCCAAGAACAAGCAGGAACTGAAGACAGTTGCAGTAGAGGCCTGGCAGAGCATCACCAGGGATGAAACCCAGCGTCTGGTGATGTCTATGCGTTCCAGACTTCAGGCTGGAATTGACTGCAAAGAATTTTCAAAAAAGTATTAAGTGAAAGTTTGATTTTATGATTGTCAATCTGTCCCATTTACTTTTGGTCCCTTAAAAAGTGGGAGGCACATATACAAACTGTTGTAATTCCTACACCGTTCACCTGATTTGCATGTAAATACCCTCAAATTAAAGCTGAAAGTCTGCAGTTAAAGAATATCTTATTTGTTTCATTCCATATCCATTGTGGTGGTGTATATAGCCAAAAAGATTACAATTGTCTGTCCCAATATTTATGGACCTGACTGTATGTGTGTGTATATATGTATGTGTGATATATATATGTGTGTGTGTGTGTGTGTATGTATGTGTGTATATATATATATATAAAATATAGCGGTACCAGGAGTCGTTCAGCTCTCCAAAGAGGTGAACTGCATACTTGCCTGGGCAGAAAGATATGTGCCAATGATATTGGCTTTCCATATCCTGTGAGTAGAAAACTGGAATGCAGATTGTGCCCGGGGGAGTGGTCCCTACACCCAGAGGTTTTTTGAGGAAATTTGCCAGCATTGGGGAGGGCCAGAGGTCGACCTACTGGCATCCAGATTCCACAACAAACTACAACAGTTTGTCTCTTGGGCAATTGGAGCAGATGCTTTGATAGTTCCATGGAGCCAGTCATTCTGGTAGCACCAGCCTGGCCCAGAAGGCCCCCAGAGATTATCAAACTGACAAGACGGACCATGGACGCTTCCTCAACGCCCTGTTGTACTGTCTCAAGGTCCTATATTCCACCCCAATTTGCAGTCTCTAAATTTGACGGCATGGCTATTGAAGCCAGGGTGTTAAAGGACCGAGGCATCTCGGGACCAGTGATATCTACTCTAGTGAATGCTGGAAAAGCTGTCACTAGAAAAATCTATCAAAGTCTGGAAGACTTGTATTGCTTGGTGTGAAGCCAAAGATGGCATCCACGAAAATACTTTATTGAGCGAATTCTCTTTTCTATAGTCGGCTGTAGAAATCAAACTGGTTTTGAGTACAATCAGAGGTCAAGTTCGGCCCCATCAGTATTCTTCCAAAGGCCTTTAGCCTCCCATTCACTGATTCAAAGCTTTATGCAGGGGGCAATTCGATTGCTTCCCCCCATTAGGTCACCTATGTTTCCTTGGGGCTTGAATTTGGTGCGGTCTGTGTTACAGAAACAACCATTTGAACCTATTAAGGAAATTCCGTTAGACTTGCTGTCACGCAAGCTAGCTTTCCTGATGGCTATCACCTCGGCTAGAAGGGTGTCGGAGTTGGTCGTCTATTCGTGCAAGGAACCATATTTGATCCTTCACCACGACAGGGTCGTGTTACGACCCGTTCCATCCTTTTTGCCAAGAGGGCCTTTTATTTAAATCGGGACTTTATTTTGACTTCTTTTTTTTCTCTCGGCCTCATTCGGCAGAAGAGGGACGACTGCATTCTCTGGACATTGTCCGAGCAGTCAAGGTATATTTGTCTAGACCTGCGAAGATCAGACTTTCTTTTTTTTTTTTTCTTTTTTTTTACAAAAGGACCCAAGAAAAGGGCAGACAGCTTCCATTGCCAATTGGGTCTATCAATTGATCATTCAGGCCTACGGGCTGAAACGTAAAGCTCCCCCTTTCGGGTAGGAGCTCATTCTACCAGGCGGTAGGAACCTCCTGGGCTTTTCACTAGCAGATATCTGTGGCTCAGATTTGTAAGGCTGCTACCTGATCTTCAGTGCATACGTTCACAAAATGTTATCAAGTGGATGTTCGGGCAGCAGTGTACTGCGGGTTGCCAAGTAAAGTTCTGATGGCTGTTATTGTTTGGCAGGGTGTATCCCTCCCCTCAAGGCTATTGCTCTGGGACATCCCAGCAGGTAATGAGTATTAGCTTGACTCTGTGTCCCATGATGTATGAAAAAAAATGGCATTTCTTTGTCATACTTGCCTGTAAAATCCTTTTCTTTGGAATACATCATGCGACAGAGGTCCCTCCCTTCAGTTTTGTAGCAAGCTCTGAGTCCTAAAAAAAAATGTGTTTCCCACATCGGAGGGGTATTTATGGAGGGGCACTTCCTGTCTAAAGATTTTTGTTCTACCAGTGTCGTTCACCTGATGATGAAGTATAACCCAGCAGGTAATGAATATTAGCCTGGCCTCTGTCCCATGATGTATTCCAAAGAAAAGGATTTTACAGGTAAGTATGACAAAAAATATTTTTTTGAAGGTCATTATCCCTCAACATGGATTAGATGGCAGACTCCGAAAAGGGAGCATTGACTTGTTTAAATTGCTTTGGTATGCATATCTTAACTGTATATAACGGAAGAAATGGGCAAGTGGTAGAGAGATTTCAGATCGTCAAAGGTTTTCAGTTGCCCATCCGTGGAGACATCACCAAGCTTTTTAATCCCAAATTTGGTCCAGACCACTGGATCTTCAAAAGCATAAAATTGGGACAGATTGGGATTCCTCCACAAAGGGGCATGAGGGCGACGGCAGAGAGGGGCCTCCAAATTCTTCACTCTGAGCAACTCTCCAGGTGCGGATAACTGACCTCATTGACGGGGTTAAATCATAGGGTGATCTGGGTCCTCGAAAAATCGAATGGGCCAGTGCTTCAAAGGAACCCACCACCGCTGCCTCTAGAGCAACTGCAGCGTCATCATACGTGCCTGTTAGCCACATATTAACCATTGCCAACTGTCCTGATAATAAATATTAAGTTTCAGTCTAGCTACCCTCCCTTGCCATAAGAATTCAAACACCAAACCATGAATTGATCTAAAGACTAATTTGGGGATCCATACGGGCGAGCTTCTCAATGTATAAAGCAATAATGGCAACAGTTTCATTTAGAGTAGTTCATTCTTCCCATCAAGGAGAGAGGCAAGTTCCGCCAGACGCCAATTTTTTGCCTAAAAATTTATATAACGGGTGCCACGTTCAGCCGGAAGTAGTCCGAAATGGAGTTAGTTATGGTGAGTCCCAAATGCTTGACACCTTCTGAAGAGGTGTGGAGGCGAAGGTAGCTTGGCATACATTCTTGCCCAGGGGGATAATTGTGGATTTGTGCTAATTGATACGCAGCCCAGAGAAGGTAGAGACATGATCTAAAATGGACAAGGCCTAGGGCAGAGATGTGGCGGGGGTCATCTAAAAACAGAACCACATCGTCTGCGTATAGAGCCGTCTTCTCCACTAAATTGCCCACTGCAATACCTTTCACTAAAGAGGAGGCACGCAAGGCCACAGCAATTGGCTCCATCATTAGGGAAAACAGCCCGGGTGAAAGTGGGCAACCCCGCCTAGTCCCACGGCCAACTGGGAAAGATTCTGACAATCTACCATTCAGTTTGATAGCGGCCGAATCAAATGCCTTCTAAAATTTATAAATCTAGGAAAACCAACACTCGTTCATCCGGGCCATCTGGATGCAATTCAACATGAGTAAATACACTCTGGAGATCAGTGGCCTTATGGGGCATTAAGCCGGTCTGGTCGGGGGAAATGGGGCACTTTAGTGAGTCTGGAAGCTAGCATTTTAGTAAGAATTTTTAAATCCATATTTAATAGAGCTATGGGCCTATAAGAAGCACTCGGAAGAGGATCTTTGTCCGGTTTAGCGAGCAGCACTACATTGGCCTCATAGGACGGGGGGAAGGAATTTGTACTAAGACATTCATTGTATAAGGTTAGCACATGCATTGACAATTGCTCCGCATAGTAGTGCTGGGGAAAGGAGCCAATAGTGGAAACAACCTCTTCCCCAGTGAAAGGTGCATTTATCAATAATAACCAAGCGTCATCAGGTAGGACAGCCAGATTCAACCCCCCCCCCCCAAAAAAAAAAAAATCCAAACAATGTTGTGTTATCAAAATGGTGGTATGGGTGAAATTCAGCATGCCCGGGATCAAGGAAGAAACTCCAGCCTGTCCTTTGCCCGCGACAGGTGTTTCAAAGAATTGGGTAGACCCATTATGTTGGACTCTCATTTTGCTCGGATACAACATACTGTACTTGAGGCTTTTTTTCCCACAGCTTCTTTCTCCACTCCACAAATGACCCCCTGCGCTTCTGTAGTTCCGGCGAGAAATTGGGGAAGAAGTGCAGCACCACGCGTTGTCATACCGGATGGTTTGTTGTCTCCGTGCCTCATCAAGGATAAGATCTCTGTTCCGAAAATTAAGGAAGTGAACAAGGAACGCGGAAGCAGGAGCTCCAGGGATTCTAGCACCAGTCGGGACTCTATGCGCCCTTTCCACTTGATAGACAGGTGAGACCATCTGCAGGTTCAATACTTTCTTGAAGAGATTCTGCAAAGGTGGCAGGATTATCTCACTCTGCTCCCTCCGGCAACCCCACTACCCGCACATTATTTCTGCGCAGCCTATTTTCTGCGTCGTCAGACCGCGCCATTAGGATCTTCACTTGGTGCTGCAGATCCGTGAGGGTTCTATTATGGATAGCAGCAGTATCCTTTACATCAGATATGCGGGTCTCGGCACTGCCCAGGCAACCACGGACTTTGTCCAGGTCCTGCCTCATGAGACTTAATTCCAGGGCTAAAGTATAAATTCTGGTCATGAGGGAGGTTTTACTTGCCTCTATGGCCATAGGAATAGTTACGGTCGCCAGATCTTCTGACACACCTGCAGCAGGGGATGGCCCCGGGCTAGCAGCAGACTTGGGCTCCATGATCCCCCCTGCTCCGCATCTCTGTCTGCTCCACTACAGTGGATCGGCGCTGTGCACGAGGTGGCAAGATGGCTGCTGTGCATGTGACTGGCGGATAGCCCCGATGCCCTCACGCATTCTATTTCTTCCCGGCTGAATAACTTGTGTTGTGGAATTCCTAGGCTGTTTTCAGAGCACACAGCCTATATTTCCTGTGCTCTATAAGCACACACTTTAGATTCATCTTTTTGCAATAATACTATCTCTAAGTTTGCTAAAATCCACTCACCGTTCATTCCATCATTCATCCAAGAAGCAAGGCTCACACATAGATCTTATCGTCAGGCCATCCCAGCATAGACTGTCCAGCCGATGCCTAATCATAGGCTTTTATTAAACTCAAAAGATCTCACGACAGGAGGTGATTGGTTGCAGCAACCAGTCACCTCCCCCCCATGGGCGGGGACATCACAGGGTGTCCCTTCCGCACAGGAGAATGACCATACAAGGACATCCTTTCAAACAGATACAATGTTCATTCAAATTGACTAACAGTGACATACACTGTTACCAAATGACGGAAACTACATAACAATTATGCCTCAAATGGACCACAATTATTTTATAGTTATGCTACTGTTCCTGTGGACACAGATATGTGCGCTCGGAGTCATTCAACGCCCCCCGCCAGGGGCTGGCCAGTTCCCCCAACGGGGCGCAAAACAACATCTCTAAATGCAGCAAACATCGCTGTTTCCATAGGAAGATTTTCCCGCCACCGATCTTCCACCAACGTCTGTATGTGCAAATACGCTCAGATGAGCGCATTACAGCAAAACTGACACTGGGGGGACATCTGACAACATACATTAATACATTTCCATAAAAATCTCCACAACACATGAGGAGATCCCCAGGCAGAATGCAATGGTTTGCTGAGCAGGATTGCGGTAGGTTGCTCCCTAAAGACAGGATAATGCTGCAGGATGTCAGGAGCCTCTGTGAGACACGTCTTCCCGGCTTCACATCCTGGCCACGCCCCCTGAGATGAATTGTATACCATCTTTTTTTTATTTACCAATTGAAACAGAGCAAGATTAGATCTACAGCATCGCAATACTTCTTATCCAACAACATTGCAGCTATAAGCAGATTTTCAACCCCACATTTAGCCAAACAACCTGTCCGCGACCAGGCGAGCCCCGGTGTATCTAGCCACGGCGCCCAGAGATTCTCATATTTCTGCATACTCCCCCTGTGCTGGTAAATGAATATTTCCATGCGTAGCATATCCCCTATCTTGCATAACCATTCCCTCGAAGTCGGGGGCATTTCGGATTTCCAATATAGCATAATCAACCTTCTGGCTTGAAACATCACCCTCCCAACTGCCTCCCTGGTGTGTACGTCCGGCACATACTCCTCCACCACCCCCAAGAGGCATATCTTGGGATCTACCGGTAGAGATGTCCCGAACACCGGGTTGATCACACTCATCACCTCGTTTCAGTACAAATGTAGTTTGGGGCAACGCCACAGGAGGTGAATAAGATCCCCATGATCATGCCTACATCTGGTACATGTATCCTCAGTCTTCAACCCCATCAACCGCAGCCTATGCGGTGTATAGTACACCCTCAGGATAATATACAATTGAGTGAGCCGTTGGGCCACATTCAGAGAGCATACACTTACCCCCTGAAATATCTCCTCCCATTCCTCCCCATCCATTTGGCCCACGTCCTTCTCCCATCTCTCCCTCACCCTCAGGGGATGCTGGCCCAGGAAGTATTGTAAAAGGATACTATAGCTTTGAGAAATCCCTTCGAGGTCACAGCATCCCTAATGAGGCCACACACCGGTGTTGGTGACAAGCACCACTCAGAAGACCTACTCTGCGCCCTAACCGCATGCTGAAGCTGCAGATACTGGAAGAACATTGAGGACGGCAGGCCAAACTCCGCCTGCAAATCCACGAATGTCCGAAGAGTGCCATTTTTAAAAACATGTTTAACATGGGTAATCCCGTATGTTATCCATCTATCCCCTCCCTGCAACTTGGCCAGTTCCGCATAAGTATCATTATGCCAGAGAGGACTATATTCGGTATATCCCTCTGGCCTGCTGTATGTATTTATATTTGTTCCAAACTTTCTGGATAAGGTTATACGTGGGATATTTCTTGTTCGGCCTGGCGAATGCCAAGGCTTCCAGTGCCGTGGGAATGGGACCTGCATTTGCCGTGCGGAGCATGAGTGCCTGGGAAGAGCCAGCCGTCTCGGTCCCAAATCACCCCACCAGGTGCTGTAGCTGGGCTGCCAGGTAGTACAACCACAGATTGGGCAATGCCAACCCTCCGTCGTCCTTAGGCTGTTTGGAGATGTTCTAGTTTTATCCTCAGGGGTTTATTCTTCCATATTAGAGCACGAAAGATGGAGTTAACCATTCGAAAAGTTTTCAAAGGGATCACCACCGGGGCATTGTGAAGGCAGTAATGTAATTGAGGAATAAGGATCATTTTCACTAAATTTACTTAATCCTCCACCGATATGTGGAGGCCGCTCCACGTCCTGACCCTCTCTCTAAACCTCTGAAGTAGGGGCGAAATGTTCAACCGGCCAAAGTCCCTTGGGTTGGAGGTAACCTGAATCCCCAAGTATTTAAAGGAGTTTGTGACTGGAATAGGGCACGACGAAGCCACTGTCTGCGTGGCGTCACCGTCTAACAGCAATAGAGCGGACTTCGACCAGTTAATCTGTAACCCTGAGTAAACCCCGAATTTTGTAATGGTTGCCACGGCCTCCCGCAGGGACTCGTCAGTATCTCCCAGCATAAGCAGGGTGTCGTCCGCGTAAAGCATTATCTTCTCCTGCAAGGGGCCATAGCAATATCCCACAATGTGCTCATTAGCCCTTATCTCAATGGCCAGGGGTTCAATAGCCAATGCGAAGAGCAGAGGGGATAGCGGGCAATCTTGCCTCGTCCCCCTCCAACACAAAGTCATGTGACAGAAAACGAAGGCCCGGATGGCGGCCTGAGGTCCACTGTACAAAAGGCGCACCCACGCTATATATGTGTCACCGAATCCAAAGAGCTCCAATACCGCCCATAAATATTCCCAGTCAATGCTGTCAAATGCCTTAGTAGCATCCAGGGACAGCAGAGCCCTGCTCCCTGCATTATCTACGTCTGACTGCATATTTAAGAATAACCGCTGCATGTTAATGGCCGTGGATTTGTTTGGCATAAACCCTGCGTGATCGCCGTGTTTGAGGGAAGCTATAACCTTAATAAGCCACAGTGCTAGTACTTTCGCCAGAATTTTAATATCACATTGTAACAACGAAATTGGCCTGTATGATCCTGGGTCAACCGAGTCCTTACCCGGTTTAAGGAGTAGGACAATATTTGCTTTTGCCATAGAGGGTGGGAGTTCTCCCGCCTCCAGCACTGCGTTAAACACCCGCAACAAGCGTGGTAGCAATACCTCCGCATGCTGCTTGTATACTTCCATGGGGATCCCGTCCTCCCCTGGTGCCTTACAATTGGGGAACAGCCCCACTGCCTCCTGCAGTTCCTCCACTGTGAGCGGTGCGTCCAACCCTTCCCTCTGTCCTGTGGTAAGCCTAGGAAAGGTCAACCCTGTTGAGTACTGCTCCAGATCCGCCCGGTCATAGGCGGCTCCGGGGCAGTACAGCTCCTCATAAAACCTCGCCAACTCCTGCATAATAAGTTCGGGTGATCGGACAAGTGGTCCAGCTTTGGATTTGATGGCCCCTATGGTCGGGGACCTCTGTTGTGAATTCGCTATTCTAGCCAGCATACGCCCTGTTTTCTCCCCTTCCTCAAAAAATTTGGTAAAAAAACGTTTTTTTCTCAGCAGTTGAGGAGAGCACACGCTCATACGCTGACTGAGCAGCCTGCCACTCCTCCCTAGCCGAATCAGAGGGATCCAAGACAAAGCGCTGCTCAAGCTCCTTCACCCTATTCTCTAGCTCTGCCACAAGAGCAGATGAATCCCTTTTCACTTTAGTCATTTCATTGGTCAAAACCCTTCTCAAAAATGCCTTAAAGGCCTCCCACTGCTGCATACAAGTACCCTCGGGGTTCTGAGCATTGAAAAACCCACGCACGCTCTCTTCTATAGTTTTAGGGGATTTAAACAATTTCAAATTTTCACGGGGCTTTTGGGAGTGCAACTGATCGGGAAACCACCAGGTGCACTATCAATGGGGAATGATCAGACACACTAGGGGGCCTATATTCCATTGTGGACACATATTGGAGCATGCGTGTTTCCCACCCCCAAGTCTATCCTAGACAGGCTGCCATGCGATTTGGAGAAACAGGAATATTGTCTTGTCCCTGGGTGACGATGTCGCCAGATATCCACCCAGCCCACCTCTTGCAACAACCGCGCCGGGGGGTACCCCTGGAGAGGGCGGAGGCTCCTACAGCCGGGTGTCTATCCAGCGAGAGGTCCAAACAACAGTTAAAGTCCCCAATCACCAGTAGCGGTACCTCCGGCCTACCATCCAAATAGGATATCAAGGCCCTCAGCACCACCGCCGTGAAAGGGGGGGGGGACATATACTCCAGCAATTACACATATTAAGGCGCCCAATCTGCAATGGAGAAACACAAATCAACCATCAGGGTCAATGAGACTGTCCATCTCTTGGTAGTCCAAGGAGTTGTGAATCAAGACAATCGCCCCCCTCGAGTAAGAGGTGTGAGTAGAGTGGTAAGCTTTGTTCACCCAGTTATACTGTATACACCCCACAGTCTCCCCTGTCAAATGTGTTTCCTGGAAGCAAAATATCCCTGGTTGAAATTTTTTAAGGCACATGCGTATCATGGTTCTCTTAGGGGGTGAATGTAGTCCCCTCACATTCCATGAGACTATAGGAATCCCCGCCATTCAAAAAAGTTAAACATATAAACAAGCAGGTTGAACAACCCCAGGCCTGGGAGTCCGGCAATCCCCGAACAAGTGCATAAGTCCTGAAGTAGTGTACATGGGCTGGTCATATTGCCCATCATAGAAAAACTGCTGAAAAACCACCCACCAAGAAAATGAAAAAGAAAAAAACACATAGGAGAAAATTTGGGGAAGCAACAAGCATTCCCCTCCAGCAACATATAACCATTTCCTGCCAACCAGGCAGGACAACCATGATCCCCTGGAAACACACCCAGGGGGTCTCAAGTACATATTTTGTAAATCCACGCTGACGATGTCTGAAGCTCTCGTCTTGATATGTTGCAAGATAATGTCCCTCAGCCAGGGTTCATCCGGATAGGTTCAGTACAAAGTTTCCATAGTAGATCAAAGCACCTCAGGAGCCATGTTAAGGTTGGGCCTCCTCCGCGTGCCAGCATACCCCCATCAGTCCTCCTCACCACTCTGAGCACGCCGCCTCAGGGCCTGCTCATTGCGTTCCAGCCAGTTATTCGCATCTTTGGCCGACTCAAAGAATTGCGCCTGCCCACTCACGATCACCCGCAGCTTAGCAGGGTACAACATGGCATATGAGAGCTGCAACTGACGGAGCCTGTGCTTTACATCAAAGAACTTCGCCCGGTGCCTTTGCACCTCAGCGGAGAAATCAGGATAGAAAGATACTCTTTCTCCATTATGTTGTATGTTGGCCCGCTCCCGTGCGAGCCTGAGCACCGTTTCTCTATCTCGATAGTGCAGTAATCTTGCTAGTTTTGGCCTGGGGGGGCCCCCAGGCTGAGAGGGGCGAGCTGGCACCCTGTGGGCTGCGCTCCACCGCGAACAGGGGAGAAATGGCATTTTTCCCAAATATGTCCAGCAGCCAACCCTCCACGTACGCTGTGGGGTCCCTGCCCTCCACCTTCTCAGGAAGCCCCACAATGCGAATGTTTTTTCTCCTGAGGCGGTTCTCAAAGTCCTCTGCTCTGTCCATAGCCTCCCTTGCCAGTTGATAAGCAGCTTTGGTATCCCTCTCAATGGGGGGTAAATGATCCTCGATTTCACTCACCCTACTTTCCACCGCAGTAGTGCGTTCCCGCATTTTTTGCATATCTTGTCGCAGCAGCGACAGTTCCTCTCTCATGGTGGCTACCGAGGCATTGCCAATGTTAACTGCCCTGAGGATATCTGCCAGCGTGGGCTGAGCATTCCCAGAAGTGTCCTGCTCACTGGTTTCAGAGGCCCCAGAATCAGAGTGATCAGTCTCATCATTCTCACTGTTTGCAGCCAAAATGGCCGCTCCAGCCTGTGTCTCATGCAAAGCAGGCTCCGCTTGCTGTGAGTGTCCAGCCGCTTCTTTCCCCATCATCCCATTCATTTTCTGGGCATAATACACCATATCCTTGGTAGTCTCCTTACCCTGTGTCCTGGGCTGCCTCTGTCCTTTTAGGTCCCTGCTCCTTCACCTTGTCAGCGCCTCGTGAGCTTCCCTTCCCTGCGGGCGCGGCGGCGCCATCTTGGAATTTGGGACCTATTTCAGAATAAGTTTTCCGGGTCATTCCTCTGGTGGTGAGGGCTGGCGGAGGTTCCCCTGTAATCCCGGGATCGGTAGCTTGCAGAATGTCGGTAATGTGGCTGAGGGAGGATCAATCACGGATCAAGGTTAGAAGCTGTGAGAGCTATGTCCTCTCACATGCCGGTCCAGGCCACGCCCCCCAATTGTATACCATCTTAATGCATACCTCAGTCAAACAAGCTTACATGGTCAAGTTGGAGCAAGACCTCCAAGAAAACCTAGAATTAGAGAAATGGCAATCAATTGCCCAAGCAGCTTCCAAATCACTTATTAACACCTCTAGTATAGAGGCAAACACTAAGGTCCTTTTTTAAGATGGTACATGGTGCTGACCAGGCTGGCTTCATATGTCCCGGGAGCTTCCCCAAAGTACTTTCGAGGTTGTGGGCAAGATGGAACGATATACCATATATGGTAGCAATACCCCAAGGTGCAACGATTTTGGATAAGAGTCTACAGCTTTTTCTTTCTCGTACATCACGGGACACAGAGCGACATAGTCATTACTAATGGGTTATATAGTTACCGTCAGGTGCTGGCACTGGCAACTTCCAAAACCGGAAGTACCCTCCCCTATATAAGCCCCTCCCATCCGGGAGCACCTCAGTTTTTTGCCAGTGTCTAAGGTGTTGGCCAAGAAGAAACATGTGTTTTTCACTGAGCTTGCGTACAGGTTCTTTTGGGCCTCAGTAAGCTATTCCGGATCCGACCAAAAAAGCTTCATAGCTAAACGGTCGGTACCCGGGCCTTGCAGAGAAGAGCAAGGTTCTGCCTGTAATGCTTCTCTTAGGAGAGCTGGACCCTGGGATCCAGAGCTCTGGTCATACCCACGACCAAGATGTTTTCTGTGCAGGGTGCTATACAGGTCCAGGGGAGTGGAATCCTTGGGAACCCGGTCCCTGAAGGTTTGATTACAATGCCTGCCGTGATAGGTGAAGTTTGGGCTTTTGTGGACCAAACAAAGTCCTGCGGAACCAGGAACTTGGTTCTATTGGGGGACCCCCAAGCCTAATTTGTCTTTCTGTCTGTTACCTAACGGTATTCCCGCTAATATCTGTGCATGCCTGTAACTACTAAAAAAAAATGTATTAATTTTTAATGGTGGTCAAGAAAAAAAAAAAAAAAAAGAATGTTTTTTTATATATGTTTAGTATATTAAACTGCGGTACCTGTGTTTGTCCACTAGAGGCCGCTGTGGAATGTTTTTTTCTTGTCATATGGACTAGTTTCTTCTCAGAGAGCAAAGTCCAGGCAGCTGGTGAGTTCTCCTACAGGAAACTGTTTCCTCTGCCATGTTGCAGTGTTCGTCTATCCCCCGGCCTGCGGCAAAGGGGGCCCTGGCTCCTGTCCCTGGTTTCCATGTTTGAAAATTAGCGCCGAGGCGCACGTGGCCGCGCGCGTGCGTGTGCACGCGCCTCTATATATAGAGGTGGACGGAAAAAGGGGCGGGGCCTGGGTGATGACGCTCTGTGCGCGCCGCAGCGCTTCTGCGCATGTGCGGGCGTCCCAGCAGGTTTTTAAAAAGCCACATTATTGCAGTAAGCTGGCTATGAAGTACAGAGACAGAGCTGGCAACATTTAAAGGCATACAGCAAGCGGTTGATACAGGCATCCCCTAGAAAGGCACATTAGTAGACACCAACTGTTTATTATAGCAGCATTTATGCTAGACTATTATCAGTAACTGGTGTATTTTCGGCTGGAATACCTCAGCTTTGTGGCTTAGGAATATGCCGTCTAAAAACTCCGGGACTAGAAATTCCAGGAGGAATAGGGGGTCTCCATCGGGCTCTGAGGATCTTGGGCATGCTTTGGCTGCACCAGTCTCCCCTGAAGAATCAGAGGTTAGTGACCGTAGGGCACCCCCAGGAGTACCTGGTACTGTGGCTGTCCCCAGTTCACCTGCTCCTGTGTATGTAACAGAGGAGGTTTTTTCCTCAGCTCTGGGAGGGCTGGAAGAGAGATTGTCAGCACTAATTGCTGCTTCCCTGTCACAGGAGAAAAGCGCTCGATCTCCGTCTCCTCCCTCAGAGTGCCTGTTAACAGAGCAACAGTCCCATACAGAGAACGACCTACCTGAGGGGGATCAGGATGAGGTTGATTCAGTTGTAGAGGAATCAACAGTGGAGGAGCCGTTCTCAGCATCACATGCTGAGAGGTTATGGGTGCAGTCCCTGACTAATATGGTCCGATCAGCATTTAAAATGCCACTTGCGGAGCCATCCTCCTCTTCTGTCTCCTCGTTGGGGTCGCTAAAAGCTCCCCAGACTGTTTGTTCTTTTCCGATCCATCCTTTACTGGAGGGGCTCATTTACCAGGATTGGGAGCATCCTGATAAAATATTTACTCCCCCCAAGAGATTTCCGGTGGTCTATCCTATGGAGGATAAGTTCGTCAGAAAATGGAAGGTCCCTACAGTGGACGCAGCCATCTCTTGTGTGAATAAATCGCTGACATGTCCGGTGGAAAATGTCCAAATGTTCAAGGACCCAATAGATAAAAAATTGGAGTCCTTATTGAAATCTGCTTTTTCTACAGCAGGATTGGTGACACAACCAGCAGTGGCAGCTATAGGGGTCTGCCAAGCAGTGAAGGATCAGTTGAAACAGGTCTTAAGGGACGTGCCAGATCAGCAGGCTCTTGCTCTAGGATCTACCTAGAGCCTTATGCTTTGCGGTGGACGCTATAAAGGATTCAATCCATCAGGCCTCCCGCCTTACGCTGTCTGTAGTACATATGCGCAGGCTTCTATGGCTCAAAAACTGGTCTGCTGAAGCTCCCTGTAAAAAATTGCTGGTCAGCTTCCCATTTCATGGGGAGCGCTTATTCGGGGAAGACCTGGACAAGTATATCCAGAGAATTTCCAGCGGTAAAAGTACACTCTTGCCGGTCAAAAATAGAGTTAGAGGTCCCTCTTTTAAGAGGCCTGCTTCTCCAGTCCCTAGGACATCGGCTGTGAAACAGTTCCGACGGCCTCCCCGGTCAAATCCCGGAGGTAAAAATCAGGGACAGTTGCAGGGTAACAAGAAGCCCTGGAGCAGGAGAGGTACAAAACCTCCCCCAAAGTCAAATGCATGAAGGGTTGCCCCCACCCAATCGGGTGGGGGGAAGACTTCAGTTGTTCACAGAAACCTGGCGGGACACGATCCGAGACAGATGGGTGCTCTCCGCAGTAAATCTGGGATACAAATTGGAGTTAAAAAACTCCCCTCCTTCCCGCTTTATAAGGTCGAACGTGCCAAGGGATCCCCAGAAGAGAGGATCCCTCCTGTTGGCACTGGAACAATTATTGCTTCAAGCAGTAATTATAGGGGGGCGGAGCCGGCGGCCGGAGCGGATGGTGGTGTGAGAGGAGAGCTCCGACGCATCAGGGGACCTTAAGCAACCTTTAGCGGCTTTTGAGGCTCAGAAACAGCATATCCGAGCGGCGGAAGACAGGAGGAACCCCGCTGATAGCATGGCCAAGCGCAAGAACAGAGAGGGGCCCAGAAAATTGACGGACTTCTATCCCTCCATGACAGGCCGGAAGGCCCAAGATGGCGCCGCAGCGGGACTGCATGCATCACACTGCCATGAGGGAGAGAACGGCGCGACATTCACTTTGCAGGGTGAGCTACCTAATGACACACTAACTCAGCCCCCTTATTCTTCCCCATTCAACAGCCCCCTCAAGCAGAAACGGAGGGTCAGTGCCCCAGGGGATGATAGCAATGAACAAGGAGGGGGGGGGAGACGACATGGAGCAAGCTGCCTCATATGCCCAGAAGCTGGATGATATGCCTGTCTCTGGTCAGCCCATGACCGATACAATTATGAAGGATATGATCCTGACGCTAAGAGGGGCCATACAACAAGACATAGCTCACATCGCTCACTCCACACGCAGGGAGCTGAGTGCAATGGGGGATAGAATAGCCCATGTCGAAAACAAAATGGGGGATTTCTCTGCAGCCCACAACGAATTGGTGGATGCTCATGTGGATCTAGAAGATGAACTCACAGCACTACGCCTGAAGGTCTCAGATCTCGAGGACCGCGCACGCAGGAACAATGTGAAATTCAGAGGGATTCCTGAAACAGTTAAGCCTGCCGAACTGAGTTCATTCCTGCAGCAGCTAATGAAGACGGCAATTCCCTCGCTCACCACAGCGGATGTCATTATTGACAGAGCACACAGGCTGCACAAACCACAACATCTCCCTGAGAAGATTCCTAGGGATGTTATAGCCAGAATTCATTTCTTTCATATTAAAGACCAGCTTATGAGGTTTTCCAGGCAAAACAACATCCTCCCAGACCCATATGCTGGAATCACACTGTATGCTGACCTATCACAGGCCACAATGAAGGCTAGAAATAATCTGATACCGGTTACAAAAATGCTGAGAAATCATAAGATTCTCTATAGATGGGGCTTCCCTGCAAAAATCATTCTGGAGAAAAACAACGAATGGTATTCCATTTCCTCCCTGGATAAAGGTCTGGAACTACTCCGCAAGTGGGGACTCCTTCCCCAGGAAGGTTTCCCTGAATCCATGGACCAGTCTTCACCCAGATCGGAACTTATCAACAACCGCAGTGCCAGGAACAACCGTGATAAATAACCACATCTGTACTACACTAATAATGGTCCTATGGTGCTGAACTTCCTATTTTCCAAATTAACCTTACTGCGCCTCTTTCGCCTTCTAATGCTGAACAGATGGTCCCCGGATGTTCGGCTGAACAGGTAATCACCTGAATGTTTTTACCCCAATACTGCTTTTGGGATTGTTCCAAATCCATCCTGTTGATGATAACGGTTATATGTTTTGATTTTCAGACCATTGACGTTGCAATGGTCACTTGTCTCTGTATAATTTTGAGACTCCAGGTTTCTGTAATGAAAACCAAATTACAGCTCCTCACTGCTCAGAAATTAATGCTCAGCTACAGCCAATTCTCATATTGCGCCACTAGATGTCACCGAAGCACCATGAATGAAACAAATGACACTTAAACTGCTATCTATCAACGCTAGAGGACTTAACAGCCCCTATAAAAGGAGAACCCTATGGAAAACTGCCCTGGACGAGAACTGTGATGTACTGTGTGTACAAGAGACTCATTTCCTGGACCAAAGTACACCTAAATGCTCCCATAAGAAATTTCCACATGTCTTCACGGCAAATAACTCAAAAAAAAACAATGGAGTAATGATCGCTATTAAGGACTCTGTATCTTTTAACCTCCTAGATGAACACTATGATGGTAATGGTAGGTATATCATCCTGATTACCGAAATTAACAATGAGGTATACACACTGGTGAACTTGTATGCTCCAAACAAAAGCCCGATTAGGTTTTTACGCAAAACCATACAAAAAGCAAAAGCAATGAAAAAAGGTAACCTAGTCATTTGCGGAGATTTTAATGTACTTATGAATAACATGCTTGACTCCTCCTCTGGGGAGCGGAGACGAGCGCCATCCCTAGGTAATTTCTGCCTGGGGGAAGATCTCTATGATCCTTGGCGCTGTCTCCGCTCCACAGAGAGGGACTACACCTACTTCTCACCGGTCCACAAGAGTTACTCTAGGATTGACTTCTTCCTTACGGACAAATATACTTTACAAAAGGTACTCAAAGCAAATATTCACACCATCACATGGTCTGACCACGCCCCTATCACCATTGATATAACTTCCACCAACAAAACTACAGCCTCTCCACTTTGGCGTAACAACACATA
Organism: Rana muscosa; assembly: GCA_029206835.1. Classification (NCBI taxonomy): domain Eukaryota; kingdom Metazoa; phylum Chordata; class Amphibia; order Anura; family Ranidae; genus Rana; species Rana muscosa. Next base: position 437,336,823 of record CM055120.1, read on the forward strand.
TCTACTCTCCCAGCCCAAAATTAGGGAGGAAATTCAAGGGAAGCTAAATGAATTCTTTGAATTCAATGAAACCCCTGGCACTTCCCCTGCGACAATCTGGTGCGCCCACAAAGCCTTCACGAGAGGCGCCTTGATCCAGATAGCAGCTAGGGAAAAAAGGAAAAAAAGCAGATATATATCGCAACTCCATGACCGAATAGCTGACCTGGAAAGTAAGCATAAAAAAAATGGGGACCACTCCTTATTACAACAATTGAACTCCAGGAGGGAGGAACTGAGACTAGTGTTGAAATCAGACTACGACCTTTACTATAAGAGACTTAAACTAACTTTCTACTCCCAGAACAATAGAGCGGGGAAGTTACTAGCATCCCAATTAAAGAAAAGACAAGCACAATCCAAAATATCTATAATTAAACATCCCACTAATAATACTTCATATCAGAACCCCAAAGACATAGCAAACGCGTTTAAAGACTTCTACGAGGTCTTATATAATCTGAACCAGGATAAGTCTACCCATCAACCCACAGAAACTGAGATTACTGACTTTCTTAAAAGGATTGACCTCCCGTCCATAGATAAGGGGACCTTAGGCATAATTAATGCGCCCTTTACAGAAGATGAAATCAAGGACGTAATTAAGAAACTTCCCAAACACAAATCACCGGGAGCCGACGGGATCTCAGCCGAATACTACCAAACATTCTCATCTTTGCTCGCCCCCCGACTGGTAGATCTATACAATACGGCGGCACACACCTGTGCATTCCCAAAGGAAATGCTCCAAGCAATTATAGTGACTATCCCAAAACCCGGGAATGGATCCGGCCTACCCCCAGAATTATAGGCCCATTTCACTCCTGAACTCGGATCTAAAGATTTATGCAAAGATAGTAGCAAACAGACTACTCAATGTAACCCCTACACTCATTGGGCTAGAACAAGTGGGCTTTGTCAAGGGCAGACAGGCCCCAGATGGCACTAGGAAAATGATCAATCTCCTGAGACACGCGGAACTCAATCGCACGCCTAGCATATTTGTAGCCTTAGACGCGGAAAAGGCGTTTGATAGAGTTCACTGGTCATACCTGTCACACACGCTACATAAATTCGGCATAAGCGGATTCTTGCATTCAGCGGTCATGTCTTTATACACGAATCCCTCCGCCAGAGTATTTACGTCAGGGATGCTTTCTGATTCCTTCAACCTCACAAATGGAACGAGACAGGGATGTCCGCTGTCTCCGATTGTTTTTTCCCTAGCAATAGAACCCCTTGCAGAAATCATTAGATCCACTGGGGAGATCACAGGCCTCCGAATTGGTCACACGGAACACAAAATAGGTCTGTTTGCAGATGATGTGATTCTTACCATGACCAACCCACACATCTCACTAAGTAAAGCCACGGAAGTTATTAATGAATTTGGGAGGATAACATATTACAAAATTAACACCTCTAAATGTTTTGCCCTGCCACTTCATTTACCCCACAATATGGTCGCCAAACTAGAACTACTATTCCCTTGCACCTGGGATGCCCCCTCTATCACCTACTTAGGTATCCAACTCACCCACCCTACATCCAAACTATACTCTGAAAATTTTCTACCCCTCCTAGAGCAGACCAAGAAAGACTTTTTACAGATGTCCAAATTCCAACTGTCATGGATGGGGCGGATTGCGGCTTATCAGATGCAAATATTCCCCAAGATTCTATACCTTTTCAGAACCATCCCAATCCCTATACCCCACAAATTTTTCTCGGATCTCGCAAAGCTTCTGAATGCCTACATATGGGAGAATAAAAAACCTAGAATAGCGATGAAAATTCTTTACTTACACAAAAAGGTGGGGGGAGGAAGCTTACCGAACGCGTATGCCTACTATACTGCCTCTTTATTGGACCAGCTGAAATTTTGGTTCTCTAGTCAGGAAGATAATTTATGGAATCAAATAGAAAGGGAGGTTACACCAACTCATGATCTGATTGCACTCCTGATGGCATCCACCATACATCACAAACCCCTAATACCTGATTACCCTACCATTAGGGCCTCAATTGCTGCGTGGTCCCTACTCACCAAAATGAAATTCCCGGGGGAGACTACTCACAAACTAGAAAAGCCTCTCACGACCTACACATTCCTTATTCATAACTTCTCAACACATCACTGGAAACAAAAGGGCGTGCATTTTCACACTGTAGATATTACTCAACCTTCGGCACTTGACACCCTTATGCTACAGCAAATTCGGAGTTATAATAAAATGAATCCTCATGATACCACGGAAGTCCCACTAGTCCTATGGGAATTCTTCATGTCCAGGGGCAAGACAAACATAAGGGGTATATCTCTCTGCTATAGATTCTGTAACCATCAATTAAAGAACTCCAAAACCCCGAATATGCTCAAATGGGAGGCTGAACTACAGACAATCTTTACATTCCCACAATGGATGACTGCTATTAGATACAATAGGGTATCCTCAGCCTGTGTAGATCACTGGGACAATTCGTGTAAGTTACTGCATAGGTGGTACATCACCCCGACGCGCCTACACACAATGAACCCCATTCTTTCCCCACTTTGCTGGAGAGAGTGTCAGCACAGAGGTAACCTCCTACATGTTATGTGGCACTGTAGTATACTACATAACTTCTGGAGAGATGTATTTTCACTCATCTCAGACATTTCCAAAACGAAGTGTAAACCCACCCCAGAATTAGCACTTCTTACATTAGGGATAGACTCCTTCCCATGCGCACAAAGGATTGTGATTGTACATATCTTATTTGCTGCCCGTATATCAATTGCAGCCAAATGGAGATCCCCAGACCCCCCTACTGTGTTGGAGGTCATAAATAGAGTAAATGCTCAATGTTTAATGGAGAAGATGCTAGCGTATAAATTGAACAAAATACATGTCCATCAGAAATTTTGGGGTCTATGGCCCACCACTATATGACGTCCTCTAGTGTTGAGTAAACTGTTTGTTGATTTCTTATGTATATGCGAAGACATGTGGAAAGGCGCGGTAGCATGTTTAGAGCAGTGAACCTGGTAACATCATTATTCTTCCTGATAATCTAAATACAGGTATTGTTGTAGTGTTAAATTAGATATGGGTCATACTATGAATATTTTCTCAAGTACCGTGATACTCTGTCCCAATAATATAGTATCAATCTACACACATGTGCAATTGGGGTCGGCCAAATTCTGGGCTGCGCTTTCTATGCCTGGACCTTCATATAAAGGGCCTGCTCACAGAATATTCCCGAGAGGGGTGACAGGCTCCCTAGCCTAAGTTTACTGTTGATTATAGTTCCTGGACTGATGTTATGGAGCCAACGCTCCTGACCCATGATAAAGTCCCAAGAAGGCCGGAGTTGTATTATTTAGAGTGTTGTTAAGCCCTGCATGTGCAATACTTGGAGATGTATGTTGCTAAAGTAATGTATGTAACTTGAGACTGTACCTGTATGTAATGTCCATCTTATCATTAATTTAAAAATAAAGAATAAAAATTTTTAGTCAAAAAAAAAAAAAAAAAGCAGTAATTATAGAGGTCCCCCTGGAAGAATGGGGGTTCGGGTTTTACTCAAACCTCTTTACAGTTCCGAAGCCAAACGGGGACGTGAGGCCCATATTAAATCTAAAAGGGCTAAACAAATTCCTACATATCAGGACTTTCCGGATGGAGTCGATCCGATCGGTAGCCACTGCCCTACAAGGGGAGGAATGGTTAGCCTCGATCGACATCAAAGATGCTTATTTGCACATTCCCATCTTTCCAGTACACCAAAAATTTCTACGCTTTGCAGTAGAAGGGCGCCATTTTCAGTTCAGAGCCTTACCCTTCGGTTTGGCCACAGCACCACGAGTGTTTACAAAAATTCTGGCCCTTTATTGGCCAATCTAAGAACACAAGGTGTAATGATAATGGCATATCTGGATGACTTATTGCTGATAGACCACTCAGTGAAAAAACTAGATGTGGTCGTTCACAAGACAATCAAGTATCTGGAATCTCACGGTTGGATTATCAACCGAGACAAGTCAGCCCTAAAACCAGTCAAAAGTCTGGAATACTTGGGGCTAAGGTTGGATTCAGGCCAGAGAAAAATATTCTTGCCTCGAGGAAAGGTGTTGTCTTTGAAAGATTTGATCCACTTAGTGGGTACAAAAAAGCCAGCCGTCCATACGCCTGTATATGAGGCTGCTGGGAAAAATGGTGGCATCATTCGAAGCAGTACCCTACGGTCAATTCCATTCAAGGAATTTGCAAGGGGCCATACTGTCAGCCTGGAACAAAAAAGTTCAGGCCCTAGACTTACAATGTCCTTGTCCCCTTCCGTTCGCAAGAGCCTCCGTTGGTGGTTGGTTCCCCAGAATCTGGAAAAAAGGAAATCCTTCAGTCCGATTTCTTGGAAGGTGGTCACTACAGATGCCAGCCTTATAGGCTGGGGAGCAGTACTGGAGCAATAGTCTCTCCAGGGCAGATGGTCGGATGCAGAAAAGGCCCTGCCCATCAATCTCTTAGAGATACGAGCAGCCCGGTATGCCCTAGTAGCATGGACATCCAAACTCCAAGGGTCCCCTGTCAGAATTCAATCAGACAATGCCACAGCAGTGGCATATATCAATCATCAGGGGGGCACCAGGAGTCGTGCAGCCCAGAGGGAAGTAAATTACATCCTGAAATGGGCAGAAAAATATGTCCCAGCCATATCTGCGGTATTCATTCCAGGAGTGGAGAATTGGAAGGCGGACTTTATAAGTCGCCAGCAATTAGGCCCAGAGGAAGGGTCCCTTCACCCCGAGGTTTTCTGGACAATATGTCAGCGGTGGGGAACATCGGATGTAGATCTTCTAGCATCCAGATTCAACAAAAAAGGGGGACAGGTTTGTCTCTCGGACAAGGGATCCCCTAGCTTGCGGCTCGGATGCCCTAGTGTTCCCTTGGGATCAGTTCAAGCTGATATATGCATTCACACCGCCACAATGGTTACCTCGATTACTCCGCAGAATCAGGGTAGAAAAGAAACCAGTGATTCCGGTGGCTCCAGCGTGGCCCCGAAGAGCGTGGTACGCGGAGATTGTAAAATTTCAGTGGGGAGTCCTTGGACTCTCCCACGTCGTCCGGACCTGCTTTCGCAAGGACCGATATACCACCCTTCCTTACCAGCCCTAGGTTTTGACGGCCTGGCTATTGAAGCCCACATTCTAAAAAAGAGAGGGCTCTCTAATTCTGTGGTATCTACCATGATCAATGCCAGGAAGCCGGTATCCAGGCAGATCTACTATAGAATCTAAAAGGCGTACATCGCCTGGTGTGAGGCCAAGAAATGGCATCCACGTAAATACGTAATAGGAAGGATTCTGGACTTCCTAGAATGGGCTGTAGATAGGAAGCTTGCCTTGAGTACTATCAAGGGTCAGATTTCGGCCTTGTCAATATTTTTTCAAAGGCCCTTGGCTTCGCATTCACTAGTCAAAGCCTTTATACAAGGAGTGATGCGTATTAGTCCTCCGGTTAATATTCCCATATGTCCATGGGATCTAAACTTGGTTCTGTCGGTTCTACAGAAACAACCATTTGAACCATTACAGCATATTTCCTTGGTGCTTCTCACCAGGAAATAGATTTTTCTAGTAGCCATTTGTTCGGCTAAAAGAGTATCGGAATTAGCAGCTATGTCCTGTAAGGAGCCATATCTGGTTATCCATAAGGACAGAGTAGTGTTACGTCCTCATCCAGCCTTTCTTCCTAAGGTGGTATCGAGGTTTCATTTGAACCAAGATGTGGTTCTTCCTTCTTTTTTCCCCAAACCTACTTCGGTAGAGGAAAAGTTATTGCATTCTTTGGATGTAGTAAGAGCAGTTAAAGCTTATCTAAAAGCCACTGCTCAGATTCGCAGAACGGATACTTTGTTTATTCTGCCGGAAGGCCCCAGAAAGGGTCAGGCAGCGTCAAAATCTACTTTAGCCAAGTGGATTCGACAGGTCATTATGCAAGCTTATGGCTTGAGAAGGAGACCGCCTCCGTTCAAAGTTAGAGCGCACTCCACGAGAGCAGTTGGAACTTCATGGGCAGTGCATCACCAGGCCTCCCTGGCTCAAATCTGTAAGGCCGCAACATGGTCTTCGGTACACACGTTTACTAGGTCCTACCAGGTGGACGTTAGAAGTCAGGAGGATGTCGCCTTTGGGCGCAGTGTGTTGCAGGCCGCAAAAGATCCTCATGTCTGATAGCGCTCAGCTTATATATGGTGTATCCCCCCCCTCATTTGGCATTGCTTTAGGACATCCCATTAGTAATGACTATGTCGCTCTGTGTCCCGTGATGTACGAGAAAGAAAATAGGATTTTTATAACAGCTTACCTGTAAAATCCTTTTCTTGGAGTACATCACGGGACACAGAGCTCCCGCCCCTCTTTGGGGACACTTATTGCTTTGCTACAAAACTGAGGTGCTCCCGGATGGGAGGGGCTTATATAGGGGAGGGTACTTCCGGTTTTGGAAGTTGCCAGTGCCAGCACCTGACGGTAACTATATAACCCATTAGTAATGACTATGTCGCTCTGTGTCCCGTGATGTACTCCAAGAAAAGGATTTTACAGGTAAGCTGTTATAAAAATCCTATTATTTTTACCGTTGCCCAAATCAACCTCATTAAATCTCCTAAATGTTCCCTGTTGGGGCTTAAAGTTGATGCGGCCTCGAAAAACCAGAGAGGGCTTCTCGCCTTCATATTTATTTCTGCCAGAATCACTAAAGCCAGAAATTGGAGGTCAGCTGCAATCCCATTTGACCAACTTCCTGGCTCATAATAAATGAAAGGCTCTCGGCAGTCTTGAATGACAAAATAAAAGCCTTCAAAAAAAGTCTGTGGATCAGTTATCTGGCTGGTGATGCCCGTACGGCTCCGATCTGAGAAGCCTTTGAGCGGCATGGACCAGAGCTTGGGGTTCCCCCCCCCTTTTTTTTTCTTTTCCTTTTTTGCACCCCACTTTACATTTTCTTTGTTTAATAAGGAGCTCGATGAGTACCATCTAAGTGCCAATAAAAAGGTACCCAATGTCCTTTCTCCTACAAACGAACATCTGGTACTCTGCAATTGATATAATGTTTAAATATTTTGCTATTGTTTTTATACCTAATCTGAAAACCCTAATAAAAACATTGAACGGAAAGTATTTTGCCAATTGTGTGTCATTATTAAGCTTATGATCTACCAGAACACCCAGATCCTTCACCATTGATTCCCTCAGTTGTTGTACTCCTTTCTAGTATGTACAGTGCCTTGAAAAAGTATTTATACCCCTTGACATTTTCCCCATTTTTTCATGTTACAACCAAAAACGTAAATGTATTGGGATTTTATGTGATCGACCAACACAAAGTGGCACGTAATTGTGAAGTGGAAGAAAAATTATAAATGGTTAAATTGTTTTACAAATGTCCTCTGAAAAGTGTGGCATGCATTTGCGTTCGGCCCTCCTGAGTCAATCCTTTGTAGAAGCACCGTTTTGCTGCAATTATAGCTGCAAGTCTTTTAGGTATGTCTCTACCAGCTTTGCACATCTAGAGAGAAGTTTTTGCCCATGCTTCTTTGCAAAATAGCTCAAGCTTTGTCAGATTGGATGAAGAGCGTTGAACAGCAATTGTCAAGTCATGCCACAGATTCTCAATTGGATTTGGGTCTGGAGTTTGACTGGGCCATTCTAACACATGAATATGCTTTGATCTAAACCAGTGGTTCTCAACTCCAGTCCTCAGGGCCCACCAACAGGCCAGGTTTGCAAGATAACTGAAATGCATCACAGGTGATATAATTTGCTGCTCAGGGATTGCAGTATTCTAGTCTGCATCTCACCAAGGTAATACTTAAAATCTGGCCTGTTAGTGGGTCCTGAGGACAGGAGTTGAGAACCACTGATCTAAACCATTCCATTGTAGCTCTCGCTGCATGTTTAGGGTCGTTCTGCTGGAAGGTGAACCTCCACCCCAGTCATGTCTTTTGCAGACTCTAACCAGTTTTCTTTTAAGATTGCCCTGTATTTAGCTCCGTCCATCTTCACATCAACTCTGACCAGCTTCCCTGTCCCTGCTGAAGAAAAGCATCCCCACAACATGATGCTGCCGCCACCATGTTTCACGGTGGTGATGGTGTGTTCAGGGTAATGTGCGGTGTTGGTTTTCTGCCACACATAGCGATTTTGCTTTTAGGCCAAAAAGTTCAATTTTGGTCTCATCTGACCAAAGCACCTTCTTCCACATGTTTGTGTCCCCCACATGGCTTCTCGCAAACTGTAAACAAGACTTCTTATGGCTTTCTTTCAACAATGGCTTTCTTCTTGCCCCTTTTCCATAAAGGTCAGATTTGTAGAGTGCACGACTAATAGTTGTCCTGTGGACATATTCTCCTATCTGAGCTGTGGATCTCTGCAGCTCCTCCAGAGTTACCATGGGCCTCTTGGCTGCTTCTCTGATTAATGCTCTCCTTGCCCAGCCTGTCGGTTTAGGTGAACGGCCATGACTTGGTAGGTTTGCAGTTGTGCCATTGTCTTTTTCGGATAGTGGCTTGAACAGTGCTCTGTGAGATGTTCAAAGCTTGGGATATTTTGTTATAACCTAACCCTGCTTTTAACTTCTCCACAACTTTTATCTCTGACCTGTCTGGTGTGTTCCTTGGTTTTCATGATGCTGTTTGTTCAATAAGGTTTTCTAACAAACCTCTGAGGGCTTTGCAGAACAGATGAATTTATACTGAAATTAAATTACACACAGGTGGACTCTATTTACTAATTAGGTGACTTCTGAAAGCAATTGGTTCCAATAGATTTTAGTTAGGGTTATCAGAGTAAATGGGGCTGAATACAAATACACCCCACAAACATTTTGAAACATTTGAACATTTATAATTTTCCTTCCACTGCACAATTACGTGCCACTTTGTGTTGGTTGATCACATAAAATCCCAATAAAATACATTTACGTTTGTGATTGTAACATGACAAAATGTGGAAAATTTCAAGAGGTATGAATACTTTTTTCAAGGCACTGTATGATGCATGCGCGTATTTATGGCCCCCCAGTGCATAACTTTTTATCGAGATTAAACCTCATTTGCCACATAGTTGCCTAATTAACCACCTCAATACCGGGCCTATTCTGGCACTTCTCCCCTTCATGTAAAAATCATAATTTTTACTCATTACTCAGAACCCCCAAACATTATATATATTTTTTTAGTAGACAGGGAATAAAGGGGCAGTCATTGCATCTTTTTATCTTGCACGGTATTTGCGCAATAATTTTTCTAATGCCTTTTTTTGGGGGAAAAAAAACGGTTTCATGAATTAAAAAAAGTAAAGTTAGCCCAATTTTTTGGTATAATGTGAAAGATGATGTTACACCGAGTAAATAGGTACCTAACTTGTCACGCTTTAAAATTGCGCACACTCATGAAATGGCACAAAACTTCGGTACTTAAAAATCCCCATAGGTGACGCTTTAAATATTTTTACAGGTTACCAGTTTAGAGTTAGGAGCTCTAGTGCTAGAATTGTTGCACACGCTCTAACGCATGCGGCGATACCTCACATGTGTGGTTTGAGCAGTGTTTACATATGTGGACGGGACTTGCGTGTGTGTGTTCGCTTCTGAGCGCGAGCTACCGGAGCTTTTTTTTATTTTACTTAATTTATTTTTATTTTTACACCTTTTTATTAAATTTTTTATTTATTTTTGATCACTTATATTCCTATTACAAGGAATGTAAACCTCCCTTAATAGGAATTATTGTGACAGGTCCTCTTTATGGAGAGATGTGGGGTCAATAATCCTCCAGGCTTGAAAGCATGAGATTGTGATTTTTTATTTTTTTACCGATCTCATGCCAACAGCTGCGATTGCGGCTTTGTTTACATCCGGCACCGGCCGATTTGTTCTCCGGGCCCCCGATGGCACGGGAGAGCCCGGAGAAGCACCGGATGGCACCGGAAGGGGGGGCGGGGGATTTCCCTCCCGTCACCTAATAAGAATGATCAAGTGGCGGAACTGCCGCTATGATCATTCTTATGGTGCACAGAATCGCTGGCTGAAAAAATATTTGAATGATGCCTGGAGCTGCAGGCACCATTCAGATACCCCCCCCCCCCTAAATACCAGGACGTCATATGACGGCGTGCGGTATTGAGGTGGTTAAACAGGGCATTGATTTTGGCTTGTAAGTTGGAGACATACTTTAAGGATGTTATTCCTCTGCATAGCTTGGTTTTATCTGCAAAGACTGAAATTGTGCTTTTAACCACTTCAGCCCCCGAAGGATGTACCCCCTTCCTGACAAGAGCATTTTTGCGATTTCTGTACTGTGTCGCTTTTGCTGACAATTGCGTGGTCTTGCGTCATTGTACCCAAACAAAATTTACGTTCTTTTTTGCCCCCCAAAAATAGAGCTTTCTTTTGGTGGTATTTGATCACCTCTGCGGTTTTTCTTTTGCGCTATAAACAAAGAGCGAAAATTTTGACAAAAAATAAAGCAATATTCTTTACACTTTGCTATAATAAATATCCCCAAAAAATATGTAAAAAAAAATATTTTTTTCCTCAGTTTTGGCCGATGTATATTTTTCTACATCTTTTTGGTAAAAAAAATCCCAATAAATGTTTGCCTTGTTTACATATTGTTGTTCCGTGGAATAGGAAAAAGGGAAGGGAGGCGCACCTAAGTGTAGTAGTTAAAAAGCACAATTTGTTGCACAAATAGAATGACACTCATAAGATCTAAGTAGATACACGCAGGTTCTTTAAATGGATCGCCATCCTCTGGGGCTGCCGTATACTCCGTCCGGGGTCCAGGTGGCTGTACAGGGAAGAGCTGGGACGCAGGAAGCGTTCAGGAAGTCTAAGCTGGCTGTCATGGAACACACAGCAGAAAGTGACGTCACCGGATGGTGGAGAGGAAGAAGCAAGTCTCTGGCTACGTGCTCAGAGCATACAGCTTCTAATACTGGCCTGTTGCACCAGGGAGGTTGCAGCTTAAGTACACACTGCGTGACTGCCCGCGGCAGTGGAATTACAATGGACAGAGGACATTAAGCAATAGTTGAAAGAGAAGTATGGGTTTTTGTTTTGCCTACATCTATTCTATGTGAGCTGCTGATATCTATAAACCCTTCCAGCCCTCTCAGAAGTGCCCCTATTCTGTTAAAATCTAGATAAATTCCTGTGGGAGGTTCTACAGTCTTTCATACAGCATCAGCCAGACAATGGTCTGGACATGAAGTCTGGATCCACCCCCTTCCCTGTCATTTTGCTTGATTGATGTCGGCTCTCCTCCCTCTTCTAGTTCCCGAGACTTCACAGAGCATAGCTGCTCCCTCCTCTCTCCTCCCCCTCCCTCCCTCCTCCTCTGCAGTGTAATGTGAGAGAAGTCACTGATGGTGCTGTGTATGAGAATCTACACTATATATCTCTATCAGCACAGCCATGTCTCTTAGGGGAGGGAGGACAGAAGCAGGGGGTGTGTTGGTGTGTTGGTGAAGATGTACACACGCCCTGAAACTTTTCAAACTGAAAATGGACCGTTTTTGCCAGCTGAAGGAAAGTTCATGTGCACATGCTGTAAAAACTAAGAGGTAGGAAAAAAAAGATAAGCTGATATGTGACTAATGTGATATGTAATAGTTATTTAACCCATCCCATACTTCTCCTTTTAAATTATGATAACAATAAGTGGATTACAGTACATTACATATGGCATTTATAAGAATTAAAAAGGATAAGAACTTTACAAATTTGAAAATACTAAATACTAAAAAAGAGCCAATACACAACTGGACAAGGAGGAGAGGAAAGGTGGGGGGATATACAGTATATATTTTCATATCAACTTGGATGTAACAGTAATTAAAAAAAAGAATAGAACATGTCAAACAAGACATTATCGTATATACCGAGGTAATAGTACCTATGATTATTTACTATCTATAAACCACCACCCCCAAGGCAAAGATCTGAATCTTGCAATATCCAAGATGTGTGGGACCATGAGGATCCGCTGAAAAACATTAAGGGATATATGGTGGGAATTGTGATGTTATAAAATAAATCTTACAATATTGTTTGGATCTCAATTTCCTCATTTTACCTCCCAGGAGTCAGAGTAATTAAGGAAACTATCCAGAAAGTCTCCTGCTGGCATAAACGTTCTGCTGCGGAAATGCTACTGGGAATTGCCTCAATCACCCATACCTTGAGACCGACTGTGGATTGTTGGTGCTTTTCCAATAAATGTCTGGGAACGCTATGTTTGTTGCAGACTTCTTCAATGAAGCGTCAATGCTCACTGAAGCGCTTGCGAAGAGTGTGGATAGTCCTGCTCACATAGTATTGGCCACATGGACAAGTCAGTCAGTACACAACAAATTCGCTGGTACAGTTGTGGAATTCTTTAACCACTTGCCGACGTGGCAATAGCCGAAAGACGGCTGCAACGCGGTCGGCTTATTCTGGGAGGGCGTCTATTGACGTCCTCCCAGAATCTCCGTGGCCGCTGGGTCTGGAAGACCCGGCGGGTCACGGTAAATGGCCGCTGACAGCTGACAGCTGCCATTTACCACGTGATCGCTCCGTCAAATGACGGAGCGATCACTTGTAAACAAACCGGCGTCCCCTCTGTACCGATCGGTACAGTGTCAGGGGAGGGGGGAGAGATCCGTCGCAGCAGTGCTGTGGACTGGATGTGAAGTGCCCACAGCGCTGCTCTGTGCCCATTCCAACACTCATCCAGCCATCCCAATCCGGAAATACCCATCCATGCTCAGCAATACTCATCCATCCATCCACGTTCAGCAATACTCATCCATCCATCCACGCTCAGCAATACTCATCCATCCATCCATCCATGCTTAAAAATACTCTTCCATGCTCAACCATCCATGCCCAGCGATACTCATCCATCCATGCTCAGCAATACTCATGCGTCCATCCATCCAGCCATGCTCAGCCATCCATACTCATCCATCCATGCTCAGCCATCCATACTCACCCATCCATCCATGCTCAGCAATACTCACCCAGCCATCCATGCTCAGCAATACTCACCCAGCCATCCATGCTCGGCAATACTCACCCAACCATCCATGCTCGGCAATACTCACCCAGCCATCCATGCTCGGCAATACTCACCCAGCCATCCATGCTCGGCAATACTCACCCAGCCATCCATGCTCGGCAATACTCACCCAGCCATCCATGCTCGGCAATACTCACCCAGCCATCCATGCTCGGCAATACTCACCCATCCATGCTCGGCAATACTCACCCAGCCATCCATGCTCGGCAATACTCACCCAGCCATCCATGCTCGGCAATACTCACCCAGCCATCCATGCTCGGCAATACTCACCCAGCCATCCATGCTCGGCAATACTCACCCATCCATCCAACCATGCCCAGCAATACTCACCCATCCATGCTCAGCAATACTCACCCATCCATCCATGCTCAGCAATACTCACCCATCCATCCATGCTCGGCAATACTCACCCATCCATCCATGCTCGGCAATACTCACCCATCCATCCATGCTCCGCAATACTCACCCATCCATCCATGCTCCGCAATACTCTGCTATACCCATCCATCCTCAGCCATCCCATCCACAATCAGCCATACCCGGCCATTACATCCATACCCAGCCATCCACATCCATGGCTTATCCATGCCACATCAGTACGCATCCATGCTACTACAGTGCCCATCAGTACCACTACAGTCCCTCAAAGTGTAATCGATAGTCAAATTAGACTTGAAATTTATGCCCCTAGAACACCTGATGGTGCTCCCTGCATGTTGGGCCTCTGTATGTGGCCAGGCTGTGTAAAAGTCTCACACATGTGGTAACGCTATACTCAAGAGGAGTAGGAAAATTGATTTTGGGGTGTAATTTTTGCTATGTACATGCTGTGTTAGAAATATTTGTATAAATGGACAACTTTGTGTAAAAAAATAAAATAAAAAAAATGCGTTTTTAATTTTCTTTCCACAATTTCCAAAAACTTGTAGAAAAAAATTAGATGTTCAAAAGACTCATTATGCCTCTGATTATACGTTGGGGTGTTTTCTTTCCAAAATGGGGTTATTGTTTGGGCATTTCCAGTGTCCTGGTGCTCTAGGGCCTTAAATTGCAAGAGGTAGTCAAGAAATTAGATGTGTAATTTATGCTTGTAGAACGCCTGATGATGCTCCCTACATGTTGGGCCTCTGTATGTGGCCACACTGTGTAAAAGTCTCACACATGTGACATCGCCATACTCAGGAGGAGTAGTAGCATGTATTTTGGGGTGTAATTTGTGGCATGCATATGCTGTGTGCGAGAAATAACCTGATATGTCAATTTTGTGAAAATAAAAAAATCTTGATTTTGCAAAAAATTGAGGGGAAAAAAATTACAACTTCAAAAAACTCACCATGCCGCTTTCTAAATACCTTGAAATGTCTCTACTTTCCAAAAAATGGTGATTTGTTGGGTATTTGTATTTTCCTGGCATGTTAGGGTCTCAAAAAATAGGCCGTCAGTACATCAGGTGTGATCAAATTTCAGTGATTTGGCACCATAGCTTGTGGACTCTAACTTTCACACCGACCAAATAATATACGCCGATTTAGATTATTTTTACCTAAGATATGTAGCAGTATAAATGTGGGCCAAAATTTACGAAGAAAAATGACTAATTTGCTAAATTTTTACAAACAGTATATTTTTACTGAATTTTCTGTCTCTTTTTTTTTCATCTATAGCGCAAAAAATAAAAAGCCCAGCGGTGATTAAATGCCACCAAAAGAAAGCTCTATTTGTGTGAAAAAATAAGAAAAATTCAAATGGGTACAGTGTTGCATGACTGAGTAATTTTCATTCAAAGTGTGAGCGCTGAAAAATGGTCTGGTTAGGAAGGTAGTTTAAGTGCCCAGTGGTCAAGTGGTTACCTTAACTAAGACTTTTGGACATTTTTCACGAACTGGCAGGTCAAACATAATTTCTCTTATCGTCCATGGACTAACACAGCTGGATACTGTAAACGTGTGGGTATATGTCCCGGCTTGCAGGAGAAGATCTAGGCAGAATGTTAGATGTTCGAAACATACATTCTAGAACAAGCCAGAGCTGAACAGCACCGCCCAGGGGGGCGGTCCCTCCGGGCATTACCCTCCCACCTGCAGCTAGCAGCCTGTTTTTTTTTCTGCCTAGCAGAAGGAGAAGAAGTGGCTCTCTCAGGAGCTAGTCTGCTGGAAGATTTTACTTAAAATAAAATTCCCAATCAACTGTCGGCTGGGCAACAGGTTGGGTACACTGGTATCCTCGTCTTCCCTGTCCAACCATCGAGCGTGCTGATCCTCGCCTTGTGTTCGTGAGACTCAGTTCACGACATGCCCCATGACTCCAGGGGTGGTCGGGTTGCTTTTATGCTCCCGCGGTCCTCAAGATTGAACAGTACCTGACTGACTGTCTTTTGCGGTGGACCGGGCCGACAGCTACGCAGTACTGCTCTGTGATAGGTCTGTCTGAAACAAGCCAGTGCGTCCCTCTGGGACGGGTAAGTAGTCTCTCCTGCTGCAGGTGAGTACATGCTGGCTGTGTTTCTTTATATGGGGGGGTTTCTCCCTGTCTCCCCCTGTTATGCTGCTCTCTGCACCCTGTACTGGTGCTGTGGGGGTGCTTGGGGGTCACTCTGGCCTGGTTGGGGGCGCTCATGTCTGTCAGTGGACTCTGGGAAGAGAGTGTTCTGGTGTGTGAGGTGGGGACCTGATGTGTGCGCCATTGGCGCTGGTTGTTTTTTCAATAATGCGCTCGGTGGCCATCTTGCCGTGGTTCAATGGCACAGTTCTATCTGCAGCCGGTGGTCATTTTCTTGTAGCCGCACGCTTTTACTTTCGGTCTTGGCCTCTAGCAGCGGCGCAAATCTCCTCACAATCTCCTTACAGATTCTTCACTCTTCTCAGGCTTAACAGCGCGGTTTCCTCAGAAGAACTGAGTGGTTCTCAAGGGTTTGTGAGTCCTCCGGGTATCCCCTCCTCAGCGTAGCCAGTGGGTGGACTGTATATTCACTGTAGTAGTGTATAAGGTCTCAGAAGGTGGCAATATGGAGTCTGATACACCTGCTTCTCCACACTTGCCTGAGCTGCACAGTTAAAACATGTTCATATGTTTCCTGCACCTGCGGTCCTTGTAGACCAGTTGTCGGCAGTCCTGGAATCATTCCTTGTCAGAATGGAAGCGGTGTGCGAGCGCAAGGGAGCTATATAGCCCCCTCTCCCCACAAAAATCTTTAGTGGAGGAGTGCTTTGATTCAGATATGGGCCTAGCTACTGTGCTCAGGACCCTAGCTCTGAATATTTTAATGTTTTTGAACAGGACAATCCCTTGTGAGGAAGACTCCAGTTCTGTGTCAGTGAATGACAGGGCGCTTGTAAGTGAACTCATTGATGTGAGGAACACTCTCAAGCTGGATGCTGTGGCTGTTGTACCTCAGGCGGACGCTTTTTCCCTTGGTTCCTTCAAGCTTTTCTTTTACACTGTTTCCTCACTGTTTTCCTCACACGCTGCGTCGAGAGCAGCATGGATGATACAGTGGTACACCGTGTCCCCCCCCCCCCCCCGGTCGGTGCAGCATGGTGGCTTTATTATCTGCACCTGTGGTTTCCTGCCATTTCCTGGGGAACGCTCTGAGCTCTGACAGGACCACGGTCTGAGGATCAGAGGTTACCTGTTGCATTCTGCTTCGGCAGCACAGTTAAGCAGGTTGGAATGATACAGAGAAGATTATGCGCATCTGTGCCATAATTTAAACTCATCCTATACCTCTACACTGGATACATTCACAGTGTATATATGTTTTATTGGTCTCTGTGTCTGCGTGAGTGTCCCCCCACGTTCCAATGCTGTGTTTCAGTGCCATACACGATATAAACGTACACAATATGTTTATGCACGACTCTAGATACATTCACAGTATATGTATGTATTATACTCTCTGGGTCGGCGCGGGTTTCCTCCGGGGGCTCCGGTGTCCTCCCGCGCTCTCATGGTATGTGCGCTTCGGCTCTCTGCACAGTATAAACATGTTCAATATGTTTATTGCACATACTATACATATTGTGACAGCAGGAAGGTAAAGTCACCTGGTTGCATCCAGGGGGTAGATATATTTCTCCCAGATTCAGGCTTTATGCCGACTTATACAACTAGGGAGTTGATGAAGCCCAGCTGAGGCTAGTGGGCTCATGAATGACTCATACCTCTAGGGAGAGTGCTGGGCGTCGTGAGGCAGGGAGTTGATGAGACCAGCTGAAGCCTGTCAGTTCGTTTAAGGCCTCTATAAAAACTCCCAGATTCATTAGGTGTTTGCTCATGCCTGGAACCAGACCTGTGTGGACTGTCTAGGGAGAGTGAACCCCTGTGCGGTGAGGCAAAGCCTGTGTGGCTATTTGTTTGGACTTTTACTAAACCAGGGACTTAGGGACTAGGACAGCACCAGGCTGATCCCAGTTGTTAGTTTAGGAAACCTGCATGTTTAGTCAGAGGTCAAACTGACCAGGATTTATTTTGTTTATGTTTCTTTTTGGCTTTGCTGTGTTTTTGTCACTGTACATAGAGAAATAAACCGCACCTTTTGATTTTGAAAACCACAACCTCCGTCTGCTGGCCCTGTTTTTGTGTGGGGAGCCCAACCAGGGGGTCACACACACCCGCTACCGAGTTAACCCCCTCACAGTTGGTGGAGAACCAGTGGCAGTTTTTTTTAAGCCAGCATGGAGGAGATACTGAAACAGCTGGCTCTAGCAAATGCCAATCAACAGCAGACAAATGCAGGTTTGCAAAGGAGCCTTGCAGCCCAGCAGCAAGCTCATCAACAAGCCCAGCAGCAATCTGAGGCCCGCTTCATAGACCTGTTACAGAAGCAAGAGCAGAGACTACAACAAATGGACTATGCCACCCGTTATCCAGAAGCGATCCCTCTCAGAAATACCTCGGCCAAAACCATAGCCAAAGAGCTATCTCTTGTTTTTAGCCGGGTGGGTATTTGTAAAGAACTGCTTACGGACCAAGGTACACCCTTTATGTCCCGGGTTATGAAAGAGCTGTGTAAATTGCTCAAAGTGACGCAATTGCGTACATCTGTGTATCACCCCCAAACCGATGGGCTGGTTGAAAGATTCAACAAAACCCTAAAACAAATGTTGAAGAAAGTGGTGGATAGAGATGGAAAGGATTGGGACTGTCTACTTCCTTATTTGATGTTTGCTATTAGGGAGGTGCCCCAATCCTCTACGGGATTCTCCCCCTTTGAGTTACTGTATGGGAGACACCCAAGAGGGCTGTTGGATATTGCCAAGGAAACTTGGGAAAGTGAGAGTTCTCCCCACAGGAGTGTGATTGAGCATGTCGCCCTGATGCAAGATCGAATTGCACAGGTAATGCCCATCGTGAAGGAACATTTGGCCCAAGCGCAGTTGGCACAGCAGAGAGTGTACAACCGTGGAGCAAAGACCCGTACCTTTTCCCCGGGGGATAGGATATTGGTACTTGTCCCTACGGTTGAAAGTAAATTCCTTGCCAAATGGCAAGGCCCCTACGAGATAATGGAAAAAGTGAGCGAAGTGAATTACAAGGTCAGACAACCAGGAAGGCGAAAGCCCGAACAGATATATCACGTTAATCTGTTGAAAGCCTGGAGGGATAGAGAGTCCCTAGTCGCAGAAACTTGGTCACCAGCTCAAACTGGTTGCGTGATTCCGGAGGTTGGAATAGCAGCCACCTTGTCACAACCCCAACAACAGGAGGTTAAGGAGTTTGTGCTTCGCAACAAGGAGGTGTTCTCTGAGCTGCCGGGACAAACATCTGGGGTAGAGCATGATATTATTACCCCGCCCGGTGAAAGGGTGAAGTTAAAACCCTATCGGATCCCAGAGGCCCGACGGGAGGCAATACGGGAGGAAGTACAGAAAATGCTGAACTTAGGGGTGATAGAGGAGTCCCAAAGTGATTGGTCTAGTCCCATTGTGTTGGTGCCTAAACCGGATGGGAGCTGGCGATTTTGTAACGATTTTCGTCAGTTGAACAAAGTTACAAAATTTGACACCTACCCCATGCCACGTATAGATGAGTTGATCGACCGGCTGGGAACAGCCCGATACATGACGACTCTTGACCTCACAAAAGGGTATTGGCAAATTCCCCTGGCCAAGTCGGCCAAAGAGAAAACCGCATTTGTAACCCCAGACGGGGCGTTCCAATATAAGAGAATGCCGTTCGGGTTACAGAATGCGCCGGCCACATTCCAGCGGAAAATGGACCAGATACTGAGGCCCCATCGGAAGTATGCTGCGGCTTACCTGGATGACGTAATTGTCCATAGCACAGATTGGGCCTCACATCTGCCAAAAGTGCAAGCAGTCCTAGACTCTATCCGGGAAGCGGGGTTTACGGCTAACCCCAAGAAGTGTACCATTGGGCAGGAGGAGGCCAAATATCTTGGGTACACCATTGGCAGGGGAGTAATAAAACCCCAACTCAACAAAGTCGAGGCCATCCAGAGTTGGCCACGTCCCAACAGCAAGAAGCAGGTACGAGCCTTTCTGGGAATCGCGGGTTATTATCGGCGCTTCATTCCCCACTTTGCTTCTAAGGCTGTGCCCCTAACCAACCTGACGAAAGGGAAAGGGTCGGTCATGATTAAATGGACCCCCGAGGCTGAGGCAGCATTCCAATTCTTGAAACAAGCCTTATGTAGCCAGCCAGTGTTGTACTCACCCGACTTCTCTAAAGACTTTGTCGTACAAAGTGATGCGTCAGATGTGGGGTTAGGAGCAGTATTGTCCCAGGTCTGGAACGGGGAAGAGCACCCAGTCATTTACCTCAGCAGGAAGTTGAAGTCCCATGAGGTAAATTACGCCACGGTTGAAAAGGAGTGTTTAGCGGTGAAGTGGGCTCTAGATTCCCTTCGGTACTATCTGCTAGGTAGGCACTTTGACATGGTTACGGATCACGCTCCGTTAAAGTGGATGGCTCAAAACAAGGAGACAAATAGAAGAGTGAATAGGTGGTTCCTGGCCCTACAGGAATTCAACTTCACAGTAAAGCATCGCCCTGGCGTTCAAATGGGGAATGTGGATGCTTTGTCTCGAGTACATGAATGCCTGATTGCTGGTGTTCCAACCCCAAGGTTAAAACAAGAGGGGGGGGGTATGTGACAGCAGGAAGGTAAAGTCACCTGGTTGCATCCAGGGGGGTAGATATATTTCTCCCAGATTCAGGCTTTATGCCGACTTATACAACTAGGGAGTTGATGAAGCCCAGCTGAGGCTAGTGGGCTCATGAATGACTCATACCTCTAGGGAGAGTGCTGGGCGTCGTGAGGCAGGGAGTTGATGAGACCAGCTGAAGCCTGTCAGTTCGTTTAAGGCCTCTATAAAAACTCCCAGATTCATTAGGTGTTTGCTCATGCCTGGAACCAGACCTGTGTGGACTGTCTAGGGAGAGTGAACCCCTGTGCGGTGAGGCAAAGCCTGTGTGGGTATTTGTTTGGACTTTTACTAAACCAGGGACTTAGGGACTAGGACAGCACCAGGCTGATCCCAGTTGTTAGTTTAGGAAACCTGCATTTTTAGTCAGAGGTCAAACTGACCAGGATTTATTTTGTTTGTTTCTTTTTGGCTTTGCTGTGTTTTTGTCACTGTACATAGAGAAATAAACCGCACCTTTTGATTTTGAAAACCACAACCTCCGTCTGCTGGCCCTGTTTTTGTGTGGGGAGCCCAACCAGGGGCTCACACACACCCGCTACCGAGTTAACCCCCTCACAATATTTACAGTATGGGTATACTGTCTGCGTGGGGTTCCTCCTGGTACTCCGGTTTCCTCCCACACTCCAAGGGAAATGCACAGCATAAACATGTGCAATATGTTTATTCACATGCTATCATTCCTACATGGTATCTGTGTGCTGTCTGCGTGGGTTTCTTCCGGTTGTTGCGGTTTCCTCCCACGCTCTGACGGTATGTGCGCCTTTGGCCCTCTGCACAGTTAAACATGTTCATATGTTTATCACGCATGCTATAATACCTACACGGTATGTGTATGCAGTCTGTGTGGGTTTCCTCCGGGTACTCCGGTTCCCTCCCACACTCCATTGTTATGGGCGCTTTCGGCGCTATGCACAGGCTAAATGTGTGCTATTTGATATCCACATACTAACATACCTACTCGCTATGTCTGTGCAGTCTGCGCGGGTTTCCGCCCACGCTACATGACATGCGTGCCTTTGGTGCAATACACGGTGTAAACATACACAACACTAAATACATTCACAGTAGTTGTATGTATTGCATTCTCTGGGTCTGCGTGGTGTCCTCCGGGTACTTCGGTTCCTCCCACGCGCCAACGGTGTGCGCACCTTCGGTGCTATGCACACATAGGCTTGTGCAAAATGTTTATCACACATACTATAGTACCTACACGGTATGCGTATGCAGTCTGCGTGGGTTTCATCCGGGTGCTCCGGTTTCTCCTCCGCGCTCCAATGGTGTGCGCATTTTCAGCGCTATGCACAGTATAAACATGTGCAATTTGTTCGCAGGCTAACATACCTACACGGTTGTGTACGCAATCTGCGTGGCTGGTTTCCGTCCAAGCCCCGATGATGTGCGCGCCTTCGTCGCTGGCACAGTATAAACGTGTTTTAATATGTTTATCCACACATACTAAACTACATACGCCGTATGTGGTTGTATTATGCTCTGTGGCTGGGTGGGTTTCCTCCCACACTCTATTTGCGTGTTTTGACGCAATACACAGTATAAACTATGTGTTTGTACAATCAGTACTTATCAATGGGGTAGCTGCTGGATGGAGCATTGTCATAAGGAGCCCTGGTATCAGGGGTACCACTTTCCACCTGCCTTCAGTGGTGATCAGAAGCGCTGGCTTGGACTGTGTTCGCCAGGCTGAGGTTAGCGTTACGGCTGTTAGTGGCTGCGTCTCTGATGTTTCTGAAGCTCAATGACTGGGCAAAAGCCTCTGCTTCATTTATCAGTCGACCAGCAGGTGCACTGCAAGTGCTTTAGCCTTTAGGGTCTCTGTGCCCGGGGTGGGTTTGCGCCACCTGTGGAGGCTGAGTTACTGGTCCTCTGACCAAGTTTCTAGGGAAGCTCTGTCAAGTTGCCTTTCTTGGCCAACAGTTGAGGCACCCTGTAAGTCGGGGCCTCTCTTCTCCGATACATTGCGGAGTCTCTCTGGGATTTTCATACATCTCGCTGCAGGACGGTCCTGTCAGCCGTGTGCTTTGCAGGGGAAGGGTCCTTGCATCCGGAGGTGTTTCCACCTCCTTTACCGGAGGTGGGGCACCGGATGTGGACCTTATGGCCTCTCGACTCACTCGCAAGGTGTCAAGATCGTGGCCAGGTCCAGGGACCCCTGGGCAAACGCGTCATACGCTTTGGTGCAGTATCACCTGATATATGCTTACCCTCCGCTACTGTTGTTGCCTCGCCTGCTTCGCAGAGTAGGGGCCGAGGCCATTACGGTGATCCTCATTGCTCCGGAACGGTGACATTGGTACGCTGATCTACTTCGGCTAGTCGCAGATGTTTCTTGGCGACTGCCTATTGGGGTGGACCTTCTGTCTCATGATCCCATACTTCATCCTGCTTTACAGTCCTTGGCTTTAATGTCATGGCTGTTTAAAGCCAGGTGCTGAGGGACCGAGGTCTCTTGGATTCGGTCATCTCATCTATGTTGTGGGCACGGAAATCTTCCTCCAGAAAGATATATCACCGTACCTGGAAGGCTTACATTGCTATGTGCGAGGAACTTGATTGGCGTCCTCGGACGTATTCCGTTCCCAGGATTTTGTTGTTTTTACAGCATGGTGTGACCCAAAAGCTGGCCTTGCATACCATTTGAGGGTCGGATTTCAGCCCGGGCTGTCTTTTTCAACGACCGCTACCGGGCCATTCCTTGATTAGCACCTTTTGTGCAGGGGATTCACCATGTGATCCTCCCTGTCAAGCCTCCTCTCCCTACTTGGGATCTGAATTTGATGCATCTCGGTTCTCCAAGAACATCCCTTTGAGAATATCAGAGATTCCTCTCTTGACCTTGTCCCAGAAGGTGGCCTTTGTGGCCATTACTTCGGTTAGACGGGTGTCAGTTGGCGGCCTTGTCCTGCAAGTCGCCTTACTTGGTCCTCCATAAGGATATGGCGGTGTTGCGCCCACGACCGTCCTTTTCAAAAGGTGGTCTCGGCCTTTCACCTTAAGGAGGACATTGTTCTTCCGTCCTTGTGTCCTCACCCATCGCATCCCTGAGAGTTTGCGCTTCATACATTAAGATGGGTACGAGCCCTACGGGTGTACCTGTCTGCTACTGTTTCTATTCGGAAGTCTGACTCACTGTTTGCGTCCGTCTCTGGTCCAAAACAGGGCCGAGCGGTGTCGTCTGCCACCGTCTTTAGGGGGATCAGGCAGACCGTCATACAGGCATATGCCCTTAAGGGGCGGGCGCCTTCCTTTACGGTTGCGGCGCATTCCACCAAGGCAATTGGTGCTTCCTGGGCTTTCCGACATCAAGCGTCGGTTGCACAAGTGTGCAAAGTGGCGACCTGGTCGTCCGTTCATACCTTTTCAAAATTCTATAAGGTTGATGTGGCTGCATCTTGGGATGCTCCCTTCGGCCGCAAAGTGTTGCAGGCCGCTGTTTAATGTTGCAAATCCTCCGTTGAGGAGCTCTGCTTGCTTGAAGTGAAGTTTTGGTTGTTCCTTTACTACTGCTCCCACACTTCTGATACTGCTTTGGGACGTCCCACGCGTTTACAGTATCCAGCTGTGTCAGTCCATGGACGATAAGAGAAAATAGTATTTTTGTACTCACCGTAAAATCCGTTTCTCTGACGTCCATGGACTGACACAGCACCCACCCTTCTTTTAAGGTTTGTACTGCTTTGTTACGAACTGAGGCTGCTGGCTGCAGGTAGGAGGGTTATGTCCGGAGCCTTGTTCTAGAATGTTTCTAACATCTAACATTCTGCCTAGATCTTCTCCTGCAAGCAGGGACATATACCCACACGTTTACAATATCCAGCTGTGTCAATCCATGGACGTCAGAGAAACGGATTTTACGGTGAGGACAAAAATCCTATTTTTTTACAGCACTGAAACATGCCCACCAAAGGGATAAGGGGAATGTAATTGCTGTGAGGGGGGTACTGTTTGACCTAAATGGGATTTCTCCCTTTTATATTTTTAACCCTCCGATAGGACACTTTTGGTTTATGAGTGAGGGTGGGCTGCAAGAAGGGGTCCTCAAGTAAAATGGACCAATGTCTGGACAAAATGCTCTCCATATTTTTATATTTATTGTGAAATTGGGTGGTGAATTGCATGGGCTGAGGTTCCGAATTCCTGACTGATTTAGGGGAGGGAGGTTTTAGATAGCATCAGACACCAACTAAGATGGATACCCTTCCTCCCAAAATTTTTTACCGAGAAGCTCACCCTGTGTGTGGAAATCCACATCTCTCATACAATTCTTGTGCAATCTGTGGAATTGGCTTTTGGCAATGTTATGGATCTATTTTTGGATGGTGGCAACTCCAAAAATGAAGACAGGTGCTGCCGTCGGTGGGTTTAACAAAGTCACCGATCAGGATCGACTAGCCTTTCTGGATCTGCAACTAACATGATGGTCCAACCATGTATGCTAACAACTTTGTTAAACCCACCGCCGGCAACTTTTTTTCTCCATTCCTGGAGTTGCCACCATCCAAAATTGATCCATAACTTTCCCATAAGCCAATTCCACAGAAATCACAAGAATTGTATGAGGCAAGGATCTAAATCATGCGATATCCAAGATGTATGGGTCCATAAGGCTCCGTGGAAAAAAAATTAAGGAATATATGGTGAAGATTGGAATGTTATAAAATAAATCTTACAATATGGTGTGGATCTCAATTTCCTCATTTAACCCCCCAGGAGTCAGAGTATTTAAGGAAAATATCCAGAAAGTCTCCTGCTGACAAACGTTTAAAACGCAGCAAGGCTACTCGGAATTGCCTCAATCACCATACCTTGAGACTGAATGTGGATTGTTTGAGCCTTCTTTGATGAAGTGTCTATGCTCACTGAAATGCTCGCGAAGAGTGCGGATAGTCCTGCCCACATAGAATTTGCCACATGGGCAAGTCGTACAGTACACAACAAATTCACTGGAAGAGTTGTGGAATTCTTTAATCGCATAGGTTTTGCCCTTAAATGTAAAACTCTTTTGGCAACTCGAAGTTTCAGCTCCCTCCATTAATCTTTTATAGGCATAAGGTCTGGAGACTGGCTAGGCCACTCCGTGACCTTAATGTGCTTCTTCTTGAGGCATTCCTGTGTTGTCTTGGCGGTATGTTATGGGTCATTGTAATGCTGGAAGACCCATCCATGACCCATCTTCAGTGTTCTGGCTGAGGAAAGAAGGTTCTCATCCAAGATTTTACAGTACTTGGCTCCTCAATGCAGCAAAGAAGGCCTGTACCTTTAGCAGAGAAACGGCTCCAAAGCATCATGTTGCCACCTCCATGCTTGACTGTAGGGATGGTGTTCTTAAGGTCCTAGTTGGCATTGGCATGACTGTACATGTGCCTTATTGAGGAGGGGGACTCGCCGTGTTTGATGGAAGAAAAATGCTGATTATGACCCTTAGAACACCCTCCCTACAGTCGATCACGGAGGTGGAAACATTATGCTTTGGAGCTGTTTCTCTGCTAAAGGTACAGCTTGAATTTGCCACATTGAGGGACCAATGGACAGGGCCATGTATTGTAAAAGCTTGGACCCTCAGCCAGGGCACTGAAGATTGGTCTTTGATGGGTCTTTCAGCTGACAATGAACCAAAACATATCGCAAAGGCAACAAAGTGGCGCAAGAAGAAGCACATTCAGGTCATGGAGTGGCCTAGCCAGTCTCCAGACCTTAATTCTGTAGAAAATTTAGAGGGAGCTGAAACTTCGAGTTACCAAGCAACAGCCAAGAAATTTTAAGGAGTAAGAGAAGATCTGTAAAGAAGAGTGGACCAAATTCCCACCTGAGAGGTGTGCAAACCTGGTAACCAACTACAAGAAATGTCTAACCTTTGTGCTTGCCAACAAGGGTTTCTCCAAGTACTAAGTTGTGGTTTGCTTGGGGATCAAATACTACTTTTACTCACTGAACTGCAACTAATTTTATAACATTTGTATCATGTGTTTTTTCTGGAATTTTCGGTTGATATTCTGTCTCTATCATTTAAAATACACCTATGGACACCTGAGATCCAGTTGACCATGCGATCTCCCAGGCCTACCTGTTTCAGTACTTCGAAAATAAACTGCCAGTTCACTCGGTCAAATGCTTCATCTCATTTGCATGATACACCAAGTCAAGAACCTTAGTTGTATTATGTCTGCCTTCCCTTGTAGGGACAAAGCCCACTTGGTCTAAATCTATTAAATGCGAGAGCCATGGTTGGAGTCTGGCAGCCAGCATTTTAGTAAGAAGTTTTAAATCAACGTTGAGCAAGGAGATGGGTCTATAACTTCCACATTCTGCCGGGTCTTTCCCTTCTTTCGGAATTACCGTAATATGAGCCCTTAATGTGTCCGGAGGGAATGCAGAAGTCTGGCCCACGGCATTAAATAACTTTTTTGTCATTTGCTCACTCAATATCTCCGAAAACTCTTTATAGTATCTTATCCTGAAACCGTCTGGGCCCGAAGACTTTCCATATTCATTTTTAATGTCTCATTCAGTTCTTCAACAGATATAGGCTTTTCTAAGTTACGGCGAGTTGGGGATGGTAGCCTGGTAAGGCCTGTTGATGAAGGGTACTCTTCTATAGTAGACAATGGTGCAGGTACTTGTGTTAGATTATAAAGGGCAGAATAATACTCTCCGAAGGTCTGGGCATTATCTTTTGGTGTCCGTATTAATTGTCCCTCTCTCCCTTTTATTTGTGGTATATATGTTGATCTGTTTTGTTCTTTAATTTTCCCGGCTAACAGTTTACCGCATTTATCTCCTAGTTCGTAATTTGCTTTCTTTCCTCATTGTATTATAGCTTTAGCTCTAAAGCGAAAAATATAAGTTAGCTGTCATCTCAGTTGTCCTAGTTCGCTACCTACCGAGGGTGTTTGTACATTTTTGTGCTGCGTTTCTAATGCATGAAATCTCCTCTAGTAGGATCCTAGTTTTTCTCTCTTCTCTTCTTCAAAATTGATCCATGTTTGATCAGAATCCCTCTGATCACTGTCTTATGGGCCTTCCAGACCATACGGATCACTTCCTGGAATATCATTTATTTGAAAGTACTCTATCATCTCTTTAATTACGTCTTCTCTCACTTCGGGGTTCTGGAGTAAACTTTCATTTAATCGCCAACATCTCTCTTGGGGAAGAGCCATGTTGGACAGGGAAAGGCACAAGGTGGCGGGAGCACGGTCTGACCAAGTTATATTTCCAATGCTAGATTCTAAGTTGATATGTGGATGTAATGTGGAAATAAATCTATCCGGGAGTACACTTGGTGAGGGTTGGAAAAGAAGGTATAATCCCTTTCATCTGTATGTAGGATCCTCCAAACATCTACTAATTGTGATTCGTGCATCTTCCGCAGTATACCTCTTCTGGTACCTCCTGGGGTTGATGACCCTGAGGAGGTATCAATTCTAGGGTCTAGGGAGATATTAAAATTTCCTCCAAGAATCAATTTACCCTCAGTAAATTCCTCTAGTTCAGGGGTCTCCAAACTTTTTAGCCCGAGGGCCACATTGTAGATTTTACAAATATTCACGGGCCGAAAAAATGTATTCATTATAAATAAATGAATAAAATGTAAATAATCTCATAGCCTTTCCGCACGTCTTTGTTCCCACCAGAGTCTCCTTGCACATTGTGCACATTGTGTCCCCATCAGAGCCTTTCCACACATCTGTGTCCCCATCAGAGCTGTTGCGTGCCTCTGTGTCCCCCATCAGAGTCTCCCCCATATCTGTGTCCTCCATTAGAGTCTCCTCATCATCAGTGTCCCTAGCAGAGTGTCACCATCAGTGTCCCCAGCATCAAATTCCCCAGCATCAAGTTCCCCATCAGGGTGTCCCCAGCATCAAGTTCCCCATCAGGGTGTCCCCAGCATCTAGTTCCCCATCAGAGTGTCCCCAGCATCTAGTTCCCCATCAGTGTGTCCCCAGCATCTAGTTCCCCATCAGTGTGTCCCCAGCATCTAGTTCCCCATCAGTGTGTCCCCAGCATCTAGTTCCCCATCAGTGTGTCCCCAGCATCTAGTTCCCCATCAGTGTGTCCCCAGCATCTAGTTCCCCATCAGAGTGTCCCCAGCATCAAGTTCCACAGCAGTCTCCCCAGCATCAAGTTCCCCAGCAGAGTGTCCCCAGCATCAAGTCCCACAGCAGTGTCCCCATTTACCTCTTGCCTTATGCAGACTTCAGCTCTCCTGCACCTCCCGGCTCCCGCCCGCTGCTACACACGCGGAATGATTTCTAATACAAACAGCAGGTAGGAAGCCGGGAGGTGCCATGCTGATGACGTCACTGGTTGCTAGGACATCGGCGCTCCCAGCGGCCAATCCTCAGCACAGCGTGGAAGCATGTGAGGTGTGGGGGCGGGGCAGATTTGTTTGTGGGACCTGCCAGACATACTGCCGATAACAGCAGCTGCTTTTAAAAAGCAGCAGATCGGCAATACTATGTTGGCAGAGTCTGAGCTGCGGGCCGGAGAAAACGCACTAGCGGGCCGGATGTGGCCCGCGGGCCGGGGTTTGGAGACCCCTGCTCTAGTTCATAGAGAATTTTCTTCAGAAAAGTGTCTTGATGTATGTTTGGAGCGTATAATGTGGCCAATGTTACTTTAGCACTTCCGATACATCCCTTAAGGAAGAGAACTCTCCCATTAGGATCTACCCATTTGTCCACAAGGGTGAATGGGATCCGGTTGGCGATTAGTATAGAAACTCCCTTTGATTTTGCCTGTTGGTTCGGTGCGTGATATGTACAAGGGAAAAATCTGTTTTGGAGGAATGGGAGCCCTCCCTCTCAGAAATGTGTTTCCTGAATATAAGCAACGTCTGTCCCTGAACACTTCAGGTCATTCAACAATATCTTTCTTTTTTCTGTAACATTAAGTCCTTCCTTTAGCATTCAGGGAGGTGATCTTCCCCCTCTCCATCTCTCCTCCAAAAAAAAAAAGGGTGGAACTCCTAAGACCTCCCTCCCCCCTCCCTCTACCTTCTATTCCCTCTGGGCCCCTAAGGGGAAGCACCCTTACTTGAGCCATTTACTCTGGCTTCAGTTGGTGTAAACCTATTTGGTGGCAGGGTCCAAGTGGGCCGAGGAGCTCAGTCCCCCCCCCCTGCCTATTATTATGTTACAGTTTACATTAACATTCCGATTTAAACATATATCCTTAATATCTTTTCATCTTCATTTGATCTTCATTCTTTGTTTCCAAAACTTTTATACCAGAAACAGCTACAATAGTCTGTTCTAGAGAATCATGTTCTTTCCATCTTTCATTACCTCTCAATAAATATTATCTGTCCACCCTTCTTACTAAGATTCTTCAATTTCTTTCATATCTCACGTAACGTCTACTTCCTCTATCTTCTCTTCCTTACCTACTCCTTTTCCCTCTTTCCCTTTCCTTCTCCCTCCCTTCCTTCCAACCTACCTATATAATCACGTCTTTTTAGTGGGATTAGTACTTTTCACCAGGATCATTAAAATAAGTCTACATCCCTTCTATTTTTATATCTAGTCCGTACAGCTTACATATCTATTATACTTAAACAAAATTGGAGCAATCCCCAAGCTCCGGATCGTTTCTTTGTCCGTAAACAAACCAACATATAAAAATTATATTATTATCTGATAGTTAAACATCATTCATTCTTTATCTTTTCTTAATTTACATCCAGGTAGAAATTGTTAAATTATAAGTCTACCGGCCCCTTAAAAAATGATTTACTGTACTGATAGATTGGACGGTACTACTTTTCAATTTATCTTTCACTGATATCCTCAAGTGTTGGGGGGAGGGGGGGGGGGCTTAGGTAGGGACCTTTTGTCTAAGGAAACTCTAAGAGTAAGACAATATTAATGTATATTCATGGTAAAAAAAATAAAAATAAAGGAAAGAAAGAAATAAAATAACAGGTGATCTAGGTTCTTCTAGACCTAGGGTATAATGTAGTTCCTCATAGTTATTCAAATATGAGTACATTTATACATTTAATTATACATTCATTCTTAAAGTAGAAAGCTGAAACGATAAGTAAGGAAAGAGGCGCCTTATTAAACATTCATTAGAGATCGTTAAGATAGGTATATTACTCACATATAATGGGTAAAGTTGCCTCAGCACTTCTTCCTCATATTTCATCTCTCTACCTCCATATATATCTAGATTTTCAACTCTTCCTCCTCCATTTCTCTCTTCTCTCCCTCCCCCTCCACTCGTATTCCCTTTTCAACAGACTCCTCCCCCCTCCCCCCCTCACCGTATCCCTTTACCTCCGTTTCGGACACTTAACCGTGTAAAAAAAATTGTATTTATCTTATTTTAATTGTTACACCGAAAAAAAAAATGTAATTTTTTTAGTTATGGGTCTAGTGTGTCAAATCAGGTGAATAGTATATTTTGAGTGCTATTCCTATAGTTGTTATATCAATAATTAAATGTAAAGATATATAAAAATAATTTGTAAATATTTTATTAATATAAGTGGGGGAGAGAAAAAAAAAATAGTGTCAGAAGATCTCTCCTCTGTTGTGAAGTCTGTGTGTCGATCAAAAATAAAAAGGCTATGGAAGGGAGGGGAGAGGAAAAAAGCATCAAACAACAAAAACAAAAAAAAGGGGGGGGGGTGTATTAAAAAAAAAAAGGGGAAGACCAAAGATCTGCTATCTTAAAACAAGTCCAAAGATAAATGATTTAGTACTTAGGGGAGTCAGCGGGGGGCTGGGGACGGGAGGGGCCAACAGGGGAGAGCTCTCCCCGCGGGGGGAGGGGAAACAAAAAAAATGGGGGGCAGGCGGTTTACAAATCTCAGATGATGAGGGAGAGAAAGGGAAAAGAGTTTAAGGCGTCCGACATAATAAAGATGTGACTCAAGACGTAAGGAACTAAGATTCCATTGCTGCTCCTACTGATCTTAACTTAGCTTGGTCCCTTTTAAAAGGCCTTCTACTATCTCTCCGTCTCCGTTCTAATGCACAAGTAAGCCTGTTTGGCTCCAATGGGTATATTTTCCGCTTTATTAATCCTGGGTTGTGTTGCAACCAGTCTGGTACTTCCAGTGCTTCTATCTCCAGGAATTCAAACAGATCAGGTAAGTCTGACAGCTGTTGTAAAAAAAATTACCACCCATTTCTCTTTATGGTGAGAGAAAATGGGTATCCCCAACGATATGAACCTCCAGATTTTCTAATTCCGTCCAACAAGGGACGCAACATCGCCCGCCGCTGTAAAGTAGCTCGGGATAGGTCAGGCGAAATCTTTATCTGAGATCCCTCATACAAAATGTCCCCCGCTTCCCAAGCTTTGCGGCTTATCTTTGTGCGTGTACCTGTGAAAGCAGCAAATCACATCTCTAGGCCTATTTACGTTTACTGAACGGGGGCCCAGAGATCTATGAAGTCTTTCAAACTCAAAGGTCTGAGAATGGGGTGGGGTGGCCAGCTGAAGGCATACCGCCTGAATAGTCTCCTGTAACTTCTCTCTTTCAATTGTTTCTGGGACCCCCCTGAACCTCAAGTTCTTACGGCGACTACGATCCTCAATTTCTTCCAGCCTTAACTGTATTACATTTACCTGGGAGAAACGGTGTGTCTGCCCTTGTTCTAAATGTATAATACGCTTCTCTAAAGATGCTAATAGTGTCTCATCATTTAACTTATCTGTTAAATGTTTTATGTCTCCTCGCACTGCTTCCAAATCTCTCCGATGTACTTCTACCCGGGCAACCAATATTTCCATGTCGTCTTCCACACGCGACACAAACCTTTCCATATCCGCTCTGGTTGGAAGTGCTTGTAAGTCTACTAGGGTCAAAAGGGCTTGTAACAAAGATCTCAGGTCTATCTCCTGTTCTCCTGGGTCTGGCTGTGATGTGTTAGGTAAGTTTGGGCTCTCCTGCGGTTTCTGTGGCTCCATTTCTTTCTCTCTTCTCACTCACCTCCTCGCTCGCCAATGCGTCCTCTGTTATCACAGTATGTGTTGGTGTCACTGCGAGGTCCCACTGCTCACTCTGCTTGTTCACTGCGAGATCCCTCTGCTCGCTCTGTTTGTTCAGCGTGCACCTCTCCAGGCGCATCCCAGCCTCACGTGGTTTTTTTCCGGCTTCACGGTTCAACGCAGCGGCTGCTGCTCGGGTAAAGGGAAAATAGCTCCTTATCTCAGGCTGCAATGACTGGGGTGCCAGGTCAGATGTTTTCGGAGCCCTGCCTTTAACTTTCGCTTCCCTCCTCTTCATACCAAGTCAAACAAGCCTCAGGGGACCTCCGGTAACACGGGCCAGTAAGCGGAGTGTTAGTAGAAGCTTGTACCATATGGTTCTGGATGTAAGGATGTATATCCCGCGGTTTCTATCTTCCTTTCCCATCTTCTATCTTCCTTTCATTTTAGATCAGCCGGGCGGGTGGAGGGAGCTCTGAGCGTATGTTACTCTACTCTACTCCACCATCTTGCGGCCACGCCCCCCCTCTCTATACGACCCCACAGGCGGCAGTAAAAGTAAATGGTGTTTTTTCAAAATCTTTCAGGATCTTAAACGGTACACGCCAGGGATGCCCCCTCTCTCCCTTACTTTTTGTTTTATCACTAGAACCTTTACTGAATAGAATTCGTCAAAACCCAGAAATACGAGGATTACAGGTAGGAGAAGGTACCCATAAGGTTTCTGCCTATGCAGATGACCTGCTGTTCTCCATGACGTCTCTACATACCTCTCTCCTTAATTTAGTAGGAGAGATTGAGAAATACGGCACCCTGTCCAATTTAAAAATAAACCATACTAAATCTGAGGCCATGAGTGTCGCTTTAAAGCCATTAATACGCAATACTATTCAAACAAATTTGGGTTTTAAATGGGGAAAGACACTTAAGTACCTGGGCACGAATATACCAGCAAAGGAAAAAGATACTTTCAAAATAAACTTTACACCGATTATATAATTTAATACGATCACTCCTTGATAAATGGCGACATGGTCTACATTCGTGGTTTGGTTGTATAAATATAATTAAAATGACCATCCTTCCAAAAATGTTATATTTACTTCAAGCATTACCAATTACGATCCCCACGACCTTTCTGAGTCAGGTACACACACTTTTTACGAAATTTATATGGGCAGGGAAACGTCCAAGGATTAAACGAGACCTGCTGACGCTGCCCAAATATTCAGGGGGGATGGCCGTTCCTGATATAACAAAGTACTACCAAGCAGTGCACTTGTTAAGGGTTGTCGACTCTGGTGTAGACACACTGATTTTAAAAGATTGATTGACATAGAACAGATGAGCTCCGTTCCCCTATGCAGAGCACGCTGGTGTTACTCAGTACTACCAATCTCGCTCAGTAAACACCCTACAATAGGCAGAACTTTACGGATTACAGTAAGATTTGCCAAAATTTGAAATTTTCTTCAAAACAATCACCCTTGTTCCCCATTCTGGGAAATCCAAGTTTCAACCCAGGTATGAAAAGAGGAGCATTTCAAAATCTAAAAAAAGGGCCTATACCAGGCCTCACATTTACTTATTTCGGAAAATTGGCCAACTGTTAAAACTTTGACCCAGGTAGGGGGGTTATTTGAAATAAACCTTTGGCAAGCATTACAAATTAATCATTTTTATGAGATCCCTGGGTCCCTCTATAAATTTCCAACGACAATTAACGGCCTTCGAATCATACTGCGATGAGAAGGAACCACTCTCTCAGGGGATCTCTAATATGTATAGACTGTTAAATAAACCCCCAGATGATTTTGAGATGTTGTACATTAGTAAATGGGAGAAGGACCTAAAATAGGACCTTTACCCCACTCCAACGTAAACAGATTATCTATTTGACATTGAACTCCTCAGTCTGTACACGGACCCAAGGGAACTAACTGCAAAATTCTGACGCAGTGGTATTATACCCCAGTACGACTTCATAAAATCTCTTAAGTAAACTCGGACAGGTGTTGGTGATGTGGGGAGGAAAGAGGGATCACTATTACATATATTTTGGTCATAGAAAAAAATAAGACCATACTGGACGGAGATCCAAAGAATTACACAAGAGCTTACGGACTTGGTTACCGCATGACCCTGCACTCTTTCTTCTCCACTGCTCACAGACTCCTGTTCAGATTTATAAAAGATCATTACTGTGTCTTATGATTAATGCCGCCAAAGCAGGGATTTCGCTGCATTGGAGAGATACTAAACCTCCATCAGTTTTAGAATCGTTAAATAGGATTAGAGAGATGGAGGCCATGGAGGATTTGGTTCTCTCAGCTAAGAATAAGAAAGCCCAATATGAACAAATTTTGGAGTAGGTGGAATCTCTATAGAAATTCAGAAAAGGGCAAGAGATTATTGGATG
Source organism: Rana muscosa (assembly GCA_029206835.1). Taxonomy (NCBI): domain Eukaryota; kingdom Metazoa; phylum Chordata; class Amphibia; order Anura; family Ranidae; genus Rana; species Rana muscosa. Next base: position 437,371,524 of record CM055120.1, read on the forward strand.
ACAGAGCAGTAGAATGAGGAGTATTTTATAGGAAGTATATATATAGATTACTTAAATGAAATTTGTACCCTGTGCTGTGTATACGATAGTCTAGCCCTCCCCCTCTCTCCTTTTAGGATACTTTTGGAACCTTTTTTTTTTCTCTCTCTCTCCCTGCCCCTCTCCTCTTTGAACTTGGATGCGGGGAGGGGAGTTGGGGTTGGGGAACGAGGTTGGGGAAATGGGGAGGTTTGAAATAAACTTTGTCAATATTTATATTTATCCCCAGTAGACGGGGAAAATGTTTTGTTATTTCTTTTTTTGTGAATGACAAACTTGAATATTTAAAAAAATAAAATACACCTATGATAAAAATTATAGACCGTTTCTTTGTAAGTGGGCAATCTTAAAAAATCTAGAATTATTTTCACCAATGTATGTACATGTGATTTTTTATTTTTTTAATACATTTGCAAAGATTTCAAACAAACTTCTTTCTCGTTGTCATTATGGGGTATTTGTAGATTTTTGAGAAAAATAATGAATTTAATCCATTTTGGAAAAAGGCTGTAACATAACAAAATCTTAAAGTGAAGCGCTGTGAATACTTTCCGGATGCACAGTATCATCTGTGTAAGCAGGCAATTTCTGTTCTTTGAGTCCTGTTGTGTGAAAGCCCTCGATGTTAGGGTCAGATTGTAGATGTTGTAAAAATGGTCCTAACCTGTTTATAAAGATCAAGGGTGAGGGTGGACAACCCTGCCTCATCCCGTTATGGACAGAAAAGGCCTCAGATAAGTGACCATTCACTTAAACTCTATCTAGCCGACAGATTAGAGTCGAAGGCAAGATTCTTGCTATGTAATCCCAAGCCACATGATCAAAGGCCTTCCCTGTGTCCATAGACAGGAGAAGGCCCTTGCTTCTAAGGAATTTAGCCCATAGTTTTATATTGATCATCTTTTAATATGTTGTCACGTTCCTCTCTTCTGGGGACAAACGGCACTTGGGTAGGGGAGATAAGCGATGGGATGATATGCAGTATCTGATTGGCCAATATCTTTAGCATCTACGTTCAGAAGGAAAATTGGCCTATAATTTGGGACTTAACTGGGGACCTTAGCCACTTTGGGAAGCACTGTGATATGGGCCTCCAATAACTGCAGGGGATACAGGTTTTTAGGAAAAGAGTTGAAAGCTCATACAAAATGAGGAACCAAAATTTGTTCAAATTTCTTTTGAACGGCCCTGGCGGTTTTTCTTTTTGCCTCTAAACGCAGAAGCAAATTGTATGTGTCCATGCACACACAGGCATTTAGAAGGGTTTAGTGTCAGGTGTTTAGACCCAGGAAAAAACCCACTGCCAGCGTCTCCAAGAGCAGTGGCGTTTTTGACCTTTTTTTATAAAGGTGTTTAAATGCGTGTTCATTTCAGTGATCGGAATCAATGATTTATTCTGGCCAGTGAAATAACACCCAGCCATGATGGCTCCCCCTTTCTTAAACTCCATAAACTTCTCTAACACCCATTAGATTTTTTATTTTGGCAGTATATATTTGCAAGGGAGTACTCCACTTCATTTAATTTTCCCCTCAGGAATAAGTAGCGCCCTTCCGGGTCCTCTTTGCTCTCATTTAGTATAAACCTTACTCCCCTGGCACATCCTATGGCCACGCCCTTTGCCCGATTGAGCAATCCCCATAAGACCATACTGGATAATTTTTTGATATTTTACGGTTCGAATCGTGGGAGAAATGTGTCTTGTGTAGTAAGACTACTTCTGCTTTAACATGCTTTAAATCTCTTATTATATTGAATCGTTTTATGGGAGAATTTAACCCACGTACATTATACGATACTTTGTTTAATGTTGTCATCCTTGTTCATTGCGCTCCCCATACCCGCTCCCGTCGTCATGGCACGGCCCGACTGTTAGGTTCAGGTAATGATGTCCAATTACCATGTATAATAACCTTCCAGGGAGCTCAATGAACCAAGGAAAGTCGGCGTTACTACTACTGTATATACCTTATACTATATCAGAGAGGTACCCCTACTAACCTGCTTGTATACCTCTGCCCGGGGATGCAGAATATTTTGTTTCATGAGTTTGCTCCTACCATGTTATCAAAAATGTGTTTGCGGAAGCAGTTGTTACAACGTGCTCAATTTCAAGATGACAACTGGGAGGGGCCTTTGAAAGGTTCCAGTAGATAGGAGGAAGAGCCCATCTCCAGGAAGGCACAGGGTAGTGCTAGGAAGTTGCCTTCCTATTTCTACAGTTGCAGGGCACCGTTGTGCCTTTTTATGGTTTGCTGTTGACTTGTTACTTCACTGTTACTTCAAGTGTGCATCTGACGGTTCCTAGTATATATTTGGCTTTTTGGGATGAGCCCTGCTTGCATCCCTGTGTGGATGCTGTTGTTCTCTCATGCAGGTCAGTGTATGTATTACCTAATGTAAGACCAAATGGTGGAGGTCCCAATTGTATCCTGGATCGTTGGGGGGGGGCCTAGTCAGCCCTGTAAAGAGAGCTATGGTTAACTCTGCCCTATATAAGCACTAACCAGTCATTGTGGGGCTGCAAGAAACACTTTACAAAAGAGAGGCTATGCTGCACCACCGGTTCTCTACGGTGGTGTTACGAGACCTGGTGACTTTTATGCTAAATAAACCTGACGACCACATGTTTATTGTGGGAGACTTTAATGGGATTCTAGACCCTACCATAGAGAAGCACCCTCCATCTCTTCAGAACTCAATTCCAAAGGGGTATGGCTTTATCTAGATTCCTGAACTAGATGGGTTGATCTGACCTGTGGTGTCTTCGAAATCCTGATGTTAAATTATTTTCTTGCTTTTATAAGATGCATGGGGTCCTTTCCAGGGTAGATATGTGTTTGTGTGTGGTCGCCACAGGCTGTTTCTCTAGTATCTCGTGCTTAATATGACCCGTGAGGGATAATGGACCATTCTACTCTGATTCTATGGATAATCGGCTAAGCCGTGCACAAACCTGCTGAGGGTTCCATGGCGTTTAAATGCTTTCTGTTTACATTTACAGTGAACCTTGGATTATGAGCATAATCCGTTCCAGGAGAATGCTTGTAATCCAAAGCACTCGCATATCAGGGTTTCCCCATAGAAGTCAATGGAAATGAAAATAATTTGTTCCACATTGACTTCAATGGCATGCAATATCACATGTGGCTACAGGTGGGGGGGGGGGGGCGCCGGAGAGACTTGGAAATACTTGACGACAGCTCGGCTGCACTCGGAAACAAAGTATTTTCGATTGTTTCCGAGTATTTGCTTACGACTCCGAATGTCACTGGCGCCCCCGCACCTCTGGCCAAATGCGGTACTACACACCGCAGAGGCTTGACTCCTGCTCGTTTTTCGAGACAAAACTCGCAACCCGAGTCAGGATTAAAAAAAAATAAAAAATTGCTTGTATTGCGAAACGCTCGTTAACCGCGTTACTCGCAATCCGAGGTTCCACCAGGGTAATAATATTGCTCAACGAATTGCGCATTTTTTGTGATTAATCTGTGTGAGGATTTGTTGGTTAAGTGGGACACTTATAAATGTTTTTTTTTATATGAAGGGTGTTTATCTCTACAATTTAATATTAAAACAAATAGGAAGCAGCATGAGGTACAGTTGGCCCAACATGTTCGGAGACTAGAGCAGGAATACCTCTCGCATCCTTCTGACAACTCCAGGCTTTCAGATCAAGATGCCTTCACTCATGTGATCCAATCGAATGTGGAGAAAAGGCAATTTTTCGCTAAAGCAACTTTTTTTTGAAGATGGGGAGCAAACTGATCGGCTTTTAGCTAAAATCATGAATACCAGACCTGCAGCACTGGCTATAGGGGCCCTGAGATTGCCGGATGGCCATCCTGCTCATACACCTGACACTGTAATGGCCGAACTAGTCCGTTATTATACCGATTTATGTATCTAAGGTATCCTTTACCCAAGCTGAATTAGATGACTATTCACAATGCATTTTAATGCCCCGCCTTACAGATGCACAGAAAACTCAGCTCGATGCCTCAATTACGTTGGAGGAATTGCAGGAGGCGACCAGTTTCTTCCCCGCTTCCAAAGTGCCAGGGGATGATGGGCTCCCTATTGAAGTCTTTCAGCAATATGCTGCACTGCTCTTACCACAGTTGCTGAAGGTCTTTAACAAGGTAAAGGATAGACACCAATTGTCTATATCTATGTCCTTGCATGCATCATCTTGCTCCTAAAACCTGATGAGCCTTCCACTGAACCCAATTTCACTCCTCCATACAGACATCAAAATATTGACTAAGATACTGGGCCTTAGGTTGAATAAAGTGATCTCCAGTATAATCCATCCTGACCAGGCGTGCTTCATGCCCAGCAAGTCCACAGCAGTAAATTTAAGACTGTTGTATATCAACATGCAGACCCCAGCTAAGAATGAGGGTAACAGTTTTTGCTGTCACTAGACAGTGTGAAGTGGACATTTCTGTGGTTGGTCCTGGCTAAACTTTGGGGATGGTTTTATACCATGGGTGCGCCTTCTGTATTTGAATTAGACAAAATTATTTACAACACTGGCGCTTAAAGGTTAAAAGGCAATGCATATATATATTTTACCAAAAGTCCTTTGAGCTGTGTGAAAAGCTCGAGTGTGAGTATTGACAGTCCTGGGATACAAGCGGGCGGCCTTAATGGGGGAACCGAAGCCAGACTCCAAACATATGAAACAGAGAAAAAAACAATACAGGCGCCACTTGGTAAAACTGTTAAACTTTAATGTTACAATAGCACTAAAGCACTCACTCTTAGGTAAACTTTGACAGGCATATGAGTGGTCCGGTCCACGATCGTACTCCAAGTGCTGTTGTTCTCAATGAGAAGAGACATCCCTGTGTGCTGAACGAAAAGCCGGCATGATGTCCATAGACGTGTATCCGGATAGTCTCTCAAGGTACCAGGAGGGCTGGAACGCAAACTCGGAATCAACTGAGACGCAGCGCTCGGCGGAGTGACGTCACGACCAGCATGCAACGCGTTTCGATGTTACAGCAGCAAGACGCTAGGGGTCACTGCACGCATCTTTTTCAAGCAAGTGTCTAGTGCTTTAGTTCTATTGTAACATTAAAGTTTAACAGTTTTACTAAGTGGCGCCTGTATTGTTTTTTTCTCTGTATTTGAATTAGGCAGGTGTACCAGACAGGGAATGCCCACTATCTCCGCTTCTCTTTGCTTTGGCTATAGAGCCTTTGGCAACTTGTGTTTGGGCTGATGATGCCATTGTAGGGTTTAGATTTTGGCTCCAGGCAAGAGGAAATTCTTATGCCGATGATCTGCTCTTGTTGGGTGATTCTGATCACTCTTAAGCAAAGTTATGCATATTATACAAGATTATGGCAAATACTCCGGTCTTAACATTAATTGGACAAAGTCGGCTCTGTTGCAGAAGTATTCTGCACTTAACCACCAATTAGCATAATTTTGTCTTGTCCCGGTTATCTCCACATTTAAATATCCGGGGATTATCGGCAGAGGCTTTTATTGCAAGCTAAATAATTTAGCCCTCTCCATATTTCGAGATCGGGTGATGGTTTGGTCCAAGCTGTGTCTCTCGTTGGTCGGCAGAGCAAATCTGATTAAGATAATGATGCCTCCAGCTGCTTTATTTTCTTTCTTCTGCTTCATCATGCTGGCTATTTCTAGCACGATAATGCACCAGGTCACAAAGCCTAAATCATCTCAAACTATTTTTTTGAGCATGACAATGAGTTCACTGTACGCCAATGGCCTCTGCAGTCACCAGATCTCAATCCAATGGATAACCTTTGGGATGTGGTGGAACGGGAGATTTGCATCATGGATTTGCAGCTGACAAGTCTGCAGCAACTGCATGATGCTATCATGTCAATATAAACCAAAATCCCTGAGGAATGTTTCCAACACCTTGTTGAACCTATGCCACAAAGAATTAAAGTGGTTGTAAAGTCAAAGATTACTGCCAGTAAAAAATTCTGCCTGTAAATACTTTATTTGTTTCTGGCCAGTCACATGACCTCCGGATGCTCTCCTCCCCTGATCTAAGTGCTACAGTGGGAGGGGCTGAGATCCCCCTCTGATGTCTGCCAGGAGGTCACATGACTGCTGTGCTGTCTGCTCAGCCCCTCTCCTGCTGTAGCCCTGAGATCGGGGGAGGAGTGCAGCCGGAGGTCACATGCCAGAAAATGATCTGAAATAAGGTATTTACAGGCACAATTTTATACAAACATGTACACCATGTACTATGGCTTAGTAGAACAGAGGGTCTGGCAGTAATCGTCATTTCTTTTTCATACATCATGTGTTACGGACCTATTTCTCCTTCGCTTAAATGCTTAAAATAAGTGATTAAAAACCTTTTGTCTATATAAAATGAAATCAAACGATAGCGGTGGGAAAAGAGAAAACAATTACATTTATTTATAAAGAAACGATACTTGTATTAATCCGATAACATAAATGATATCACCTTTAAAACAAAGATGATACCGGTAATACAAATAGGAACATTGCCATAACATAAATGATACACAATAATACCAATAAGAACAAGAGAGCAAAAGAGAAGTAAGATTAATCTGAGAGAGAGAGAGAGAGATACGTCACCATGTCGTCTGCGTCAAGACATCATTTGCAAGGGCCTAGCCATGAGTGTACCTGACTTTTATACCCCCTATGCCAACCAGAATCCAAAATCCTGTGGTCTCATTGGTTTAAAGCTGACCACCTGATTGGTTGAAATCTCAAGCCTCTTTACTTAGCCTTCCAAATCTAAACCTGAAATACTGGTTGCTTTATCAGCTCAGTTCAACCAGTTCTCACATTAGCATGCTAAGGGCCCCTGCGGTGTACTGGCCCTTTTGAGACAAAGGATATCTAAGTATCACCTGAAACCTAATTTATATTCTCAGACAGTAAAAACTGTCCTTTAAGGCTATAACTTGGCATTATATCACAAAATATATATATTTCAGTAAACTCATAAACAGATTTTACCAGTCCACCTACATATATATATATATATATATATATATATATATATATATATATATATATATATATATATATACATACATACATATACATACACATGCAGCACCCTGTTCCCAATGTCTAAATTCAGTGAAACCAACAGCTCCTACGGGGGTAGTGCTACATAGATACATATATACAGGTGTCCGTTGGGGGCATGGTGGGTTATTTAGAGTCCACGATATGAAATATTCAAAATATCCACCACAGTACCCCCTCAAGTTCATTATTGAACTTATGACCTCCTTCAATGATCTTGTACCCACCCACAACGGCCCAGAAGCCCTCCGACCCTCCCCCCACCACCACTGCGGCCTCTTCCTTTCTTGAACCCGCCGTAACCCATCAAGGTAGACTTGAGACAGTCCTGGTGCCTTTGAGACTTCACATCCGACCCATGAGAGTCTGTACTGCAATGCTTCATCGCCCCTCTGCATTGCAAGAGCGGAATTCAAACATTACTGGCGGGATCCTTGCATATTTAGTCCTGTAGCTTGGAAATATGGTGTTATGATTGTCCCGATTGGATCGGACCGCGAGACAGCACTTTTCAGCATGGTGAAGGAGAGTTTCAGAAGAATCTTATTCGTGGCACGTTTTTCTTAAGATGCGTTGCTTCTTCAGGTGGTGGTTGGGCGGGCCTCCGGACAGTAGTGCATGAATACAAAAAACAAGAACAAAAAAGGAGACCGTCAGACAGGAGTTATTGGCGGAATGTCAGACAAGAGTAGTGGCGTGGCCATTAAGACTAAATATCTATGAGGGGTGCAATGTGGACGAGTAAGGTGGGATCCCCACAGGGTACCGAGACCGAGCCACGGCCAGTATCATCCATTGCCCTTGATGGTAGGGATAGTCAACACTGTCTGCTATTGTCAGGTCCCTGGGTTCACCACACCTGTTCACGGGGCTCAGGTTAAAGCAGTGGGCAGATTAGGGGAGGTAAAATTACATTAAGACATAGGACCTGGATGTCCAGGGATACTTTGTGAAATATGGTATTTGTATGTTTCAGGAACCCATTCTATGGAACCCACTGGACTCTTAAAAATGGAGTCAGGAAGAGACGGTAAACCCTTACAATTCACAACTCATCTCTGATATTCAAACAAAAGTTCCAGAAGATGAATACATTTATTTTCCAAGATAAAGCAGAATCTGAACCAAAGAAAGTAGGAAAGAGAAAAGAAAGAGAAAAAAAATACAATAAGCAACAAAACATACAGGTTCAATGCTGCTTCGACCCAGACCGTTTGTCACCCATTTCCCTTTATGTCAAAGAGCACTGACTCTGCATTCATAAAAACAAACAAACAATATATATCTGTCCTGAAACAGTGCCTCGAAAAATAATATATTGTGGCTGTTGCAGCAGCAACTTGGCAGAATTTTTTTTTTTTTTATAAAAAAATAAATCAAGGCGGAACAAAAAAAATAAAAATAGATAACTCTTCTCCCCTATTAGTGATCAACGGGTGAACAGGATCACTGTCACTAATGTACAAGTCGGGTAGAAAAACAAAACAAAAAAAAATATATATATATATTAAAAAGGAGAGGCTAAACCAATGGCTGCCAAAAAACTTTTTTAGAATTTAGTCACCCCGACTGTCCTTTAATATTACAGATTGAACAGGCTTATCCCTAGAACAAAAACAAGAAAAATATAGTTCTAGGGTCCTCTCTTAAATGCGCAAGCTACTCTAAATCGGTCTCTTAATAGTGACCCGCATTGGGACCGCAACAGGGTGGAGTTTACTAAAGTTTTGGCCCCAGAACATCCTGATTTCCATCTCCCTTGTTATCTCCTCCCATGCTCCACCTCAGGACTGCTCCAGAGCCTCTGGAACTCCCCACCTTTAAAACCATACGCCCAGCCAGGCGCTCCCCTTTCCACACCTAGGTGTCCCTAAATACTCTTTTATTCCAGGAAGCCTACCCCGCCTCCACCTAAAATGTTACCTCAGCCCGCTCCATATCCGATAATTTCCAGTGGCTATTATTTTTGTTCCACCCCCTCCCCTTACATTATCAACCCCTAGAGCAGGGCCTTTTTGTTCACACCTTGCCCAAACTGTTGGCACCAATTAAATCCTGTTGCCCAAAGTTGAACTACCCATCTTTTAACTCCTCCCTGAATCCCAACGGAAGTTTCACTAAGTGTAAGGGGATGGCAGGTTTTATAAAAAAAACTTTATTTCGGGGCTATCGGGGTGCAACCCGGGGTTCCTTCTATATCCCTCCCAAGGACAAGAGTGTAGGTACAATAGATTCCCCGAGGTAGTGTACCCTGCTGAGTACAATTCAACCTGATGCTGAAAACAGTGTATCATTAGCCATGTGATATCAGCATCAGTACCCCAGCATCGGGTATTTAGTCTAACACCTACACCATCGAAGCAATGACAAACACCCACAAAATTCTATCCCAGTGACCATGCCCAGGGTATATCATGCACCCCTACCTACTGTTGGGTTAAAGAAACACCCTCGTTCCATGACTAACGCCACATCAGAATAATACCCAGGTGCTTCCTTCCCAGCAATGATCTCCCCATCCAGAACACAGAGTGAAATACATTCACCACTGTGTATTGGCCGTGCAAGGGACATGGTGGTCACACTTCTGACAGAGGGAAATATCAACCTGCCCCCAGCTTCCGTACCCTCCGATCACATGTGGGTCACTTGGCCACAAATGCAACAAGATAGAATCCCCAGTCAGTAAGCCACTGGTGCCCTCAAATCTACAGACCGAGTCTGCACTTCTGTAACACCTTTCACAATCCAAACAAGTACAGCCCATCCAGGCATTCGAGCACCACTTTGGATTAGTGTAGGCGACGTGTTTTGGCACAGTCTTACTGAGTGGTGATGCTAACTCATCAGACCACCGCCCCTCATAGAGAGATTTGTACAATCAGCTTGATGCTGGTTGATAACTCCACCTGCCCCTGTGTGCATGCCAGAGCCAATGACATATATCTGCCCTGTACCATCTCACACTCTCTACCAACCTCTCACCATGGTTGATGAAATCTTGAGCCACTTTACACAGTGGTTCTCTTTTCCCCCCCATTTAGTGCTGAACACATCCCTCCTCTTCCGGTTACTCCTCCGAGATAAGCGTCCTGTACTCTGTGTCCGCACATCTCTGGGAGCAAGCCACTGGTACCATGACCGCGCTTGATTCAGTGTGTATTCAGCACATATAGGATAATAGGTTTTCATCAACCACTATGAGATGCTGGAGCGCCATGTGGTGATGGAATACTGTAGATACCTGCACCATATTCAGTGTCCCACATGTCCCCCATTAAAAAACATTTACCCTTTCCCTGATATGTAGCCCAGGACCTCCCAATGTGTTCTTGATTATCTCCAGCTCCATAGTGTTAACGGTACCCGGTGGCCCGCCTCCCGCTCCAAAGACAGTCGCCATCAAGCCTCTCTTTTTCCTAAGTTATGGGATATGGTCTGGATACCCGGATTGAAAACCACCTGCCACCAGGTACACCCAATCCCTCATATAGACGGCACACCTTCTCCCTCCTCTTTCAATTCGGTATTCAGACAATGTTATCCTTCACCCCTACAACACAAGCTGCCTACACTATTCAGACAGGACTCACATGAATGACAGGAGCCTAGTGCCACACTGGGGCACTGGTCTTCTTGGCCTGCAAGACACAGACAACTAGTTAAGGTACACAAGGACTCTAGGACAGGAAGGACACCTATGGGTGTAAACTGAGGAGAATACGGCATGCCCACACATACCTCGGACGTGAGGGTTCTTGGAACAGCCAAGCGCTGGTAGCACCCCATGCAACCTTCCTGCACAATTTTTCCCCAGACTCAACCAAAACTATACAATATGAGGCCAGACCTATACCCTCTCAATTTGTATGCAATCAGGCAGGCCCTCATACCCCACATCTGCAGGTAAATCTAAAATAAATTGGAAAACAAAATTGCATAATGTGTATCCAGCTTGAGAAACTGCTGCTACCAGACACACCTGACCCACAGACTAAGACAAATCCCTTGCAGCACTGAGGCGCTGGGACCCCTGAACAGTAGGGGGTACCCGAGCCGACCGGTGTGCCTTGAAACACACAGATATTTATTAGGCAATTGGTAACAAATAGCCACATAAACAGTCCCAGCAGGAAACTATGAGAAGGGTTGGTTTGCCCTATTTCAGAGAGATGGGATTGCTTGGTGACACGGTAGGAAACAGGTTTGAACTACATTTGGGGACACACAGATAGCTAGGGACATTAGCATACCTTAGCTTCAGGCAATGAGCCAAACTTGTACAGCCAGGTATGGTTGGGCGTGTACCTAATTACAATAACAGCGAGGGGGGGTGTAAGCAGTCCTACTCCTGAAGACAAGTTCGCCCAAAGTAACATCAGACCATTACCCTTTTACCACTAAGTGCAGCACCCCTGGCCGAGATTTATAATGCTCCTTAGCCTCACATATGTGTTAGAGTGCCAATTATCCCCGGCAGTCTTACTCAACTTTTACTTTACAACAACTAATATGCGGACTTGAGTTAATTGGTTCTGCTACTCAGTGGATCAGAACATACAACATACACTGGGTGGTCCAAAACACAACCGAATGGACTGGCAACTAGACATTCCAACTAGATAATGGTGGCGACAACCTAAAACATTTACATGTGAAACCCGACCAACCAGGAAAAAATAATTTTTTATCACGTTGTCCTCTAGAGGCTACGATTTCCTCTTGTTCTGAAAGCCAGAAAACCCAATTATCGACTCTGAGGGATAAAATTCCAATAAAAGTTAGTGATAAACATTCCATTTTTCGCAATTTATACAAAACAATTCCAGTAACAAGACATTAGCATATGAAACACAAATATACATTACATTACTTTACATTACATAAACCGTGCACTTTTTTAAAATACCAAAAATTGTTGAGCTCAACTTTTAATTAATATGTATTACATAATAAACATTAATTCCATGTGGATTTTTGTTTTATGGTATACCAATAATTCCCCAAAAAAATGTATTCACCACGGTGAGAAAAAAAATTAGCAACTTGTCTTAAACTTTTTAACAGTACCATTTATCAACCAATCATAATACTTCACCACAAAATCCCTTGCTGAATTGTCTTCTGTAACACAAACACATTTTAGTAAATGCACCTTTTCAAAAAACTATTACAGCCTGGCTCAGGTCATTTGCATGTCAATACAATTCGTTTTACATTCTCACAGATCTGATTGGAAAGAAAGGGGGGTCATTTTGGGCTGTCAGCAGCTGAGAACATAACATATCACAGATCAGCACGACACATCTTGCATATTCCCCAGTCACACACATATTCACACACTTGGTCAAAGATGACCTCTAGACATCACAAAAATCTGCATCTTTTCTATCATGACCTGTACTTCTTAAACCCATAACATCTGTTTGGTCAGGTTCCTCCTTGTCCCCCTGTTCATCATTTTTCTACCATCCATGCACAATAAGCATCTCTTTCCCAAGCATTAGGCTTGACCGTGCCATTTTTTTTTTTAAATACAGTTTCCCAGTCCAGCGATCCCCAACATTGCATATTTCCCCACCCAAGGCCCATATACCAATCCTTTCTTCCTTCGGGGTCAAGTGGTAAGGTTCCCCACGGTTAGACTCCCTCTTTGAAGCGATTTTATTACCCATCCTTTACGGACGAAAGACCTTGAACTGATCCCGCAAACCTCTTTTAGGTTGCCTTTTTCCTCCGAGTTAGCTACTCTCTGACCAATGATTGGGTCGACGGGTACTGCCCCCGTCGCCGTTACTAATATTTTTTCACTACTTGCCAGAACAATCCCTGTTCTGACTATAGTCCTCCAAAAAATTAGCCTGGAAATCTTCCCAACTAAATAAATAGTTTAATCTCCCCGTGGACTTCTCCAAAGTATTAAAAAAAAAAAAAAAAAGACTATCACAGGGCTTCCCAAGCGTTAAGCTTGATTAGACCCTATGATTGCTTGTAGTGCAGGAGGCAGTTTAACTGATGCCCATGATTTTTAGCAGTTACACTATAGCCAGTGTTTACAGACCTGACCTGAATTCTAGAACTACATGATGGATTAATAGTCCCATGCAAAGGTATAGATCCGGCCAATCACAAGATGAGATCAATAACTTCCCATCTCAATGTGTAGACGCCTCTCAAGATGGCCGACAAGCCAGGCCACAACAAAATGGTGGATGACCACCGCACATCTCATGGACAATGACAAAATGGAGGATGATGCCCAATTTTTCCCGCCAAAACCAGCATGGGACATACCACATGGGTTCCCACACACAAAGGAAAACAAAAAATAGTCTCCGATTGCAACACCGAAAAAAAACGCACTACTCCATTCGCACCAAACATCAAAATCTGCCCCAAAAGCTTACAATCCCCCCTTAGTAGTTTACACAGAAAGATAGATTCCCATACATCCAGATAATTCAGTGTGATTTAGTCTCCATTTCCACTGATGCAATTTGCCATGCGACTTTGGACACAGTCGCATTACAAATCGCTTACCCTTGATTTCAATAGCACCCATTCCAATCTATGTGACTCAAAGCTGCAGTGACTCTATCAAAATCGCATTCAAAGCCACACCACAGTCGCACTAAAGCTGCATTTCAACGTCACACGACATTGGAGTTGCGCCAGTGGAAACGCAGCCCTATACGCACAGGTTTGTTTCACTCCCAAAGATTGGCCTAATCTTATTCAAAGGGTCAACTGAAATTGATTCCAAACAGAGCCCTTATCATTCATACCGACACCCTGCTGCAATTTCATTCTATATACATACATTATTCAAAAATCAGTCTCATCAAAATATTCGCCTAGACAAAAAGGTAAAAAATTAAGTTCTGAGAAGTTTTTGTTAGGTGTTCAGACAGGTTAAAAAGACATAAGAAAACGCTTAGCATTTCTGGCGTTCGGACCAGCTCTGTCTACCATACGAGAAATAATACTCGCCCAACTTTGAACTTCCTCACACGCCGGGCAACATCTGTTACGGACCTATTTCTCCTTCGCTTAAATGCTTAAAATAAGTGATTAAAAATCTTTTGTCTATATAAAATGAAATCAAACGATAGCGGTGGGAAAAGAGAAAACAATTACATTTATTTATAAAGAAACAATACTTGTATTAATCCGATAACATAAATGATATCACCTTTAAAACAAAGATGATACCGGTAATACAAATAGGAACATTGCCATAACATAAATGATACACAATAAGAACAAGAGAGCAAAAGAGAAGTAAGATTAATCTTCTTAAAAATGGGAGGGAGAGGGGGAGGGGGAGAGAGGGAGAGAGAGACAGAGAGAGTTTACTACATCACCATGTCGTCTGCGTCAAGACATCATTCGCAAGGGCCTAGCCATGAGTGTACCTGACTTTTATACCCCCTATGCCAACCAGAATCCAAAATCCTGTGGTCTCATTGGTTTAAAGCTGACTTCCTGATTGGTTGAAATCTCAAGCCTCTTTACTTAGCCTTCCAAATCTAAACCTGAAATACTGGTTGCTTTATCAGCTCAGTTCAACCAGTTCTCACATTAGCATGCTAAGGGCCCCTGCGGTGTACTGGCCCTTTTGAGACAAAGGATATCTAAGTATCACCTGAAACCTAATTTATATTCTCAGTAGACAGTAAAAAATGTCCTTTAATGATATAACTTGGCATTATATCACAAAATATATATATTTCAGTAAACTCATAAACAGATTTTACCAGTCCACCTACATATATATATATACATACATACATACATACATACATACATACGCAGCGCCCCGTTCCCAATGTCTAAATTCAGTGAAACCAACAGCTCCTACGGGGGTAGTGCTACATAGATACATATATACAGGTGTCCGTTGGGGGCATGGTGGGTTATTTAGAGTCCACGATATGAAATATTCAAAATATCCACCACACATGGGACACAGTCAGGCTAATTTTCATTACCTGCTGAGTTATAATCCATCCCAGGTCAATGGACCCTGGTGGACCAAAAGTCTTCAGGCAGGAAGTGATCCCCTATATAACTCCTCCCATACAGGAAGCACATCACTTTTTTACCAGTGTCTGCAAGGTGGATGGCACGGTGTGTTGAGCGCTCCAAGCTCCGGGTCTTTATTCCCACAAACTGTTCCAAAAATGTATCAAGGGATTGAACGATCGGATCCATTTGATACAGGCTTTTATGCTTAGATGAATGGTCCCCAAACCACGCAAAGAAGACTTTAGATCCTGCAAGGTTTTGCCTGTAAGCTACCTCCAGGTGCTGGACCCTGCAGAGTGGAAACCCTGGACACTACAGCGCTAAGGCATTTCCTGCAGGGTGCTGTACAGGTCCAAGGGAGTGGACCCTAAACATTAAAAGAATAAATATGAACATCAATTTGGACCCATAGTGTTGTCAACATCCCTGGAAATAGATCAAAACAGGAACACCCCCCAGAACTGGGACTTTAAGGGCAACAATGGAATAGTGTATAAAATATTTTATTACAATAGAATACAATTATACAAAATTAAAACCATAGATGAAACGGCAGTAGGTGAATCCCATGAAGAAGTCCGAAAGGGCCAACGCGTTTTGGGACACTGTTCGTCCCTTCGTCAGGGCCTAGTATCCGGACGAGATCACACTATACAATGCAAATAAAATCAATTTTAACAAAACATATTTCAACCTTAATTATGCATGCAGTTTGACTTATAGAATACAACATTACAAAGCATATGGAACATACCCAAACAGATCATCATACAGATTCGTGACTGGACCAGTGGGGCTCCCAAGGATAGCGGCACAGAAGTGTCTCAAGTGCCAACAGCACAAGAGTAGGGTGGATCCCCTCACCTCCCAACAAATCCCAAGACACCAACAGATCATGGACACGGCAACTAAAATGACATAGTCCTGCGGATTATGATTAAAGAGGGTAATATTGACATGTTAGTTTCCATGATATGAAACAACTCCAATGTCAATTATGCATCCCTATAGCATAGGACACAGGGCTCTAGACACAGTAGTAAGTAGCAAGAAAAAAAGAAGGGCACTATACCAGATTCGTTGTGGCATCAAGGACTTGCACAAAGGGACCAAAGCTTATTCTCTAATTTTCCATATTCATCCAGAACTGCTTGTTTGGTCATACAGCTTGCAATTAGGTTTGACTTGCAATCTATAGATATGAGTGAATCAAAGTCAGTGACTCACATAAGCAGCATACATTCAGTCATGTATTAGCACACAGAGTAAACATGACTGATGTTTGAGAGGAAGGAAAATGCCCCTCTCCCTTATCAATCAGTCCAGCCTACCTTCAGGTTGAAACAGAATGAGCTCATTACTAGCATGGCGCGTCCCCGCCGTCCAACTTATCGACGAGTCCGCCATTGCATCTGCCCACTTTTAAAAGAGAAGGGAGGGTACAGTGTCACATGACGCCGTGACGCACAAGCGCCACGCGTCATGCGGTGTAAGGACCTATGTAGCTCGGTACATTGACGAGGAGGAGAAGGACAACGTCACGTGACGACATGTCGCGCGCCACGTGACCAAAGGTCTTATTCTACTCTAAACCAAACATTGTGTGGTGCTAGGTCCTACACAGCCCGAAACTGCCGCGATTAGCAAAAAATCCTGTGGACATGTCACTCCATGCAGCAGTGCGCCACACACGCCAACCAAAGGGTCCACCATGGTGTCATCAGATGGATCATCCTCAATGGGATCCCACCGATGACCAAAGCATGAAGGAAAAAAGGGGGGCAGGCCCATATTTACATAATCCTCCCCAAGGGGAGGTGTGTCAAACTCTGTGTGTATCTGGTCAAATGGCATCAGACAAGCATTCTAGTCATGACATCAGACAGGCAATATGAAACATCACGGATCAAACTGCCAGCAGCATAGGGAACAAAGTAAAAATTGAATTTAGATATATTAATTGTGCCAACAGTATCACAGGGTACCCTGATCCATGACTGAAAAGCAACAAGGATCCCGAGCTTGGAATGCGAGGGTACCCCCTGCACAACAAACCCACCCAAATAAAGTGGAAGGATCCCGTGATGACGGCATCCCGCATTCCGCGCCCACCAGCGCACACAAAACCCAAGGTTGGCTACGAGCCAAATTATGGCCAAGCCACCGGGTCAGAGGGGGCCACACAAAGGTGGCCTACGTGCGCCCGGTGGGAGGTATGAGAACCCACACCCAAACACAACTCCACAGCCACCACAAGGGAGCCCCCCAGTAAAGACACAAATCTGCACAGGGAATGCTCTAACAGTTGGAAAATATGGGAAGAATTGCAACAACCAAATGACAATGGATCATAACAAATTAGAGGTGAAAACACAAACACTACACACAAGGGCAAATGCATATGGATGAGATTTATTCTTTTTCACATCCACCTGAGGCAAACCCTTCTAAGAAAAGTCTAAAACTGATCTGTTCATTCAAACCAGGGGGATATGGTAGCCCCAAGGTCCGCAATCCAGCGGGTTTCCCTCTGGAGCAGTACCTTGTTCCAATCCCCTCCCCGGGAATTAGGATGGAT
The DNA here is from genome assembly GCA_029206835.1 of Rana muscosa. Classification (NCBI taxonomy): domain Eukaryota; kingdom Metazoa; phylum Chordata; class Amphibia; order Anura; family Ranidae; genus Rana; species Rana muscosa. Next base: position 437,389,234 of record CM055120.1, read on the forward strand.
CCTGTCCAAAATCAGAAATTGGATCCTAGGAAATTTTCCGTTATGCTGTTGGATCACATGTCTGCCTAATGGCAAATCTGGGTTTGCCATCTTCATGGAACTAATGTGTCTAGAGCAGAGGTCTCAAACTGGTGGCCCTCCAGCTGTTGTGAAACTACAAGTCCCATCATGCCTCTGCCTGTGGGAGTCATACTTATACCTATCAGCCTTGCAATGCCTCATGGGACTTGTAGTTTCACAACAGCTGGAGGGCCTCCAGTTTGAGACCCCTGGTCTAGAGGCTCTCTTATAAAACTGTAGTTTAGTTTTCCCCACATAGAATCTGGAACACTGGCATGTCAGAAGATATACCACTCTCTCGGTCTTACAGTTGAAAAAAATGGCAAGGTTTATATGGACATCCATTGGGCAAAATATTACCCTGTCGGCAGTTCATATATTGACAGAGTGGGCAACTCCCACAAGTGAATGTGCCCATTCTCTTGCAGGGGTCTTAGCGAAATTCACCCCGAAATTCACTCTGTACCAAATGGTCTCGGAGCGAAGGGGCACTCCGATAGGTAATTGCGGGCACCTCAGTAACAAAAGGACTCAACATTGGGTCTATACAAAGCAAATGCCAAAACTTGTAAATAATATTTTTGACAGCATGGTGCTGATTATGATATTTTGATGATTCTCAGTTTGGGTATCATCACTTTTCCAGTGATGATGATGCCCAAACTGTGAGAATCATCACAAAATATCATCAACACCATGCTGTCAAAAATATTATTTACAAGTTTTGGCATTTGCTTTGTATAGACCCAATGTTGAGTCCTTTTGTTACTGAGGTGCCCGCAATTACCTATCGGAGTGCCCCTTCGCTCCGAGACCATTTGGTACAGAGTGAATTTCGGGGTGAATTGCGCTAAGACCCCTGCAAGAGAATGGGCACAGTCACTTGTGGGGGTTGCCCACTCTACTCTGTCAATATTGTGACAGCAGGAAGGTAAAGTCACCTGGTTGCATCCAGGGGGGTAGATATATTTCGCCCAGATTCAGGCTTTACGCCGATTTATACAGCTAGGTGGAGAGTTGTATAAACCCAGCTGAGACTAGTGGGCTCATTGATGACTCATACCTCTAGGGAGAGGGCTGGGCGTCGTGCAGACAGGGAGTTGATGAGTCCAGCTGAACCTTGTCAGCTCATTTAGGCCTCTATAAGAAAGCCCAGATTCATTAGATGTTGGCTCATGCCTGGAAGCAGACCTGTGTGGACTGTCTAGGGAGAGTGAACCCCTGTGCGGTGAGAGAAAGCCTGTGTGGCTATATTTTGCTTGGACATTTAAAACCAGGGACTAGGACAGCACTAGGCTGATCCCAGTCGTTAGTTAGGAAACCTGTAAGTTTAGTCAGAGGTCAAGTTGACCAGGATTTATTTTGTGTTTGTTTTTTTTGCCTTGCTGTGTTTTTGTCACTGTAAATAGAAAATAAACCGCACCTTTTTTTGATTTTGAAAACCACAACCTCCGTCTGCTGGGCCTGTTTTTGGGTGGGGAGCCCATCCCGGGGGTCACACATACCCGCTGCCGAGCTAGCCCCCTCACAGTTGGTGGAGAACCAGTGGCAGTTTTTTTTTTAAGCCAGCATGGAGGAGATACTGAAACAGCTGGCTCTAGCAAATGCCAATCAACAGCAGACAAATGCAGGTTTGCAAAGGAGCCTTGCAGCCCAGCAGCAAGCTCATCAACAGAGCCTTGCAACTTTACAACAGAGTCTGGAGGCTCAGCAACAAGCCCAACAGCAATCTGAGGCCCGCTTCATAGACCTGTTGCAGAAGCAAGAGCAGAGACTACAACAACAGATGGAAGCAGTAATGCAGCAACGTCCGCAGACCGGTGAGGAAAGCCGTCCCACTAATACCGCGTCCTTTGGGGTGAGTCGTTTATTGACAAAAATGACTGGAGAGGATGATCCAGAGGTATTTTTGACCACATTTGAAAGGACCGCTGAAAGAGAAAAGTGGCCTGAGGAGCAGTGGGCTGGACTGGTGGCTCCTCTGTTAACGGGTGAATCGCAGAAAGCTTACTATGACCTAGAGCCTGACCAAGCAAAAGACTATGTGATGCTAAAAGCTGAAATATTGGCAAGGCTGGGTGTCACCCTGGCTGTCCGGGCTCAGCGTGTGCATAACTGGACTTTCCAGCTTGGAAAACCCCCCAGGTCTCAAATGTATGATCTCATTCACCTGAGCAGAAAGTGGCTACAGCCAGAGACTTTGCCCGCACCAAAGATTGTGGAACGTGTTGTAATGGATCGGTTTTTGAGAGCTCTTCCTACTGCCATCCAAAAGTGGGTAAGCCATGGAGACCCAGAGACGGCCGATGGTCTTGTGGATCGTGTGGAGAAATACTTGGCTACAGAGAACCTGACGGCCTCTTCCAGAGACACTCGGACTTTCCACCCTAAGACCAGACCATCCCCAGGGGCGGATAAGATGATTCCAAGGGGTAAGGGTGGAGAGAGTGAGAGGGTGGGAGCTCTACCCCAAGTTTGGCGAGAACAGCCTGGGAAATCAGCGGCTCAAGAGGCGGCAAGAAGGATCATTTGCTACCGCTGCCGGCAAGCGGGACATATTGCAGCAAATTGCCCGGTTTTGGAGGAACCCATGCAGTGTGACTTTCTGACGGGCAGACGTCAGTCGCTGTGTGCGACAGTCGCATGCACTGCCATTCGGGGAACTGAGAAACATTTATGCAAAATGTGTATTAATGGTAGAAATGTTGTGGTATTGCTGGATTCAGGTAGCCTTGTGACCCTGATAAAGGCTGAGTTAGTTAAAACAGAGGTCTCTGGGAATAGCAAGGTAGCCGTTATTTGTGTGCATGGGGACACCCGAGAGTATCCAGTGACTACAGTGTGTTTCGAGACCCCCAAAGGTACCCTTTCTCATCCAGTGGGCTTAGTGTCTCAGTTACCGCATGACGCCATTGTGGGAAGGGATTTTCCGAAGTTCTGGGAACTGTGGGATGATCATGAGCCCCCCACTGGTGCCCCTATGTACCAGGAATATGATAGCCAGAACTCCTCTGAGAGTGGTGAGGACTCTCCCGAATTTCCCTTGTCAGTATTGGCAGGGGAGACTCAAGAAACTGGAGAGGAGCCCACCTCCTCAGACGAAAACCTACCGTCTGTGGAGTTTTCTGATCTTGAGGTTCACAGGGAAAACTTTGCCACAGAACAGTTGAAAGACCCCGCCCTAATAAAGGCACGGGAAAACGTAGTGAAAATAGATGGCGAGTTAGTGAACCCAGATAATACCTGCACTTACCCATACTTCAGCGTAGAGAAGGACCTACTGTATCGGGTGGCAAAAAGGGCAGAAGAAACCGTTGAGCAGCTGGTGGTGCCCAAACCTTACAGGAAGTTGGTGTTGGAGTTGGCCCATGGGCACATTCTTGGAGGTCATCTGGGGACAGAGAAAACCCGAGAGAGGGTATTACAGAGATTCTATTGGCCTGGGGTGATGAAGGACATAGAAAATTATTGTTCCTCCTGCCCTGTGTGTCAGAGGTCGGCCCCGATGCCACACTTCCGTAGCCCGCTGGTCCCTCTACCCATCATTGAGGTCCCGTTTGAGAGAATCGCAATGGATTTGGTAGGTCCTATAATCAAGTCCGCTAGGGGGCACCAGTACATATTGGTTATAATGGACTATGCCACCCGTTATCCAGAAGCGATCCCTCTCAGAAATACCTCGGCCAAAACCATAGCCAAAGAGCTATCTCTTGTTTTTAGCCGGGTGGGTATTTGTAAAGAACTGCTTACGGACCAAGGTACACCCTTTATGTCCCGGGTTATGAAGGAGCTGTGTAAATTGTTCAAAGTGACGCAATTACGTACATCTGTGTATCACCCCCAAACCGATGGGCTGGTTGAAAGATTCAACAAAACCCTAAAACAAATGTTGAAGAAAGTGGTGGATAGGGATGGAAAGGATTGGGACTGTCTACTTCCTTATTTGATGTTTGCTATTAGGGAGGTGCCCCAATCCTCTACGGGATTCTCCCCCTTTGAGTTACTGTATGGGAGACACCCAAGAGGGCTGTTGGATATTGCCAAGGAAACTTGGGAAAGTGAGAGTTCTCCCCACAGGAGTGTGATTGAGCATGTCGCCCTGATGCAAGATCGAATTGCACAGGTAATGCCCATCGTGAAGGAACATTTGGCCCAAGCGCAGTTGGCACAGCAGAGAGTGTACAACCGTGGAGCCAAGACCCGTACCTTTTCCCCGGGGGATAGGATATTGGTACTTGTCCCTACGGTTGAAAGTAAATTCCTTGCCAAATGGCAAGGCCCCTACGAGATAATGGAAAAAGTGAGCGAAGTGAATTACAAGGTCAGACAACCAGGAAGGCGAAAGCCCGAACAGATCTATCACGTTAATCTGTTGAAAGCCTGGAGGGATAGAGAATCCCTAGTCGCAGACACTTGGTCACCAGCTCAAACTGGTTGCGTGATTCCTGAGGTTGGAATCGCAGCCACCTTGTCACAACCCCAACAACAGGAGGTTAAGGAGTTTGTGCTTCGCAACAAGGAGGTATTCTCTGAGCTGCCGGGACAAACATCTGGGGTAGAGCATGACATTATTACCCCGCCCGGTGAAAGGGTGAAGTTAAAACCCTATCGGATCCCAGAGGCCCGACGGGAGGCAATACGGGAGGAAGTACAGAAAATGCTGAACTTAGGGGTGATAGAGGAGTCCCAAAGTGATTGGTCTAGTCCCATTGTGTTGGTGCCTAAACCGGATGGGAGCTGGCGATTTTGTAACGATTTTCGTCAGTTGAACAAAGTTACAAAATTTGACACCTACCCCATGCCACGTATAGATGAGTTGATCGACCGGCTGGGAACAGCCCGATACATGACGACTCTTGACCTCACAAAAGGGTATTGGCAAATCCCCCTGGCCAAGTCAGCCAAAGAGAAAACCGCATTTGTAACCCCAGACGGGGCGTTCCAATATAAAAGAATGCCGTTCGGGTTACAGAATGCGCCGGCCACATTCCAGCGGAAAATGGACCAGATGCTGAGGCCCCATCGGAAGTATGCTGCGGCTTACCTGGATGACGTAATTGTCCATAGCACAGATTGGGCCTCACATCTGCCAAAAGTGCAAGCAGTCCTGGACTCTGTTCGGGAAGCAGGGTTTACGGCTAACCCCAAGAAGTGTACCATTGGGCAGGAGGAGGCCAAATATCTTGGGTACACCATTGGGAGGGGAGTAATAAAACCCCAACTCAACAAAGTCGAGGCCATCCAGAGTTGGCCACGTCCCAACAGCAAGAAGCAGGTACGAGCCTTTCTGGGAATCGCTGGGTATTATCGGCGATTCATTCCCCACTTTGCTTCTAAGGCTGTGCCCCTAACCAACCTGACGAAGGGGAAAGGGTCGGTCATGATTAAATGGACCCCCGAGGCTGAGGCAGCATTCCAATTCTTGAAACAAGCCTTATGTAGCCAGCCAGTGTTGTACTCACCCGACTTCTCTAAAGACTTTGTCGTACAAAGTGATGCGTCAGATGTGGGGTTAGGAGCAGTATTGTCCCAGGTCTGGAACGGGGAAGAGCACCCAGTCATTTACCTCAGCAGGAAGTTGAAGTCCCATGAGGTAAATTACGCCACCGTTGAAAAGGAGTGTTTAGCGGTGAAGTGGGCTCTAGATTCCCTTCGGTACTACCTGCTAGGTAGGCACTTTGACATGGTTACGGATCACGCTCCGTTAAAGTGGATGGCTCAAAACAAGGAAACAAATAGAAGAGTGAATAGGTGGTTCCTGGCCCTCCAGGAATTCAACTTCACAGTAAAGCATCGCCCTGGCGTTCAAATGGGGAATGTGGATGCTTTGTCTCGAGTACATGAATGCCTGATTGCTGGTGTTCCAACCCCGAGGTTAAAACAAGAGGGGGGGGTATGTGACAGCAGGAAGGTAAAGTCACCTGTTTGCATCCAGGGGGGTAGATATATTTCGCCCAGATTCAGGCTTTACGCCGATTTATACAGCTAGGTGGAGAGTTGTATAAACCCAGCTGAGACTAGTGGGCTCATTGATGACTCATACCTCTAGGGAGAGGGCTGGGCGTCGTGCAGACAGGGAGTTGATGAGTCCAGCTGAACCTTGTCAGCTCATTTAGGCCTCTATAAGAAAGCCCAGATTCATTAGATGTTGGCTCATGCCTGGAAGCAGACCTGTGTGGACTGTCTAGGGAGAGTGAACCCCTGTGCGGTGAGAGAAAGCCTGTGTGGCTATATTTTGCTTGGACATTTAAAACCAGGGACTAGGACAGCACTAGGCTGATCCCAGTCGTTAGTTAGGAAACCTGTAAGTTTAGTCAGAGGTCAAGTTGACCAGGATTTATTTTGTGTTTGTTTTTTTTGCCTTGCTGTGTTTTTGTCACTGTAAATAGAAAATAAACCGCACCTTTTTTTGATTTTGAAAACCACAACCTCCGTCTGCTGGGCCTGTTTTTGGGTGGGGAGCCCATCCCGGGGGTCACACATACCCGCTGCCGAGCTAGCCCCCTCACAATATATGAACACCCGACAGGGTAATCTTTTGCCCAATGGACGTCCATATAAACCTCGCCATTTTTTTCAACTGTAAGACCGAGGGAGTGGTATATCTTCTGACATGCCAGTGTTCCAGATTCTATGTGGGGAAAACTAAACAACAGTTTTATAGGAGAGCCTCTAGTCTAGACACATTAGTTCCATGAAGATGGCAAACCCAGATTTGCCATTAGGCAGACATGTGATCCAACAGTAGGGGTACAACGGATCAAAAAACTCATGGATCGGATCGATCCTCGGATCAGAGCCACGGATCGGATCATTTTCGGATCGGCAAAAAAAAAAAAAATTACTAATATCCGTCATCTCCCCACTGTAATATCCACGTCATATCCCCACTGTAATATCTACGTCATCTCCCCCACTCACTGTAATATCCACGTCATCTCCCCCACTTACTGTAATATCCACGTCACCCCCACCACTGTTAATATCCACAGTCACCCCCCCACTGTAATTTCCACAGTCACCCCCCCCCACTGTTAATATCCACGTCACCCCCCCACTGTAATATCCACAGTCACCCCCCCCCCCGAGTCAGGCATCTCCCCCACTTACCCACAATCTCTGTAATAGGCATCTCCCACCGGCCAGTGCAGATCCCAGCAGCGAGGGTGAGAGGTGATGACGTCAGCGGCGCTCAGCGTGCACAAGGCAGCCGCCACCGGGTGTACCAAGATGGCCGTGGCTCCGGAGCTAGGCCGAAGCCGCGGCCTTTCCTAAGGCCGAGGCTGTGGATTGCTCCACGGATCGCACGGTGATCCGATCCGAACACGGTGACCCGTTCGGATCACGGATCACCACAGATCCGTTGCAGCACTATCCAACAGCATAACGGAAAATTTCCTAGGATCCAATTTCTGATTTTGGACAGGATCTATCCTAATTCCCGGGGAGGGGATTGGAACAAGGTATTGCTCCAGAGGGAAACCCGCTGGATTGCGGACCTTGGGGCTACCATACCCCCTGGTTTGAATGAACAGATCAGTTTCAGACCTTTCTTAAGCCCCGTACACACTGTCGGACTTTTGGCCAACAAACTTCATTTTGAGCAAGTTGGACCAACAATCCGACCGTGTGTACGCACCATCGGACAAACTTTTTTTGCATTTTTCTTGTTTTCATCTAACAAAAGTTGGGTCTGCAAACGGACAAACTTTTGCCCAACAAAAATCCGATGGAGCAAAGTCCGACTGTGTACAGAAAACCATCGGACTTTTGTCCGATGGACAAAACAAGAAATGTTAAAATCAACCAACAATAGTAGAAGTTGACCAAAGGGTGTCAGTAAAGAGCAGAAAAACCATGTGATGTTGCAAAAAGTTTTGGGAAAGTTTGCAGAAAAGTCAGAGCGTGTGTATGCTATGGGTGTTCCCGACCAACTCCGTTCGGACAAAAAACCACGGAAAAATCCGATGGAAGTCCGACCGTGTGTACGGGGCTTCAGAAGGGTTTGCCTCGGGTGGATGTGAAAGAATAAATCTCATCCATATGCATTTGCCCATGTGTGTAGTGTTTGTGTTTTCACCTCCAATTTGTTATGATCCATTGTCATTTGATTGTTGCAATTCTTCCCATATTTTCCAACTGTTACAGCATTCCCTGTGCAGATTTGTGTCTTTACTGGGGGGCTCCCTTGTGGTGGCTGTGGAGTTGTGTTTGGGTGTGGGTTCTCATACCTCCCACCCGGCGCACGTAGGCCACCTTTGTGTGGCCCCTCTGACCCGGTGGCTTGGCCATAATTTGGCTCGTAGCCAACCTTGGGTTTTGCGTGTGCTGGTGGGCGCGGGGTGCCGTCATCACGGGATCCTTCCCCTTTATTTGGGTGGGTTTGTTGTGCGGGGGGTACCCTCGCATTCCGCGCTCGGGATCCTTGTTGCTTTTCAGTCATGGATCAGGGTACCCTGTGATACTGTCGGTGCAATTAATATATCTAAATTAAATTGTATTTATTTTTTTAACAAGAAGCTAAATTCAATTTTTACTTTGTTCCCTATGCTGCTGGCAGTTTGATCCGTGAGGTTTCATATTGCCTGTCTGATGTCATTATGACTAGAATGCTTGTCTGATGCCATTTGGCCAGATACACACAGAGTTTGACACACCTCCCCTTGGGGAGGATTATGTAAATATGGGCCTGCCCACCTTTTTTCCTTCATGCTTTGGTCATCGGTGGGATCCCATTGAGGATGATCCATCTGATGACACCACGGTGGACCCTTGGTTGGCGTGTGTGGCTGTTTTTTACCTGTATAATTGGTGCACGATCATTTGTGGCACGTGTGCATTTGCAGTTTGCCGGCCAGGGTGCACGTGGCTTCGCCGTACGTGCGCAGTAGCCTTTATATGGGCGCACAAAGATTTACGTCGTATGCCAATACAGTCACGCCTGTCCGCCAGGGCCATGCACGAACGTTCCGGCGCATACCGAGCTTATTTAAGCTGTGTAGGCCAAGCATGCAGTGCTTCCAGAAGGCAGCTGTGGGACACAGAGCAGGCTCTGAACAGACACTTGCAGCGGTTCATTTCTTACCCGAGTCATGCGAGTCACCAAGTGTTGCTTGGCAGGCTATGGTGCTTAGCCGGATTGTTGCATAGGGGCTTGGCAGAAGGTTCTCCCTTCTGAGGTGTTTAATCTACACCCAACTACTTTTTGTTTGTGGCTATTTAAATGTCTTCCAAAAAGAGGAGCAGGACTAACACTACAGGCAAACGCATCTATGTCATCAGTAGCTCCTGATGAACCTAGTCATATCCCTGGCGTTGTATCCCCCGAAGAACCAGAGCCTTCCGGGCAATCTGAGCCGCTGCGCCTATCTGGTATTGTGCCCACAGTCAATGCTGCTGCTTCACCCTTTATCACGAAGGATGAACTGTCCTAAGCCCTAGCTGGGTTAGAGCACAGGATTGCTGGCATGATTCCCTCCATCCCGCAGGGCGGCAAAAAGCGTGACAGATCTCCCTCCCTGGAGTCTCCTAGTTTGGAGCAGGAATGGTTTGAGAATGGGGAAGAGCTAAAAAGCTCAGGATTCAGTGGAGTGCCCGGAAGATGAGTCTGCTTCCGAGCAATCTGGACAAAGGGAGATCCAGTTTGTCTGCCTCTCAGTCACAGAGGCTTTCATCTTAACTCTGACCAAAATGGTTTGTTCTGCCTTTAAGTTGCCTCTTAAAGCAGAGGCCACTGAGCCCGCACATGCTTTCCCCCTACACCCCCTGCTGGAACAGGCGGTGTATGCTGATTGGGAATATCCTGCCAGGATTTAGTTCCTCATAGGAGGTTTTCCCTTTTTATAACCCAATGGATAAAGGGTTCGTTAAGAAAATGGAGCATGCCAGCCGTAGATGCAGCAGTCTCTTCGTTAAACAAGAACTTAACTTATCCGGTGAATAATGCACAGGGCTTGAAGGACCCTGTTGACAAGAAATTGGAGTCATTATTAAAAACGTCCTTTTCTTTGGCCAGTTCAGCTATTCAGCCAGCTGTTGCAGCAATTGGTATCTGCCAGTCCGTAAAGGATCAGGTCAGACGGCCTGATAGGCCCAACCAGGAGGATGATCTGCCTGAAAGTAAGACAGATATTCCTTGAGCGCTGTGTTTTGCTATTGATGCCTTTTTAAAAAGGATTCAATACAGCAGATTTTTCATTTGGCACTCTTGTCTGTACACGTGCACAGACTTTTGTGGCTTAAAGCGGAGCTCCACCCTAAAGTGGAACTTCCGCTGATCGGAACCCTGCCCCCCTCCGGTGTAACAATTGACACCTTTCAGGGGGTGCAGATGCCTGTCTAAGACAGGTATTTGCACCCACTTCCGGGAGTCCTCTCTGCGGGAAATCTGTGGGAAGCACGTCACTTCCCGCAGATTCCCCGTTGTGTTCTGGGAGACACTCGACTCCCAGAACACAGGGGACCATTCAGAACGGCGCAGCGCGACTTGCGCCGTAGGAACCGGGCATGAAGCCGCAAGGCTTCACTTCTTGGTTCCCTCACCGAGGATGGCCGTGGGGGCAGCAGAGTGACGAGTGGTTGCTCGTCCTCTGCTGCGGACGTCGCTGGACTCCAGGACAGGTAAGTGTCCATATATTAAAAGTCAGCAGCTGCTGTATTTGCAGCTGCTGGCTTTTAATATTTTTTTTTCCGTGGCACCTCCGCTTTAAGAACTAGTCAGCCGAGCTTTCTTATGAAAAGCTATTGGCAGGTTTCCCTTTTCATTTGGATTAATATATCCAAAAGGATTTCCGGAGGGAAGAGTTCTCTACTTCCTGTGAAGAAAACCACCTAGCATCCCTTGTTTTAAAGCTTCAGGGACTGCTTCCTCAAATGTCTCAGCGCCAATGCAGTTCGCTGCCAACAGGGGCGCTAGAGCCAGGGGCAAGCTGCAAGGCCAGGGCCAGAAAAAGCCCTGGGTTCAAGATTCTTCTAAATCCAGCACTAAGCCCTCCTTTTGAGGAGACACCCCCACTCTATTGGGTGGAGGGAAGGCTGCTGCACTTTATGGACGTTTGGAGAACAATAATTCAGGACGAGTGGGTCACCTCAATTCTGTTCCGCGGTTAGAAGCTGGAGTTGCGTGGGGTTCCCCCTCAGAGGTTTTTAAGATCCAGCGTTCCCCTGGATCCTCCAAAAATATTTTTTGCTTCAGGCACTATATAATTTTAGTGCATCAGGGAGTGATTGTACAGGTTCCTGTATCCGAAGGAGCGAACCAGTTTTAAACATAAAACGGGGTCACAGGGCCCATTTTTTGGACCCAAGATCCCTGAACCAGTATCTACTAATCCAGTTCTTTCAAATGGAGTTTGTCCGCTCAGTTGTAGCCTCGTTCCAGATGGAAGACTTTTTAGCCTCCATCGATTATATAAAGGATGCATATTTACATGTACGTATCTTTTAAGCCTCATCAGAGGTTCCTGCGACTTGCAGTAGAGGAATGTCATTTTCAGTTTGTGGCTTTACCCTTCGTGCTTGCTACAGCACCCCAGGTGTTCACAAAGGTCCTAGGACCAGTACTGGGTCTTTTAAAGGGGCCCAAGGGATCTTGGTGCTTGGTTATCTGGATGACCTCCTTCTCAGAGATCAATCACTACAGTCTCTAGAACAGAGCATAACATGTACAGGGCGTTATTTGAAAAGCTTGGGCTGGATCATAAATACCAAAAGGTCAACCTTGAGACCAGCTCAAAGTCTAAAGTATTAGGTCTGATCCTAGATACGGTCCAAGCAAGAGTGTTCTTGCCACCCGCAGTGATCTGTGCCCTGAACAATCAGGTGCGTCAGATAAGGGGCACCAGACAACCCTCCATTCATCTCTGCCCAGTTTCATTCCAGGCCTCTACAAGAAGACATATTGTTGGCTTCGAACAGGAGAGGACAAGCCCTGGATTATCCAATGTGCTTATCTCCTCGGGTACGTTTAAGTCTAACTAAACTGGTGGTTGCAGGATAAGAACCTGCGAAAGGGAAAATCCTTTCTCCTGGTAACTTGGAGAGTACTGACTACAGATGCCAGTCTCTCAGGCTGGGGAGCGACTCTAGAGGGGCTCATAGCTCAATGGAAATGGTCAAGGACAGAACAGATCGTGCCCATCAACGTCCTGGAATTACGGGCAGTATGACTGGCCCTACGGTCCTGGACGGTGGAGCTTCAGGACTACCCTATCAGGGTTCAGTCTGACAATGCCACTGCCGTGGCCCATATAAACCACCAAGGCGTTACCATGAGTAGTTCAGCTCTAAAGGAGGTGAACTACAGACTAACCTGGGCAGAGGGACATGTGCCGATCCCATCGGCAGTCCATATTCTGGGAGTAGAGAACTAGAAGGCAGAATTATATCAGCCGCCAGCAGATCTGCCCGGGTGAATGGTCCCTACACCCAGGGTTGTTTCAGGAAATTTTCCAATGTTGGGGATGGCCAGAGGTCGACCTATTGGCATCCAGGTTCAACAACGAGCTACAGCAGTATGTGTCCTGAAGAAGAGATCCTCTGGCAATCGGTGAAGACGCTCTGGTAGTTCCATGGAGCCAATACTCCCTGGTTTATGCTTTCCCTCCGATCCCTCTCCTTCCACATTTGTTGTGCAGGATTCGGAGAGAGCAAGTTCCAGTCATTCCGGTGGCACCAGCCTGGCCCAGAAGGCCCTGGTTCCGGGAGATTGTGAGACTAATGCCGCGTACGTACAATCGGACATTCCGACAACAAAACTTTGTTTTTTTGTTTTTCGGAAAAACTGAGAACCTGCTCTCAAACATTTGTTGTAGGAAATTCCGACAGCAAATTGTCCGATGGAGCCTACACATGGTTGGAATATCCGACCAAAAGCTCACAGCGAACATTTGTTGTCGGAAATTACGATCATGTGTACACGGCGTTACAATAGACTGGCCATGGACGCTTCCACGGTGCCCCGATTTACTGTCTCAAGTTCCTATATTCCACACCAATTTACAGTCTCTAAATTTTACGGCATGCCTATTGAAGCCAGGGTGTTGAATGACTATGGCATCTCGGGACCAATGGTGTTTACCCTAGTGAATGCTAGAAAAGCTGTCACTAGGAAGAGCTATCATAAGGTCTGGAAGGCTTGTATTGCTTGGTGTGAAGCCAAAAAAATGTCATCCTCAAATACGTGATTGGGAGAGGTCTATCTTTTCTACAGTCAGCTGTAGAAATTAAATTGGCTTTGAGTACAATCGGAGGTCAAGTTTCGGCCCCATCAGTATTCTTCCAAAGGCCTTTAGCCTCCCATTCACTGGTCCGAACCTTTATGCAGGGGGCAACTCGATTGCTTCCCCCTATTGGGTCACCTATGCGTCCTTGGGACTTGAACTTGGTGCGGTCTGTGTTACAAACAACCATTTGAACCTATTAAGGAAATCCCATTAGACTTGCTGTCACGCAAGCTAGCCTTCCTGATGGCTATCACCTTGGCTAGGAGGGTGTTGGCGGCCCTTTCATGCAGGGAACCATACTTGATCCTTCACCACAACAGAGTTTTGCTACGACCTGTTCCATCCTTTTTGCCAAAAGTGGTGCCGGCCTTTCATTTCAATCAGGACATTATTTTGCCTTTTTTCTCTCAGCCTCATTCGGTGGAAGAGAGACTACTGCATTCTTTGGACGTTGTCTGGGCAGTCGAGGTTTATTTGTCTAGATCTGCAGAGATCCGAGGATCAAACATTTTTTGTTTTTGTTTTTGTTTTACCAAAAGGACCCAGGAAATGCAGGCAGCTTCCAAAGCTTCCATTGCCAATTGGGTCTGTCAATTGGTCATTCTGGCCTACGGTCTGAAACATAAAGCTCCTCCCTTTAGGATGAGAGCTCATTCTACCAGGGGTGTAAGAACCTCATGGGATTCGCGCCATCAGGTATCTGGCTCAGATTTGTAAGGATGCTACCTGGTCTTCAGGGCATACGTTCACAAAATTTATCTAGTGGATGTTCGAGCAGCCGAGGATTCGGCTTTCGGCCGCAGTGTTCTGGGGGCTGCCGTATAAAAACTGATGGCTATTGTTTGGCAGGGTGTCTCCCTCCCCTCAATGCTATTGCTCAGGGACGTTCCAGCAGGTAATGAATATTAGCCTGACTCTGTCCCATGATGTATGAAAAATAAAATAGGATTTTTTCGTCACTTACCTGTAAAATCCTTTTCTTTGAGTACATCGTGGGACACAGAGATCCCTCCCCTCTTTTTGAGGATTCGGTGCTTGCTACAAAACTCATGTGCTTCTTGTATGGGAGGGGTTATATAGGGGATTACTTCCTGTCTAAAGACTTTTGGTCTACCAGTGTCCATTCACCTGGAGATGGAGTTTAACCCAGCAGGTAATGAATATTCCCATGATGTACTCAAAGAAATGGATTTACAGGTAAGTATGACGAAAAAATCCTATTTAAAGTGATTTGTAAAGGATCAATTTGTAAAACAACCTGATCGGTTTAAAATACAAATAAAAGGCAAAACATTTTTGTATAGATTTAAAAGAACATTAATCCTCCTTTTTTTTTTTTTTTTTTTAATAAATGATCCCATTCCCTCTGTTCTAAGCTGCATAATAGCTGGGGAGGAGAAGAGCTTGCCAGTGAATGGGGGCGTGTCAGGACATGTCTTATCATTGGAGGAGAGTACACTTCGTTCCCAGCACAGCTAGAGAAGTTATCACGATTTTCTCTCGTGCTTAGTGTGGTCAGTTTTTAATAGGAAAGCAGAGGGACTGGCAGGAACACCAGGGATTTCACATAAAGGAAACAATACAAAGAGAACAGGCTATTTTCTCATCCAAGTAGATGGTACAGCAGGCGCATATCAAGAACGTGAAGTGTTGGGGTAAAAAATGCTTTAACTTTACTGCCAGCTACTAATAGCTGCAGAAGGGGAGGGGTGGGAAAGAGATTGGCTCACACGAGCTGGCAGGGAGGGAGGAGAGCGGTGACCTGACGGAGGCACGTAACCTGACCACGGTATCATGGATCAGCAGCCATGATTACTGTGGTCAGCACACTAAAGGTAACGCGGTAACAGGCAGGATCAACCAGGTGTTTACAGCACAGAAAGGGACCGATTAGAAGGCACATGCACTGGGCTGTTTAACTTGCTTTAAGGGAACAGGATTTTTTTTTCTTTTAAACGGTTAGAACTAGGGTTGTCCCAATACAGAGCATTTGCCCGAGTACTTGTAATCGGGCAAATGCTCCCGATGCTTCACCCGATACCTGGACAGTCAGCGGTGATCAGTGCGGTGGGAGAGTTACAAGCACCGATCACCGCTGTATAGATTTAAAAGTCTGACAGCCGTTTCAGCCGACAGGGGGCGGATCTCAGAGGCTGTTCGGCGCTGGCGCTTTTTACTGACGCAACAAGTCACGTATTAGCACATCCCGCCAGGCGCGCCAGCATTTAAATCGCTACCAGGAGCACTGGAGCCGGACTCGGAGGCTGAGCAGCACGCGGCAGCGGAATAGAGGAGCCCTGCAATCCAGGGTCCACGGGGATCGGGGAGAGTCGGGGACGGAGTGACAGCTTGGCCAACGCTGACAGCAGGTGATGGTGGCAGAGGGGGATGGTGAGAGGGTGTGTGATGGTGGCAGAGGGGGATGGAGCAGGTGGTATTGGTGGCAAAGGGGGATGGTGGCAGGGTGTGATGATGGCAGAGGGGGATGGAGCAGGTGGTAATGGTGGCAGAGGGGGATGGAGCAGGTGGTATTGGTGGCAGAGGGGGATGGTGGCAGGGTGTGATGGTGGCAGAGGGGGATGGAGCAGGTGGTATTGGTGGCAGAGGGAGGGTGATGGTGGTAGGGGGCGATGGCAGGAGGTGATTGGACTAAATAATTTCCCCTAATTTATGTCGACAATAATAACATCTGTGATAGAGAAAAATAAAAAAAATAGGGGTATGGGCCCTAATCGGACTTTCAGCGACACAGTAAACAATAGAGATGTGTAAAAAATATATATAAATGTTTAATAGAAAAAGAGAACCGCATATGACATAGGATACAAGGACAATTGAAGAGTTAAAAATCATACATATGAATACATATAAATGATGAGAACCCGAATGCATCAACGCGACGCTCAGGACGCAAATTCAGGAAAACAGTAATTGTAGAGGCAAGAAAGGGATCTCACTCTTACAAATTTGTTTCTAGGTTAGCATATAGCCAAACCAGACATCCAATAAAAGAGAGAATACAAGCCACGCAAAGAAGGTGCAATGCTGGGCGAAGCAGAAAGGAGGACACTAGCTGTAATTTCCAAGTAGACGGTATATAAGACTTCAAAAGTCGCATATAGAGAACATGGATATAAGAAGAATGTCTTCCTTTTCAGCCGACAAGCCCAAATATAGGGAGTCAAAATGATAATTCAAAATATCAATGGGATATCAGAAGGGATATATGATACAGATCCCCCGAGTAGTGACTTTTATTAGACTGGACAGGCTTAAAGTAATCCCCAGGTGAGAGCACAGAAAAGGGCTCTACACACCTTCTTTGCGTTGCTTGTATTTTCTCTATCACATTATTTACGGATGTTGGCAATGTGAGTGCTACTTCTTTCTCTCTCTCTATCTATACACACATCTAAGAAGACTTAGGCCCCTTTCACACTGAGGCGTTTTTACCGCGTTTTCGCGGTAAAAATAGCGCTGTAATAACGCCTGAAATAATCCTGCCCCAGCATTCTCAATGTGAAATCTCTGAGGGCTTTCACATTGAGGCGTTTTGCTGGCTGGGCGTTGAAAAAAATCCTGCAAACAGCTTTTTTAGAGCAACTTTAGGGCGCATAAAATAGCGCTGTAAAAACGCCTATCCCCATTGAAATGAATGGGATTCGCGGTAAAAACGCGGTAAAAACGCATAGGCATAAGCGTTATGTTAAAAAATAGCACTAACACCTATGCGTTTTTACCGCGTTTTTACCGCGTTCGCGCTAATTTTAGCGCGAACGCGGTAAAATCGCAGTAAAAACGCATACGCGTTAGCGCTATTTTTACCGCGATCGCGGTAAAAACGCGGTAAAATCGCGGTAAAATAGAGGTACAAAATCCTATAATTTTTGAGCGTTTTTTCAACGCCTCAGTGTGAAAGGGGCCTTAGATGAAACGTGTCGGGTCATATCTACAGCTACTACTGCATGGAATCTACTCATTATATACAAGCGCTTGTTTGTTTTTATCCTCTCAAATGTGAGTGTAAATTTTAAACTTTTTCAAATAAATGTTTTTCCTGTTAAACGGATTTACACACCTTTTCCTTATTTTTGGTGAACCTGAATATGTCTGCCACGGAACCCATCGTTAATATTGTGGTTATGCTACTTATTGCTGAGATGAAAGTGTGACTATCTTACTCTGATGTTCGCCTGTTCCAGTGCTGAGATGTTCGTGTTTTTGGTGTAGTGTCGCCATACAGCCCTTTTAGACTCATTTGGCGTATGCCTTGCTGCAGGGGTGTCCAAACTTTTTTCAAAGAGGGCCAGATTTGATGAAGTGAACATGCGTGAGCGCCGACCATTTTTGCCTGACATTCTTTGAACCATAAAAATTTGGTCTAAGTGTGTTCGTTCGAGCACTAATACACTGCCCAACAAGAATTCTCTTGCCTTTGTGTGTGAGTAAAGAGGTGAGCTCTGTGTGTTTGGATATACCGTATTTATTGGCGTATCACTTTAAGAGGGAAGTTTCAGGAAAAAAACTAAAATTTTAAATAAAGGTCTGTGAAGCAGATCCCCACTCCATCACAGATCACCCCCCCATCAGACCCCACTCATCACAGACCCCACTACATCACAGACCCCCCCATTACAGACCCCAATTCATCACAGATCCCCCCCACCATTACAGACCCCAATTCATCACAGATCTCCCTCCCATTACAGATCCCCCATTACAGACCCCACTTCATTACAGACCCCCTCCATCACAGAGCCCCCCTCCATCACCCCCCCCCCATTACAGACCCCACTCCATCACAGTTCACCCCCCCCCCCCATCAGACCCCACTCCATTACAGACTCCCTCCACCACAGTCCTCCCTCGATATTACAGTCAGACAGACTGTCCCTTTCATCAACGCAGCATTCCCCCTTCCCACACTGCCCTACCTTAATCACACAAGCCAGGATACACGCATGGCATGGCAGACAAAGGGCGGGACTTTTCAAGTTAAAGGCGGGTGATTGGTTGCTGGGACTGCCCGCACTGTAGACCCCAATTCATCACAGATCTCCCTCCCATTACAGATCCCCCATTACAGACCCCACTTCATTACAGACCCCCTCCATCACAGAGCCCCCCTCCATCACCCCCCCCCCCATTACAGACCCCACTCCATCACAGTTCACCCCCCCCCCATCAGACCCCACTCCATTACAGACTCCCTCCACCACAGTCCTCCCTCGATATTACAGTCAGACAGACTGTCCCTTTCATCAACGCAGCATTCCCCCTTCCCACACTGCCCTACCTTAATCACACAAGCCAGGATACACGCATGGCATGGCAGACAAAGGGCGGGACTTTTCAAGTTAAAGGCGGGTGATTGGTTGCTGGGACTGCCCCACCGTGTAGCAACCAATCACCTGCTTTGTAACTTGAAAGGTCCCGCCCTTTGTCCGGACCTGCAGCGCTTCCAGGCTTGTGTGAATAAGGTGTGTGGCGAGGGGGAGGAAGGGGGAGTGATGCGATGTAAAGGAGAGACCTGCTGCTCCTCCCATGTAATTAATGATGCTAGCATCTTGTTCTGACAGGACGTCATATGATGTCTTGGCTTTAAAAGCAGCTAGGGGGGCGCGCCAGCCGCATCGCTGGGGACCCGATGTGCGTGCCCAGCGGCCGCGATTGCCCAGGAACCGAGCAGGACCGTGGATCTGTGTGTGTAAACACACAGATCCACGTCCTGTCAGGGAGAGGAGACCGATGGTGTGTCCCTTGTACATAGGGACAACCATCGGTCACCTCCCCCCCCCAGTTAGAACACATCTAGGAAACACATTTAACCCCTTCCTCGCCCCATAGTGTTAACCCCTTCCCTGCCAGTCACATTTATACAGTAATCAATGCATTTTTATAGCAGGGATCACTGTATAAATGTGAATGGTCCCAAAAATGTGTCCAAAGTGTCCGATGTGTCTGCCGCAATATCGCAGTCACAATAAAAATCGCAGATCGCAGCCATTACTAGTAACAAAAAAAAATGCTATAAATCTATCCCCTATTTTGTATCTGCTATAACTTTTGCGCAAACCAATCAATATATGCTTATTGCGATATATATTTTTTTTTTTTACCAAAAATATGTAGAAGAATACGTATCGGCCTAAACTGAGGAAAATAAAATATATATATTTTTTTTTTAAATGGATATTTATTAGAGCAAAAAGTAAAAAATATTGTGTTTTTCTAACTTGACGCTTTTCTTTTTGTTTATAGCGCAAAAAAAAAAAACGCAGGTGATCAAATACCACCAAAAGAAAGCTCTATGTGGGAAAAAAAGGACGCAAATTTCGTTTGGGATCCATGTCGCACGACCGCGCAATTGTTGTTCAAAATGTGACAGCGCTGAAAGCTGAAAAATGGCTTGGGGAGGAAGGGGGTTTTCGTGCCCGGTAGGCAGGTGGTTAAAGAGGACGTAAACCCTCCTTAGTTTTTTTCCCCTGGGGGAAAAAAAAAAACAAAAAAAAACCCTGCAAGAGAAATGCATAATGAGCTAGTATGAATAGCATACTAGCTCATTATGTGGCACTTACCTGAGATTGAAGCCCCCGAAGCGCTCCTCGTTCCCCGCCGCCATGTTCCCTCCGAGCGCCTTCCGGGTTTCACCGCTCCGGCACTGTGACTGGCCGGAGCGGCAATGTCACTCCCGCGCGGGACCGCCATGTTCCCATTCAAAAATCGGCAACTCAGTGCGCCTGCGCCGTTGTCTACGGTGCGCATGCGTCGTAGACATCGGTGCAGACTTTTCTGCAAATATCTCCTTAACCGTGTAGGTTAAGGAAATATTTCTTGCACCTACAGGTAAGCCTTAATCTAGGCTTACCTGTAGGTGAAAGTTGTCAGTCGGTTAACAACCACTTCAAGTGAAATCACTACACTTTAAAAAAGATTTTTTTTTTTATATATATACAGTGGGGCAAAAAAGTATTTAGTTAGCCACCAATTGTGCAAGTTCTCCCACTTAAAAAGATGAGACAGGCCTGTAATTGTCATCATAGGTATACCTCAACTATGAGAGACAAAATGTGGAAACAAATCCAGACAATCACATTGTCTGATTTGGAAAGATTTTTTTTTGCAAATTATGGTGGAAAATAAGTATTTGGTCAATATCAAAAGTTAATCTCAATACTTTGTTATATATCCTTTGTTGGCAATGACAGAGGTCAAACGTTTTCTGTAAGTCTTCACAAGGTTGTCACACACTGTTGCTGGTATGTTGGCCCATTTCTCCATGCAGATCTCCTCTAGAGCAGTGATGTTTTGGGGCTGTCGCTGGGCAACACGGACTTTCAACTCCCTCCAAAGGTTTTCTATGGGGTTGAGATCTGGAGACTGGCTAGGCCACTCCAGGACCTTGAAATGCTTCTTACGAAGCCACTCCTTTGTTGCCCGGGCGGAGTGTTTGGGATCATTGTCATGGTGAAAGACCCAGCCACGTTTCATCTTCAATGCCCTTGCTGATGGGAGGAGGTTTGCACTCAAAATCTCACGATACATGGCCCCATTCATTCTTTCATGTACACGGATCAGTCGTCCTGTTCCCTTTGCAGAGAAACAGCCCCAAAGCATGATGTTTCCACCCCCATGCTTCACAGTAGGTATGGTGTTCTTTGGTTGCAACTCAGCATTCTCTCTCCTCCAAACACGACGCGTTGTGTTTCTACCAAACAGTTCTAATTTGGTTTCATCTGACCATATGACATTCTCCCAATCCTCTTCTGGATCATCCAAATGCTCTCTAGCAAACCTCAGACGGGCCCGGACATGTACTGGCTTAAGCAGGGGGACACGTCTGGCACTGTAGGATCTGAGTCCCTGGTGGTGCAGTGTGATACTGATGGTAGCCTTTGTTACGTTGGTCCCAGCTCTCTGCAGGTTATTCACTAGGTCACCCCGTGTGGTTCTGGGATTTTTGCTTACCATTCTTGTGATCATTTTGACCCCATGGGTTGAGATCTTGCGTGGAGCCCCAGATCGAGGGAGATTATCAGTGGTCTTGTATGTCTTCCATTTTCTAATTATTGCTCCCACAGTTGATTTCTTCACACCAAGCTGCTTGCCTATTGCAGATTCAGTCTTCCCAGCCTGGTGCAGGTCTACAATTTTGTTTCTGGTGTCCTTCGACAGCTCTTTGGTCTTCACCATAGTGGAGTTTGGAGTGTGTCTGTTTGAGGTTGTGGACAGGTGTCTTTTATACTGATAACAAGTTCAAACAGGTGTCATTAATACAGGTAATGAGTGGAGGACAGAGGAGCCTCTTTAAGCTCTCGTTCACACTGGTGCGTTTTGGCATGCCAAATCGCATGTCAAAACGCCGGTATTTGCCGCAAATTCTGGGCAATGGAACCGTCCTAATCGGTGCGACGCCGCATCTGCGGCGCTGCACCGATTTTAAAAAGTAGTTTCTGTACTACTTTTTGCGATTTCGGGCCGCGATTTACATTGACATCTGTGCAGAAACCTGCACAGATGTCCCTGTAATCGCGGCCGAAATTGGGACCGACAGGCAGGAGTGAAATCGTGCGAGTTCAGCTGAACTCGCACGGCTTCCCTCCCGCAGCCCATTGTGAACCTGGGCAAAGAAGAAGATACAGGTCTGTGTGAGCCAGAAATCTTGCTTGTTTGTAGGTGACCAAATACTTATTTTCCACCATAATTTGCCAAAAAAATTATTTCCAAATCAGACAATGTGATTGTCTGGATTTGTTTCCACATTTTGTCTCTCATAGTTGAGGTATACCTATAATGACAACTACAGGCCTCATCTTTTTAAGTGGGAGAACTTGCACAATTGGTGGCTGACTAAATACTTTTTTGCCCCACTGTGTGTGTGTGTGTGTGTGTGTGTGTGTGTGTGTGATATGTGTAATATATACTGTGAGGGGGTTAGCTCGGCAGCGGGTGTGTGTGACCCCCTGGATGGGTTCACCACACAAGAACAGGCACAGCAGACAGAGTTTGTAGTTGCAAAAACAAAAGGTGCGGTTTATTTAAACTATTTACAGTGGAAAAACAGCAAAACAAAAGAAACATAAAAAAGAAATCCTGGTCAGCTTGACCGCTTACTACACAAGTAGGTTCCCTGTCTGACAACTAGGTGCAGCCTTGTGCTGCCCCAGCCCCTATCTCCCTGTTTTTTTTAAGGTTTTAGCCACACAGGCTTTGTCTCACCGCACAGGACAGAAACGCACTCCCCAGTCTTGCACAACACAGAACGTATATATATATGTGTGTGTGTGTGCCAAAAGACGTCATGGGAAGCCTATATTAATGCGGAGCGGAGCGGACAGCCAGTATTACAGCGGGAGGAAGCGACGCGTCAACATCGAGGAGGAGAAGAGGGAAGAAGACGGCGACGGGAAGCCCGGCCCCTCCACTAGCGAAAGAGCTAAAGAAGTTAGCGGAGGGGCCGGCAGAAGAAAGAACCGAAGAGCGGGAGAAGAAGAAGGCGACGGAGAAGACCGGGCCTCCGTTAGCAAGAGAGCTAAAAAGAAGTTAGCGGAGGCCCGGCGGAAGAAAGAACCGGAGAGCGCGGAGACGACACCGGAGACCCCCGAAGTCGGAAAAGACCCCCGGAAGTCGGAAGAAGAGCGCCGGAGTCGGAAGAAGACCCCCGGAGCTGTGTAATAAAATACTTTAAAAACCTGTGTAGTGTTTTTTTATTGCAATTTTTTTCCACCAGGTGAATGGGTAGGGGTACGATGTACCCCATACTTATTCACATAGGGTGGGGGGGCCGGGATCCAGGGGCTCCCTTATTGAAGGGGGCTCCCGGATTCCGATAAGCCCCCCGCCCGCAGACCCCAACAACCAACGGCCAGGGTTGTCGGGAAGAGGCCCTGTCCTCATCAACATGGGGGCAGGGTGCTCTGGGGTGGGGGGGCCGCAGTAGCACTGACTTTTCTTTATAGGCCATCAGTTGAGACTGAACCAGCTGATATTAATTTGCACTGACAAGGGGCAGGATTGCTTTCTAATTACTGATAGATTTCAGCTGGTGTCTTGGCTTTCCATGCCCTTTTGCACCTACCTTTCTTCATGTGTTCAATATTTTTTTTTTCCCTGTGTCATTACATTTTATTACATACAACTTAATTGCTGAACTTATTTGTTTTGAATTCTTTGTATGTATGGATTGCATGGGTTGTTAACGACATGTGAAAGTTTCATGTCAATTGCGCCTTTAGAAATAGATTTACCTAGAAATATGGTGACGTGTTCAATACTCCTTTTACCTGGTGTGTGTGTGTGTGTGTGTTTGTATAGTGTATCCGGAAAATATTCACAGCGCTTCACTTTTTCCACAATTTGTTATGTCACAGCTTTATTCCAAGATGGATTAAATTCATGATTTTCCTCAAAATTCTATAAACAATGCCCCATAATGACAAAATGAAAGAAGTTTATATGAAATCTTTGCAAATTTATTAAAAATAAAAACAAAAAAAAAATCCAATGTACATATGTATTCACAGCCTTTGCTCAATACTTTGTTAAAGCACCTTTGGCACCATTTACAGCCTTGCGTTTGAGTATAATGCTACAAGCTTGACACATCTATTTTTGGACAGTTTCTCCCATTCTTCTTTTGAGGATCTCTCAAGTTACATCAGGTTGGATGGGGAGCGTCGGTGCACAGCCATTTTCAGATCTCTCCAGAGATTTTCAATTGGGTTCAACTCCAGGACCTTTACAGAGTTGTCCCGTATTCGTTGTCCTGTTGGAAGATGAACCTTCGCCCCAGTCTGAGGTTCAGAGTGCTCTGGAGCAGGTTTTTATCAAGGATGTCTCTGTACATTGCTACCTTCATCTTTCCCTTGATCCTGACTAGTCTCTCAGTTCCTGCCGCTGAAAAACAATCCCACGGCATGATGCTGCCACCACCATGCTTCACTGTAGGGATAGTATTTGCAAGGTGATCAGCGGGGCCTGATTTCCTACAGACATGACGCTTCCCATTTAGGCCAAAGAGTTCAATCTTTGTTTCATCAGATTAGAGAATTTTGTTTTCTCATGGTTGGAGTCCTTCAGGTGCCCTTTGGCCAACTTCAAGCGAGAAATGCTGGAGCTCTGTCAGAGTGACCATTGGGTTTTTGGTCACCTCCCTGACTAAGGCCCTTCTCCCCGACCGCTCAGTTTGGCCAGGCGGCCCGATCTAGGAAGAGTCCTGGTGGTTTCAAACTTCTATTTACGGATGATGGAGGTCACAGTGCTCGTTGGGACCTTTAATGCTGCAGAAATTTTTTCTTCATGGCTTGGTTTCTGCTCTGACATGCATTGTTAACTGTAGGACCTTATATAGACAGACAGGTGTGTGCCTTTCCAAATCATGTCCAATCAACTGAATTTACCACAGATGGACAAAAATAAAGTTGTAGAAACCTCTTAGGCCGGGTTCACACTGGGGCGACAAACGCTTCGACATTGGGAGCTCATGTCGCATGACGTGTGAAAATCAATGTTTCCCTATGGGAGCCGTCTTAACTGGTCCGACACATGTCGGTCCGACTTTGAAAATGCTCTCTGTACTACTTTGGTCCGACTTTGATCCGACTTCAGCCCATTGACTATCATTGAAGTTTGATCAAAGTCGGACCGCAGTCTTGCATGATCCGACTTTGGCATGCGACTTGTGCTGTGCTGCTTTTGTGTCGGAACTCCAGGCCGAATTTTAAATAAAAAAACGGCATGGGTTCCCCCTCCAGGAGCATACCAGGCCCTTGGGTCTGGTATGGATTTTAAGGGGAACCCCTACGCCGAAAAAACGGCGTAGGGTTCCCCTCAAAATCCAAACCAGACCCTTATCCGAGCACGCAACCTGGCAGGCCGCAGGGAAAGAGGGGGGGACGAGAGAGCGGCCCCCCTCCCTCCTAAACCGTACCAGGCTGCATGCCCTCAACATGGGGGGGCTTTGGGGCAGGGGGTCGACCTGCGGCCCCCCCACCCCAAAGCACCCTGCCCCCATGTTGATGAGGACAGGGCCTCTTCCCGACAACCCTGCCGTTGGTTGTCGGGGTCTGCGGGCGGGGGCTTATCGGAATCCGGGAGCCCCCCTTTAATAAGGGGGCCCCCCACCCTATGTGAATGAGTATGGGGTACATCGTACCCCTACCCATTCACCTGGTGGAAAAAAATGTCAATAAAGAAACACACAGCTTTTTAAAGTAATTTATTGCACAGCTCCGGGGGTCTTCTTCCGACTCCGGGGGTCTCTTCCGACTTCGGGGGTCTCTTCTTCTCTTTCTTCTTTCTGAGGGGCCTCCGCTATCTTCTTCCAGCTCTTTTGTTAGCGGGGCCTGGTCTTCTCTGTCGCCTTCTTCCCTCTTCTCCTCTTTGATGTTGACACGTCGCCCCCCTGCCCCTTTGATGTAGGTCGCCCCCCTGCCCCAAAGCACCAAACCCCCCATGTTGAGGGCATGCGGCCTGGTACGGTTCAGGAGGGAGGGGGGCCGCTCTCTCGTCCCCCCCCTCTTCCCCTGCGGCCTGCCAGGTTGCGTGCTCGGATAAGGGTCTGGTTTGGATTTTGGGGGGACCCCCATGTTGTTTTTTCAGCGTAGGGGTTCCCCTTAAAATCCATACCAGACCTAAGGGCCTGGTATGCTCCTGGAGGGGGAACCCATGCCGGTTTTTTATTTAAAATTTGGCCTGGAGTTCCCGCTCAGGATTCATACCAAACACGGTGCCTGGTATTGGCGGGGATCCAAGTCGGATCCCCGTTCATTGAAAGTCGAACATATGTCAGCTTCATGTCACAGGGCAAAGTCGGATCCAAAGTAGGATGGCTGTCGTGTCGCACTAGTGTGAACCCGGCCTTGAGGATGATTAACCGCTTACAGGCCGGAAGATTTGCCTGCTTAATGACCAGGCCATTTTTTGCGAAACGGCACTGTCACCGTAACTGACAGTTGTACGGTCATGCTGCGCTGTACCCAAACAAAATTGACGTTCTTTTTTGATCACCTGCGGTTTTTATTTTTTGCACTATAAACAAAAAAAGAGCGACATTTTTGAAAAAAAAAACTTTATTACCTTTTGCTATGATAAATTTCCCCCAATTTTTTTTAAACAAATTTCATCATCAGTTTAGGCCACTATATATTCTTCTACTCTTCTTATTTTTGGTATGCAATAAGCGCATATTGATTTGCACAAAAGTTATAGCGTCTACAAATTGTGAAAAAGATTTATGGCATTTTTCTTATTTTTTTTTTTTACTAGTAATGGTGGTGGTCTGTGATTTGTAGCGGTACTGTGACATTGCGGCGGACAGATCGGACTCTTCTGACTCATTTTTGGGACCATTGACATTTATACAGTGATCAGTGCTATAAAAATGCACTGATTACTGTGTAAATGTCACTGGTAGGTAAGGGGGTTAACTGTTCCCTAGTGAGTGTTTCTTACTGTATGGGGATGGAACTAACTGGGGGGAGGAGACTTGTCGCTGTTTCTACTTGGTAGGAACAAACAATATTTCTTTCTCGTACATCACGGGACACAGAGCGACATAGTCATTACTAATGGGTTATATAGATACCGTCAGGTGCTGGCACTGGCAACTTCCAAAACCGGAAGTACCCTCCCCTATATAAGCCCCTCCCATCCGGGAGCACCTCAGTTTTTTGCCAGTGTCTAAGGTGTTGGCCAAGAAGAAACATGTGTTTTTCACTGAGCTTGCGTACAGGTTCTTTTGGGCCTCAGTAAGCTATTCCGGATCCGACCAAAAAAGCTTCATAGCTAAACGGTCGGTACCCGGGCCTTGCAGAGAAGAGCAAGGTTTTGCCTGTAATGCTTCTCTTAGGAGAGCTGGACCCTGGGATCCAGAGCTCTGGTCATACCCACGACCAAGATGTTTTCTGTGCAGGGTGCTATACAGGTCCAGGGGAGTGGAATCCTTGGGAACCCGGTCCCTGAAGGTTTGATTACAATGCCTGCCGTGATAGGTGAAGTTTGGGCTTTTGTGGACCAAACAAAGTCCTGCGGCGGGGAACAGGTAAGTGGGGGCCCCCAGGAACTTGGTTCTATTGGGGGACCCCCAAGCCTAATTTGTCTTTCTGTCTGTTACCTAACGGTATTCCCGCTAATATTCTGTGTATGCCTGTTACTACTGAGAAAATGTAAAAATTTTAATAGTAGGCAAGAAAAAAAAAAAAAAATGTAAGACCGCGGTACCTGTGTTAGACACTAGAGGCCGCTATGGTTCTTTTTCTTGTAATGTGGATTTTTTTCTTCCAGAATCAAATCCAGGCAGTTGGTATGTTCTCTGCTGGGAAGCTGTCTCCTCTGCCCTGTTGCTGCGCTCATCCATCCCCGGGCCCTGCGGCAAAGGGACCCTGGCTCCCATCTAGCTCCTTGTTGGTTTCAAAAAAGGCGCCGAAGGCGCACGTGCCCGCGCGCGTGCACGCGCCTCTATTCATAGAGGCGATCTGGAAAAAGGGGCGGAGCGGGTGGATGACGCTCAAGTGTGCGCCGCGGCGCTACTGCGCATGTGCGGGCGTCCAGCGTGTTTTGAAGCACATTATAGCTGGCTGTTGAAGTGCACAGACAGAGCTAGCAACAATATAAAGGCACATAGAGGCGGTTGATGCAGGCATCCCCTAGAAAGGCACTTTAGTAGACACCAACTGTGATATAGCAGCAATTGTGCTAGACTATTCTCAGTAAAAGTGGTGTATTACGGCTGGAATACTTCAGCTTTAGGCTTAGGAATATGCCGTCCAGAAGCTCCGGAACTGAATCTTCCAGGAAGCGAAGGGGGTCTCATCGGGCTCGGAGGATCTTGGGCATACTTCTGCTGCACCAGTCTCCCCTGAAGTTCAGAGGTAAGTGACCGTAGAGACCCCGCAGGGGTACTTGGTACTGTGGCTGTCCTCAGTTCACCTGCTCCTGTGTATGTAACAGAGGAGGTTTTTTCCTCAGCTCTGGGAGGATTAGAGAGAGATTGTCAACATTGATCGCTGCCTCCCTGTCAGGGAAAGCACGCCCGATCTCCGTCTCCTCCTTCAGAGTGCCTGTTAGCAGAGCAACAGTCCCATACAGGGATCGACCTGCCTGAAGGGGATCAGGATGAGTCTGTTATAGAGGAATCAACAGTGGGGGAACCTTTTCTCAGCATCTCAAGCTGAAAGATTATGGGTTCAGTCTCTGACTAACATGGTCCGATCAGCATTTAAAAATGCACCTTGCGGAACCATCAACCACTACTGTATCCTCGTTGGGGTCGCTAGAAGCCCCCAGACTGTCTGTTCTTTTCCACTTCACCCTTTACTGAAAGGGCTCATTTACCAGGATTGGGAACATCCTGAGAAAATATTTATTCCCCCAAGAGATTTCCGGTGGTCTATCCCATGGAGGATAAGTTCATCAAAAAAAAAAAAAAAAAAAAAAATGAAAGGTCCCTACAGTGGACGCAGCCATCTCTTGTATGTATAAATCACTGACATGTCCAGTGGATAATGTCCAAATGTTCAAGAACCCAATAGATAAAAGATTGGAGTCCTTATGAAAATCTGCTTCTTTCTACAGCAAGCTTGGTGACACAACCAGCAGTAGCAGCTATTGGGGTCTGCTAAGCAGTGAAGGATCAGTTGAAACAGGTCTTGAGGGACTTGACAGATCAGCAGGCTTTGCCCTAGCTGATCTACCTAGAGCCTTAGGCTTTGCGGTTGACGCCATAAAGGATTCAGTCCATCAGGCCTCCCGCCTTACGCTGTCTATAGTACATATGCGTAGGCTCCTATGGCTCAAAAACTGGTCTGCTGAAGCTCCCTGTAAAGAATGGCTGGTTAGCGTCCCATTTCATGGTGAACGCTTATTCAGGGAAAACCTGGACAAATATATCCAGAAAATTTCCAGCGGTAAAAATACGCTCTTGCCGGTTAAAAACAGAGTTAGAGGTCCCTCTTTAAGAGGCCTGCTTCTCCAGTCCCTGGGGCATCGGCTGTGTAACAGTTCCGACGGCCTCCTCGGTCAATTCCCGGGGGTAAAAAACAGGGACAATAGCAGGGTAATGAGAAACCCTGGGTCAGGGGAGGTACAAAACCTCCCCCAAAGTTAATTTCATTGAAGCCCCCACTCAGTCGGGTGGGGGGAGGACTCCAGTTGTTCGCAAGAGACCTGGCGGGACACGATCAAGACAGATAGGTGCTCTCCGCAGTATGTTTGGGATACAGTTTGGAGTTAAAAGACTCTCCTCCTTCCCATTTTTGAGGTCAAACGTGCCAAGGGATCCCCGGAAGAGAGAGTCCCTCCTGTTGGCACTAGAACAACTATTGCTCCAAGGAGTAATTATGGAGGTTCCCCTGGAAGAATGAGGGTTCGGGTTTTACTCAAACCTCTTTACAGTCCCGAAGCAAACGCGGACGGGAGGCCCATATTAATTCTAAAAGGGCTATACAAATTCCTGTATATCAGGACTTTCCAATGGAGTCAATCCGATCGGTGGCCACTGCCCTACAAGGGGAGGATTGGTTAGCCGCGATCGACATCAAAGATGCTTATTTGCGCATTCCCATCTTTCCAGTCCACCAAAAATTTCTACGCTTTGCAGTAGAAGGGCGCCATTTTCAGTTCAGAGCCTTACCCTTCGGTTCGGCCACAGCACCACGAGTGTTTACAAAAATTCTGGCCCTTTATTGGCCAATCTAAGAACACAAGGTGTGATGATAATGGCATATCTAGATGACTTGTTGCTGATAGACCACTCAGTGAAAAAACTAGACGTGGTCGTTCACAAGACAATCAAGTATCTGGAATCTCACGGTTGGATTATTAACCGAGACAAGTCACCCCTAAAAACCAGTCAAAAGTCTGGAATACTTGGGGTTGGATTCAGGCCAGAGAAAAATATTCTTGCCTCGAGGAAAGGTGTTGTCTTTGAAAGATTTGATCCACTTAGTGGGTACAAAAAAGACAGCCGTCCATACGCCTGTATATGAGGCTGCTGGGAAAGATGGTGGCATCATTCGAAGCAGTACCCTACGGTCAATTCCATTCAAGGAATTTGCAAGGGGCCATACTGTCAGCCTGGAACAAAAAAGTTCAGGCCCTAGACTTACAATGTCCTTGTCCCCTTCCGTTCGCAAGAGCCTCCGTTGGTGGTTGGTTCCCCAGAATCTGGAAAAAAGGAAATCCTTCAGTCCGATTTCTTGGAAGGTGGTCACTACAGATGCCAGCCTTATAGGCTGGGGAGCAGTACTGGAGCAATGGTCTCTCCAGGGCAGATGGTCGGATGCAGAAAAGGCCCTGCCCATCAATCTCTTAGAGATACGAGCAGCCCGGTATGCCCTAGTAGCATGGACATCCAAACTCCAAGGGTCCCCTGTCAGAATTCAATCAGACAATGCCACAGCAGTGGCATATATCAATCATCAGGGGGGCACCAGGAGTCGTGCAGCCCAGAGGGAAGTAAATTACATCCTGAAATGGGCAGAAAGATATGTCCCAGCCATATCTGCGGTATTTATTCCAGGAGTGGAGAATTGGAAGGCGGACTTTCTAAGTCGCCAGCAATTATGCCCAGAGGAAGGGTCCCTTCACCCCGAGGTTTTCTGGACAATATGTCAGCGGTGGGGAACATCGGATGTAGATCTTCTAGCATCCAGATTCAACGCAAAGGTGGACAGGTTTGTCTCTCGGACAAGGGATCCCCTAGCTTGCGGCTCGGATGCCCTAGTGTTCCCTTGGGATCAGTTCAAGCTGATATATGCATTCACACCGCCACAATGGTTACCTCGATGACTCCGCAGAATCAGGGTAGAAAAGGAACCAGTGATTCTGGTGGCTCCAGCGTGGCCCCGAAGAGCGTGGTACGCGGAGATTGTAAAATGTCAGTGGGGAGTCCTTGGTCTCTCCCACGTCGTCCGGACCTGCTTTCGCAAGGACCAATATACCACCCTTCCTTACCAGCCCTAGGTTTGACGGCCTGGCTATTGAAGCCCACATTCTAAAAAAGAGAGGGCTCTCTAATCCTGTGGTATCTACCATGATCAATGCCAGGAAGCCGGTATCCAGGCAGATCTACTATAGAATCTGGAAGGCGTACATCGCGTGGTGTGAGGCCAAGAAATGGCATCCACATAAGTACGTAATAGGTAGGATTCTGGACTTCCTACAGTGGGCTGTAGATAGGAAGCTTGCCTTGAGTACTATCAAGGGTCAGATTTCGGCCTTGTCAATATTTTTTCAAAGGCCCTTGGCTTCGCATTCACTAGTCAAAGCCTTTATACAAGGAGTGATGCGTATTAGTCCTCCGGTTAATATTCCCATATGTCCATGGGATCTAAACTTGGTTCTGTCGGTTCTACAGAAACAACCATTTGAACCATTACAGCATATTTCCTTGGTGCTTCTCACCAGGAAATTTGATTTTTCTAGTAGCCATTTGTTCGGCTAAAAGAGTATCGGAATTAGCAGCTATGTCCTGTAAGGAGCCATATCTGGTTATCCATAAGGACAGAGTAGTGTTACGTCCTCATCCAGCCTTTCTTCCTAAGGTGGTATCGAGTTTTCATTTGAACCAAGATGTGGTTCTTCCTTCTTTTTTCCCCAAACCTACTTCGGTAGAGGAAAAGTTATTGCATTCTTTGGATGTAGTAAGAGCAGTTAAAGCTTATCTAAAAGCCACTGCTCAGATTCGCAGAACGGATACTTTGTTTATTCTGCCGGAAGGCCCCAGAAAGGGTCAGGCAGCGTCAAAATCTACTTTAGCCAAGTGGATTCGACAGGTCATAATACAAGCCTATGGCTTGAGAAGGAGACCGCCTCCGTTCAAAGTTAGAGCGCACTCCACGAGAGCAGTTGGAACTTCATGGGCAGTGCATCACCAGGCCTCCCTGGCTCAAATCTGTAAGGCCGCAACATGGTCTTCAGTACACACGTTTACTAGGTTCTACCAGGTGGACGTTAGAAGTCAGGAGGATGTCGCCTTTGGGCGCAGTGTGTTGCAGGCCGCAAAAGATCCTCATGTCTGATAGCGCTCAGCTTATATATGGTGTATCCCCCCCCTCATTTGGCATTGCTTTAGGACATCCCATTAGTAATGACTATGTCGCTCTGTGTCCCGTGATGTACGAGAAAGAAAATAGGATTTTTATAACAGCTTACCTGTAAAATCCTTTTCTTGGAGTACATCACGGGACACAGAGCTCCCGCCCCTCTTTGGGGACACTTATTGCTTTGCTACAAAACTGAGGTGCTCCCGGATGGGAGGGGCTTATATAGGGGAGGGTACTTCCGGTTTTGGAAGTTGCCAGTGCCAGCACCTGACGGTATCTATATAACCCATTAGTAATGACTATGTCGCTCTGTGTCCCGTGATGTACTCCAAGAAAAGGATTTTACAGGTAAGCTGTTATAAAAATCCTATTGTTCTCTCTCTCTCTCTCTCTCCTGACAGAACAGGGATGTGTGTATTTACACACACACATCCCCCCTGTTCTGGCTCTCGTTCCCGCAATTGTGGGTGGCCGGCAGTAATCGCGTATTGGGTCCCCCGCCATGCCGCGGGCTTGCGGCTCTTAAAGGGGACAACGTACCCATACGACGATTCACGGGAACGTGCCCCATTTGCCGACGTATATCTGCGGGAGCCGGTCGGCAAGTGGTTAATGGTAACAGGATGCACCTGAGCTTAATTTTGAATGTCCTGGCAAAGGTTGTGATATTTTAAGTATTTTATTTTTAATAAATATGCAAAGCTTTCAAACAAACTTCTTTCATGCTGTAATTAT
This sequence comes from Rana muscosa, assembly GCA_029206835.1. Taxonomy (NCBI): domain Eukaryota; kingdom Metazoa; phylum Chordata; class Amphibia; order Anura; family Ranidae; genus Rana; species Rana muscosa. The sequence goes on from CM055120.1 coordinate 437,422,295, forward strand.
GGGGTATTTGTAGAATTTTGAGGAAAATAATGAATTTAAATCTTTTGGAATAAGGCTGTAACATAACAGAATGTGGAAAAAGTGGAGCGCTGTGAATACTTTCCGGATGCACAGTATACAGTATGTATGGGCTTTCTGTTGCAAAGCTGGAGGAGGTGTCAATGGACGAGTGAGCTAATCCATTGAGAATCCCTTCTGTGTGCCGCAGGCAGGAGCTGTACTCAGAGCAAACGTTTGCACTTCACCTGACTATATAGAAGCACCGCAATTGATCCCTTCTATGTGCTGCTACAGAAAAAGGAACATTTGTCTTGCTATTGTACAATGAGAGGTTCAACCTCTTCAAACCACTACAGTCCACAGCACAGAGGAGTGAAGAAGCAGTAGCAGTGCTGCCATGCATCATTCTCACATGCTCTCTCAGTCTCTTGTCCTCTACATACTGTTTCAGTAGGCTATATATAGAAGAGATCAATGGCAATGACACTAAACAGACAAGGTGTACCCTGTGCCTTTTCTTTTCCGGTGCTGCAACTAGTAGTCCAGCAGCCTGCAGACCCCCTTCTGATTGCTCTGTCTATAGCATGGGTCTCAAACTGGTGGCCCTCCAGCTGTTGCGGAACTTCAAGTCCCATCATGCCTCTGCCTGTGGGAGTCATGCTTGTAACTTCCAGCCTTGTAATGCCTCATGGGACTTGTAGTTCTGCAACAGCTGGAGGGCGGCCAGTTTGAGATCCCTGGTCTATAGTCATGAGCTTAGTGTGCCCAATGCAAAATCCATCCCTGATGGCTGTGTCTACACAGACTGGACTTCACAGGGTCCCAGTGCTCTATACTGCAAGCTGGAACTGGCCTGTAACCAACTTTTACACACCATCCAAGCACACAGACATGTTAAATGAGAATTCGTGCTACAAATGTATTTTTCCATGTCCTTGTTGCTGATCGCCGACTATGCCTTCCATCTTCTTAGCTTAGTAGTTCCTCCTGTAATGGCCTGATAAATTGGAAGTGAAATCGTTAATCCCCAGGGGTTTCTTATGTGCAAGACCCGTGGTTGCTATTCCTCCTGTTCCTCCATCCACTGGTCTTGGCACGTCCCATTTGTAGTTCCATACACAGCAAGCAGGGATGTACTTCTGTCCCTGCTTGCTGTAGTGGGCAGAGGGGTCTCACAGACCCCCGATCTGTAACACCCATGGAGTTGGTCTCCTTTCTCCCTCCCTGCCAGCACTTACCGCCTCCAACACCCCCCACTGCCGCTCGCCCTTCTGTCAGCCACCTGTCACTGCTGCACAGGGATTTTTGGAAGAGCGGGCATCTCCCGCTGTGACACATCTTGTATATGAAACTCCGGTCGCTGTAATGTCCTGCCTTCTGGACCGGCTCCTGTGATAGCACACAGGTCCAATGCTGGTCCAGGAGGCAGAACTTTACAGCGGACGGCATTTCATAAAGATATGTCACAGTAGGAGATCCCCGCTCTGTCATCTGGCTGGCTCTCCTAATGATTCCTGCTGCACTAATGGGCACAGATAAGCTGCACTGATGCGGCACTGGTGAGGCTGCAGTGATGGGCACTGACGAGGCTGCACTCATGAGCTGCACTGATAAGCATTGGTCCACTGCTTTACTGATACTGTCCACTCCCCTACGGACACCATTCCTGCAAAGTTTCATTCTTTTTTTTTTCTTATTTTCAGTTTGATGAGCATTAAATGTGACGTTGCATATCACATAAGACTGGTATTGTGGTAATATTGAAGTTTTTTGAGATTTCCATACGTTCCATCATATTTCTGTTATTGATTAGCAAGTTTGTGATGCACTTCTTCCTGCCTTCTTCTTCTTTTTTTATCTTTTTATTTTTTGCATCTTGTGCCACATGCTGGTGTAAAGCAGCATGTCCTGGCTTTCTTTTTTGCGGTGTGGCTATCAGTGCAAGTTTAGGAGATATTCACTGTACCTACAGATGCAGCAGCAGAGTGGCGTAGTGCTTGGCACTTTCACCTAGCAGCAAAAGGGTCGCTGGTTTGAATCCCGACCACGACACCATCTGCCTGGAGTTTGCATGTTCTCCCTGTGTCTGCGTGTGTTTCCTCCGGGTACTCCGGTTTCCTCCCACACTCCAAAGACATGCTGGTAGGTTAATTGGATCTTGTCCAAAGAATTGCCCCAGTATATATGTGTGTACGACTGTGTCCCAAGCGTGTCAAGATCCTACGGGGTAAATGACCACATCCAGCCAGGCAGACACTGGCTGCAAAAAGCGCCTAGAGGCGATTCAGTTTGCATGTGTAGCGCTATACAAGTCATTCATTCATTCATACAGGTAAGCTTATCTGTAGGTACAAGTTAAAAAGTGTACTTTACTTCCACTTTAAAGCCTGTGAAAGACTGTCCACATGTAACAAAAGTCTGTCAGAGACTGTGGCCTTCATATTTGGTAGGGCTGTAGGCTGATGTCACCATTTTGACAGAACATATTCGCGTATGTTACAATTCTATGTGCATTTCTGATATTTGGGCTGAATTTTCCCTAATGTCAATGATCCTTTGGTCCATTTCGAAAATCAAAAAGGGTATCCTTAGACTCTGCTTATTGGCAGCTTGTGTGACCGTTATCCTGTCACTGAAAATCGACTTCACCCCCTTACCTTTTTGGAATGGGCCCAGATTTCTAAGTTGTCCATGCAAAAACCCTGCATCTATAGACACCACCAATCTAACATTAACCTATCTAGCCCTGTGAAGATAAAATTAGTACACCTTTTTTGAAGCCGCTCCGATCGGATCCAACGCTGAGCTGTCAGCCAGGGCTTTGCTGTGGTGGCGGGTGCAGAGGACACGGACGACAACAGAAACCCCATAGTAAGTCTCGTCCCATTCAGTTCACAGCCGATGTCGGCGATGTCCTGCAGAGCTTCCGCCGCTGGAGGTCGGATCGGGTTCAAAAAAGGTAGGTATGCTCTTTTTTTTTTTTTTCTTTTATTACAGGGCTAGATATGTTGGTGTTAAATCGGTGGTGTATATAGATGCAGGAATTTTACTTTTTGCATGGACTTTAACTTTAATGACGCGGCCATGTAAATGCTAGTAGCAGAGGATCGTTAAGATCCTGAGAAGGTATGTGCTACCTGGACGTACTGGAGGGCCTAAAGTGATTTTCGAGCACTAGTTGCGAGGTAGTTTGCACACTTTTTGTGTGATTTTTATTTTTTTTGCACACTTTTCCTCTCCTTACCCTACCCTTTCAATAAGGTAACACATAAGCACTTTTATTATCTTAATCTCTGATCTTGTTTATTGCTTTTATCGGGTATTGTTCACCATCTATAGCATAGTTGTGGTATTTTTATACGTGGTACCTCGTTATATGGGCTAAATATTTTGGAATATTGCCTCCCGTTTATATTCTCGTTTGTTTGTAAACTGATAAGTGTCTGAATAAAACGTTTTAACCTAAAAAAAAAAAAAACTTGTCTATCAAGTTCAACTGATAAAAGAAAGTTGTGTTTTTTTTTTCGTTTTTTTTCTTTTCAAGTTAATTTTTTATTTATGTATTTGCATTTCTGGTTGTTTCTTTATATAGGCCTGGGCAGATGCCTTTCGTAGTTCTCCAGACTTAACAGGGGTCGTCACTGTGTATGAGGACCTCAGACGAAAGGGACTAGAGTTTCCAATGACTGATTTAGATACTCTCTCTCCTATTCACACCCCTCAGCCGGTAAGGTGAACAGTGCTAACATTTTAAATATTTTGTTGGCATTCATATACAGTGCCTTGCGAAAGTATTCGGCCCCCTTGAACTTTTCATCCTTTTGCCACATTTCAGGCTTCAAACATAAAGATATAAAATTTTAATTTTTTGTGAAGAATCATCAACAAGTGGGACACAATTGTGAAGTGGAACGAAATCTATTGGATATTTTAAACTTTTTTAGCAAATAAAAAACTGAAAAGTGGTGCGTGCAAAATTATTCGGCCCCTTTACTTTCAGTGCAGCAAACTCACTCCAGAAGTTCAGCGAGGATCTCTTAATGATCCAATGTTGTCCTAAATGACTGATGGTGATAAATAGAATCCACCTGTGTGTAATCAAGTCTCTGTATAAATGCACCTGATCTGTGATAGTCTCAGGGTTCTGTTGAAAGCACAGAGAGCATCATGAAGACCAAGGAACACACCAGGCAGGTCCGTAATACTGTTGTGGAGAAGTTTAAAGCCGGATTTGGATACAAAAAGATTTCCCAAGCTTTAAACATCCCAAGGAGCACTGTGCAAGCGATCATTTTGAAATGGAAGGAGTATCAGACCACTGCAAATCTACCAAGACCTGGCTGTCCCTCTAAACTTTCAGCTCAGACAAGGAGAAGACTGATCAGAGATGCAGCCAAGAGGCCCATGATCACTCTGGATGAACTGCAGAGGACTACAGCTGAGGTGGGAGAGTCTGTCCACAGGACAACAATCAGTCGTACACTGCACAAATCTGGCCTTTATGGAAGAGTGGCAAGAAGAAAGACATTTCTCAAAGATATCCATAAAAAGTCTCGTCTAAAGCTTGCCACAAGCCACCTGGGAGACACACCAAACATGTGGAAGAAGGTGCTCTGGTCCGATGAAACCAAAATCGAACTTTTTGGCCACAATGCAAAACGATATGTTTGGCGTAAAAGCAACACAGCTCATCACCCTCAACACACCATCCCCACTGTCAAACATGGTGGTGGCAGCATCATGGTTTGGGCCTGCTTTTTTTCAGCAGGGACAGGGAAGATGTTTAAAATTGAGGGGAAGATGGATGCAGCCAAATACAGGACCATTCTGGATGAAAACCTGTTGGAGTCTGCAAAAGACCTGAGACTGGGACGGAGATTTATCTTCCAACAAGACAATGATCCCAAACATACAGCAAAATCTACAAAGGAATGGTTCACAAATAAACGTATCCAGGTGTTAGAATGGCCAAGTCAAAGTCCAGACCTGAATCCAATCGAGAATCTGTGGAAAGAGCTGAAAACTGCTGTTCACAAACGCTCTCCATCCAACCTCACTGAGCTTGAGCCGTTTTGCAAGGAAGAATGGGCAAGAATTTCAGTCTCTCGATGTGCAAAACTGATAGAGACATACCCCAAGCGACTTGCAGCTGTAATCGCAGCAAAAGGTGGCTCTACAAAATATTAACGCAAGGGGGCCGAATAATTTTGCACGCCCCACTTTTCATTTTTTTCTTAGTTAAAAAAGTTTAAAAAATCCAATAGATTTCGTTCCACTTCACAATTGTGTCCCACTTGTTGGTGATTCTTCACAAAAAAATAAAATTTTATATCTTTATGTTTGAAGCCTGAAATGTGGCAAAAGGATGAAAAGTTCAAGGGGGCCGAATACTTTCGCAAGGCACTGTATATTCAAAGTTTTCCTTTCAAAACTGCCATTTTTCTAATGTACTACTATGTCTGAAAAATTTTATAGCGCTTTTTACAGAATAAGTGCCATGTGTTGTACAGTGTGTATCCTACTGCCCCATAGAAGCTTCCAGTCCAATATATCTGGCACTATCACACAAACGCTCTAGAGTTGGTTTGGCTTGAGGATAGTTAACCCATACTAATTTTTTGGGCTCTTTTTGTGGAGGTTGGGTGCAAGATAACTGGAGGAAAACCATGCAGGCCCAGGGAGAACATGGTAATTTAATTCACTATTCTCTCTATTAAATATTGGCTGAAGGATATTGAGAGCTTTACATTTTTATTTGGTGTGTAGAGATTATTGCCACATGATGGAAAATGGCCCCATAATTCTTCACTGATCCTTCCCTTTTCATGAATAATAAAAGTTAATCTGGCCATAAACTGGAAGAATTTATTTTGCAAAATTTTTAATTTTAAGAATGCTTGTTGGCTCTTCTGATTGTTAGTGGAAAAAAAATCAATGGTTGTTTTTGACTGTAGTAATGAAATATTTTTTTAGTGGGATTAGTTTGGGAAATAACATTGACTCAAATCAAATGTGAAAAGCAAACAAAATTTTTAAGTACCGTATATACTCGAGTATAAGCCGAGGCACCTAATTTTACCACAAAAAACTGTGAAAATGTATTGACTCGAGTATAAGCCTAGGGTGTCCATCTGCATGCCTCACTGTGTCCATGTGCATGCCTCACTGTGCCCATGCCTCACTGTGCCCATGAGTAGACTGACGTTTAACATGGTAGTCTATGGAAGGGGTGCCTGGTTTGAAAAATCGGTGCTCCCCGGCCGTAGGTCCCCCGGACAACAAACTTTGCACACTTGTATAGGAAGAGTAGGGCTACATGTGCGCCAGGTCGGGGTCCCTTGAGATCAGGCACCAAATAAGGTGACTCGAGTATAAGCCGAGGGGGGCATTTTCAGCACAAAAAAAGTGCTGAAAAACTTGGCTTATACTCAAGTATATACGGTGCTTTTTGAAGGAAATTGATCAAGTCATTGAATGTACTGACAATTTTTCATAAAAATATTTGCATGGTCAGCTTTAGTCAGTTTGTGTACGTAAGTGCAAAGAAAAAAAAAAAATCATATGCACTACATCTATGGCTTTTTTTTTGGTGATGGCCCCTTACCCGCCGCTCACTGTCACTTGTCACCTGTACAGTGTACATGTGATGGCACTCCTCTCCTAGTGGTACGCACAGCCTTAACTGCCCTGCAGTATCCCTATGAGGGCAGAGGATGGGAAGGGGGGCCGGGGGGTGGGGGATGCGCACAGCCACTCTAGTGTTTCTACAGAAACATTTTGGCCGAAAATGGTGTTATTAGCATTTGGCCGATAAAAGAAAAAAGATTCTGATAATGACACCAAAAATGCACGCGATTTTGACACAAATTTGTGGTATATTTGCTGCGATTTTACTGCAAATTCGTGCACAATTTTTACTGTGAATATGCGGCCATTTTACCATGATCTACTGTGCTTATGGCATGTTTTTTATGGGTAATGCGACTCAAAAACCGCATCAAAAATGTAACACTGGTGCATTAATGAGGTGTTCTTGCTGCGTTTTCAATGCATTTGAACTGGGAGGTGCTTTTTTGTGCTTTTGTTTGTGCTTTTTTTTTTTTTAACCAAAAATGCTGCAAGCAAGACTTTTTTTTTTTTTTTTAACACCACAATGGAAACCCAACAGACAAGTTGACATAGAATTTATTTACTCACTGTATATAAACTTGCACCATGCATATCAACAGATGACCATCAAAGCGTTCCAGAGTTTGTTAGACCTCCAGCATTCACCATCACACAATAACACTATGTGGGAAGAATCGCTACAAAAACTTGTATAGTGTATTTTTATTATCAAAAACTTAATGCAGCTCAGTATAGATTAGCCACTTGCTTACTGGGCACATAAACCCCCTTGCTGCCCAGACCAATTTTCAACTTTCAGTGCTGTCACACTTTGAATGACAATTGCGTGGTCATGCAACACTGTAGCCATATGACATTTTTATCATTTATTTTTAACAAATATGGCTTTCTTGGTGGTATTTAATCGGCAATAGTTTTTTTAATTTTTTGCTAAAAAAAAATGTTTCATAGTTTGTTATAAAATTTTGCAAACAGGCAATTTTTCTCTTTCACTGATATGTGCTGATGAGGCTGCACTGATGGGCACTGAGGTGGCACTGAGCGTGGAACTGATGAGGCACTGATAAGTGGCACTGGTGGACCCTGATTGGCAGTACTGATGGGCACAGTGTGGGACTGATAATTGGCTTCATTCTTTACTCGTGAGGGGGAAAAAAGCAGAGAACTGGCTTCTGTTTACATAGGTTGACAGCTGTTCACGTGGCAAAGGGCCGTGATAAGCCGAGAGCACCGGCACGAGCACGGGAGGACGTCCACGTACCCCCTCCCGGCATGTTAAGCCTGCGCTGTAGCCATCTTTCGGCTATAGTGCAGGCACAAAGTGGTTAGAAAGCAAAAAAATCCAGTCAAATGGGAAAAGATTACAATAGTATAGCTCCAGGAGCAATCGCACCATAAATACCAGAGAAAGCACTTATAAAAATGGCTTCCATCTTTGTAACTCTATTTGATATTGTAACAATTGAAAATGGAACCTTATTTTTCTATACGTTGCCATGACAGTCCAAGCAAGTTTTTAAGGGCTTTTGAAAAAAAATTGTCTCCAAGATGACATCAACCGATGCTCTGATGAACACGATGAATTTCGTATAAACATTCAAATGAAAAGCTAGCCTTGTATGGCCATCTTTAACTTCAAGCAGCCTTTACAGGATAAGGCCAGGTTCACACTGCTCCGACATGGAAGTCTTCCAGTCTGACTTCGATATGACTTCAATGAAAGGAATCTGACTTTGATCTGACAGTACCAGGCCCTTTTGAGTCTGGTATGAATCTTGAGGGGGGGACCCCACGCAAAAAACAAAACAAAACAAAAAAAACAGCGTGGGCCCCCCAGATTAGGGTTGGGGGGGTTGGTCGACCACCTCAACCTGGACTTCTGTGACTTTTTATAGCAACTCACCATTGACTACATAGTGGGGAAATATTTTTCCAATTTCAGGTTTTTGTGATACCCCATTAGTCACTGTGATCTGTTCCAGGCATTTTTATTGTGGGGTTCTGCATTTGGAAGGCACCAAATGCTCCCTGTGACATTTTCAGGTCAGGATGCCTAGTATTGTGGGAACCTTCCTCCTCATCCTGCTCAGACATAAATGGTCTCCCCAACCATGAGCTGCATAAATATAGCCCCCCCCCACCCCCCAGGGGTCTTCTTAGCCTGTAGATCATCTGCAACTGGTACAACCTCATCTGCACTTTCTAGAATCGCACTGTCCAGCCCTTCAAGGAGAACAGAGCAGTCACCCCTCTGCTCACATTTCTCCCATAGTTCTACAAAGAGAGGACAGTCCTGCCTCATAATATCCTGTATTGGGTTGGAACCTTCTATGTAACCATATCACAGGCAGTAGTAAGAGTCACTGGCACCAGCCCGTGTATACACACTTTCCCCGTGTATACACACTTTCATTCTCTCATGCAGGAGCGGAACTCTAGGACACTGGAGTGGTTGCTTCCTGACTCTCTTGAGTGCTGGATTATTGGTTTAGAGGTTGCTTGGGTCCTCTGCGCTTGGAAGGTCCAAGTAGAACCTCCATCACAGTGGCCTACCACCTCCATCAGCCGTTCCATCGTTTGTGGCTCCCAGTGACTGACTCGGTGCTACAGCTCACTAGGTGGCGCCCTTAAGGAACGATCCATGACAACCCATTCCATGATTTGTAGTCCCTTCTCTGGCTGCAACAGGTTGTGCTAGGGTCTCCCTCTTGAGTCTTTTATAGTCCTTGGTGTCAAAAGGTGGCAGGTCATAGTAGACCACCTGTTGTTTCCCTAAATGAAACGGGGCAAGTAGGCTTGCCCACTGGTCCTGAGGCCACCTCTCTCTCGGCCATGTGGTCAAACATGAAGGCCTCCATGTCACCATGGGGAGTAAACTTTTGCAGGAAGTGGCTGGCTCTCACTGGCACTGGGTTGCTTGGGGCAACATCCCCCTTGAAACAATCCACTATGGAACTCAACTGCTTCTGCACAGACTCCTTCTGAGGTATGAACAAGAATTCCCAATACGGCTCACCTGCAATATCTCCGTCCCACACGGGTTTTAGGGTTTCCACCTGCTTCAGTCCACACTACAAGCCACATGAGCTCCTCAATAGTCTCCGTCCCCATACTGAGTCCACACTTGTTCACAGCTGTGAATCACTCCGCGGTACTAAATACTCGTGCTGATTTCTGCCTGCTACTTTTCAAGACTTCCATACAGGTGGCTTAACTTTTTAAGGACCAAAATCCATGTATTCAGGGTTTTGAAATTTTCCCACCCCAAAGTGTCTTTGAACCTTCTAATTCTTGTTTCCAAATGAGGGCTACCAATCCATGGAGTACTAAAATCAGTCCTCCAGTTCAACTGGACTACCCCGGAACTCCTCACCCCACATGGGTAAGAACCCATGAATACTCAAACGGCATACAAGTCATCCCCCCATTAAACCAAAACAACCGGGAAACATACTTGTTATTTAGGACACAGTCGGCATCCTGTTCAACCCACAAATTGATTGGCTCAACCCTGAGAGGGTATTCACTCCTAGACTTTTTGCATTGATTTAACTTTGATAACGGATTTTAATAAGAAATGGATTTTCCGGTAGAATCTGCCCCCTCTTACCTTTTTACCTTCCGATCTGCCATTTAGGACCAAAAGGCAGATTTAATGACTGCCTTGGATCATTTTCAGGCATAGGGAGTGGTTGTACCAGTTCCTTTTTAGAAGATCGGTTTTGGGGTTTCTATTCATAGTCTGAAAACCAAATGGGGCATCCACCAAATTCTGGACTTGAAATCTCTAAACCAGATTTATTTGTCTACCAAAATTCAGCTGGAAACGCAGGGGAATGTCTGGAATTGGTTGATTTACAAGATGCCTATCTACACATCTCCATCTTCCCCTTGCATGACTGGTTTCTGCATTTTGCTTTGGTAGACCAATACTTACAATATGTAACGCCATCATTTGGGCTCTCTCTGCACCCTTTTAGTAATAAAAAAAAGTGCTTGCGCTGCTTAAGGCTCTTCTGCAAACCTCATGATATAGGTTACCTGTACAACGACCTACTGAGAGACTCATGAGCAACAACCTTGTCTGCCAATGTTTAAAGAATGCTGCAATTCCTTCAAACTCCAAAGTCTGCTCTTCAGCTCTCACGCGGTCTTGAGTGCCTGAGTCTAATCTGCGATACAGCTGAGGGGAGAATCTTTCTTCCTCAGGAAAAAGTTGCTTACCTGAGGTCTCGCTTGCTAACACTCATCTTAGAATGGCACCCCTCAGTTCAGTTTTGCTTAAGTGTTCTGGGTTTCATAGTAGCCTCCTTTAAGACCAATGTTTGTCGAGTTTTACTTCAAACCTCTTCAATCCAACATACGAATGACATGGAACAAACTAATCCAATCCTTGAATCGCCCGCCCAATGTACCATTTTCCTGACATGGTACATTTCCAATCCTGCCCTGAAATTGTGTAAGTCATTCCTTCCTATACCTTTGGTACTTGGTAATGACGAATGTCAACCTTACAGGTGTAGGTGTCGTTTACATCTCCTTGATTGTCTAGGAGACATGGTCCGCAGAGGAGTCCATGCCAGATCAACAGTTTGGAACTGAGCGCCATCAGATTATCTCTACAAAAACTGGACCTCCCTTCAGTAAGGTCACCCAGTCAGTCCATGCCACAGCAGGGTCATGCATAAACCATCAGGGGGGCACCAGATGTCAATCTGCCCTAGGAGAAGCAAGTCTGATATTAATTTCATATTTACATTTCAGCACTCGGCCATCCACACCCCTAACTAAAATCTAGTTGAACAGATTGCCTTCAAAAGTCACCTAATTAGTAAATGGGGGATAAAGTTGTGGAGAAGTTTAAAGCTGGTCGGCGCCCGTCAGTGCAGCCTGGTCGGCGCCTGTCAGTGCACCAGTGATGCCATCTTCAGATTAGCTCATAACGGTTTAGACATTTGATTATTAGTTTGTGCACTCCTTTAATCTGGATGCCATTCTATTGGGATTCATTACATTATTAATCCTCACCTTATGATCAGCTGTGTTAACTCAACCTGGACACTTCTGGCTTGCTTTGTTTAGTGTGCATTGTTTTTGACATACCAGCCCATGGATGTCATTGCAACCATTGGACTTTTTTTTTGGCGCAGCTCTCCATTTTTTAGTTCATCTCTCCTGAATGTTGACAGAAAAATGCTCGCTAAAGTAGTGGCCGGCCGCTTGAATTCAGAAATAACCGCTCTAAACCACCTGGTCAGTCTGGGTTTATGCCAGGCAGATGGCCCGATATAAACATATGCAGGCTGCTGACACACATGGACAGGGCGGAGGAGGACAGCCTGGGGGTGGTGGTATGTCTCGACGCCAAGAAAACATTCGACTCGGTCGAGTGGGGAGTACCTCTGGGCTGTCCTCCGAAAATTTGGGGTTGGGCCTGTTTTTATTAAGTGGTTGCGTTTGATGTACGCCTCTCCCAGAGCCCGGGTGCGTACTAATAACTAACTCTCTCATCGGCCTTCCCACTGGGCAGGGGCACCAGGCAGGGCTGCCCTCTTTCCCCAGGGTTTTTTCGCCCTGGCGGTGGAACCCCTGGCATCACGGATTCGGACTGAGCCTGTGGTCAAAGAAATTCAGTTGGGAGTGGTGGAGGAGAAAATATCCTTGTATGCAGATGACCCTATCCTGTATCTGAGTGACGTCTCCTCCTCACTCCGGTAGCCCTGCGGCTGATCAACGTGTTTGGGTTGTACTCCGGGATCAGCATAAACTGGGATAAGTCCCTCGTGTACCCCTTGAACCACACCAGGCCTAGACCACCCATGCAGGGCCCATTAGTATGGGTAGACAGCTTTAAATATTTGGGGATACGTATGAGTGGGCCAGTAGCCAGGTTTATGGATCTTAATCTGACACCCCTGCTGGAGACTTTTTCTAAATGATGCACGGAATGAACGTCGCTCCCCTTGACCCCAGTAGGCAGGGTTAACCTGATAAAAATGATTTATCTCCCTAAATTCTTGTACTTCATCAGGAATAGCCCGCTCTTGATCCCGGCTTCGTTTTTTATAAAGCTGCAATCCATAGTCCCCTCTTTTATTTGGTTGGGCAAGGTTTTGGTAGGACAGGGCGTGCTAGCCCTCCCCAATTTCCAACAATACTATTGGGCGGCTGTCCTGGTGGTTTTCGCAGCCTAAGGACAACCCGGTGGTGACCTTGGAGGCGGCGTTCCTGGTATCGCATGCTGCAGTTGGCAATCTATTTTTCCACGGAATTGAAGCCCATCCGAATTGACAACACTGATGCGTACAACAATCACGGTCTGGCATAGGGCTAGGACGGTTTATCATTACCCTGACACCCTCTTCACCCCACACACCTGTGGGGCAACCCGAACCTCCCTCATATGCACAGTGTGGGCGACTAGGGGCATAGTGGGACTGAAGCACCTAGTGACAGGAAACGGGTTACATACATTCCCAGAACTCAAGGCAGCACATAACCTCCCTAACGGGATGTTTTTCAGGTTTCTGCAGGTGAGACATGCCTTCCAGCATCAATTCCCCAATGGTGTCACCCTCGAGTCTGACCCGGTGGAACGTTTGTTGTCATCTAAGGTCCTGATAGGCTCCTTGTCTGCATTGTACTTCCACCTCTCGGCATCCTCACCCGCCAAGTTAACTAAAACCTTTACAAAATGGAAGCAGGACATTCCATCCCTCATGGAGGAGGACTGGGAGGACTGTGTCTCCTCATATGTGTCCTATATTTCTGCTAGAGATCGTTTTATACAACTAAAATTCTTACACCAGGCTTATTATACGCCACGCAGGCTGGCTGCCATTTACCCGGAGAGGTCCCCTTCCTGCCCTAGATGTGGGAACCTGGAGGCTTCCTTTTTGCACATGACATGGTTCTGCCCCTCCTGCGGGTTTTCTGGGAACAGGTCTTGGAAGATATTGAACAGGCCGCGGTGACCTCACTCCCCCTGACTCCAGAAATCACGATTATTATACGATTAATTGTGCAGCTCTACCCCTGTGCCCAGGTCTTACCTGACCAAGGCCCTAAGCCTGATAGTTCTGCCTGCTGCCTCTCCCTGCCATCATGCCTCTCCCTGCCACATGAACTAACCACACCTCTGCCTGCTACCTGTGCTATGGGCCATATTCAAGCCTACTACCAGGAACAATATTTTGGCCTTCAAAAATGTGATATGTTAGCAAATTTAGATGTGTAATTTATGTCCCTAGAACCCTGGACTGTGCTACTTAAATGTTGGGCTTCTGTATGTGGCCAGGCTGTGAAAGTCTCTCACATATGGTATCGCCACACTCGGGAGTAGCATAATCTATTTTTGGCTGCATTTTTTGTTATTTACATGCTATGTGTTTAAAAATATCCTATAAATAGACAACTTTGTGTAAAAAAACAAACCCCAAAAAAAAAATTCTTTCCACATTTTCCAAAAAAAAAAAGATTGATTATGCCTCATATAGGTTGGGGTGTTTACTTCTCAAAATTGTGTTATTTTGTGGGCATTTCCATTTTCCTGGTGATCCAGGGCCTTCAAAAGTGTGATGGGTAGTCAGAAAATGAGATGTGTAATTTTTGGCCCTAGACCGCCTAAAGGTGCCCCTGCATGTTGGACCAGGCTGTGATGAAGTCTCACACGTGGTATCACCATACTCAGGAGGAGTAGCAAAATGTGTTTTTGGGTGTAGTTGCAAGTATGCCAATGCCGTGTGTGAGAAATAACTTTAATATGACAGTTTTTGTGGGGGGCGGGGGGGAATCATAATTTTCCAAAGAATTCTGGGGAAAAAAGTACAACTTCAAAAAACTCACCATGCCTCTTCTTAAATACTTTGGAATGTATTTTTCCATTTATAGCATAAAAAAAAAAAAAAAAAGTGGTGATTAAATGCCACCAAAAAATCTCTATTTTGTGTGAAAAAATGGCGACAATTTCAGATGGGTACAGCATAAATAAGTAATTGTCATTCAAAGTGTGAGAACACTGAAAGCTGAAAATTGGTCTTGGCAGGAAGGGGGTATAAGTGCCTAGTAGGCAAGTGGATAATGATGAGATCCATTTGTGAAAAGTTGGGCCAAACAAGACCTAGACCTCTTTCATCTAAAAATACTAGGGCTCCCCCAATTGAGATGTCAGGGCCCAGTTGTTAAATGGGTATAAACTCTTCCCGGGATTAATATCGATGGCCTTGCCAGACAGAAACTGTTTGATCTGATGAGCGGCATAAGTTTATAAGCAAGGATTTTAGTGAGAATTTTAAAATCCATGTTTAATAAAGAGATGGGTCTATACTATGCACATTGAAGAGGGTCTTGTTCTGGTTTGGGTATGAGAACTATGAGCCTCATAAAAGGAGCGAGGAAGAAGGCCCAACCTAAAGCACTCCTGATATAGGATCAAAACACATGGGGAGAGTGTTTCTAGATAGTGTTGGTATCATTCATTCGGGAGCCCGTCTGGACCAGGCGCTTTCCAATTCGGAAATTTAACCTATCACTGCAGGTGATTTAAAAGGGGCATCCAGTAGTAGGTCACAGGCAACCAAAGGTAATATGGAGAGGCATATCCAAAAGTATCAAGTATCGCCTCATGGGAGGTTACTAGTAAATCCGAGGGAGCGTAAGTACAGGGAATAACTGTTGAGCAGTGAGCATCAGCTGCTAACATCGCCAGCAGGCGCCCTTCTCTGTCCCCCTATTCAAATATTCGCTCTGCTGTATGATAGGTCATGGCTTTATGGGTAAGATCTTTTTAGTGCAGATATAGGTCCCTTCTCGCCTGTCACAGATCTGTTAGTGTGTCAGGCGCAGGTGAGTCAGCGTGAGTCTTGGCACAGGCTTTCTCCTTGTCCTGCAATACTGTGGCATTATGCTTTTTGTTTTAGTCGCCTAATAACCAAAATGTATTCCTCTCTTGTGGTCACCCTAAATGCATCCCAGGTCAGTTGTGGAGTGGAGGAGCCCTCATTTAATTGCCAGTAGGACTGTATAAAGGGTTGGATGACCTCCTCAACCAATGATTCACTCACCCACCCAGGCGAAAGCCACCAAAACCCAGGAGGTCTATGGTCAGCTAATTGGAGTACAACCTGGATTGGAGCGTGGTCAGATATGCCTCCCGATAGATAGGAGACCTCCTGTACCATTGGCAGCAAAGCAGGGGAAGAAAAAGCTAGATCAGTTCTGGAGGAGGAAGTATGTTCCACATATAAATGAGTAGCTTTTAAGATGTGGATGCTTCCACCGCCACAGTGCCGTCAATCCTGTCGATGAGGCCCACTGCACCAAATCCAGATTGTGTGCATTGTGGATTAGAGGTATCCAATGTATAATCCAGGATATTAAAATCCCCTGCCAACACCAATTTCACAGGAGAATAGTGGGCCAATTTGTACAACAACTCGTATAAAATAGCGCTGAAAAAAGGGGGGTATCTGCACATTAATTAGTGCTATGCGGTGGGAGTGGGTAACCAATACTACAGCCACATATCGACCCCCTAGGATCTGTAAAGACCACAATGCATCATGATTACTGCCCATAATTTTCATCAAAGTTCAAGCAGTCAGAACAAATTTTTTATTTTATCTGCTCTAAAAAAAAAATATACCCTGCATGTAGCAAAGTCTGAACACGGCAGACAACAGTATTTATTTAGAATAGTAAATCCAAATTGGCACAGTTCCCTTTACGTTCTACAGCCCCCCTTTACATTACACAGCCACCCTGCACTCCCAGAAGATTCTCAGTCTCTTGGGAAAGCCCTGCTAGCATACTCAAAGTTAAAAATAAAAATCACTGCCAGTCCCTCCTGTTTCATGGATCCATCCTACACTGTGTAAGAGTTAATGTAAACCAATGCCTCTAGATTCCTTATCGCCAATCTTTCATGGCAGATCACATGACCTCCGGCCGATCTAAAGATGCGGCTAGAGGGTATGTAACCGGCCTTGAAAGATCGGAGATGAGATATTTAGAGACCTCGGTTTTCTTGAACTCTTACACAGTGTAGGATGAAACAGAGGAACTGGCAGTGTTTTTTTTTTTTTTTCTTTTTAACTTGAGTATGCTAGCAGGGCTCTTCCCAGGAGACTGGGGATCTTCTGGGAGTGCAAGGGGCTGTGTTATGTAAAGGGGACTGTGACAATTTGGATTTACTGTTCTAAATAAATACTGTTGTCTGCTGTTTTCAGACTTTGCTACATGCAGGGAATTTTATTTTTTTTAGAGCATATATAAAAAAGAGTTCTGACTGCTTTAATTTTTTGATGAAAACTATGGGCAGTAATCATGATGCATTGTGGTATTTACAGATCTTAGGGGGGGTTGATATTTTTTAAGAGTACTGTATGCTGGCAGAGCTCTTCCAGGACAGGCAGTGCGCACCGGGATGACATTGTTCAAGGCTGCATCGCAATACACCGCTTCAGCGATTGTGTTCAACACCCCTAATTTGTATATTTGCTTTACATACAGTTTGAAATGGGAAATCCCAGTAATTTAATTTCATGATGAAAAACATTTTAATCATTTTTTTAATGAATTTTTTATTATCTGAAATGCATGGTTTTGCGGTAAAATATTTATAAAGTGCTTTTTTTTTCATTGCACTTTGTAGCTTGCAAGAATTCTCTCTACATACATACATACAATATTTGTAGGGTAAGGGTTTGTAATGTATCCATAATATTAATGTACTTTTTTATGCTTTTACACAACCACAGAGTATCGCTAAGCCTGAACCTGCTGTGCGACCAGACTGTCCTCCATTGGATCCAGTACAAAGAGGAGGTTCAGTAAATCGCTCTGTGCCCTCTCCTTTATTCACTCCAGCAGGAGGACCCACAGATGATGCTGTCAATCCCACACCAGATCAGGTACATTCAGTTACTATTGACGCCTTGAAGGATAAGTTCACCTTTTGGAACATGTTACATATTTCTGCACCTTGTCTTCCCAATCCTTTGGTTCCACCACAGCAGATGTACTTGCAGTTTGAACTGTGCACGACTTCACCACCACATTTTGTAGTTCATTTACATTGCCAACAGCTCTGCAATAACCACTCATACAAAGGTTTGGGCAACAGAGCTGTAAACTGTGTGTGCAGGAGCCTGACATTGCACCCACAATCTGCTGATTGCAGGTGCTGTGCTTTCCAGGCTCCTTTTTAAAAAAAAAAAAATGAAAAAAAAAATTTAAATGCACATTTTTTTACCTGCAAAAAGATGTGCATATTTTGTGGAAATGTAAACTTGGCCTTTAATGTACCAGTAATTACCGCTTGTGTGTCAGCATTAAATTATGTATAATAACCCACTCATCAGTCCTAATTAAGTAGCAACCTAACAAGCAGGCCTGTGATCTATTGTAATATGCTGGATTGAACCGTAAACTGTAATTTTCTGATGGCCTTCTAATCTAAAGTTTGCTGCTTTAGTATTGCTTTTATCTATGAACTCTTTGGCCTCATGCACCCAGGACATTTTGCAAACTCTCCTAGAAGCCTTTCCTCGCAGTAGTGTTTAGGCAGAAAACAAGCCTGATGCTTGTAAAAGTGTCTAAAGCTTTTACAAGCTTTTAGGTGCGTTTACAGGCATCAAGAGCTTGGGCGTTTATTCATGTCATTTGCCAGAATAATCATTTCTCTTTCGTTCATGGACCGACACAGCTTCCTATTGTCATAGTGGGTATTATCCGTTATTTAAGAGTGACTAGGCAGAAAAACTTGTAAAAAGTGTTGCATCACACCTTCCACAGCACCGCCCAGGGGGCGGACCCTCTGGGTATAATCCCTCTCTCTGCACCTAGCAAATCCAGTTTTTTTTTTCTGTCTAGCAAGGAGTAGGACATGGCTCCCTTTGCGCCCATGGGTCCGGTGGGGAAAATTTTTATTTACATTTTTTATTTTTATTTTTGTTCCTGCGATGAACTGCCGACTGGGTGACAGGCTGAGTCCTCGATCCTTGTAGTCCCCCCAGTTTCGGCCATTGAGCGCGTGCCGACCTTAGCTACGCGCTGGGTTTTCCACGACATGCCCGTTGCTCTACGGATGGCCAAGCTACGCTCCAGGGCTTGCATCGCCGCTCAGCTTCGGCTGACCTTACGGCCGAGTCGCAGTAGCCTGTCCGGTGATCTAGCACTACAGGACATGCATACGATCGTTCACTAGGGTTCAATCACAGCAAGCCTGGCCGACAGACACCTCCGTGCGCAGACGATGATCTGTCTGGAATGTCTTCCAGCAAGATCCACGCAGGAAAGGCAAGTAGCTCCCCTGCTTCGGCAGGGTGACTTGGCTGGACATTCCTGGAGAGATCAAGTAAGTGGTTGTGGCCCATTTCTTTCCTCTCTCCCTGCCTTCCCTCCTCCCTGGGCTCTTAGCTAAGCTTGCTGGGGGTCACCTAAGGGGTTCCATCTGGAGCAGGGCTGGCTGTAGCTGTCATTTAAAAAATGTCTTTCTGCTTACCTGTGTGTGCTTTTCCCCCTCCATGCTGTCGGCGGCCATTTTGTGGTGGTCCATGCCTGTTTCGGCCTCTAGTGACTGTCCGGCGGCCATTTTCTTGTGGTTTCACGCCTATATGTATATATCACCGCTCTGTGCCATTTTCTTGTGGTTCACACCCGCTTTGGCCTCTATCGACTGTTCGGCGGCCATGTTTCCTAGGATTCACGCTGTATGTATATACCACCGCTCGGCGGCCATCTTTTTGTGGTCCACGGCCGCTTTTGCCTCTATATTCGGCTCGGTGGCCATTTTTCTTAAAGCCCACAATGTTTCCATACAGCCGCGGCCATTTTGCGATAGTCTCTGGCCTCTAGGGTGCATTTGCACTGGCAAAAATTCACAAGGAAGCGCTGATAAAAAATCAGACTGACACAGCAGCGATGGGATAGCATCACAGGCGCAGCACACGGCAGCATAGCGGTACCATTCCAAGGGTGGCGAGTCCTCTGGGAGACCTTGCATCTCTGTATCAGCTAGGAGGGTGGCCTATTGATACCTTACCTGGAGCCCTGTGGGGGTCAGCATGGCGTCTGAAGCAGAAGTTTTTTTCCCCTGAAACACCTGATTTGGTAGCTGGTGCCCCTGATGTATCTGTGGACGCTAGGTCTGTTACCAGGATGGAACAGGGGGGTAGTAAACGCCCCCATCCCCTGCAATCTTCCGGGGATAATTCTGATGCAGAACCAGGCCCAGCTATGGCTCATGGCCCGTATTCTGATGCATAAGAGACTGCAGACCGTGACCGGTCGGACAGTGAGAATCCTCCAAGTCCAGGTCGGCACGCAAGAAGGCTTTGGTATCTGACCTGTTTCTGCAAATAGAGAATGCTGCAGAAGCAGCAGAGACACAGGTCCCCTTTGGGTTCCCTAAGGCCAGCCCACACTGCTAAGGTGTTTCCTTGTGTGCCTTTTAATGATAAGCTCTTGTACAAGGAGTGGGAAAACCCCACTGAGGATTTTTATTTTTTCAGCCCCAAAGATGTTTTTTTATTTTTTTATTTTTTTGGGCGCTCCGATACCCCTTGAGGAGAGTTCCTGAAAGGATGGACCTCTCCTCCGATAGTGGACCCCCCTGTGTCCAGACTTAACAAGTTACCATGATTCCGGTGGAAGGGGCTCCTGTCTTCAGGGACACTCGCTACCTATACACAGTGGGGGACTCAGAGGTACGTCCAGCATGGCTGGGGTTTTTTATGATGCCTCTGACACTTACTGAGTAGGCAAAGAATGCTACCCCAGGGGTTAAAAGCACGGGAGGCTCCTCCGTACGTGGTAGCTCTGGCCGACCAGTTGGTACATGGCCTTGAGCCTGTCTGCGAGTCAGACTTGGATACTATCCCCTTGCTGTCTTGGACCTTGGGTATGCGGTGGCGCTACGCAACCTGATCTGGCTAAGGTGCTGGTCTGCGGATCAATCTTCCAAGAAGGCCCTTTTGGATCTGCCCTTTTAGGGCGGCAGACTTTTTGGGGCCTCACTGGATGACATAATTTAAGATGCCACAGGAGGTAGGAGCACATTGCTTCTGCAATCCAAAGAAGGTAAGGAGCCACGCCATAGGCTAGGGCCCTCCTTGACCGCGCACAAACGGTCCCTTCGTCCGCCTAGTGCGGAAAGTAAACGACCTCAGGCTGATAAAGCGCCTGCTGAGGGACACGCGTCCCTGGGTTTGCAAGCCCAACCTTGCTTGCCTACCGAACAGAATTTTTCCCTCTTAACCGCCAGCTTGTTGGGAAGCCCTACATGGGGCGGTACAAGACCTGCTGATACGCAGGGTAGCCTTCCTGTCTTAGTACAGACACGGGTTCAGGGGTTCTACACAAATCTGTTCGTAGTACTGGAGGGGGTTCGTCCAATTTTGGATCTCAGGACCCTAAACTGCTTTGTGAAAGTACAAATATTCCGGTAAGGAGTTGGCTCGCTCTGTTGTCGCTGCCCTCCATCCGGGGGATTTCCGGCATCCTTGATCAAGGACGCATACTGCAGGTCTCCATATGCACCAGGCATCAGAGATGTCTGCGTTGGCGGCCAGGGAAGACCACTACCAATGGTAGTTCTCCCCTTTGGCCTCGCATTGGCACCAAGGGTGTTCACCAAGGTGCTTGCACCGATTCTGGCCCTACTAAGGCAGCGTGGCTTCGCTATCAGGGGCAACTTGGACGATCTTCTTCTGAGGGTCACTTCAAACTAAATTTTGAAGTGAGCGTGTCTATACCTGTCAGACCCTCCGATACTTGGTTGGGTGCTGAACACTCAGAAGTCCAGTATTGAAACCGTCCCAACTCCTAGTGTGTCTAGGGTTGATTCTGGACTCCACAGAGGTGTACGTTTTTTTCCCCCCTAGGGGAAAGTTGCAGACCCTTCGGGCTGCGGTGCGGCAGTGGACATCCCAAAGTTGGGCTGTCACGCCACTTTTGCAGGCGAGTCCTGGGCCTCATGGTAGCCTCCTTCGAGGCGGTACCATAGGCGCTATTTCACACGAGTGTTACAGAAGGTAACTCTGTCCTGAAGGGTCAAGTGCCCTTCATCCCTGGATTATCAAAATCTGGGTGAGACGCCTAATCAGGACCTCCCTAGTTGGTGGCCGACTTCACCAGCATTCTGTCTAGGAAGTTGTAACTTCTTTTTACTGGCTAGTGGTCACGGCGGACGCCTGTCTACCTGGTTGTAGAGGAGTTTGAAGGGCTCAGTCAACCTGGGTCATGGGACTCCAGGGGCATCCCATTGCAGATCATTAGCCTGAAATTCGGACGATCTGACTTTGCCTCTCTACATGGTCTCAGAGGCTACAAGGGCGTCCAGTCAGAATCCAGTCGGACAAAGACCACAGTGGTGGCGTAGGTCAATCATCAAGGAGGAACAAGCAGCCCTGCTGCAGCATCGGAGGTCGCTCACCTCCTAAGGGGCTCCCTTACCAGAGGGGAAGCACGCCAGTCCTGTATCTCCTGACTTCTCGTTTCAATCGGAAGGTATTGAGGTTTGTGGCCAGGTCAAGAGACCCATGGGCAAACACGACAGATGCGTTGATGGCACTGTAGAGTCAGTACCGACTAATCTATGCCTTTCTTCCTCAGAAGCTCCTTCCTCGTCTGCTTCAGACTGGAGGCAGAGTGGATTACAATGGTCCCAATTGCTCTGAATTGGCCTTGGCGTCCTTGGTACGCCGATCTAGTGCGTCTGGTAGGAGATGCCTTTTGGCATCTATTGTAAGAAGGACCTGCTGTCTCTAGATCCCGTACGCCATACTGTTTTTACAGTCACTGGCTTGAGGGCATGGCTTGAGAGCCAGGTGCTAAGAGACCGGGACCTGTTAGACTCGGTGATCTCTACCAGGAGTGCTCATCCCCTAGGAAGATTACCATCGCACTTGGAAGACCTGCATATCCTATTGCGAGGAAATGAGGTGGCATCCGCGTACTTTTTGGTTCCAGAGTCCTGCTGTTCTTTAGCAGGGAACGGGCCAAAAATGTTACTTTCTTTATCGTACACCACGGGACACAGAGCCAATCATTACATAATGGGTTAAGGGTCACCAGCGGTGATTGGACACTGGCACAACCAATGGAAGACAGTTCCCCTCCATATAACCCCTCCCATCAGGGGAGTACCTCAGTTTTTTCGCCAGTGACGAAAGGTGTTGGACGCGTTAGGAGGTGCTAAAGGAAAGCTCTACCAAAGAGACCCTCTGGGGGTAAAAGAGCTATGCTTTCGGACCCATCCAAGACGCCTACAAAGTTAAGCCAAAACTGGATGGGATCCGGGCCTCACCCATGAGGCGTCGCCTGTAAGTCTCTCTTCGGAGGACTGGGCTCTAAGATCCAGCACTTTCGCTACTTCGCTAAAAGTCCTGGTAAGAGTCTTATACAAGGCCCAGGGGAGAGGTATCCTTTAAATAGGAACCCATATCCCTGAAGGTTGGCACACATAGCCCGCCGTGATGGGTGAAAATTGGTAAAAAAAAAACCTGCGGCGAGGAAAGGTAAGTGGTTAGAGTCCTAAACTAAGTTTAAGGACCTTTCCAAAAAAAGTATGGATGTCTTCCCTTTTTTCCGCCACTGGGGGGGGGAGTAAAGAGCTGAGTCAGATCTCACCTCACTCTGGCAGTGTCTGCTTCGGCAAAGCACACTGTGGGTCCTTCTGCTGCTGAGCTTGCTTGAAACCCCGCTCCTCCTCCAGAGGCTGACCAGACTCCTACAGGGCAGGTAAAGTTGGATCAGAGAGCCTAGATGAGAGCACTCTCGCTGTAGCCAGCGCCATAGTGGCCGCAATAGGACGCGCGCGGGAGCACGCTTTATCGGAGGAGGGGGGGCGGGAGGCCGCAGTAGCGTGCGCGGGCACGCAGGCACGCGCAGGCACGAGAAACGGCGCCAGAGTTAAAATCTGTCAGTGTACAAACACTGCAGCATCAAGCAAGTTCGTTGTTCTCTTGTTCCGGGCACAGAAACACAGCAGCAATACAGGGACGTAAGACTCCATGTGGTTGGACTGGGTACTTCATAGAAGACATCCATGTTATGCATAGCTATGTGTTATAAGTTGCATACTATATGTAATTGCTAAACTAAGCACGGTAGTATATGCATCTAGGTACCTTGTTTTTTTGCTAAACAGTAACCCTTCCAAGGAAGATGGTGCGGGTAAGAAAAGATAAAAAAGCGCCACCACCTGAGGGCTCTAGCGGTGCTGAATCGGTACCTTCCTCTCCTGTTTTGCCGAAGGCATCTATACAGGATGAGCCATTACCTTTGTCAGGTATAGCAGCTTCCCCAGTGAAGCCTGGGCCTGCATATGTCACTGAGGACACTTTATCAGCAGCCCTAAACAATCTGGAGGAAAGAATTGCTACCTTGATCGCTAAATCCTCTAAGAAGGACAATAAGCGAAGCAGATCTCCTCCAGAGGTAAACCTCCCTTCAGAAGTACCTGAACAGGAGGAGGAGGCTACATCAGCAGAGGATGAGGAGTCAGACGGATCAGGGATATCGGATGAGCCTTTCTCGGTATCCCAGATTTTGAAGTCTTAGGTGCAATGTTATGCAGGGACAGTGCGATCTGCATTTAAGTTATCCTCTTCGGAGGTAACAGAATCACCGGTCTCCTCCCTAGGGTCGTTACGATCCCGCCTAGGTGAATGCTCCTTCCCGGTTCATCCCTTACTAGAGGATCTAATGTACGCAGACTGGCAGCATCCAGATAAGCCTTTCTCACCTCCAAAAAGGTTTAACATTCTTTATCCTATGGAGGATTTTTTTTTAAAGAAATGGAGCCTGCCTTCGATAGATGCGGCTATTTCTTGTGTAAATAAGAACCTGACATGTCCGGTGGACAATGTACAAGTGTTTAAAGATCCTTCTGAGAAGAAGTTGGAATCCCTACTGAAATCCTCCTTCCTTTTGGCCGGCTCAATTACCCAACCTGCAGTAGCAGCAGTCGGTATGTGTCAGGTCATCTGCCAACAGGTAAAGCAGGGGCTGAAGGAGCTGCCTTCAGAGCAGGCTAAAAATTGGGATAATTTTGCCTAAAGCCTTATGCTTCACAGTGGATGCCATGAGAGATTCTATCATACAGGCATCACGCCTTACACTCCAGCTGGTACAGATGCGTAGAGTACTTTGGCTTAAGCATTGGAAGCCCCATGCAAAAAGTTGTTGGCAAGTTTCCCGTTCGATGGCGAACGCCTATTTGGGGAAGATTTAGAAAAATATATTCAAAAGATATCAAGTGGTAAAACGACACTTTTACCTGAGAGAAAGAAAAACAAGAGACCTTGTTTTAAACGCACTCTCTCCCCAGCTCCCGGGAAATCAGACTCCAGCCAGTGGCGACGGCCTTTTCAGCCGCCCACAAAAGCCAAAGAACAGGCTCAGAAGAACAAGAAGCCGTGGGGTGCAAGAGCTAATAAGCAAGCCCCCAAAACCTCTCATTGAAGGGGCGCCCCCGCTCGGCCGAGTGGGGGGAAGGCTTCGTCAGTTCTCAGCGACTTGGAGGACAGAAACCCAGGACAAATGGGTTGTATCCACAATATCCTCAGGGTACAAATTGGAATTTCGAGAGATCCCATCTTCTCAATTCCGAGGTTCAAGACTCTCCAAGGATCCACAAAAAAGAGGATCCTTCTTCAAAGGTTTGAATCACTTAATGGCTCAAGGTGTGGTTACAGAGGTACCCCAAAAGGAGCAAGGTTCAGGTTTTTACTCAAACCTCTTTGTGATTCCAAAGCCAAACGGAGAAGTCAGACCCATCCTGGATCTAAAATCTCTAAATCGGTTTCTGAACGTTCGCCATTTTCGAATGGAAACTATTCGATCCGTGGTCGCTACTTTAAAAGGCGGAGAATTCATGGCGTCCATAGATATCAAAGACGCATATCTACAGTGCCTTGCGAAAGTATTCGGCCCCCTTGAACTTTTCATCCTTTTGCCACATTTCAGGCTTCAAACATAAAGATATAAAATTTTAATTTTTTGTGAAGAATCACCAACAAGTGGGACACAATTGTGAAGTGGAACGAAATCTATTGGATTTTTGAAACTTTTTTAACTAAGAAAAAAATGAAAAGTGGGGCGTGCAAAATTATTCGGCCCCCTTGCGTTAATACTTTGTAGAGCCACCTTTTGCTGCGATTACAGCTGCAAGTCGCTTGGGGTATGTCTCTATCAGTTTTGCACATCGAGAGACTGAAATTCTTGCCCATTCTTCCTTGCAAAACAGCTCGAGCTCAGTGAGGTTGGATGGAGAGCGTTTGTGAACAGCAGTTTTCAGCTCTTTCCACAGATTCTCGATTGGATTCAGGTCTGAACTTTGACTTGGCCATTCTAACACCTGGATACGTTTATTTGTGAACCACTCCTTTGTAGATTTTGCTGTATGTTTGGGATCATTGTCTTGTTGGAAGATAAATCTCCGTCCCAGTCTCAGGTCTTTTGCAGACTCCAACAGGTTTTCATCCAGAATGGTCCTGTATTTGGCTGCATCCATCTTCCCCTCAATTTTAACCATCTTCCCTGTCCCTGCTGAAGAAAAGCAGGCCCAAACCATGATGCTGCCACCACCATGTTTGACAGTGGGGATGGTGTGTTGAGGGTGATGAGCTGTGTTGTTTTTACGCCAAACATATCATTTTGCATTGTGGCCAAAAAGTTCGATTTTGGTTTCATCGGACCAGAGCACCTTCTTCCACGTTTGGTGTGTCTCCCAGGTGGCTTGTGGCAAACTTTAGACGAGACTTTTTATGGATATCTTTGAGAAATGGCTTTCTTCTTGCCACTCTTCCATAAAGGCCAGATTTGTGCAGTGTACGACTGATTGTTGTCCTGTGGACAGACTCTCCCACCTCAGCTGTAGTTCTCTGCAGTTCATCCAAAGTGATCATGGGCCTCTTGGCTGCATCTCTGATCAGTCTTCTCCTTGTCTGAGCTGAAAGTTTAGAGGGACAGCCAGGTCTTGGTAGATTTGCAGTGGTCTGATACTCCTTCCATTTCAAAATGATCGCTTGCACAGTGCTCCTTGGGATGTTTAAAGCTTGGGAAATCTTTTTGTATTCAAATCCGGCTTTAAACTTCTCCACAACAGTATTACGGACCTGCCTGGTGTGTTCCTTGGTCTTCATGATGCTCTCTGCGCTTTCAACAGAACCCTGAGACTATCACAGATCAGGTGCATTTATACAGAGACTTGATTACACACAGGTGGATTCTATTTATCACCATCAGTCATTTAGGACAACATTGGATCATTAAGAGATCCTCGCTGAACTTCTGGAGTGAGTTTGCTGCACTGAAAGTAAAGGGGCCGAATAATTTTGCACGCACCACTTTTCAGTTTATTATTTGCTAAAAAAGTTTAAAATATCCAATAGATTTTGTTCCACTTCACAATTGTGTCCCACTTGTTGGTGATTCTTCACAAAAAATTAAAATTTTATATCTTTATGTTTGAAGCCTGAAATGTGGCAAAAGGATGAAAAGTTCAAGGGGGCCGAATACTTTCGCAAGGCACTGTACACATTCCAATCCTCCCTGCTCACCAAAGATTCCTAAGGTTTGCGGTAGAACATCGCCACTTTCAATTTGTGGCCCTGCCGTTTGGTGTAGCCACCGCGCCCAGAGTATTCACAAAGGTGCTAGCTCCTTTGTTGGCAAACCTAAGAACACAGGGCATAGCGGTAACAGCCTATCTAGATGATCTACTGGTAATAGATCAGTCAAAGGAAGGATTGGATCACGCTGTGCTCACTACAGCAAGATACCTGGAGCATTTAGGATGGATTATAAACTTACAAAAATCCTCTCTCCAGGCCCAAAGAAGGATAGTGTACCTGGGCATGATCATAGATACAGCCCAAAACAGGGTATACCTGCCAGAGCCAAAGATACAGTCTCTGAAAGACCTGATCCACAAGGTCAAAGCAAACAAAAGGCCGTCTATTCGCCTTTGCATGAGACTATTGGGAAAGATGGTAGCCTCCTTCGAGGCGGTCCCTTACGCCCAGTTTCATTCGAGACTACTTCAAGGCAATATTTTAGCCTCCTGGAACAGGAAGAGCCAAGCTCTGGATATACCCATGCGCCTGTCCTCACAAGCACGCCACAGCTTCAATTGGTGGCTAGAAGCCAAGAATTTACGGAAGGGAAAGTGCTTCCTCCCAGTGGCCTGGAAGGTGGTGTCTACGGATGCCAGCCTATCGGGCTGGGTGCAGTATTCGAGGAGGCTTCTACCCAGGGAACCTGGGTCAAGACTCAGGGGATCCTGCCCATCAATGTGCTAGAGATCCGGGCAGTATATCTAGCCCTCAAAACCTGGACATACAGGTTACAGGGCTACCCAGTTCGGGTTCAATCCGACAATGCTACTGCAGTAGCTTACATCAATCACCAAGGAGGCACCCGCAGTCGGGCAGCCCAAAGAGAGGTGAACCGGATCTTGGCATGGGCAGAAGAGCATGTACCTTGCCTTTCGGCAATCTTCATCCCGGGGATAGAAAACTGGCAAGCGGACTATCTGAGTCGTCAGCAGCTACTACCAGGAGAATGGTCTCTCCACCCCGAGATCTTTCAGGCCATATGTCTGAGATGGGGAAAGCCAGAGGTAGACCTGCTAGCTTCCAGGTTCAACAAGAAATTGGACAACTTTGTGTCCAGAACGAGAGATCCTCTAGCCTACGGGACAGATGCTCTAATAACTCCATGGGATCAGTTCTCACTGATCTATGCATTCCCTCCGATCCCTCTTCTACAAAGACTGCTTCGCAGGATCAGAGAGGAGGGAATACCAGTAATCCTAGTGGCCCCAAACTGGCCCAGGAGGCCTTGGTATGCCGAAATCGTAAAGATGGCGATAGGAAGGCCCTGGAAGCTTCCACTTCGACACGACCTGCTGTCACAGGGTCCAGTATTCCACCCTTCCTTACAAAGGCTAAATTTGACGGCCTGGCTGCTGAGACCCACATTTTAAACAAGAGAGGGGTCTCTGGTCCGGCTCTTTCTACGCTCATTAATGCTAGAAAGCCAGCCTCCAGACTCATTTATCATAGGGTCTGGAAAGCATACGTTTCCTGGTGTGAATCCAGAAGTTGGAATCCACAAAAATATGAAATAAGCAGGATTCTTGCTTTTTGCCAGTTAGGAGTGGATATGAAATTAGCCCTTAGTACCATCAAGGGTCAAATATCGGCTCTATCAGTCTTCTTTCAGAGACCATTGGCATTGTATTCCCTAGTTCGGACTTTTATTCAGGGGGTACTGAGGATAAATCCTCCAGTCAGGTCTCCCTTGTATCCATGGGATTTGAATTTGGTATTGTCAGTGTTGCAAAAGCAACCTTTTGAACCTATTCGCCATATTCCTTTAATTATATTAAACAGGAAATTGGCCTTTTTGATTGCTATTGCCTCCGCTAGGAGAGTATCAGAGCTAGCAGCTCTTTCTTGTAAAGAGCCTTATCTAATTTGTCACAAGGACAAAATCGTACTACGACCCCATCCGGCCTTTCTACCTAAGGTGGTGTCGGCTTTTCACTTGAATCAGGACATTGTTCTGCCTTCTTTTTTTCCAAACCCGCGGACGGCGGGGGAAAAGTTATTGCACTCTCTAGATTTAGTGAGAGCGGTAAAGGTGTATCTGCAAGCAACCGCTCAGATACGTAAAACAGATATTTTGTTTATTTTGCCAGATGGTCCCAAAAAGGGCCAAGCGGCATCAAAATCCACCATTTCCAGGTGGATTAGACAAGTAATTGTTCAAGCTTATGGTTTGAAGAACAGGACTCCTCCTTTTCCTGTTAAGGCGCACTCTACCAGGGCGATAGGTGCTTCATGGGCAGTGCATCACCAGGCTTCGATGACTCAGATCTGTAAAGCTGCAACTTGGTCTTCAGTCCATACATTTTCCAAATTCTATCAAATAGATGTGAAAGGACATAAGGATTCCGCCTTCGGGCGAAAGGTGCTGCAGGCAGCAGTATAGGGCTTGTTGTCCGCAAGCGGCCTGTTTGATCTGTGTCTCCCCCCCTTCATATGAGCATTGCTCTGGGACGTCCCATTATGTAATGATTGGCTCTGTGTCCCGTGGTGTACGATAAAGAAAGTAGGATTTTTATAACAGCTTACCTGTAAAATCCTTTTCTTGAGTACACCACGGGACACAGAGGTCCCCCCCTTCTTATGGGAACCCTACTGCTTTGCTACAAAACTGAGGTACTCCCCTGATGGGAGGGGTTATATGGAGGGGAACTGTCTTCCATTGGTTGTGCCAGTGTCCAATCACCGCTGGTGACCCTTAACCCATTATGTAATGATTGGCTCTGTGTCCCGTGGTGTACTCCAAGAAAAGGATTTTACAGGTAAGCTGTTATAAAAATCCTACTTTTAACTACTTCAGGCCCACAGGCCGTCATATGACTTCCTCAGCTTTGTGTGGGGGTATATCTGAATGATGCCTGCAGCTACAGGCATCATTCAGATATTGCTGGTTTCAGCCGGCGATTCCCTGCACCATGAGAATGATCATAGCGGCTGTTCCGCCGCTTGATCGTTCTTACGGGCAGCGGAAGGGGACGTCCCGCCTCCCTCCGGTGCTTCTACCGACTCACCTGTGCGATCGGTGAGTCGGTGACAGGATCCGCCGGCCCCGAATGTTGATCAGAGATTTCCGGCGGACCAGATGGTCGCCGGAGTCTCTATGATCGTCGGAGGCCGGGCGCGATGTTATGACGTCACGCCCGGCCTCTGCATTCAAAAAAACGGCGCCGCTTCGGCTTTGAAGCAGTGATCTATTTTTTTTTGGCTTCCCAGCCTAGTGGTGAGATGTGGGGTCTTATTGACCCCATATCTCACTGTAAAGAGGACCTGTCATGTCATATTCCTATTACAAGGGATGTTTACATTCCTTGTAATAGGAATAAGTGATCAAAATAATTGTATTTATTTTTTTAAGGTGTCAAAATAAAAAAAATAGTAAAATTAACAATAAAGTGCCCCTGTCCCAGTGTGCTCGCATGCAGAAGCGAACGCATACGTAAGTCTCACCCACATATGAAAACTGTGTTCAAACCACACATGTGAGGTGTCACCGCGAACGTTGGAGCGAGAGCAATAATTCTAGCCCTAGACCTCCTCTGTAACTAAATTGTAACCAGTAAAAAAAATTAAAGCGTCGCCTATGGGGATTTTTAAGTACCGAAGTTTGGCGCCATTCCACGAGCGTGTGCAAGTTTGAAGCGTGACATGTTCGGTATCTATTTACTCAGCGTAACATCATCTTTCACATTATGCAAAAAAATTGGACTAACTTAACTGTTTTTTGTTTTTTTAAAAGCATAAAACTGTTTTTTTCCCCCAAAAAAATGCATTTGAAAAATTGCTGCGCAAATACCGTGCAAGATAAAAAGTTGAAATCACCGCCATTGTATTCTCTAGGGTCTTTGCTAAAAAAAAAACATATATAATGTTTGGGGGTTCTGTGTAATTTTCTAGCAAAAAAATTATGATTTTTACATGTAGGAGCGAAGTGTCAGAATTGGCTCGGGCCTGAAGTGGTTAAGTACAATTAGGGGGCAGGTATCTGCCATGGTTGTCTTTTTCAATGACCCCTGGTGGCTCACTCTCTAGTGAGAACGTTTGTACAGTGGGTTCGGCAGGCGGCCCCTCCGGGCCACCCTCCACTACCTTCGTGGGGCTTGTGTAGCAGACGTCCTTTCGGCGTCTACCACTACGAGAGGACCTGCTGGCGCAAGGTCCCATAGGTCATCCTGCCTGCAGTCGATGGCTTCAAAAGGCATGGCCTCTAAGTGTCTCAGAAACCACAGTTTGGTCCTTTTGGTGGCTGTTATGCCAGTTAGGACGTGTTTCTGAGCAGGCAGCCTTGTCATACAAGCCTCCCTATATGATCTTCCACAAGGATAAGGGCAAGGCTCCTGTTCTGATCTTTCACAAGGGTAGGTGGTGCTGCGTCCGCAGCCTTCTCTTTTTTTTCCAAGAGTCTTTCGACCTTCCTCCAAGGAAGACATGTACTGCCACCCTTGTGTCCTCATCCGTCGAATCCTAAGGAGACGACGTGCCATTCTTTGGACATTGTCCAAACTCTGAGAGAATGCTTGTCTAGCACTGCTCCGTTCTGGAGTCCAGGCTCACTGTTTGTTTCAGTGGCTGGTCCCTAGTAGGGCCCAGCCGTTTCGTCGGCCACCATCTCTAGGTGGATCCGACAGATTGTGATCATGCTTACGCCATGAAGGGTCAGGCGCCTCTTTCCCGGGCGCAGTCGACCAGGGCAAGAGATGCCTCTTGGTTTACGTCAGATGTTTTTCTGAGCCGGCAGCCTTGTTATGCAAGGCTCCTTATCTGATCTTCCACAAGGATAGGTGGTGCTGCGTCCGCAGCCTTCTCTTCTTCCTAGGGTCTTTCGACCTTCCATCAAGGAAGACATTGTACTGCCATCCTTGTGTCCTCATCCGTCGAATCCTAAGGAAACCACGTATTTCTTGGATGCTGTCCGAGCTCTGAGAGCATCAAGCGTCTGTTTTCACCAGGTGTGTAAGGCGGCGACATGCTCGTCCATGCACACTTTCACTAAACTTTATAAGTTGATGTGTGTGCATCTTCTGATGCTTCTTTCGGCCGCAAGCTATTGCAGACGGCTGTTTAGAGTTGCAACTCCTCTGTTGAGGAGCTCTGTTTTGTTTTAATGCTGTTCCCACCCCTCGTTTTTTGACACCACTTTGGGACGTCCCACTATGTCAATAGGAAGCTGTGTCGGTCCATGAACGAAAGAGAAAATAGGATTTTCTACTCACCGTACAATCCTTTTTCTCTGAGTTCATGGACCGACACAGCACCCACCCCTCCTAAGTTTGTACTGCTTTTGACAAACTGATCTGCTAGGTGCAGAGAGAGGGATTATACCCAGAGGGTCTGCCCCCTGGGCGCAGCTGTAGAAGGTGTGATGCGACAAGTTTTTCTGCCTAGTCACTCCTAAATAACGAATAATACCCACTATGTCAATAGGAAGCTGTGTCGGTCCATGAACTCCGAGAAAAGGATTTTACGGTGAGTAAAAAATCCTATTTTTATTTTGGCCATTGAAATTAACGTTCAAGTGCTAAACATGCCTAGCGTTTAGCAGCACCAACGTTTTTTCTGCCAAAACTCTGTTGCTCCTGGATGCACTGTCAGTGCTTTATTTTTATTTATTTTTCCCACCTCTAAAAGCCTCTGCCACTAAATGCTTCTAAAAGCCTGTTTGCATGGACACATAACATGCAGGGGAGTTTGGAGGTAGGAAAAAATAAACAATTGACTCCCCTAAAAGCAGCTGCAAAAAGGTCCAGTGTGCATGAGGCTAAACTGAGATGAAAGGAGAGCAGCTTGCCTCCTGACAGTCTCTTGTATAACTGACTTAAGAGTACATTTCACTGATCCACATACAGTGGATATAAAAAATCTGCACACCCCTATTAAAATGTCCGGTCTCTGTGATGTAAAAAAAATGAGACAAAGATAAAAAACAATCTCAACTTTTTCCACCTTTTAATATGACCTATAAACTGTACAATTCAGTCGAATAACAAACTGAAATGTTTTAGGTGGAGGGAAGTAAAATAAAAAAATATGGTTGCATAAGTGTGCACACCCTTAAACTAAGACCCCTTTCAAACTGGGGTGGGCGTGCGTTGACAGTAAAACGCTGCTAGTTTTAGCGGCACTTTGTAATTTTAGTGGCACTATTCGGCCGCTAGCGGGGTGCATTTAACCCCCGTTAGCGGCCGAATAAAGGGTTAAATTCGCCTGTGTAGCGCAGCTGCCAATTCACTTTTCAGGCGCTTCGGCAGCGGTGCCCATTGATTTCAATGTACACACCGCTCCTTCACCGCTCCGAAGATGCTTCTAATGTCCTGCCAGCGCAGCGTCCCAGTGTGAAAGCACTCTGGCTTTCACACTGGGACTGCAGGGGAGGTGTTTTACAGGCACTATTTTTATCCCAAAAGCGCCTGAAAAACGCATCAGTGTGAAAGGGGTCTAATACTTTGTTGAAGCACCTTTTTTGATTTTATTACAGCACTTTTAGGATAATCATCTTCTAATGAAGCCATTCCCTATGGAAGCGCATTGATTTGAATAGAAGTCACACCAGAAGTCGGATCATGACGAAATTTGAATGGGAACCCCCGCCAAAATGAAAAAAAAATTGGCCCTTGACCCTTTGGTCTGGTATGGACTTTAAGAGGAACCCCCACGCCCCAAAAAAATAGGGTACCCCCCAAAGATCCATACCAGACCCTTATCTGAGCATGCAGGTCAGGAAAGGTTGGGGGGGGGACGAATGGACCGTACTAGGCTACATGCCCTCAACATGGGTGGCCCTGTGCCCCCCAAAGCACCCTTTCCCCATGTTAAGGACAAGGGCCTCTTCCCGACAACCCTGGCCAGTGGTTGTCGGGGTGTGCGAGTGGGGGCTTATTGGAATCTGGAAGCCCCCTTTAACAAGGAGGCCCCCAGATCCTAGTCCCTTTGAGCCTATGTGAATGAGTATGGGGGTACATTGTACTCCTACCCATTCACCCAAAAAAGTGTCAAAAATTAACACAGTACACAAATTTTTAAAGTATTTTATTAAGGCAGCACCGGCGTCTCTTCCGATTTGTCTTCTGCCCTGTCTTCTCCCCTCTGCCCTGTCTTCTCCCCTCTGCGCTGTCTTCTCCTGATGTTGACTCAACGCAATCTCCTGGTGTAATGCTGGATCTGCCGTGTGCCATGACCACCGCTAACGTCATCTGGAGGCCCCACCCCCTTGTGATGTCACCACCCAGCATAATTGGGGCAGTGATGTCACACGGGGCGGGCTCCATGGATGATGTCAGGGTGGCCCTGCCCCATGCCAATATAAGTTATGGCACACAGCATTACACCATGAGATTGCATTGAGTCAACATCGGAAAAACGGAGCGTGAAGATCCGGCACAAGAGCGAGAAGACACCGGAGAGAGGAGAAGAAACGGCAGAGGGAGAAGACATCGCTGAAGGGGGGAGAAGAGCTGGAGAGGGGAGAAGAAATCAGAGGAGACGCTAGTGCTGCCTTAATAAAATACTTGAAAAACCTGTGTACTGTGCTTGTTTATTTTTGACACTTTTTTGGGTAGGGGTACCCCATACTCATTCAGATAGGGTGGAGGGCCGGGATCTGGGGGGCCCCTTGTAAAAGGGGGTTCTGGATTCTGATAAGCCCCCACTCGCAGGCCCCGACAACCACCGGGCAGGGTTGACGGGAAGAGGCCCTTGTCCTCATCAACATGGTGGGGAGGCGCAGGGCCCCCCTGCCGCAAAGCACCTACCCCCCATGTTGAGGGCATGTGGCCTGGTATGGTCCAGGAGGGGTGCTTGCTCCTGACCTGCCAGGCTGCGTGCTCAGATAAGGGTCTGGTATGGATCTTAGGGTGGACCCCACGCCAATTTTTTATTTATTCATTTTTGTGGTGGGGGGTTCCCATTCAAGATCCTTAGCACA
This sequence comes from Rana muscosa, assembly GCA_029206835.1. NCBI lineage: Eukaryota > Metazoa > Chordata > Amphibia > Anura > Ranidae > Rana > Rana muscosa. The sequence continues at coordinate 437,457,458 of CM055120.1, forward strand.
CAAGTCTTCGATTTAAATCAATGGGCTCCGGGGGGCGTGGCTTGACGCATGGAGCAGTGAGACGTGTTCTCTCTCAGCTCCTTGATCCTTCAGCTCCACGGACCTTCTAACTGCTGGAAACTCGCCAGAAATTCGCCCAAACATCAGCACATGGGGAAAGACAGATACCGGGCACAGAAGGGAACTGGTGGGGGCAGAAAAGGAGGCGATCTGGAGGAGTTTCTTTCTCGTACATCACGGGACACAGAGCGGCATAGTCATTACTATGTGGGTTATATAGTTTACCTTCAGGTGCTGGCACTGGCAACTTCCAAACCGGAAGTACCCTCCCCTATATAAGCCCCTCCCATCCGGGAGCACCTCAGTTTTTTGCCAGTGTCTAAGGTGTTGGCCAAGAAGTAACATGTGTTTTTCACTGAGCTTGCGTACAGGTTCTTTTGGGCCTCAGTAAGCTATTCCGGATCCGCCCAAAAAAGCTTCATAGCTAAACGGTCGGTACCCGGGCCTTGCAGAGAAGAGCAAGGTTTTGCCTGTAATGCTTCTCTTAGGAGAGCTGGACCCTGGGATCCAGAGCTCTGGTCATACCCACGACCAAGATGTTTTCTGTGCAGGGTGCTATACAGGTCCAGGGGAGTGGAATCCTTGGGAACCCGGTCCCTGAAGGTTTAATTACAATGCCTGCCGTGATAGGTGAAGTTTGGGCTTCTGTGGACCAAACAGAGTCCTGCGGCGGGGAAAAGGTAAGTGGGGGCCCCTCAGGAACTTGGTTCTATTGAGGGGACCCCCAAGCCTAATATGTCTTTCTGCCTGTTACCTAACGGTATTCCCGCTAAATATCTGTGCATGCCTGTAACTACTAAAAAATGTAATAATTTTAATAGTGGTCAAGAAAAAAAAAAAAATATAGACTGCGGTACCTGTGTTAATCCACTAGAGGCCGCTGTGAAACGTTTCTTGTCATGTGGACTTTTTTCTTTTCATCAGAGCAAGTCCAGGCAGATGGTGAGTTCTCTTGTGGGAAACTGCTTCCTCTGCCATGTTGCAATGTTCATCCATCCCCCGGCCTGCGGCAAACATGGCCCTGTCTCCTGTCCCTAGTTTCCCTTTACAAAAAAAGAGCGCCTCTCTATATAGAGGTGAGTGGAAAAGGGGGCGGAGCTTGGTGGATGACGCTCTGTGCGCGCCGCAGAGCTTCTGCGCATGTGCGGGCGTCCCAGCATGTTAAAAGGCACAATTATGTGTTGTGAGCTGGCTATGGTGCAGAAACAGAGCTGGCAACATTTAAAGAAAGGCATACAGCAAGCGGTTGATGCAGGCATCCCCATAGAAAGGCACATTAGTAGACACCAACTGTTTATATAGCAGCATTTGTGCTAGACTATTGTCAGTAAGTGGTGTATTTCGGCTGGAATACCTCAGCTTTGGGCTTAGGAATATGCCGTCTAAAAACTCCGGGACTAAGAATCCCAGGAAGCATAGGGGGTCTCCATCGGGCTCTGAGGATCTTGGGCATGCTTCGGCTGCACCAATCTCCCCTGAAAAATCAGAGGTTAGTGACCGTAGAGCACCCTCAGGAGTACCTGGTACTGTGGCTGTCCTCAGTTCACCTGCTCCTGTGTATGTAACAGAGGAGGTTTTTTCCTCAGCTCTGGGAGGGTTGGAAGAGAGATTGACAACATTGATCGCTGCTTCCCTGTCAGAGGGAAAGCGCGCCCGATCTCCGTCTCCTCCCTCAGAGTACCTGTTAGCGGAGCAACAGTCCCATACAGGGATCGACCTACCTAAAGGGGATCAGGACGAGGTTGATTCTGTTGTAGAGGAATCAACAGTGGAAGAACCATTCTCAGCATCACATGCTGAAAGATTATGGGTTCAGTCCCTAACTAACATGGTCCGATCAGCATTTAAAATGCCTCTTGCGGAGCCATCATCCACTTCTGTCTCCTCTTTGGGGTCGCTAAAAGCCCCCCAGACTGTTTGTTCCTTTCCAATCCATCCTTTACTGGAAGGGCTCATTTACCAGGATTGGGAACATCCTGATAAAATATTTACTCCTCCCAAGAGATTTCAGGTGGTCTATCCCATGGAGGATAAGTTCATCAAAAAATGGAAGGTCCCTACAGTGGACGCAGCCATCTCTTGTGTGAATAAATCACTGACATGTCCAGTAGATAATGTCCAAATGTTCAAGGAACCAATAGATAAAAAATTGGAGTCCTTATTAAAATCTGCTTTTGCTACAGCAGGCTTGGTGACACAACCAGCAGTGGCAGCTATTGGGGTCTGCCAAGCAGTGAAGGATCAGTTGAAACAGGTCTTAAGGGACTTGCCAGATCAGCAGGCTCTTGCCCTAGCTGATCTACCTAGAGCCTTATGCTTTGCGGTTGACGCTATAAAGGATTCAATCCATCAGGCCTCCTGCCTTACGCTGTCTGTAGTACATATGCGCAGGCTTCTGTGGCTCAAAAACTGGTCTGCTGAAGCTCCCTGTAAAAAATTGCTGGTCAGCTTCCCATTTCATGGTGAACGCTTATTCGGGGAAGACCTGGACAAATATATCCAGAAAATTTCCAGCGGTAAAAGTACACTCTTGCCGGTTAAAAACAGAGTTAGAGGTCCCTCTTTTAAGAGGCCTGCTTCTCCAGTCCCTAGGACATCGGCTGTGAAACAGTCCGACGGCCTCCTCGGTCAAATCCCGGGGGTAAAAATCAGGGACAATTGCAGGGTAACAAGAAACCCTGGGTCAGGAGAGGTACAAAACCTCCCCCAAAGTCAAATGCATGAAGGGTTGCCCCCACTCAATCGGGTGGGGGGAAGACTTCAGTTGTTCGCAGAGACCTGGCGGGACACGATCAGAGACAGATGGGTGCTCTCCGCGGTAAGTCTGGGATACAAATTGGAGTTAAAAGACTCCACTCCTTCCCATTTTATAAGGTCAAACGTGCCAAGGGATCCCCAGAAGAGAGGATCCCTCCTGTTGGCACTAGAACAATTATTGCTCCAAGCAGTAATTATAGAGGTTCCCCTGGAAGAATGGGGGTTCGGGTTTTACTCAAACCTCTTTACAGTCCCGAAGCCAAACGGGGACGTGAGGCCCATATTAAATCTAAAAGGGCTAAACAAATTCCTACATATCAGGACTTTCCGGATGGAGTCGATCCGATCGGTGGCCACTGCCCTACAAGGGGAGGAATGGTTAGCCTCGATCGACATCAAAGATGCTTATTTGCACATTCCCATCTTTCCAGTCCACCAAAAATTTCTACGCTTTGCAGTAGAAGGGCGCCATTTTCAGTTCAGAGCCTTACCCTTCGGTCTGGCCACAGCACCACGAGTGTTCACAAAAATTCTGGCCCCATTATTGGCCAATCTAAGAACACGAGGTGTAACGATAATGGCATATCTAGACAACTTGTTGCTGATAGACCACTCAGTGGAAAAACTAGAAGTGGTTGTTCACGAGACAATCGAGTATCTGGAATATCACGGCTGGATTATCAACCGAGACAAGTCAGCCCTAAAACCAGTCAAAAGTCTGGAATACTTGGGGCTAAGGCTGGATTCAGACCAGAGAAAAATTTTCTTGCCTCAAGAAAAGGTGTCGTCCTTGAGAGATTTGATCCACCTAGTGGGTACAAAAAGACAGCCATCCATACGGCTGTGCATGAGGCTGCTGGGAAAAATGGTGGCATCATTCGAAGCAGTACCCTACGGTCAATTCCATTCAAGGAATTTGCAAAGGGCTATACTGTCAGCCTGGAACAAAAGAGTTCAGGCCCTAGACTTACCAATGTCCTTGTCCCCTTCCGTTCGCAAAAGCCTCCGTTGGTGGTTGGTTCCCCAGAATCTGGAAAAAGGGAAATCCTTCAGTCCGATTTCTTGGAAGGTGGTCACTACAGATGCCAGCCTTATAGGCTGGGGAGCAGTACTGGAGCAATGGTCTCTCCAGGGCAGATGGTCGGATGCAGAAAAGGCCCTGCCCATCAATCTCTTAGAGATACGAGCAGCCCGGTATGCCCTAGTAGCATGGACATCCAAACTCCAAGGGTCCCCTGTCAGAATTCAATCGGACAATGCCACGGCAGTGGCATATATCAATCATCAGGGTGGCACCAGGAGTCGTGCAGCCCAGAGGGAAGTAAATTGCATCCTGAAATGGGCAGAAAGATATGTCCCAGCCATATCCGCGGTATTCATTCCAGGAGTGGAGAATTGGAAGGCGGACTTTCTAAGTCGCCAACAATTATGCCCAGGGGATCGGTCCCTTCACCCCGAGGTTTTCCGGACAATATGTCAGCGGTGGGGAACACCGGATGTAGATCTGCTAGCATCCAGATTCAACGCAAAGGTGGACAGGTTTGTCTCTTGGACAAGGGATCCCCTAGCTTGCGGCTCGGATGCCCTAGTGTTCCCTTGGGATCAGTTCAAGCTGATATATGCATTCCCACCGCCACAATTGTTACCTCGATTACTCCTCAGAATCAGGGTAGAAAAGAAACCAGTGATTCTGGTGGCTCCAGCGTGGCCCCGAAGAGCATGGTACGCGGAGATTGTAAAAATGTCTGTGGGGAGTCCTTGGACCCTCCCACATCGTCCGGACCTGCTTTCGCAAGGACCGATATACCACCCCTCCTTACCAGCCCTAGGTTTGACGGCCTGGCTATTGAAGCCCACATTCTAAAAAAGAGAGGTCTCTCTAATCCTGTGGTATTTACCATGATCAATGCCAGGAAGCCGGTAGCCAGGCAGATCTACTATAGAATCTGGAAGGCGTACATCGCCTGGTGTGAGGCCAAGAAATGGCATCCACGTAAGTACGTAATAGGTAGGATTCTGGACTTCCTACAGTGGGCTGTAGATAGGAAGCTTGCCTTGAGTACTATCAAGGGTCAGATTTCGGCCTTGTCAATATTTTTTCAGAGGCCCTTGGCTTCGCATTCACTAGTCAAAGCCTTTATACAAGGAGTGATGCGTATTAGCCCTCCGGTTAATATTCCCATATGTCCATGGGACTTAAACCTGGTTCTGTCGGTTCTACAGAAACAACCATTTGAACCATTACAGCATATTTCCCTGGTTCTTCTCACCAGGAAATTGATTTTTCTAGTAGCCATTTGTTCGGCTAAAAGAGTGTCAGAATTAGCCGCTATGTCCTGTAGGACATATCTGGTTATCCATAAGGACAGAGTAGTGTTACGTCCTCATCCAGCCTTTCCTTCTAAGGTGGCATCGAGGTTTCATTTGAACCAAGATGTGGTTCTTCCTTCTTTTTTCCCCAAACCTAGTTCAGTAGAGGAAAAATTATTACATTCTTTGGATGTAGTAAGAGCAGTTAAAGCTTATCTAAAAGCCACTGCTCAGATTCGCAGAACGGATACTTTGTTTATTCTGCCGGAAGGCCCCAGAAAGGGTCAGGCAGCGTCAAAATCTACGTTAGCCAAGTGGATTCGACAGGTCATTATGCAAGCCTATGGCTTGAGAAGGAGACCGCCTCCGTTCAAAGTTAGGGCGCACTCCACGAGAGCAGTTGGAACTTCATGGGCAGTGCATCACCAGGCCTCCCTGGCTCAAATCTGTAAGGCCGCAACATGGTCTTCAGTACACATGTTTACTAGGTTCTACCAGGTGGACGTTAGAAGTCAGGAGGATGTCGCCTTTTGGGCGCAGTGTGTTGCAGGCCGCAAAAGATCCTCATGTCTGATAGCGCTCAGCTTATGTATGGTGTATTCCCCCCCTCATTGGGCATTGCTTTAGGACATCCCACATAGTAATGACTATGCCGCTCTGTGTCCCGTGATGTACGAGAAAGAAAATAGGATTTTTATAACAGCTTACCTGTAAAATCCTTTTCTTTATCGTACACCACGGGACACAGAGCTAGTCATTACATAATGGGTTAAGGGTCACCAGCGGTGATTGGACACTGGCACAACCAATGGAAGACAGTTCCCCTCCATATAACCCCTCCCATCAGGGAAGTACCTCAGTTTTTTCGCCAGTGTCGAAAGGTGTTGGACGCGTTAGGAGGTGCTAAAGGAAAGCTCTACCAAAGAGACCCTCTGGGGGTAAAAGAGCTATGCTTTCGGATCCATCCAAGACGCCTACAAATGAGCTGAATCTGGATGGGATCCGGGCCTCATCCATGAGGCGTCGCCTGTAATGTCTCTCTTCGGAGGACTGGGCTCTAGGATCCAGCACTTTCGCTATTTCGCTATAAAGTCCTGGTAAGAGTCTTGTACAAGGCCCAGGGGAGAGGTATCCTTTAAATAGGAACCCATATCCCTGAAGGTTGGCACACATAGCCCACCGTGAAGGGTGAAGTTTGGTATCTGTCTGAAATCTTTCAGCAGAAAAACCTGCGGCGTGGATAAGGTGAGATTAGAAGGTCCATAACTAGGTTGGGACCTTTTTCAAAAAGTGGATGTCTTCTTTTTTTCCACCACTGGGGGGAGTAAAGAGCTGAATATACTCACCTCACTCTGTTCAGTGTCGGCTTCGGCGAAGTACACTGCTCGTCACCTCCGCTGCTGAGCTTGCTGGGGCACCCCGATCCTCCTTTCGGTGGCCGACCAGACACCTGCAGATGCAGGTAAGTGGGAAAAAGGGCTGATGAGAGTCCTCTCTCACTATGGCCACCGCCATAGCGCTAAGGGCCGCGCGCGCGCTTTATCGGAGGGGGGGGCGAAGGCGTGCGCGGGCACGTGGCGCGCGCAGGCACAGAAACGGCGCCAAATTTAAAAGACTGTCAGTGTGAGAAGCACTGCAGCAGCAAGCAAGCTCGTTAGTTCTCTTATTCCTGGCAGAGAAACACAGCAGCTATACAGGGACGTAAGACTCCATGTGGTTGGATTGGGTACTTCCTAGAAGACATCCATGTTATGCATAGTTATGTGTTAAAAGTTGCATACTTAATGTATTTGCTAAACTAAACACGGTAGTATATGCATTTAGGTACCTTGTATTTTGTCCAAACAGTAAAGCTTCCAGGGGAAGTAATACGGACAAAAAGAGATAAGAAAGCACCACCGCCTGAGAGGAGGCTCTAACTGTGCTGACTCGGTACCTTTCTCTCCTGTGTTGCTAAATGCACCTGTTCAGGATGAGCCATTACCTCTGTCAGGTATGGCGGCTTCCCCAGTGAAGCCTGGGCCTGTATATGTCACTGAGGACACTTTATCAGCTGCCCTAAACAATCTGGAGGAAAAAATTGCTACCTTAATCGCTAAGTCCTCTAAAAAGGGACAATAAGCGAAGCAGGTCTCTTCCAGTATTGGACCTCCCTTCAGAAGTACCTGAGGGAGGAGGATGAGGAGGAGGAGGCTACATCAGCAGAGGATGAGGAGCCAGATTTTAAAGTCACAGGTACAATGCTATAGCAGTGCATTTAAGTTAACCTCTGCGGAGGTAACGGAATTACCTGTCTCCTCCCTAGGGTCATTAAGATCCCTGCAAGGTGCATGCTCCTTCCCGGTTCATCCGTTACTAGAGGATCTAATATACGCAAACTGGCAACATCCAGATAAGCGTTTCTCACCTCCAAAAAGGTTTAACATTCTTTATCCTATGGGGGAAATTTTTTTTTTTAAGAAATGGAGCCTGCCTGCGGTAGTTGCGGCTATTTCTTCTGTAAATAAAAACCTGACATGTCCGGTGGATAATGTACAAGGGTTTAAAAGATCCTTCTGAGAGGAAGTTGAAATCCTCCTTCCTTTTGGCCGGCTCAATTACCCAACCTGCAGTAGCAGCAGTCGGTATGTGTCAGGTCATCAGCCAACAGGTAAAGCAGGGGCTGAAGGAACTGCCTTCAGAGCAGGCTAGAAATTGGGAAAATTTGCCTAAAGCCTTATGCTTCACAGTGGATGCCATGAGAGATTCTATCATACAGGCATCACGCCTTACACTCCAGCTGGTACAGATGCGCAGAGTACTTTGGCTTAAGCATTGGTCAGCGGAGACCCCATGCAAAAAGCTGTTGGCAAGTTCCCGTTCCATGGCGAACGCCTATTTGGGGAAGATTTAGAAAAATATATACAGAAGATCAAGTGGTAAAACGACTTTTACCTGAGAGAAAGAAAAACAAGAGATCTTGTTTTAAACGCTCTCTCCCCAGCTCCCGGGAAATCTGACTCCAACCAGTGGCGGCGGCCTGTTTTAGCCGCCCACAAAAGCCAAGGGGCAAGCTCAGAAGAACAAGAAGCCGTGGGGTGCAAGAGCTAATAAGCAAGCCCCAAAGCCTCTCAGTGAAGGGGCGCCCCCGCTCGGCCGAGTGGGAGGAAGGCTTTGTCAGTTCTGAGCAACTTGGTGGTCAGAAATCCAGGACAATTGGGTAGTATCCACAATATCCTCAGGGTACAAACTGGAATTTCGAGAGATCCCATCTTCTCAATTCCGAGGTTCAAGACTCTCCAAGGATCCACAAAAAAGAGAATCCTTTTTCAAAGGTTTGAATCACTTAATGGCTCAAGGGGTAGTTACAGACGTACCCCAAAAAGAGCGAGGTTCAGGTTTTTACTCAAACCTCTTTGTGATTCCAAAGCCAAATGGAGATGTCAGACCCATCCTGGATCTAAAATCCCTAAATCGGGTCCTGAACGATCGCCATTTTCGAATGGAAACGATCCGATCCGTGGCCGCCACTTTAAAGGGCGGAAAATTCATGGCGCCCATAGATATCAAGGACGCACATTTACACATACCCATCCTCCCCGCTCACCAAAGATTCCTAAGGTTTGCGGTAGAAGATCGCCACTTTCAATTTGTGGCTCTGCCGTTTGGTGTAGCCACCGCGCCCATAGTATTCACAAAGGTGCTAGCTCCTCTGTTAGCAAACCTAAGAACACGGGGCAGTGCGGTAACAGCCTATCTGGACGATCTACTAGTAATAGATCAGTCAAAGGAGGGATTGGGTCACGCTGTACACACTACAGTAGGATACCTGGAGCATTTAGGATGGATTATAAATTTACAAAAATCCTCTCTCCAGGCCCAAAGAAGGATAGTGTACCTGGGCATGATCATAGATACAGCCCAAAACAGGGTATACCTGCCAGAACCGAAGATACAGTCTCTGAAAGACCTGATCCACAAGGTCAAAGCAAACAAGAGGCCGTCTATTCGCCTTTGCATGAGACTATTGGGAAAGATGGTAGCCTCCTTCGAGGCGGTCCTTTACGCCCAGTTTCATTCGAGACTACTTCAAGGCAATATTTTAGCTTCCTGGAACAGGAAGAGCCAAGCTCTGGATATACCCATGCGCCTGTCCTCACAAGTACGCCACAGCTTCGATTGGTGGCTAGAAGCCAAGAATTTACGGAAGGGAAAGTCCTTCCTCCCAGTGGCCTGGAAGGTGGTATCTACAGATGCCAGCCTATCGGGCTGGGGTGCAGTATTCGAGGAGGCTTCTACCCAGGGACCTGGGCCAAGACTCAGGGGATCCTGCCCATCAATGTGCTAGAGATCCGGGCGGTATATCTAGCCCTCAAAACCTGGACATACAGGTTACAGGGCTACCCAGTTCGGGTTCAATCCGACAATGCTACTGCAGTAGCTTACATCAATCACCAAGGAGGCACCCGCAGTCGGGCAGCCCAAAGAGAGGTGAACCGGATCTTGGCATGGGCAGAAGAGCATGTACCTTGCCTTTCTGCAATCTTCATGCCAGGGATAGAAAATTGGCAAGCAGACTACCTGAGTCGTCAGCAGCTGCTACCAGGAGAGTGGTCTCTTCACCTCGAGATCTTTCAGGCCATATGTCTGAGATGGGGAAACCCAGATGTAGACCTGCTAGCTGCCAGGTTCAACAAGAAATTGGACAACTTTGTGTCCAGAACGAGAGATCCTCTAGCCTACGGGACAGACGCTCTAATAATACAGACGCGCTAATAACTCCATGGAATCAGTTCTCACTGATCTAGGCATTCCCTCCGATCCCTCTTCTACAAAGACTGCTTCGCAGGATCAAGGAGGAGGGAATACCAGTAATCCTAGTGGCCCCAAACTGGCCCAGGAGGCCTTGGTACGCCGAGATTGTAAAAACGGCGATAGGAAGGCCCTGGAAGTTTCCACTCCGACACGACCTGCTGTCACAGGGCCAGTATTCCACCCTTCCTTACAAAGGCTAAAGTTGACGGCCTGGCTGCTGAGACCCACATTTTTTAAAAAAGAGAGGGGTCTCTGGTCCGGCTCTTTCTACGCTCATTAATGCTAGAAAGCCAGCCTCCAGACTCCTCTATCAGAGAGTCTGGAGAGCATAAGTTTCCTGGTGTGAATCCAGATGTTGGAATCCTCAGAAGTATGAAATAAGTAGGATTCTTGCTTTTTGCCAGTTAGGAGTGGATATGAATTTAGCCCTTAGCACCATCAAAGGGCAAATATCGGCTCTATCAGTCTTCTTTCAGAGACCATTGGCATCTCACTCCCTAGTTCGGACATTCATTAAGGGGGTACTGAGGATAAATCCTCCAGTTAGGACTCCCTTGTGTCCATGGGATTTGAATTTGGTATTGTCAGTGTTGCAAAAGCAACCTTTTGAACCTATTCGCCATATTCCTTTAATTATATTAAGTAGGAAGTTGGCCTTTCTGATTGCTATAGCTTCTGCTAGGAGAAGTATCAGAGCTAGCAGCTCTTTCTTGTAAAGAGCCTTATCTAATTTGTCACAAGGACAAAATCGTACTACGACCCCATCCGGCTTTTCTACCTAAGGTGGTGTCGGCTTTTCACTTGAATCAAGACATTGTTCTGCCTTCCTTTTTTCCAAACCCGCGGACGGCGGGGGAAAAATTACTACACTCTCTAGATCCAGTGAGAGCGGTAAAGGTGTATCTGCAAGCAACCACTCAGATACGTAAAACAGATGTTTTGTTTATTTTACCAGATGGGCCCAAGAAGGGCCAAGCGGTATCAAAATCCACCATTTCCAGGTGGATTAGACAAGTAATTATTCAAGCTTATGGTTAAAAAACAGGACTCCTCCTTTTCCTGTTAAGGCGCACTCTACCAGGGCGATAGGTGCTTCATGGGCAGTGCACCACCAGGCTTCGATGGCTCAGATCTGTAAAGCTGCAACTTGGTCTTCAGTCCATACATTTTCCAAATTCTATCAAATAGATGTGAAAGGACATGAGGATTCCGCCTTTGGGCGAAGTGTGCTGCAGGCAGCAGTATAGGGCTTCTGGTCCGCAAGCGGCCTGTTTTGATCTGTGTCTCCCCCCCTTCATATGAGCATTGCTCTGGGACGTCCCATTATGTAATGACTAGCTCTGTGTCCCGTGGTGTACGATAAAGAAAATAGGATTTTTATAACAGCTTACCTGTAAAATCCTTTTCTTGGAGTACACCACGGGACACAGAGGTCCCCCCCTTCTTATGGGAACCTTACTGCTTTGCTACAAAACTGAGGTACTTCCCTGATGGGAGGGGTTATTTGGAGGGGAACTGTCTTCCATTGGTTGTGCCAGTGTCCAATCACCGCTGGTGACCCTTAACCCATTATGTAATGACTAGCTCTGTGTCCCGTGGTGTACTCCAAGAAAAGGATTTTACAGGTAAGCTGTTATAAAAATCCTATTTTCTTGGAGTACATCACGGGACACAGAGCTCCCACCCCTCTTTTGGGGACACTTATTGCTTTGCTACAAAACTGAGGTGCTCCCGGATGGGAGGGGCTTATATAGGGGAGGGTACTTCCGGTTTGGAAGTTGCCAGTGCCAGCACCTGAAGGTAAACTATATAACCCACATAGTAATGACTATGCCGCTCTGTGTCCCGTGATGTACTCCAAGAAAAGGATTTTACAGGTAAGCTGTTATAAAAATCCTATTTTTTCACCCAATCCCGGAACGCTGCACAGCGCCGATCCGAATCCAAGATGGCGCCTCCGTCCCCGGCCCGCTCTGAGCCATCCCTGCACTCTCAGGTGAGCACACACACAATAGCCATCCCCTCCCTGAGGAAACTGACTTTATGCTCACCAGAAGCCGCTCTAATGCCTCCCTGGGCTCTGGTGAGGGCTGGGACATGGAGGCACAGATCCGTTCCCTGCACAGCTATGTCAGGTCCCTGCCCACTAAAGCAGACTTTGAACACTATGTTAACAGGATAGAGAAATCCTACAAGAAAGAGATCTCTGACCTCAAGAAAGATGTGGGTGCACGCTTTGAGGACATAGATGCTGCCACTGACAGTCTTAGCGCCACAGTACAGTCGCATGAGAAGATCCTTAACGCACATACCGTTATGATGCATCAGCTTGCGTACCAGCAGGATGACATCGAAAACCGTAATCGTCGCAATAATATGCGCATCCGCGGAATCCCCGGGTCTGTGGATGACAAAAATCTACCTGCGGCGGTGACCGCCATCTTTAATCAATTGTTGCAGCGCCCTAAAGATGACCCCATTGAGCTAGACCGGGTCCACAGAACGTCCGGTCCGCGGACCCCGGACCCCTCCTTTATCCGAGACACCCTGTGCCGCGTGCATTTCTACAAAATCAAGGAGGACATTATGAGAGCTGCTAGCTCGCAGGACACCATACGTTTTAACGATACCCCCGTGATGCTTCTCCCAGACCTGTCCCGCCAGACATTGACAATGAGAAAAGCACTGAAGCCGCTCACGCAGCTCCTACAGTCGAAGCAGATGAAATACCAATGACGGTTCCCGTTCCATCTACGAGTCCATCATGGGGGTAAAACCGCCATCTTTCGCACGCTTGGAGACCTGCCGTCCTTCCTCAGCACACTGGGACTCCCACAGGACGCAAGCTGTACTCCAGGCCCCCGCCTCAACGAGACTCGGCCGATTGAAATTGCCCTGTTTGAATTTGATACTCCCCTTGTTTTGCTTTTTCAGGGTCCCCCCCCCTGAGATGACACAGGGCGGGAGCGGACGAGTCGCTATTGCAGTCTGCCTCCCCTGTACCTGGGTTACTGCCATTGTTTTCTAAGACCTATTCTGCCGCCCTCATCCAGTTACTGTTTTTTTCACGTGGTTGATTCACCCTAAGACTTGTACTGTTCTAGTGGTTTTCTCCCTGTTAACCCCATTGTGTTTCCCACAGGTTGCTCATATTCTTTGGCCCAGGACACAGACCTCTTGTTATGCATTAACTAATAACTACCCTTTGCAACCTAGATGTGCATGTTTCTCTTTTGCAGTCACCTCCCACCTGTGTATTTTATACTGTATTACCACTACGCCATGGTATGTGTTTGCCTATACCTCGAGTTTCCTTACACATGTTTTTGACCAATTTCATGTAGCACTGTTTTCACGCCATGGTTCCCGTACATTGGTCCTGTTTAGTGTTCGATTTTCCGTGGAGCTGGGATCCGGGAAGCTACCCCGCCCGGCGAATTCCCACTGCACCCCCCCCCCTCCTGACGGGGTTTTTCTTTTTATCAGTGTCACTATGGACACTGACTGGTATATGGTTATATGCCATGCTATGAGAATTTTTTTTCTCTCACCTGCAGTCCTTTGGAACCACCTTGTGGCCTTTTTTGTTATTGTTCGATTTTTTCTATTGAACTTGATATGTTGGTCATCTTCCTCACTGGCCCTCTTTGAATATTTTTTGATGTTTCTGTTACTCTTCACGGGAGGTGGGGACGATGACCGTAATGATACCAAGTGTTACTATGTTCCCCTGATCCTGCTGATTTATGCCACCCCCCCTTCTTCCCTCCTGTCTACTCCCCTCATTTTTCTCTCTTACTCTCTTACCTCTCTTCTTTCTCTCTCTTTTTCTGGGCCTTCTGTGGCACTGTCCTCCTCCCCATGAGCTGCTGACCTATGACATGTCTACTTTATCTAACTACTCCCCCTATCCCCACCCCCCATACCTGAATATGTCATGGCTACTGTTTGCCCGATAGCTTTGGCATCTTTTAATTGTAGGGGGTTTAACACACCAGAGAAGCGAAGCCAGATTCTTTACCACTTTCATAAAAAGCGCTCTAACATTTTATTGCTACAGGAAACGCATTTCCGTGCAGATTCCGTACCTGCACTACGCAACAGGTACTACCCACATTGGTACCATAGTACTAACCCCCTAGCCAAATCTAAGGGAGTATCCATTGCCTTCCATAAATCATTTAAACCTGAGGTCCTAGACTCCCTTGTTGATGTCAATGGCCGATTCATCTTTCTCAAGCTGAAACTAAACAGTTTTCTCTTCACAGTGGCCAACATTTATGTACCGAATGTGGATCAGGCTCGGTTCCTCTCGTCGGTTCTCACCAGACTTTCCTCATTCGGGGGCCCATGCTTCATCATTGGTGGGGATCTCAACATCGTCATGTCCCCGTCTGCAGACTCTTCCTCGGGTAAGTCCTCTGTTCCACACTCTACATTCGCACGCATCAAGGCCCTACTACATTCCTCCCACCTAGTGGATGTTTGGCGTGTCCAACATCCCACGGACAGAGATTATAGCCATTACTCAGCTGCACACAATTCATATAGCAGACTCGACCACTTCCTAATATCCCAATCATTAGATTCGCCCATTCAAGCGACGCTGGGTCACCTGCTTTGGTCTGACCACGCACCGATTTACCTGACCCTTTCACGTCCCCCAGCCTTCCGTAGAGGCACACAATAGAGACTTAATGACAATTTGCTACGGGACTCCGTCTGTGTGGCGGAAATCTCTAAGGCCAGCCGGAACTTTATTTCAGACCACTCCGCAGATACTACCTCTCCTCCCAATCAGTGGGAGGCCCTGAAATGCGTGGTCCGTGGCGTATTTATACAGCACGGCTCACGTCTCAAAAAGACACGTACGGATGACATCCGCCGTCTCCTCTCTACTATAGCGGAACTTGAACCTGTCCACAAACAAAACTTAGACCCCGCCATTTTTGTCAGACTGTCGAACGCTCGCAGAGACCTACTTCAGCTACTAGACGCACATTCCTTAATAGCCCGGGATAGGGCACGCAATTACCACTATTCATTAGCAAATAAATGCCGCAAACACCTGGCTAGGGTCCTCCATCCTAGACCTCCCCGATACTCCATTCCCTTTATTACACATTCTGATCAAACTAAGACGTTTAACACGGACAGCATATCTTCTGCCTTCCGGGACTACTACTCCAGACTCTACAACCTACAACCCGCTTCCTTACCTGCACGCACCACCCCCACGACTGACGACATGCAAGATTATATTATGGAGACGGCGTTACCCTCCATTGCCTCACCAGAGGTTGAGGAACTAGACAGGCCCATGGTCACGGCTGAATTTATGGGCGCCATCAGAGACTTGAAGATTGGTAAATGCCCGGGCCTGGATGGGTACACTCCCCATTCTTATAAAACTTTTGCTCCCCTATTGGCCCCACTTTTGGCGAAGACGTTCAATGCCATAGATGAATCCAACCCACCTCCTAAAAGCTTACTGTCCGCCAACATCTCCGTCATTCCCAAACAGGGCAAGGATCCATCTCAATGTAGCAGTTACCGGCCGATATCTCTGCTCAATGTCGACCTGAAACTGTTTGCAAAGGTATTGGCCAATCGCTTATCCCCTCTACTCCCAGGAGTAATCCATAATGACCAAGTGGGATTCGTCCCGGGCCGTGAGGCGCGGGACAACACCAGCAAGACTATTCACCTAATCTCTCTTATTCGGCGCAAAGGTCTAAAAGCCTGCCTCCTCTCTTTTGACGCTGAGAAAGCGTTCGATCGGGTCAACTGGAGATTTCTTCAGCTCTCACTAGAACAGTTAGGCTTGGGCACGACCTTTATCTCTAAGGTACTGTCTCTTTACTCCCATCCCTCGGCCTTGGTCCTAGTCAATAGCACCGCCTCCGAGCCGTTTGATATCTTCAACGGTACCCGACAGGGCTGCCCGCTTTCCCCCCTCTTATTTGTCATTGTTATAGAACACCTAGCCTGCACCATTAGACAAAATACCTCTATACACGGTATCCAAACACCCTCCTCTCATTACAAATTGTCCCTCTATGCCGATGATCTCCTGGTCTACATACAACACCCCCATATTTCCTTGCCATCCCTTTTCTCAGAATTCCATCGCTTTGGCTCGTTCAGCAATTTCAAACTTAACATTTCTAAGACTGAAGCTCTCAATATCTCCCTTCCCCCCACCACGATGTCTGTACTCAGGGCGAACTTCTCTTTCCAGTGGCAGACGAAGGGTGTTTTGTACCCAGGGGTCATCATACCTTCTGACCTCTCCAATCTCTTTTCTTTAAACTATGTTCCCTTACTCTCCCGTCTGCAGAAGGACCTGGGGGAATGGGGGGGGGGGGGTCTTCTTTACCATGGTTTGGACGAATCAATACCCTGAAAATGGACACCCTACCCAAACTTCTGTATCTACTGCAAACTGTTCCTATCCTGGTCCCCAAATCTTTCTTTGCCTCTCTACGCTCCCTCGCTGTTAGATTTATGTGGAACCGGAGGTTACCTAGAGTGAGGGGTAATTTGCTCACCCGCCCAAAAATGCAGGGTGGAGCGGGCCTCCCTGACTTTGAGTCCTATTATAAGGCCGCCCACGTAGCGCGCATCCTTGAATGGTTCCCTCGTCCCTTCTTAAAGGCCTCTGTCGCCATAGAACAGGATTTAGCTCCCGTAGATCTACGAGCATTACTATGGGGATACAAAAATGAACTCACTCGTATTCCCTCTTGCTCCCCTCTGACATTGGCCTCTCTGATTGTGGTATTATAGGGGACTGAATTCCACTCTATCCTCCGAACCCTCACCATTGTCTCCCCTATTTGATAATCCCGCCTTCCCCCAGGGTGTAGGGGCAGCGACGATAGGCCCCTACAAGAGGACTGACTGGCCCCAAGCGCACTCCTTTGTACACCCGACACAAGGGACACCTGTGACATCAACCGGACCTTGCGATTGGCTCACTACACTACACTTGTCTACTCTCCCGAAACATTTACATTCTTCATCCCAAATACATCGACCTAGAACTGAGTTTGAACGGCTATGTTCCCTCTCGAAGACGCCCAGACACCTTCTCTCGTCCATATATTGCCTCTTACAAACCCTTACGCACACTGATCTCCTTCTTACACCAGGCTGTGGTCTGCAGACTTAGGTGAGGACATTCCGCGACCTGATTGGCAGACCTCGTTCCATTTTACCCATAAGTCCACAATTTCCTGTTACTCCCAAGAAAAAAACTACAGGATACTGTCAAGGTGGTACAGAGACCCCTCCAGACTACATAAGAATTTTCCGTCCACCTCAGCGTCTTGCTGGCGTTGTTCTGCTGCTACGGGGACCTACTTCCATGTCTGGTGGGAATGCGAGAGGATCCGCCCCTTCTGGAATCAGGTATTTGATTGTTATAACACACTGTACGATGAATCTTTGACTCCCTCCCCTAAGATTGCCCTTCTCTCTATACTCCCGGGATCGATCACCTCACAGAAACAGAATCTACTCCGTTTCTTTATGTCATCGGCCAGACAGCTCATCCCATCCTATTGGAAAACAACCACCATTTCTCCCTTGTCACATTGGGTCTCGATTATGAACGACACTATGAGAATGGAGGAAATGCTGGCCCTTGACAACGACACCTTTGACAAATATAAATTATTGTGGCTCATCTGGCTTCGCTTCTCCTCCTCCGATACTCTCATGAATATGTTGACTGCTCCGACGTGATCATTCTTACACGTTACGTGCCACTGAAATGATCTGGGCTTCCACTTTAGAGTCCCCCCCCACCCCACAACACCATCATCCTTCCAGGACGGTCTCCTCAGCAGCTCTTAAACTTTTCTTTACTCTCTCCCCTCCCATTTCTCTACTGTCTGTCTCTTCTCTTCCTCCTTTTCCGTCTTTTCCTCGCCTCTCTGTTCCTTCCTACCCTACCCCACCCCCATCACCTGATCCACTAATTCCAAATTTATTTTTATTTTTATTTTTATTGTTTCACCCTACCCTTTCCTTTTGTTTTTGCCATCCCCTCCTTATACGGCATCTGGTGGTTATAATCTTACCATAATTGACGAGGCTATTTTAGCCAACTCTACCTTGTTGATTTACGGTCATTGTTGTTATCACTGTTATACGTGGCAGTGTGAGCTCAGCTGTGGGCGATAGCCATTTTGCTGACTCATCACGCCGATTCACCCGTAAATGTCTTCGGTTTGTAACCTTGCATATTGTTTTAATGTATACTCTGTTAAAATACCAATAAATATATTTTCAACCCTAAATCAATGGGCTCCCATAGGGATCCAATGATTTTTGAATAGAGGCAGAGAATCGCCTGACAAGGCTTAACGCTCTGTATACAGTGTTAAACCGCTTTTACCGGCGTCTGGTGTTTTTACAGCTCTAGCGCTGGAGCCTCAGAATGTGCTGGTCCTGGGGATGTTTTTGGAGCTTAAAAACGCCTATGCTACTTACAGCTCTTTAACCACTTGACGACCACCTCACGACGATATACGTTGGCAGAAGGGCACGGGCAGGCAGAATAACGTGTATATATACGTTACCGCCCACCCGCGGTACCGAGGCAGTCGTCTTCGTTGCTGGAGCGATCCGTCCTGATGGAGAGGCCACGGATTCATGGCTCCCCCCTCGCGATTGCTTCTGACGAATAAGAAGCTTCCCCTGCCAGGTAGGAGGAAATGAGGTCATCCTTCCTCGTGCAGCTTTTTCGTTCGGGGGCCGAGGAGAGAAGACGACTAATAGTGAGCTGCACAACACTACACTAACACCAGTACACATAGGCACACAAATCACCCCCCCCAGTTAACCCCTGCACTCCCTGTCAGTGTCACCAATTGCGGTGTATATATATATTTTTTTTTACTGATCACTGCACTTTGGTGACATTTGTGACTTATAAGTGTTAAGGCAGTTGGTATTAGGACCCCTTAGGTCTAGGGTACCCCCCTAAACCCCCTAATAAAGGTTTAACCCCTTGATCGCCCCACAGTTAACCCTTTCACCCCCTGTCGCCAGTGTCACTAAGCAATCTTTTTCCTGATCGCCGTATTGGTGTCATGGGTGACGCTAGTTAACCAGTTAGTTATTTAGGTTCACTGTCAGGTTTTTATAGCGTCAGGTACCCCTATATATTACCTAATAAAGGTTTTAACCCCCTGATTGTCCCCTAGTTAACCCTTTAATCCCCTGTCACCAGTGATCACCTTACGTGTTACGGGTGACACTGGTTAGTTTGTTTTTTAGTGTCGGATAGGGTCTGCGTCGCCCCAGGCAGTGTCAGATTAATGCCAGTAGCGCTAACACCCACGCACGCAGCATACACCTCCCTTAGTAGTATAGTATCTAAACGGATCAATGTCTGATCAGATCTATACTAGCGTCCCCAGGAGTTTAGGGTTCCCAAAAATGCAGTGTTAGCGGGATCAGCCCAGATGCTGGCAGGCCATAGGAAAAGAAGGGGGGACGAGAGCGCCCCCCCTCCTGAACCGTACCAGGCCGCATGCCCTCAACATGGGGGGTTTGGTGCTTTGGGGCAGGGGGGCGACCTGCGGCCCCCCCACCCCAAAGCACCCTGCCCCCAATTTCAATAAAAAAAACGCTACACAGGTTTTTAAAGTAATTTATTACACAGCTCCGGGGGTCTTCTTCCGACTCCGGGGGTTTTCTCCCGACTTCGTCCAGGTGGCCACATGCTCCCATGACGTCAGTCACATGCTCCGGGGCCACCCAAAACATGTGACTGGGACATCATGAGAGACCTATATAAATCGTTGCGGACCGCACACCCGGCATTACAGCGGGAGGAAGCGACGAGTGAACATCGAGGAGGAGAAGAGGGAAGAAGGCGACGAAGACCAGGCCCCCGCTAGCAAAAGAGCTGTAAGAACATAGCGAAGGCGCCCGGCAGAAGGCAGAAAGAACCGGTGAGCAGAAGAAGAGACCCCCGGAGTCGGGAGAAGACCCCCGGAGCTGTGTAATAAATTACTTTAAAAACCTGTGTATTGTTTTTTTTTTTTTTCCACCAGGTGAATGGGTAGGGGTACGATGTACCCCATACTCATGCACATAGGGTGGGGGGCCGGGATCTGGTGGCCCCCTTATTAAAGGGGGCTCCTGGATTCCCATAAGCCCCCCGCCCGCAGACCTCGACAACCAACGGCCAGGGTTGTCGGGAAGAGGCCCTTGTCCCCATCAACATGGGGGCAGGGTGCTTTGGGGTGGTGGGGGGCCCGCAGGTCGCCCCCCTGCCCCAAAGCACCAAACCCCCCATGTTGAGGGCATGTGGCCTGGTACAGTTCAGGAGGGGCGGCGCTCTCTCGTCCCCCCCCTCTTTTCCTGCCAGGTTGCGTGCTCGGATAAGGGTCTGGTTTGGATTTTGAGGGGGATTCTCACGCCGTTTTTTCGGCTTAGGGGGTTCCCCTTAAAATCCATACCATACTGAAGGGCCTGGTATGTTCCTGGAGGGGAACCCATGCCGGTTTTTTATTAAAAATTTGACGTGGAGTTCCCGCTCAGGATTCATACCAAACACAGAGCCTGGTATTGGCGGGAATCCACGTCGGATCTCCGTCCACTGGCCTCAATGTCAGCAATGTGTGTCGCTCATTGCGAAAGGAAAAACCAAAATTTTTCCTTTCCTGATGACGAGCCAGCTCGGCGCTGGCTCTCGCGACGGGGCTCATATGGTGTCAATCTCGCCGCTATATTGGCGAGATTGACACAAGGTCGCGGACACCTACTGTATGCCCAACAAGGACCAGCAACGTTTAGGTATCATCTTGGTATCATTCTTCTCAGCCAGCGGTCGGCTGTTCGGCTTTCATGTAAAAGCAATCCTAGCGGCTAATTCGTCTCTAGACTGCTTTTACAAGCAGTGGGAGTGAATGTCCCCCCCCCCCACCATCTTCCATGGCTTTTTCTTGCTCTCTTGTCCCAACAGGGAACCTGAGAATGCAGGCAGCCGGTGGTTCCGATAGCTGACCATAGAGCTGATCGGAGACCAGAACGGCTGCAATCATCTCTATGGTCTAAGAAACCGGAAGCTACGAGCATTTCATGACTTAGATTTTGCCGGATATAAACAGCGCCATTGGGAAAGCATTTTATCACACCGATCTTGGTGTGGTCAGATGCTTTGAGGGCAGAGGAGAGATCTAGGGTCTAATAGACCCCAGTTTTTTCAAAAAAGAGTACCTGTCACTACCTATTGTTATCATAGGGGATATTTACATTCCCTGAGATAACAATAAAAATGGGGAAAGTTTAAAAAAAAAAAAAAAAAGCACCCCTGTCCCCCCCCTGCTCTTGCGCAAAGGCGAACGCAAGCGTTGGTCTGGCATCATATGTAAACAGCAATTGCACCATGCATGTGAGGTATCACCGCGAAGGTCAGATCGAGGGCAGTTATTTTAGCAGTAGACCTCCTCTGTAAATCTAAAGTGGTAAAACCTGTAAAGGCTTTTAAAAATGCATGTAGTTTGTCGCCGCTGCACATTTGTGCGCAATTTTAAAGCATGTGTTGTTTGGTATCCATGTACTCGGCCTAAGATCATCTTTTTTATTTCATCAAACATTTGGGCAATATAGTGTGTTTTAGTGCATTTAAATAAGCGTGTTTTTCCCCCCAAAAAATGCGTTTTAAAAATCGCTGCGCAAATACTGTGTGGAAAAAAAATGCAACGCCCACCATTTTAATCTGTAGAGCCTTTGCTTTAAAAAAGTATATATAATGTTTGGGGGTTCAAAGTAATTTTCTTGCAAAAAATAAATATGTTTTCATGTAAACAAAGTGTCAGAAAGGGCTTTGTCTTTAAGTGCTTAGAAGAGTGGGTGATATGTGACATAAGCTTCTAAATGTTGTGCATAAAATGCCATGACAGTTCAAAACCCCCCCCAAATGACCCCATTTTGGAAAGTAGACACCCCAAGCTATTTGAGCGGCATGTCGTGTCCATGGAATATTTTATATTTTGACACAAGTTGCGGTAAAAAGACAATTTTTTTATTTTTTTTCAAAAAGTTGTCACTAAATGATATATTGCTCAAACATGCCATGGGCATATGTGGAATTACACCCCGAAATACATTCTGTTGCTTCTCCTGAGTACGGGGATACCACGTGTGTGAGATTTTTTGGGAGCCTAACTGCGTACGGGACCTCGAAAACCAAGCACCGCCTTCAGGCTTTCTGAGGGTGTAAATTTTATCAGTTTCGGAGGCCATGGAATGCCCAGATGGCACAACCCCCCCCCAATGACCCAATTTTGGAAAGTAGACACCCCAAGCTATTTGCTGAGATGTATGCTGAGTATTTTGCAGATCTCGCTTTTTGTCACAAAGTTTTAAAAAATTTAAAAAAGGAAAAAAAATTTTTTTTCTCTTTTCTTCATTTTCAAAAACAAATGAGAGCTGGAAAATACTCACCGTGCCTCTCAGCAGATTGCTTGGGGTGTCTACTTTGCAAAATGGGGTCATTTGGGGGGGGGGGGGGGTTTGTGCTATCTTTGCATTTTATGGCCTTCAAAACTGTGATGAGGAGTGAAATCAAAAATTTACGCCCTTAGAAATCCTGAAGGCGGTGATTGGTTTTCGGGGCCCCGTACGCGGCTAGGCTCCCAAAAAGTCCCACACATGTGGTATCCCCGTACTCAGGAGAAGCAGCAGAATGTATTTGGGGTGTAATTCCACATAAAACCATGGCATGTGTGAGCAATATATCACTTAGTGACAACTTTTTGTAAAAATAATGTTTTTTATATTTTTTTGTGATTATTCAATCACTTGGGACAAAAAAATTAAATATTCAATGGGCTCAACATGCCTCTCAGCAATTTCCTTGGGGTGTCTACTTTCCAAAACGGGTTCATTTGGGGGGGTTTTGTACTGCCCTGCTATTTTAGCACCTCAAGAAATTAGAAAGGCAGTCATAAACTGCAGGACAGACCGTGGCTGTGGCCTAGCTCCGACCATCCCATTACCCTCTCCCCGATTCTCTCTCCAGCGGGCCCACGTGTGACGACCTGGTAAGTACATTGGGGCACCTCCAACCAGTAGGAAGTTGATCCAGGGTTCACCCGATCGCCTTTCGGGGGGTCAGGAAGGAATTTTCCCGTGCTGTAGCAATTGGCCTCGACTCGGCTGGGGTTTTTCGCCTTCCTCTGGACCAACGGGGGAGGGGGGGGGGGGTGGCTAGGTCATATTCACCATCCCCATCACTTTTTTCTTCCCATCATGTGCAACTTTAAATACTCAGCGGACACCCTCCACAGGCTAAGGAATACTGCCTCAACACTACCAACCTCCACCAAAAAAATACGAAAAGAACAACGGCTAAGGATCAGTCGACTGGCAAAAACACAAACACCACTTCAACTACAACATTTATCATGCGCCCTGATCAACACCAGATCGGCAGTCAAGCACAGACAGGAAATTCACGACTTCATCACGCAAAACAACATAGATTGCCTCTTTATCACGGAAAGCTGGCTAACACCTGACTGTAACACCATCCTAACAGAATTAGTACCTGAGAACTACTGCATCCTAACCGAGCACAGAAAAGGACAAAGAGGAGGAGGCCTAGCAGTGATCTTCAAATCTAACCTCTCTCTCACCAAACCAACTATACAGAGCTCATTGCCGTGCATAGAGACACTCACTCTGCAACTCCAAACACCCCAGGACACTATCCACATACTGCTATGCTACAGACCGCCAGGACCAAAGACAAATCTGCTCGCACCCCTTACCGAATTCATCTCGACATATGCTTTAAAAACCAAAAACTTCTTATTACTAGGGGACTTCAACCTCTGGGCTAACTCCTCTCAAGACCCCATCGCCACCTCCTGCATCAACCAATAGGAAGAACTAGGTCTGCAGCAATTGATAAATGCCCCCAAGCATGGATCGGGTCACATTCTTGACCTCATCTTTAAACAAAATTCGGACATCAACACACTGGATAACATGCCGTTACCATGGACGGACCACCACGCTATCAAATTTAAAATTACCACCAACACCATCTCCCAAAAACCGGAACACTCAATAACATACTGGACAAGATCTCAGAAGAAATTACACTCGGAACTCTTCAAAACGACACTATCAAAAAAATAGGAACGCAAAATAACAACCACTCAACGGAACAAACACTAAACTTCTTAAACAAAGCATTACTACAAACAGCAGACATAGTCGCTCTGAGACGCAGAGCACTCATTCGCAAAAACAACTCGGGCTGGTTTGACACTCTTACGCTACTGAAGCAAGAACGCAGAAGAGCTGAAGGAGCCTGGAGAAGAAACCCAACTGAGGAAAACCACATTAACTACAAAGCACTCACTAAGAAATATCACAAAGCAATTTTCAGAGCGAAAAAGGAACATTTCTCAAACACTATTAAAAAAGCCCTAAACCGACCTCGTGAACTCTTCGAACTAGTCGCTCAGACTATGAACCCCTCCTGCCTAGAACCTCCAGCAAGCGAAACCCAAGAATTCTGCAATGAGCTATCGGATTTTTTTATTGACAAAATCGAAAACATTCGGGAAATAATTCAACAAAAAAACAACCAACCCCCACTCCGCCAAAGCAAATAGAGGAAATCAATACAAACATTATACAATTGACAAAATTTTCGCTGGTCCCGATCACCATCGACACCACCAAAAACATAATCAGAAGCCTCAGAGACTGCACATCTCCAAATGACATAATTTCTACAAAACTCCTGAAAGAATGTATCGACATTTCAGCACCCACCATAACACACCTCGTAAATCAATCATTCAAAGAAGGTATTGTTCCGAGCTCTCTCAAGCAAGGCATAATCAAACCCCTCCTAAAGAAACCCAACCTCGACCTCAAAGACCCAAACCACCACAGACCGGTAACAAGCCTCAACGCCATCTCCAAGATTATGGAGAAAGCAGTAGTACAACAGCTACAACTCCACTTGGACACTTACAAACTCTTGGATCCACTACAATCAGGCTTCCGCCCAGGTCATGGCACAGAAACAGCACTTCTTAAAGTATGGGATGACGCCCTCGAAGCAGCAGATGATGGAGAATCATGCCTTCTGGCGCTGCTGGACCTCAGTGCAGCGTTCGACACAGTAGACCACAAAACTCTACTCATTCGCCTTGAAGTAGCAGGAGTCGCTGACCCTGACCTATCCTGGTTCGTATCCTTCCTAGATAATCGTTCCCAGACAGTAAAACTAGGAGCCTTCACCTCTGAAACTCGCGCAATTTCTTGCGGAGTCCCTCAAGGATCACCCCAGTTGCCCGTGCTCGTTAACATCTACCTCCGCCCACTCCTCAAAATCATCAGCGAACAGGACCTGTGCTACCACTCATACGCTGACGACACCCAACTCTACTTTCGTATCACCAGGAAAAAAGACCAATATCACGGATTGGAAAATTGCCTCACATTGATCGATGATTGGATGACAGAGTTCCCTAAAACTCAACGGATCCAAAACAGAACTCCTTCTCCTCCACGCAAACCGAAAGACAAAAACTAAAACTTCTTGGACACTCCACACCATCCTTGGACAGACCATTACCCCAAGCACCAAAGTCAAAAGTCTTGGAGTCATCTTTGACTTGGAGATGTCGATGGATGCACAAATAGGATCAGTAGTCAGCGGATCTCACCATTTCCTCCGCCTGCTGCGTAGACTCATCCCCTTCATCCCGGAAGAGGACACAGCAGTAGTAGTTGGAACAATTATCAACTCGTGACTCGACTATGCAAACGCCCTCTACCTTGGACTACACAAATACCAGATTTCACGCCTACAAGTTGTCCAGAAGACGGCTGCCAGGCTGGTAAAAAAACCTTGGGAATCCATCACCCCGTCACTGAGGACCCTTCATTGGCTAACCGTAAAGGATCGGATCACATTCAAGACCCTCTGCCTCACGCACAAGTGCATACAAGGAAACACTCCTCAATATCTATGTGAGAAGATAAAACACTACACCCCCAATCACACTCTCCGATCAACAAACCAAAACCTCCTTCGCATCCCCAAGTCCCACTACAAAACAAAGGGAGAACGAAGATTTGCAGTCCAAGGACCACGGCTATGGAACGCGCTACCCACGGATATCCGCATGGAAGAAAACCATCGGGCCTTCAGGAAAAAAACTTAAGACCCACCTCTTCTGATGGATCAGGACGTCATTGGATGCAAAGCGCCTTGAGGCGATTTAGTTTGCATTTGTAGCGCTATACAAGTTATTCTCTCACTCACTCAAACTAAAAGCTGTGTAAATTCCAGAAAATGTACCCTAGTTTAGACGCCATAACTTTTGCACAAACCAATAAATATACGCTTATTGACTTTTTTTTTTTTTACTAAAGACATGTGGCTGAATGCATTTTGGCCTAAATGTATGACTAAAATTGAGTTAATTGAATTTTTCTTTTAACAAAAAGTAGAAAATATATCTTTTTTTTTTTCCTAAAATGTTCTGTCTTATTCCATTTTATATCACAGAAAATAAAAATCGCAGAAGCAATCAAATGCCATCAAAAGAAAGCTCTATTTGTGGGGAAAAAAGGACGCAAATTTCCTTTTGGGTCCAACATTGCATGACCATGCAATTACCAGTTAAAGCAGCGCAGTGCCAAATTGTAAAGTTCTCTTGTTTTTGGCCAGCCATATGGTCTGGGACTGAAGTGGTTTAGGTCTGTGTGCATGAGGCCATAGAATAACATGGAGAGGCGTTAAGCTGTAAAAAACACTCCTAAAAGCGTCTGTAAAAACGCCTGTGGGCATGAGGCCTTGGTTTTGAATCGCATCCCAAGGCACTTCCACAACACATGGTAAAGCTCTACAGTGCATTGCAGCATGCTGTGTTACAAAAAATACAGCAGGTGTGACTTAATGTGGTTGTTAAGCCACTGTGTTGTCTTCATATAATCCTCTGTGGTTAATAATGTTGGGTGCCCCAGTGTCTGCGTTTTATAAAAAAAAAAAAATGCAGTTCTATACCTGATTTCACAGCAGCGCTCACGTGACCGGCCACCTTTCCCCTCTCTTGATCTGACCGCTCATGTGGGAGGGACTGAATATCCCCCGCTGACGTCTGTCGGGAGGAGAGAGGTGGGAGGTCATGTGAGCTGCATTCTGAAATGAGGTATAGAATGGCATTTTTTAATAAAACAGACACTGGGGCACCTAACATTAACCACAGAGGGTTATATGAAAATGTAAAAGTAATTTCAGCAGCCGGAGGGGAGGGGCGGCACTGTCACTAGCTGGCGGGGGGGGGGGGGAGGATAGAGGACAGAGCAGATGACGGAGGCACGTAAACTCACCAGGACGTTGGGGCTCAGCAGCCATGGTGAACCGTGGTCCATTTACAGGGGGGAGCTCAAAACCAGGCAGAATCAACCAGGTGAAAGTAAAATGGCGCAAATACAGTTCTGGCATAATGATCATAAAAATAATAATAAGTCCAAATGTCAGTAAGTGGAGTATGCACCAGCGGCAGCTACTATAAGCAGAAGCAGGCTCTGGAAGATATGAGGAAAGGAAGGTGCGCCAAACTAAGTGCAGTAATAGAGTATTTAATGTCAAATAATAAAAACAGCCAAATGGCTACTCACAAGGTGATGAATTTAATAAGGCATGTAAATGTAGAAGATTTGATAGGTCCGGTGTCATCAGTTGCAGTCCGCGGGGAGATGTGGGTCCTGGATGGAGGTAAAATTGAAGGCAGGTCTGCAGTGTCAGCAGGGAACGTCCTGGGCATCAAGGCGCTGTAGCCGTGCGTGATGTATTCCTTCTATGGTGGATGAAGGACCAGGAAGATGCGCTTCAGCGTGGAGCGCAGCGTGCCGTCGGACCGGAAATGACGTGGTACGGGGAACGGACCAATGGGATGACGCGTTTCTCAGCTTCCGCTGTTTCATCAGATCCATCCATGAAACAGCGGATGCTGAGAAACGCGTCATCCCATTGGTCCGTTCCCCGTACCACGTCATTTCCGGAAAAGGAAATTTGAGGTGATACAAGGGGCCAAATTACACAGCACAAGCAGTGTGCTGTATAAAATGCTTTATAGGAACAGCATCCATTTTATTTAATTTTTTTGGTAAGGCTTTAATATCTGTTGTGGCTAATTTGGTAGCCCATTAAATTTTGGGCTGCCTTCACGCAACACCTGTTAAAAGTGCATTACACATGCACTGGGACAGTTTGTCCTGGTGTGAATGGGCCCTTACTTTTTGTTTTGTTTTTTGTAGAAAAACATGTCCTCTGCCTTCCCTTGTAAAGAAAGACCCTTTTTCTCTGTGTTGAAGCAGTGGTCTCTCTGCAGAGTCTCCAATCAGCAAGAAGCAGGAGCTTTGCTGGTTAAATCTAGAATATTATACTTTGACTAAGCTGTTTTTATACAGGTTTTTCATAAAGTGCACCTGTCCTAAATTTTCACACTTTAGAGGGCACATCTCGGTATTACCAAACTTCCTGAAACAGTGGCCGCATCTGACTGAATGCAGTCACTATTCGCTAACCATTTTTCCTGGTTCTTCAGTAAGAAAAATTGAAATGGTCTTTTGTCATGTTGGGTGGTACTGACAGTGCCACCCACAACTCAAATTAGTGGATTCAGCAGAAATCGGCTACAGTTCATGCAATTTTTAGCCAAATTAGGTGTTTAGCAGTCTAAGGTGTTTTATTTTTATAGGCCGAGTGTAGATTTGAACATCACTTTTTTTTATTTTAAAAACATTATTTCTAATTTTCTTTAGTTTGTGATCCAACTCCTATTTCAATTTATCTTACACTTGTTTTTTATGTGACAGATAGGAAAACTTCGCAGTGAGCTGGAAGTTGTAAATGGGAACGTGAAAGTCATGTCTGAGATGTTAACTGAATTGGTTCCACAGAAAGCAAATCAGTCAGATTTAGAATTGCTGCAGGTAAGTAAAATTAATGTAGATGACTAAATTTGATGGCTTTTAGTTTTCTAAACTCTGTCAATCATAATCGGCATGTTTTTTTTCTGAAATTTCGTTTTACATTTTTTTTTTTTTTTTTTTAAACGTTTGTTGGTTTTCTGAGCAGCCACTTCTGTTTACATGCACTCCAGCGATGGCTGCATAGCATTTCTCAAGGGCAGTTTTCTGCTAGTGACAACAGTGGACAATGTATGCTTAACCTCCTCAGCAATTTGTACAAGATTGTAGTCTGAAGAGGTAAACAATCTCACTTGAGCTTGTTTTTGTTTTGTGCAGCTGGTTTAGGCATTTCTGTAAAAATCCTGGGTGGCTGTGGAGCCACCCAATCACTCTCATGTGACTCGCATGGTGTCGCTCCCCCTTGGTGGCTTCTGGGCTTTCTCCTCCTCGTAGGAGCCCAGGACCACAACAAATGATACCAGGATGGCAAGCACGGGAAGATCAAATAACATCTTTCTTTCTCGTACATCACGGGACACAGAGCGACATAGTCATTACTAATGGGTTATATAGTTACCGTCAGGTGCTGGCACTGGCAACTTCCAAAACCGGAAGTACCCTCCCCTATATAAGCCCCTCCCATCCGGGAGCACCTCAGTTTTTTGCCAGTGTCTAAGGTGTTGGCCAAGAAGAAACATGTGTTTTTCACTGAGCTTGCGTACAGGTTCTTTTGGGCCTCAGTAAGCTATTCCGGATCCGACCAAAAAAGCTTCATAGCTAAACGGTCGGTACCCGGGCCTTGCAGAGAAGAGCAAGGTTCTGCCTGTAATGCTTCTCTTAGGAGAGCTGGACCCTGGGATCCAGAGCTCTGGTCATACCCACGACCAAGATGTTTTCTGTGCAGGGTGCTATACAGGTCCAGGGGAGTGGAATCCTTGGGAACCCGGTCCCTGAAGGTTTGATTACAATGCCTGCCGTGATAGGTGAAGTTTGTGCTTTTGTGGACCAAACAAAGTCCTGCGGCGGGGAACAGGTAAGTGGGGGCCCCCAGGAACTTGGTTCTATTGGGGGACCCCCAAGCCTAATTTGTCTTTCTGTCTGTTACCTAACGGTATTCCCGCTAATATCTGTGCATGCCTGTAACTACTAAAAAAAAAATGTATTAATTTTTAATGGTGGTCAAGAAAAAAAAAAAAAAGAATGTTTTTTTATATATGTTTAGTATATTAAACTGCGGTACCTGTGTTTGTCCACTAGAGGCCGCTGTGGAATGTTTTTCTTGTCATATGGACTAGTTTCTTCTCAGAGAGCAAAGTCCAGGCAGCTGGTGAGTTCTCCTACAGGAAACTGTTTCCTCTGCCATGTTGCAGTGTTCGTCTATCCCCCGGCCTGCGGCAAAGGGGGCCCTGGCTCCTGTCCCTGGTTTCCATGTTTGAAAATTAGCGCCGAGGCGCACGTGGCCGCGCGCGTGCGCGTGCACGCGCCTCTATATATAGAGGTGGCCGGGAAAAGGGGCGGGGCCTGGGGGATGACGCTCTGTGCGCGCCGCAGCGCTTCTGCGCATGTGCGGGCGTCCCAGCAGGTTTTTAAAAAGCCACATTATTGCAGTAAGCTGGCTATGAAGTACAGAGACAGAGCTGGCAACATTTAAAGGCATACAGCAAGCGGTTGATACAGGCATCCCCTAGAAAGGCACATTAGTAGACACCAACTGTTTATTATAGCAGCATTTATGCTAGACTATTATCAGTAACTGGTGTATTTTCGGCTGGAATACCTCAGCTTTGTGGCTTAGGAATATGCCGTCTAAAAACTCCGGGACTAGAAATTCCAGGAGGAATAGGGGGTCTCCATCGGGCTCTGAGGATCTTGGGCATGCTTTGGCTGCACCAGTCTCCCCTGAAGAATCAGAGGTTAGTGACCGTAGGGCACCCCCAGGAGTACCTGGTACTGTGGCTGTCCCCAGTTCACCTGCTCCTGTGTATGTAACAGAGGAGGTTTTTTCCTCAGCTCTGGGAGGGCTGGAAGAGAGATTGTCAGCACTAATTGCTGCTTCCCTGTCACAGGAGAAAAGCGCTCGATCTCCGTCTCCTCCCTCAGAGTGCCTGTTAACAGAGCAACAGTCCCATACAGAGAACGACCTACCTGAGGGGGATCAGGATGAGGTTGATTCAGTTGTAGAGGAATCAACAGTGGAGGAGCCGTTCTCAGCATCACATGCTGAGAGGTTATGGGTGCAGTCCCTGACTAATATGGTCCGATCAGCATTTAAAATGCCACTTGCGGAGCCATCCTCCTCTTCTGTCTCCTCGTTGGGGTCGCTAAAAGCTCCCCAGACTGTTTGTTCTTTTCCGATCCATCCTTTACTGGAGGGGCTCATTTACCAGGATTGGGAGCATCCTGACAAAATATTTACTCCCCCCAAGAGATTTCCGGTGGTCTATCCTATGGAGGATAAGTTCGTCAGAAAATGGAAGGTCCCTACAGTGGACGCAGCCATCTCTTGTGTGAATAAATCACTGACATGTCCGGTGGAAAATGTCCAAATGTTCAAGGACCCAATAGATAAAAAATTGGAGTCCTTATTGAAATCTGCTTTTTCTACAGCAGGATTGGTGACACAACCAGCAGTGGCAGCTATAGGGGTCTGCCAAGCAGTGAAGGATCAGTTGAAACAGGTCTTAAGGGACGTGCCAGATCAGCAGGCTCTTGCTCTAGCTGATCTACCTAGAGCCTTATGCTTTGCGGTGGACGCTATAAAGGATTCAATCCATCAGGCCTCCCGCCTTACGCTGTCTGTAGTACATATGCGCAGGCTTCTATGGCTCAAAAACTGGTCTGCTGAAGCTCCCTGTAAAAAATTGCTGGTCAGCTTCCCATTTCATGGGGAGCGCTTATTCGGGGAAGACCTGGACAAGTATATCCAGAGAATTTCCAGCGGTAAAAGTACACTCTTGCCGGTCAAAAATAGAGTTAGAGGTCCCTCTTTTAAGAGGCCTGCTTCTCCAGTCCCTAGGACATCGGCTGTGAAACAGTTCCGACGGCCTCCCCGGTCAAATCCCGGAGGTAAAAATCAGGGACAGTTGCAGGGTAACAAGAAGCCCTGGAGCAGGAGAGGTACAAAACCTCCCCCAAAGTCAAATGCATGAAGGGTTGCCCCCACCCAATCGGGTGGGGGGAAGACTTCAGTTGTTCACAGAAACCTGGCGGGACACGATCCGAGACAGATGGGTGCTCTCCGCAGTAAATCTGGGATACAAATTGGAGTTAAAAAACTCCCCTCCTTCCCGCTTTATAAGGTCGAACGTGCCAAGGGATCCCCAGAAGAGAGGATCCCTCCTGTTGGCACTGGAACAATTATTGCTTCAAGCAGTAATTATAGAGGTCCCCCTGGAAGAATGGGGGTTCGGGTTTTACTCAAACCTCTTTACAGTTCCGAAGCCAAACGGGGACGTGAGGCCCATATTAAATCTAAAAGGGCTAAACAAATTCCTACATATCAGGACTTTCCGGATGGAGTCGATCCGATCGGTAGCCACTGCCCTACAAGGGGAGGAATGGTTAGCCTCGATCGACATCAAAGATGCGTATTTGCACATCCCCATCTTTCCAGCCCACCAAAAA
Source organism: Rana muscosa (assembly GCA_029206835.1). NCBI lineage: Eukaryota > Metazoa > Chordata > Amphibia > Anura > Ranidae > Rana > Rana muscosa. The sequence continues at coordinate 437,489,978 of CM055120.1, forward strand.
TTTCTACGCTTTGCGATAGAAGGGCGCCATTTTCAGTTCAGAGCCTTACCCTTCGGTCTGGCCACAGCACCAAGAGTGTTCACAAAAATTCTGGCCCCATTATTGGCCAATCTAAGAACACGAGGTGTAACGATAATGGCATATCTAGACGACTTGTTGCTGATAGACCACTCAGTGGAAAAACTAGAAGTGGTTGTTCACGAGACAATCAAGTATCTGGAATATCACGGTTGGATTATCAACCGAGACAAGTCAGCCCTAAAACCAGTCAAAAGTCTGGAATACTTGGGGCTAAGGCTGGATTCAGACCAGAGAAAAATTTTCTTGCCTCAAGAAAAGGGGTCGTCTTTGAGAGATTTGATCCACTTAGTGGGTTCAAAAAGACAGCCATCCATACGCCTGTGCATGAGGCTGCTGGGAAAAATGGTGGCATCATTCGAAGCAGTACCCTACGGTCAATTCCATTCAAGGAAGTTGCAAAGGGCCATACTGTCAGCCTGGAACAAAAAAGTTCAGGCTCTGGACGTACCAATGTCCTTGTCCCCTTCCGTTCGCAGAAGCCTCCGTTGGTGGTTGGTTCCCCGGAATCTGGAAAGAGGGAAATCCTTCAGTCCGATTTCTTGGAAGGTGGTCACTACAGATGCCAGCCTTTTAGGCTGGGGAGCAGTACTGGAGCAATGGTCTCTCCAGGGCAGATGGTCGGATGCGGAAAAGGCCCTGCCCATCAATCTCTTAGAGATACGAGCAGCCCGGTATGCCCTAGTAGCATGGACATCCAAACTCCAAGGGTCCCCTGTCAGAGTTCAGTCAGACAATGCCACAGCAGTGGCATATATCAATCGTCAGGGGGGCACCAGGAGTCGTGCAGCCCAAAGGGAAGTAAATTACATCCTGAGATGGGCAGAAAGATATGTCCCAGCCATATCTGCGGTATTCATTCCAGGGGTGGAGAATTGGAAGGCGGACTTTCTAAGTCGCCAACAATTATGCCCAGGGGAATGGTCCCTTCATCCCGAGGTTTTCCGGACAATATGTCAGCGGTGGGGAACACCGGATGTAGATCTGCTAGCATCCAGGTTCAACACGAAAGTGGACAGGTTTGTCTCTTGGACAAGGGATCCCCTAGCGTGCGGCTCGGATGCCCTAGTGTTCCCTTGGGATCAGTTCAAGCTGATATATGCATTCCCACCGCCACAATTGTTACCTCGATTACTCCGCAGAATCAGGGTAGAAAAGAAACCAGTGATTCTGGTGGCTCCAGCGTGGCCCCGAAGAGCATGGTACGCGGAGATTGTAAAAATGTCTGTGGGGAGTCCTTGGACCCTCCCACATCGTCCGGACCTGCTTTCGCAGGGACCGATATACCACCCTTCCTTACCAGCCCTAGGTTTGACGGCCTGGCTATTGAAGCCCACATTCTAAAAAGGAGAGGGCTCTCTAATGCTGTGGTGTCTACCATGATCAATGCCAGGAAACCGGTATCCAGGCAGATCTACTATAGAATCTGGAAGGCGTACATCGCCTGGTGTGAGGCCAGGAAATGGCATCCACGTAAATACGTAATAGGTAGAATTCTGGACTTCCTACAATGGGCTGTAGATAGGAAGCTTGCCTTGAGTACTATCAAAGGTCAGATTTCGGCCTTGTCAATATTTTTTCAAAGGCCCTTGGCTTCGCATTCACTAGTCAAAGCCTTTATACAAGGAGTGATGCGTATTAGTCCTCCGGTTAATATTCCCATATGTCCATGGGATCTAAACTTGGTTCTGTCGGTTCTACAGAAACAACCATTTGAACCATTACAGCATATTTCCTTAGTGCTTCTCACCAGGAAATTGATTTTTCTAGTAGCCATTTGTTCGGCTAAAAGAGTATCGGAATTAGCAGCTATGTCCTGTAAGGAGCCATATCTGGTTATCCATAAGGACAGAGTAGTGTTACGTCCTCATCCAGCCTTTCTTCCTAAGGTGGTATCGAGTTTTCATTTGAACCAAGATGTGGTTCTTCCTTCTTTTTTCCCCAAGCCTACTTCGGTAGAGGAAAAGTTATTGCATTCTTTGGATGTAGTAAGAGCAGTTAAAGCTTATCTAAAAGCCACTGCTCAGATTCGCAGAACGGATACTTTGTTTATTCTGCCGGAAGGCCCCAGAAAGGGTCAGGCAGCGTCAAAATCTACTTTAGCCAAGTGGATTCGACAGGTCATAATACAAGCCTATAGCTTGAGAAGTAGACCGCCTCCGTTCAAAGTTAGTGCGCACTCCACGAGAGCAGTTGGAACTTCATGGGCAGTGCATCACCAGGCCTCCCTGGCTCAAGTCTGTAAGGCCGCAACATGGTCTTCAGTACACACGTTTACTAGGTTCTACCAGGTGGACGTTAGAAGTCAGGAGGATGTCGCCTTTGGGCGCAGTGTGTTGCAGGCCGCAAAAGATCCTCATGTCTGATAGCGCTCAGCTTATATATGGTGTATCCCCCCCCTCATTTGGCATTGCTTTAGGACATCCCATTAGTAATGACTATGTCGCTCTGTGTCCCGTGATGTACGAGAAAGAAAATAGGATTTTTATAACAGCTTACCTGTAAAATCCTTTTCTTGGAGTACATCACGGGACACAGAGCTCCCGCCCCTCTTTGGGGACACTTATTGCTTTGCTACAAAACTGAGGTGCTCCCGGATGGGAGGGGCTTATATAGGGGAGGGTACTTCCGGTTTTGGAAGTTGCCAGTGCCAGCACCTGACGGTAACTATATAACCCATTAGTAATGACTATGTCGCTCTGTGTCCCGTGATGTACTCCAAGAAAAGGATTTTACAGGTAAGCTGTTATAAAAATCCTATTTTTCCCCATTCTCCCCTGTAGAGTGTGAACCCAGAAACGTTCTGCTCTGAGCACTTATGCTTCACAGCTTTCAAAATGCCAGCTAAAAAGCTTGGGTAATCAGTTGACTGAGCACAGGTCTGTGCTCAGTTGGCTGGAGCAGAGGGCAGGGTAGACTTTGGGAGTTTAAATAGACACCTGATGTCTCTCTAAAGAGTAAATATCACCTGCTTAATGCTATCCCATAAAGGACTTGTTGGCAGTAACATGATGTCATTACTGAATAAATTAGAGATGTTTTTTTATAATCCATATACAGTAAGTTGAAGTGTTTCTAAAGCCTAAACGTTTTTCTTTCTCGTACATCACGGGACACAGAGCGACATAGTCATTACTATGTGGGGTTATATAGATACCTTCAGGTGCTGGCACTGGCAACTTCCAAAACCGGAAGTACCCTCCCCTATATAAGCCCCTCCCATCCGGGAGTACCTTAGTTTTTTGCCAGTGTCTAAGGTGTTGGCCAAAGAGTAACATGTGTTTTCACTGGGCTTGCGTACAGGTACTTTTATGGGCCTCAGTAAGCTGTTCTGGATCCGACCAAAAAAGCTTCATAGCTAAACGGTCGGTACCCGGGCCTTGCAAGAGAAGAGCAAGGTTTTGCCTGTAATGCCTCTCTTAGGAGGGCTGGACCCTGGGATCCAGAGCTCTGGTCATACCCACGACCAAGATGTTTTCTGTGCAGGGTGCTATACAGGTCCAGGGGAGTGGAATCCTTGGGAACCCAGTCCCTGAAGCTTTAATTACAATGCCTGCCGTGAGAGGTGAAGTTTGGGCTTCTGTGGACCAAACAGAGTCCTGCGGCGAGGAAAAGGTAAGTGGGGGCCCCTCAGGAACTTGGTTCTATTGGGGGAACCCCAAGCCTAATTTGTCTTTCTGCCTGTTACCTAAGGTATTCCCGCTAATATTCTGTGCATGCCTGTTACTACTAAGAAAATGTAAAAAAATTTAATAGTGGTCAAGAAAAAAAAAAAAAAATGGTAAGACCGCGGTACCTGTGTTAATCACTAGAGGCCGCTGTGGTTCTTTTTTCTTGTAATGTGGATTTTTTCTTCCAAAGTCAAATCCAGGCAGTTGGTTCGTTCTCTGCTGGGAAACTGTTTCCTCTGCCCTGTTGCTGCGCTCATCCATCCCCGGGCCCTGCGGCAAACAGGACCCTGGCTCCCATCTAGTTCCTTATTTTTTTAAAAGAGCGCCGAAGGCGCACGTGCGCGTGCATGCGCCTCTATATATAGAGGCGACCTGGAAAAAGGGGCGGAGCTGGTGGATGAGGCTCGGTGCGCGCTGCGGCGCTTCTGCGCATGTGCGGGTGTCCAGCGTGTTTAAAGGCACAGTTACAGGTGTCAGCTGGCTATTGAAGTGCACAGACAGAGCTAGCAACAGTAGAATAAGGCACACAGAGGCGGTTGATGCAGGCATCCCCTGGAAAGGCACTTTAGTAGTCACCAACTGTTATATAGCAGCAATTGTGCTAGACTATTATCAGTAAAAGTGGTGTATTACGGCTGGAATACCTCAGCTTTGGGCTTAGGAATATGCCGTCCAAAGGCTCCGGAACTAAATCTTCCAGGAAGCGAAGGGGGTCTCCATCGGGCTCTGAGGATCTTGGGCATGCTTCTGCTGCACCAGTCTCCCCTGAAAGTTCAGAGGTTAGTGACCGTAGAGACCCCGCAGGAGTACCTGGTACTGTGGCTGTCCTCAGTTCACCTGCTCCTGTGTATGTAACAGAGGAGGTTTTTTCCTCAGCTCTGGGAGGATTGGAAGAGAGATTGACAACATTGATCGCTGCCTCCCTGTCACAGGGAAAGCACGCCCGATCTCCGTCTCCTCCTTCAGAGTACCTGTTAGCGGAGCAACAGTCCCATACAGGGATCGACCTGCCTGAAGGGGATCAGGATGAGGTTGATTCTGTTATAGAGGAATCAACAGTGGAGGAACCTTTCTCAGCATCTCAAGCTGAAAGATTATGGGTTCAGTCCCTGACTAACATGGTCCGATCAGCATTTAAAATGCCCCTTGCGGAGCCATCAACCACTACTGTATCCTCGCTGGGGTCGCTAAAAGCTCCCCAGACTGTCTGTTCCTTTCCACTTCACCCTTTACTGGAAGGGCTCATTTACCAGGATTGGGAACATCCTGATAAAATATTTACTCCCCCCCAAGAGATTTCCGGTGGTCTATCCCATGGAGGATAAGTTCATCAAAAAATGGAGGGTCCCTACAGTGGATGCAGCCATCTCTTGTGTGAATAAATCACTGACATGTCCAGTAGATAATGTCCAAATGTTCAAGGACCCAATAGATAAAAAATTGGAGTCCTTATTAAAGGCTGCTTTCTCTACAGCAGGCTTGGTGACACAACCAGCAGTGGCAGCTATTGGGGTCTGCCAAGCAGTGAAGGATCAGTTGAAACAGGTCTTAAGGGACTTGCCAGATCAGCAGGCCCTTGCCCTAGCTGATCTACCTAGAGCCTTATGCTTTGCGGTTGACGCCATAAAGGATTCAATCCATCAGGCCTCCCGCCTTACGCTGTCTGTAGTACATATGCGCAGGCTTCTATGGCTCAAAAACTGGTCTGCTGAAGCTCCCTGTAAAAAATTGCTGGTTAGCTTCCCATTTCATGGTGAACGCTTATTCGGGGAAGACCTGGACAAATATATCCAGAAAATTTCCAGCGGTAAAAGTACACTCTTGCCGGTTAAAAACAGAGTTAGAGGTCCCTCTTTTAAGAGGCCTGCTTCCCCAGTCCCTGGGGCATCGGCTGTGAAACAGTTCCGACGGCCTCCTCGGTCAAATCCCGGGGGTAAAAATCAGGGACAATCGCAGGGTAACAAGAAACCCTGGGTCAGGAGAGGTACAAAACCTCCCCCAAAGTCAAATTCATGAAGGGTTGCCCCCACTCAATCGGGTGGGGGGAAGACTCCAGTTGTTCGCAGAGACCTGGCGGGACACGATCAGAGACAGATGGGTGCTCTCCGCAGTAAGTCTGGGATACAGATTGGAGTTAGACTCTCCTCCTTCCCATTTTATGAGGTCAAACGTGCCAAGGGATCCCCGGAAGAGAGGATCCCTCCTGTTGGCACTAGAACAACTATTGCTCCAAGCAGTAATTATGGAGGTTCCCCTGGAAGAATGGGGGTTCGGGTTTTACTCAAACCTCTTTACAGTCCCGAAGCCAAACGGGGACGTGAGGCCCATATTAAATCTAAAAGGGCTAAACAAATTCCTGCATATCAGGACTTTCCGGATGGAGTCGATCCGATCGGTGGCCACTGCCCTACAAGGGGAGGAATGGTTAGCCTCAATCGACATCAAAGATGCTTATTTGCACATTCCCATCTTTCCAGTCCACCAAAAATTTCTACGCTTTGCAGTAGAAGGGCGCCATTTTCAGTTCAGAGCCTTACCCTTCGGTCTGGCCACAGCACCACGAGTGTTTACAAAAATTCTGGCCCCATTATTGGCCAATCTAAGAACACAAGGTGTAACGATAATGGCATATCTAGACGACTTGTTGCTGATAGACCACTCAGTGAAAAAACTAGAGGTGGTCTTTCACAAGACAATCAAGTATCTGGAATCTCACGGTTGGATTATCAACCGAGACAAGTCAGCCCTAAAACCAGTCAAAAGTCTGGAATACTTGGGGCTAAGGCTGGATTCAGACCAGAGAAAAATTTTCTTACCTCAAGAAAAGGTGTCGTCTTTGAGAGATTTGATCCACCTAGTGGATACAAAAAGACACCCGTCCATACGCCTGTGCATGAGGCTGCTGGGAAAAATGGTGGCATCTTTCGAAGCAGTACCCTACGGTCAATTCCATTCAAAGAATTTGCAAAGGGCCATACTGTCAGCCTGGAACAAAAAAGTTCAGGCCCTAGACTTACCAATGTCCTTGTCCCCTTCCGTTCGCAAGAGCCTCCGTTGGTGGTTGGTTCCCCAGAATCTGGAAAAAGGAAAATCCTTCAGTCCGATTTCTTGGAAGGTGGTCACTACAGATGCCAGCCTTATAGGCTGGGGAGCAGTACTGGAGCAATGGTCTCTCCAGGGCAGATGGTCGGATGCAGAAAAGGCCCTGCCCATCAATCTCTTAGAGATACGAGCAGCCCGGTATGCCCTAGTAGCATGGACATCCAAACTCCAAGGGTCCCCTGTCAGAATTCAATCAGACAATGCCACGGTAGTGGCATATATCAATCATCAGGGTGGCACCAGGAGTCGTGCAGCCCAGAGGGAAGTAAATTACATCCTGAAATGGGCAGGAAGATATGTCCCAGCCATATCCGCGGTATTCATTCCAGGAGTGGAGAATTGGAAGGCGGACTTTCTAAGTCGCCAACAATTATGCCCAGGGGAATGGTCCCTTCACCCCGAGGTTTTCCGGACAATATGTCAGCGGTGGGGAACACCGGATGTAGATCTGCTAGCATCCAGATTCAACGCAAAGGTGGACAGGTTTGTGTCTCGGACAAGGGATCCCCTAGCTTGCGGCTCGGATGCCCTAGTGTTCCCTTGGGATCAGTTCAAGCTGATATATGCGTTCCCACCGCCACAATTGTTACCTCGATTACTCCGCAGAATCAGGGTAGAAAAGAAACCAGTGATTCTGGTGGCTCCAGCGTGGCTCCGAAGAGCATGGTACGCGGAGATTGTAAAAATGTCTGTGGGGAGTCCTTGGACCCTCCCACATCGCCCGGACCTACTTTCGCAAGGACCGATATACCACCCTTCCTTACCAGCCCTAGGTTTAACGGTCTGGCTATTGAAGCCCACATTCTAAAAAAGAGAGGTCTCTCTAATCCTGTGGTATCTACCATGATCAATGCCAGGAAGCCGGTATCCAGGCAGATCTACTATAGAATCTGGAAGGCGTACATCGCATGGTGTGAGGCCAAGAAATGGCATCCACGTAAGTACGTAATAGGTAGGATTCTAGACTTCCTACAGTGGGCTGTAGATAGGAAGTTTGCCTTGAGTACTATCAAGGGTCAGATTTCGGCCTTGTCAATATTTTTTCAAAGGCCCTTGGCTTCGCATTCACTAGTCAAAGCTTTTATACAAGGAGTGATGCGTATTAGCCATCCGGTTAATATTCCCATATGTCCATGGGACTTAAACCTGGTTCTGTCGGTTCTACAGAAACAACCATTTGAACCATTACAGCATATTTCCTTGGTTCTTCTCACCAGGAAATTGATTTTTCTAGTAGCCATTTGTTCGGCTAAAAGAGTGTCGGAATTAGCAGCTATGTCCTGTAAAGAGCCATATCTGGTTATCCATAAGGACAGAGTAGTGTTACGTCCTCATCCAGCTTTTCTTCCTAAGGTGGTATCGAGGTTTCATTTGAACCAAGATGTGGTTCTTCCTTCCTTTTTCCCCAAACCTAGTTCGGTAGAGTAAAAGTTATTGCATTCTTTGGATGTAGTAAGAGCAGTTAAAGCTTATCTAAAAGCCACTGCTCAGATTCGCAGAACGGATACTTTGTTTATTCTGCCGGAAGGCCCCAGAAAGGGTCAGGCAGCGTCAAAATCTACTTTAGCCAAGTGGATTCGACAGGTCATAATGCAAGCCTATGGCTTGAGAAGGAGACCGCCTCTGTTCAAAGTTAGGGCGCACTCCACGAGAGCAGTTGGAACTTCATGGGCAGTGCATCACCAGGCCTCCCTGGCTAAGATCTGTAAGGCCGCAACATGGTCTTCAGTACACACGTTTACTAGGTTCTACCAGGTGGACGTTAGAAGTCAGGAGGATGTCGCCTTTGGGCGCAGTGTGTTGCAGGCCGCAAAAGATCCTCATGTCTGATAGCGCCCAGCTTATGCATGGTGTATCCCCCCCCTCATTTGGCATTGCTTTGGGACGTCCCACATAGTAATGACTATGTCGCTCTGTGTCCCGTGATGTACGAGAAAGAAAATAGGATTTTTATAACAGCTTACCTGTAAAATCCTTTTCTTGGAGTACATCACGGGACACAGAGCTCCCACCCCTCTTTTGGGGACACTTATTGCTTTGCTACAAAACTGAGGTACTCCCAGATGGGAGGGGCTTATATAGGGGAGGGTACTTCCGGTTTTGGAAGTTGCCAGTGCCAGCACCTGAAGGTATCTATATAACCCCACATAGTAATGACTATGTCGCTCTGTGTCCCGTGATGTACTCCAAGAAAAGGATTTTACAGGTAAGCTGTTATAAAAATCCTATTTTTTTCCCTTGCATGCATTCCCTACATTAAGGTAAAAATTCTTTCCTGAGCCCTTACTCGATCCAGAGCTGTGCCCAACTTGCCCCACACTAAGTGTTTACTTACCTGTGGCAAAGGAGCTGGAGGCAGGGCTTGGCCCTGCTGTCAGTATCTATGGACGCAGGCAGTGTGCCGCTTGGGATAAAGCCTGCAGGTGTGCCATAACAGGAATCCGCTTGCTATGGTGGCCCACCAAGAAGAGAAGGAGCAAGGAGCTCCGGCATGGGGACCCCAGAAGAGGAGGATCGAAGCAGTTCGGTGCAACATGATCAACATAACATGATTTAATTTAATGTTGGCTGTCAGCAACAAGCTCATACTAAAAATATAAAATACACCTAACTTTAAGAGTGCAAATATTCCAAGGATAAGGGCTGCTCCCCAAGACTTGGACTGGGAGAGAATATATTATAATATTGGCATTGATAAACACAGAACAAAAATGGGAATTCTTCGAAGACTGTATGCGAACTCACTGCAAAGTATATTCCCATGGGCAATAAGTTTAAAAGGCTAAAAATAAAACCTATGTGGATCATCAGTGCCCAGTGCCACCTACCTTTGCCTATCTTTTCCCATCAGTGCCACACATCAATGCCCACCAGTGCTGCCAATCAATGCCCATCAGTGTCCCCTACCAGTGCAGCCTCATTGGCACATATCAATGAAGGAGAAAAATTACCTGCTTTCAAAAATATCAGAACACGCTTTTTTTTTTCTCAAAATTTTCCGTCTTTTTTTTGTCATTCAAAGTGCGACAGCGCTGAAAGCTGAAAATTGGTCTGGGCAGGAAGGGGGCCTAAGTGCCCAGCAGTCAAGTGGTTAAGGTCTGCAAAGGTATGCAACTTGCCACCTGCCACCAGATGCTTCAAACCCACAATTCCCCTTGTTACCCATAGCTGAGAATCGGGTATACTACGCAAGTGTGGGAGGGACGGATTACCCCACAGAGGGATGGGGGGGGGAGAATGTCGCTGGGCATTGATAAACCGCTCTAGCTCAGTGCCAAATGATTATAGTTGTGCGCATTAAGCCTGTACTACCAGGCTGGGATTTTACATCCTGAAACACTAAGTTACCTAAGGTGGCATATGAGCCCATAATGGCTGACTCCAGGGTCACCACAGGGTTGTCTCTGGGCTGAGAGAACCACCATCGCACTGTCACAAGAAATGGCGCCCAATAGTAGAGGAGGAAATTCAAAAGTGACAGACCTCCCTGCGTGAGTGATAGCTGCAAAGTAGTCAGTGCAAGATGGGGTAACCCTCCCTGACCATATGACAGAGGTAACTGTGGCCGTAAATTTATTTAAAAATTACACTGGGAAGTGTGGATGCGTGCGGTCTGAGTCGGACATGATCTGACAGAGCTCTGCACACCTACTCCTTCCGAGCTAATATCTGCGACTGAGGTTTCCTCGCACAACGTTCCTTATTGCAGACCGTGCTTATAGTTCGCCACAGATGGCAAAGAAGCAGGATTTTTTACCTCAAAGTGATCTATCTTCTTTCCTCCCCTAGTTACATCCATAGCAACCAATCAATCAGCTAGGCCTTCAATATGCTCTCTCAGCAGCGATATGGCTTTTGATGGCAGATTTACCAGTTAGTTATCCACACTTCTATTGCTTTTGACAAACCAGACTTACAATCCATACATTATTCAGAAAAAGCAAATCTCATAACAAGGTTTTCTACATCATTATTACAACAAGAATTTTCTAAAGCTTGTAATATAACTGAAAACATTAAACCGGATTTTCTAAATATTGGAAATAGATTGGATGCGATCGAATCCAAGATGGATGGAACCATCTCTAAAGTGAATCAAAATTCTTCCTTAATTTCAGAACTTCATACGAGATTGGAAGACGCTTATACCAAAATTGATGGTTTAGAAAACAGGTCCCGCCATTATAACGTTCGCATACGCAGTCTGACAGAAACCATTATTGATCTAGAAAAAGCGGTTCATATACTAATGAAAGACCTCATTCCAGATGCTTTACCCCATCAGTTGGAAATACACATGATTCATCGAGCCTTAACTCCTCCTAGATCTGATCTACCACGCAATATTATTGCTAAACCTCATTATTTCCGCATAAAGGAAAAAATGACTGCTGCACGATTCAGACCTGAAATAACCACTACTACAAAACCTAATACATCAACAAATTAAATATCAATGTTTTTTTCCATTTCATCTTTCATCTTGCAGGCAAACCAAACTCATTCACTATATTCAAAGAAGGAGAAAACAACATCATTTTGCATTTGGGCATTCTATCCCGTGAGTCCTCAACATCCAAGTTTTCAAATTCGATGGATAGACCGTTATCACCTATTTGGTCCAGTCAGCAAAAATCAATTCCTCGAATAGTTGACTAACCTTTTTTAGGGGACAATTTCCTTCTGCCTTAACTCTCAAATGTGAGATTTTTGAGGCCTACTTCCTTACTAGTAATTTTCTACAACTGTGTGTGTGTGTGTATGTATATGTGTGTGTATATATATATATATATATATATATATATATATATATATATATATATATATATATATATATATATATAGTGACAGCAGGCAGGTAAAATCACCAGGTTGCATCCAGGATGGAAGGTATATATATGTCCTAGATTCAGGCTTTATGCCGATTTATACTACTAGGGGGAGTGCTGGGAGTCTTGCAGGGGAAGAGTTAATGAGCCCAGCTGAATCAAGTGGCTCATTGAGGCCTCTACAAGAACTCCCAGCATGCTAAGGGAGATGCTCCAACCTGGAACCATATCTGTGTGAATAGTCTGGGGAGTGTGATCTCTGTGCGGTGAGCCAAAGCCTGTGTGGTTATTGTAAGAACTTCAAAAAGCAGGGAGCTAGGGACTGGGACAGCACAACGCTGTACCCAGTTGTTAGTTAGGGACACCAACGTGTGTAGTGAGCGGTCAAGTTGACCAGGATTTCTTTTCAGGTTTCTTTTTGTTTTGCTGTTTTTCCCTTGTAAATAGTTTGAATAAACTGCACCTTTTGTTTTTTGCAACTACAAACTCTGTCTGCTGTGCCTGTTTTGTGTGGTGAACCCATCCAGGGGGTCACACACACCCGCTGCCGAGTTAACCCCCTCACAATATATATATATTATGTGTGTGTGTGTATATATGTAGCGCCCTGCCCCCATTGATCGGGGCGCTATTGTAAAGTTAGGGGGTGTCTGAGCCGATAGTTGGGCTCAGAACTTGTGTAATTATATACAAATTGCCTCTGTCCTGGCTATGGTGGGGCCTGATAGTATTTTCCCTTGTTGCCTGAAGGTGAAGGTACCACCTCATGTCCATGTTGGAACGCAGGCAGACCATGGTGTATTGGGTGTCCCTTCTCGGCAGCGGTTCAGTTTGAGTGGTGCCCCGCTGTGCATGCTGGGGAGGGAAACTTAAGGGGCGGATGCCATTGTGAGGGGCTCTTCTTCGCCTAGCGGCCCTCCTGGTGCGAGGTATGTGTGTGTGATTTTGGTCTCTGGGCCACGTTGGCCCGAGGCTGCATCTTTTTAGTAGGCCCAGCTATGCTGGCTGGGGCCTGAAAAGAAAGGAAGAAAGACAAGGGATTCCCAGCTGTCCGTCCAAGTGGAGGAAGCTGCTTCACGAAGGAGACCAGGGGAGGATCTGCCCTGGAGGAGACCGGCAAAGTGCTTGTGTCTCGGGTCAAGCCTGGTGGCTTTGTTGAAGAGGGATCCATAACTCTACTCGCCTCACAGCTTGCTGAGACGGCCTAAAGGTTCGTTTGCAGTTTGGCTGGAAGTTTGGGACTTTTAAATCCTGTGGCAGAGGATTCCTGGACTATCCATTTACACGGTCTGTGGCAGAGACTGTACTGACACAGGTTTGTGTATCATACCAGCTGCTAGTCCAAGTGAAATGGGACTATCCGGGTGATCAATACCCACTCGATCGTTGAGAGTGGTGAAAGACTGATTGGAGCTCTAGACAATTTTTGTGAACTCTATACCGCGTACCTGAATCCTCCCCTTAATATTTCCTACCTTCTATCTGCTACTTTCTCTACAAGTTTTACCGCAGCAAAAATAAAACCACAGTTGAAGGTTTTACATCTTGTGTGGACATTGAAGTTACTGCAACCTTTCTCCCCTGACAACGAACTTAGAGGTAATGTGCAAGGCCCAAAACTTAAACCAGCAGCTCTTACGGGGGTATATATATATATATATATATATATATATATATATATATATATATATATATATATTGTGAGGGGGTTAACTCGGTAGCGGGTGTGTGTGACCCCCTGGTTGGGCTCCCCACACAAAAACAGGGCCAGCAGACGGAGGTTGTGGTTTTCAAAATCAAAAGGTGCGGTTTATTTCTCTATGTACAGTGACAAAAACACAGCAAAGCCAAAAAGAAACATAAACAAAATAAATCCTGGTCAGTTTGACCTCTGACTAAACATGCAGGTTTCCTAAACTAACAACTGGGATCAGCCTGGTGCTGTCCTAGTCCCTAAGTCCCTGGTTTAGTAAAAGTCCAAACAAATAGCCACACAGGCTTTGCCTCACCGCACAGGGGTTCACTCTCCCTAGACAGTCCACACAGGTCTGGTTCCAGGCATGAGCAAACACCTAATGAATCTGGGAGTTTTTATAGAGGCCTTAAACGAGCTGACAAGCTTCAGCTGGTCTCATCAACTCCCTGCCTCACGACGCCCAGCACTCTCCCTAGAGGTATGAGTCATTCATGAGCCCACTAGCCTCAGCTGGGCTTCATCAACTCCCTAGTTGTATAAGTCGGCATAAAGCCTGAATCTGGGAGAAATATATCTACCCCCCTGGATGCAACCAGGTGACTTTACCTTCCTGCTGTCACATACCCCCCCTCTTGTTTTAACCTTGGGGTTGGAACACCAGCAATCAGGCATTCATGTACTCGAGACAAAGCATCCACATTCCCCATTTGAACGCCAGGGCGATGCTTTACTGTGAAGTTGAATTCCTGTAGGGCCAGGAACCACCTATTCACTCTTCTATTTGTCTCCTTGTTTTGAGCCATCCACTTTAACGGAGCGTGATCCGTAACCATGTCAAAGTGCCTACCTAGCAGATAGTACCGAAGGGAATCTAGAGCCCACTTCACTGCTAAACACTCCTTTTCAACCGTGGCGTAATTTACCTCATGGGACTTCAACTTCCTGCTGAGGTAAATGACTGGGTGCTCTTCCCCGTTCCAGACCTGGGACAATACTGCTCCTAACCCCACATCTGACGCATCACTTTGTACGACAAAGTCTTTAGAGAAGTCGGGTGAGTACAACACTGGCTGGCTACATAAGGCTTGTTTCAAGAATTGGAATGCTGCCTCAGCCTCGAGGGTCCATTTAATCATGACCGACCCTTTCCCTTTCGTCAGGTTGGTTAGGGGCACAGCCTTAGAAGCAAAGTGGGGAATGAAGCGCCGATAATAACCCGCGATTCCCAGAAAGGCTCGTACCTGCTTCTTGCTGTTGGGACGTGGCCAACTCTGGATGGCCTCGACTTTGTTGAGTTGGGGTTTTATTACTCCCCTGCCAATGGTGTACCCAAGATATTTGGCCTCCTCCTGCCCAATGGTACACTTCTTGGGGTTAGCCGTAAACCCCGCTTCCCGGATAGAGTCTAGGACTGCTTGCACTTTTGGCAGATGTGAGGCCCAATCTGTGCTATGGACAATTACGTCATCCAGGTAAGCCGCAGCATACTTCCGATGGGGCCTCAGTATCTGGTCCATTTTCCGCTGGAATGTGGCCGGCGCATTCTGTAACCCGAACGGCATTCTCTTATATTGGAACGCCCCGTCTGGGGTTACAAATGCGGTTTTCTCTTTGGCCGACTTGGCCAGGGGAATTTGCCAATACCCTTTTGTGAGGTCAAGAGTCGTCATGTATCGGGCTGTTCCCAGCCGGTCGATCAACTCATCTATACGTGGCATGGGGTAGGTGTCAAATTTTGTAACTTTGTTCAACTGACGAAAATCGTTACAAAATCGCCAGCTCCCATCCGGTTTAGGCACCAACACAATGGGACTAGACCAATCACTTTGGGACTCCTCTATCACCCCTAAGTTCAGCATTTTCTGTACTTCCTCCCGTATTGCCTCCCGTCGGGCCTCTGGGATCCGATAGGGTTTTAACTTCACCCTTTCACCGGGCGGGGTAATAATATCATGCTCTACCCCAGATGTTTGTCCCGGCAGCTCAGAGAACACCTCCTTGTTGCGAAGCACAAACTCCTTAACCTCCTGTTGTTGGGGTTGTGACAAGGTGGCTGCTATTCCAACCTCCGGAATCACGCAACCAGTTTGAGCTGGTGACCAAGTTTCTGCGACTAGGGACTCTCTATCCCTCCAGGCTTTCAACAGATTAACGTGATATATCTGTTCGGGCTTTCGCCTTCCTGGTTGTCTGACCTTGTAATTCACTTCGCTCACTTTTTCCATTATCTCGTAGGGGCCTTGCCATTTGGCAAGGAATTTACTTTCAACCGTAGGGACAAGTACCAATATCCTATCCCCCGGGGAAAAGGTACGGGTCTTTGCTCCACGGTTGTACACTCTCTGCTGTGCCAACTGCGCTTGGGCCAAATGTTCCTTCACGATGGGCATTACCTGTGCAATTCGATCTTGCATCAGGGCGACATGCTCAATCACACTCCTGTGGGGAGAACTCTCACTTTCCCAAGTTTCCTTGGCAATATCCAACAGCCCTCTTGGGTGTCTCCCATACAGTAACTCAAAGGGGGAGAATCCCGTAGAGGATTGGGGCACCTCCCTAATAGCAAACATCAAATAAGGAAGTAGACAGTCCCAATCCTTTCCATCTCTATCCACCACTTTCTTCAACATTTGTTTTAGGGTTTTGTTGAATCTTTCAACCAGCCCATCGGTTTGGGGGTGATACACAGATGTACGCAATTGCGTCACTTTGAGCAATTTACACAGCTCTTTCATAACCCGGGACATAAAGGGTGTACCTTGGTCCGTAAGCAGTTCTTTACAAATACCCACCCGGGTAAAAACAAGAGATAGCTCTTTGGCTATGGTTTTGGCCGAGGTATTTCTGAGAGGGATCGCTTCTGGATAACGGGTGGCATAGTCCATTATAACCAATATGTACTGGTGCCCCCTAGCGGACTTGATTATAGGACCTACCAAATCCATTGCGATTCTCTCAAACGGGACCACAATGATGGGTAGAGGGACCAGCGGGCTACGGAAATGTGGCATCGGGGCCGACCTCTGACACACAGGGCAGGAGGAACAATAATTTTCTATGTCCTTCATCACCCCAGGCCAATAGAATCTCTGTAATACCCTCTCTCGGGTTTTCTCTGTCCCCAGATGACCTCCAAAAATGTGCCCATGGGCCAACTCCAACACCAACTTCTTGTAAGGTTTGGGCACCACAAGCTGCTCAACGGTTTCTTCTGCCCTTTTTGCCACCCGATACAGTAGGTCCTTCTCTACGCTGAAGTATGGGTAAGTGCAGGTATTATCTGGGTTCACTAACTCGCCATCTATTTCCACTACGTTTTCCCGTGCCTTTATTAGGGCGGGGTCTTTTAACTGTTCTGTGGCAAAATTTTCCCTGTGAACCTCCAGATCAGAAAACTCCACAGACGGTAGGTTTTCGTCTGAGGAGGTGGGCTCCTCTCCAGTTTCTTGAGTCTCCCCTGCCAATACTGACAAGGGAAATTCTGGAGAGTCCTCACCACTCTCAGAGGAGTTCTGGCTATCACATTCCTGGTACATAGGGGCACCAGTGGGGGGCTCAGGATCATCCCACAGTTCCCAGAACTTCGGAAAATCCCTTCCCACAATGGCATCATGCGGTAATTGAGATACTAACCCCACTGGATGAGAGAGGGTACCTTTGGGGGTCTCGAAACACACTGTAGTCACTGGATACTCTCGGGTGTCCCCATGCACACAAATAACAGCTACCTTGCTATTCCCAGAGACCTCTGTTTTAACTAATTCAGCCTTTATCAGGGTCACAAGGCTACCTGAATCCAGTAATACCACAACATTTCTACCATTAATACACATTTTGCATAAATATTTCTCAGTTCCCCGAATGGCAGTGCATGCGACTGTCGCACACAGCGACTGACGTCTGTCCATCAGAAAGTCACATTGCATGGGTTCCTCCACAACCGGGCAATTTGCTGCAATATGTCCCGCTTGCCGGCAGCGGTAGCAAACAATCCATTTGGCTGCCTCTTGAGCCCCTGACTTCCCAGGCTGTTCTCGCCAAACTTTGGGTAGAGCTCCCACCCTCTCACTCTCTCCACCCTCACCCCTTGGAATCCTCTTATCCGCCCCTGGGGATGGTCTGGTCTTAGGGTGGAAAGTCCGAGAGTCTCTGGAAGAGGCCGTCAGGTTCTCTGTAGCCAAGTATTTCTCTACACGATCCACAAGACCACCGGCCGTCTCTGGGTCTCCATGGCTTACCCACTTTTGGATGGCAGTAGGAAGAGCTCTCAAAAACCGATCCATTACAACACGTTCCACAATCTCTGGTGCGGACAAAGTCTCTGGCTGTAGCCACTTCCGGCTCAGGTGAATGAGATCATACATTTGAGACCTGGGGGGTTTTCCAAGCTGGAAAGTCCAGTTATGCACACGCTGAGCCCGGACAGCCAGGGTGACACCCAGCCTTGCCAATATTTCAGCTTTTAGCATCACATAGTCTTTTGCTTGGTCAGGCTCTAGGTCATAGTAAGCCTTCTGCGATTCACCAGTTAACAGAGGAGCCACCAGTCCAGCCCACTGCTCCTCAGGCCACTTTTCTCTTTCAGCAGTCCTTTCAAATGTGGTCAAAAATACCTCTGGATCATCCTCTCCAGTCATTTTTGTCAATAAACGACTCACCCCAAAGGACGCGGTATTAGTGGGACGGCTTTCCTCACTGGTCTGCGGACGTTGCTGCATTACTGCTTCCATTTGTTGTAGTCTCTGCTCTTGCTTCTGTAACAGGTCTATGAAGCGGGCCTCAGATTGCTGCTGGGCTTGTTGATGAGCTTGCTGCTGGGCTGCAAGGCTCCTTTGCAAACCTGCATTTGTCTGCTGTTGATTGGCATTTGCTAGAGCCAGCTGTTTCAGTATCTCCTCCATGCTGGCTTAAAAAAAACTGCCACTGGTTCTCCACCAACTGTGAGGGGGTTAACTCGGTAGCGGGTGTGTGTGACCCCCTGGTTGGGCTCCCCACACAAAAACAGGGCCAGCAGACGGAGGTTGTGGTTTTCAAAATCAAAAGGTGCGGTTTATTTCTCTATGTACAGTGACAAAAACACAGCAAAGCCAAAAAGAAACATAAACAAAATAAATCCTGGTCAGTTTGACCTCTGACTAAACATGCAGGTTTCCTAAACTAACAACTGGGATCAGCCTGGTGCTGTCCTAGTCCCTAAGTCCCTGGTTTAGTAAAAGTCCAAACAAATAGCCACACAGGCTTTGCCTCACCGCACAGGGGTTCACTCTCCCTAGACAGTCCACACAGGTCTGGTTCCAGGCATGAGCAAACACCTAATGAATCTGGGAGTTTTTATAGAGGCCTTAAACGAGCTGACAAGCTTCAGCTGGTCTCATCAACTCCCTGCCTCACGACGCCCAGCACTCTCCCTAGAGGTATGAGTCATTCATGAGCCCACTAGCCTCAGCTGGGCTTCATCAACTCCCTAGTTGTATAAGTCGGCATAAAGCCTGAATCTGGGAGAAATATATCTACCCCCCTGGATGCAACCAGGTGACTTTACCTTCCTGCTGTCACATATATATATATATATATATATATATATATATATATATTGTGGGAGATTAGCTCGTGGGGATCACCTTTTCGCAGAATGAAGGTCAGCGTTACAGGCAGTTGCTTTAAAAACGCCAGGTTTATTTACGAGTGGTTTGCAATAGTCATACAAAATAAACAAAACAGTAAAACAAATCCTTGCCGTCCGACGCTAAACTATACAGTAACCGCTCTCTATACGGTGAGGGGCTGGTCCCCGTCACCCACAAAACACAAGGTGAAGTAAAGCAAACCTTTTTCTTTCAGCCCAAATACACAGCGCTCCTCTTACTCAGATTCACTTCTGAGTCTCAGGCCAGAGCCCTCCTGTGCTCTCTTCCTGGATCTTTAAAGCCCAGCTGCTTATGGATTCCAGTGAACCTGAATATCTGGACCGGAACCCAGCCAACTACAGAGGCTGGAAAAACCTGGGCCAGATTCTGGTTCAGTCTCTTACAATGGACCGAATGCGAGGTGAAATATAGCGACTGTCATATACCTCACCTCGCATACCGTCACAATATATATATATATATATATATATATATATATATATATATAATTTTTTTTCAAAATATAAATGAAAAATGAGTAAATGAAAAGAACTCTTCAGACGCTGATAGGAAAAAAGCCTGTGTTGAATCCACCACCGCTATAGAAAGAATCACTTCTTACCAGATATCTGTGATCCCCCGTTAGAGTATCAGGGAAAGCATGTAGTAAAAGCACGGCTTGTTTCCAGAGCGCACCGAGCGTGCTCACCCCTCTTCAGAACGCCTCATTAATGTACAAGACCATGAGTGGATACACGTGGCATGTAAGAAACATAAATGAAATGCTCCAATAGTGTAAAAACCTTTTGGGTTTATTTATAAAAGTTAAAACAAAGGATCACACTTACAAAAGTTGCATCAGTAAAAGCCTGAAGTCTGATGTGCCAGCCGGCGCACAACCAGACAAACCCGTCCTTCTGGGGATACGCACAGTAACACGAGGTGACGTCAGCGCGTCGCTCCGCCCTACGCGTTTCGTAATATACTTGCGTCTTCCAGGGGAATGGGGGGCGCGCTGCGTCACCTCCCTTTATACAATAGTAATCTGACCAAGCCTCGTTTTGAGCCGCAGTTCGCCGCCAGACATGCGCAGTATCATAAATGAAATCTCGCAAGATTTGACAAAACATGCCGGCGGGTCCTGGTCAGGAAATATTTCCACGTATAGGCAATCAACATCTAAACGGCATAGATAGAACTTGCCAAAAAAACAAGTATCCAGCATGTGACCAAACCGCTATGGTTCAGACACAAAAAGGAGATAAAGTTACTTGGGGCAACCCACCCTCCTATGCATATACAACGGAAGTGGGTCTAATGTCCACAATAGTGTCACGCTCAGCGTCTAAGCGGAGTGACACCTAGTGGGCAAGTTATGAATGTCACTTACACAGTTTAAAACTCAGAATAAATGTAACCTAAAATAAACTAAAGATTAAATAATCAAAAATCTAGTCAGGCCCCCATGGCCCAGGCACAAAGTGCAAGTGAAAACACGCATCAGCCCAGATTCCCGCGCCTGTGTGGGGGAATGGATCTAATCTCTGTACTGATGTCATATTTATTATTAAACGAAATGGCCATTTCGTTTAATAATGAATATGACATCAGTACAGAGATTGGATCCATTCCCCCGCACATGCGCGGGAATCTGGGCTGATGCGTGTTTGTTTTTTTTTTTCTCACTTGTTTCACTTTTTACAGCATGTTTTGTCAAATCTCGCGAGATTTTATTTATGATGCTGCGCATTCTGACGGCGAACTGCGGCTCAGAACGAGGCTTGGTCAGATTACTATTGTATAAAGGGAGGTGACGCAGGGCGCCGCCCTTGCCCCTAGACGAAGTAATTCTCTTACGAAACGTGTAGGGCGGAGTGACGCGTTAGTCACCTCGTGTTACTGTGTGTATCCCCAGAAGCACGGGTTTGTCTGATTGTGCGCCGGCCGGCACCTCAGAGACACTTCAGGCTTTTACTGATGCAACTTTTGTAAGTGTGACACTTTGTTTTAACTTTTATAAATAAACCCAAAGGTTTTTACACTATTGGAGCATTTATGTTTCTTACATGCCACGTGTATCCACTCCTGGTCTTTTACATTAATGAGGCGATCTGAAGAGGGGTGAGCACGCTCGGTGCGCTCTGGAAACAAGCCGTGCTTTCACTACATGCTTTCCCTGATCCTCTGGAACTGGGGATCACGGATATCTGGTAAGAAGTGATTCTTTCTATAGCGGTGGTGGATCAAACACAGGCTTTTTTCCCATCAGTGTCTGAAGATAGAAACATTGGACCAGGTGAGCATAAAGTTGCGGCTGCTAGTACCGCCTAAACCAATGGTCACCTAGCGGGGGGAGGGGATGTTGATTGGACTTTCGAGGTACTGATAACAAAAAGCAAAATTTGATATAAAAATTATTTATTATACATAAAACTATTACAGAATTAAAAACATATGACCCAAACCCCACATACAAAACAGCATTAGCTATTGACGGGTAAAGAAGCCTCAACCGGTTTTGCAAAAACATAAAAAACATATTGCACAGAAAAAATACAAAGTATTAACATGTATAGTCATTAACATTAGTGCAGGTCTGCTCACCAAATTGGTCGTTGCACCAAACCCCGGGGGGTGTGTGTGTGTGTGTGTGACTGGGATAAGGTGATCCTGCAAAGAGGAACTTCTGGATAGAGCACATCTCAATGCCACCACCCCCTCTGGATTGAATGAAACGATTTCGTATAAACCTTTCTTGTAAATTTTGGGTTGACCCCCTCCTATTTTTTTTCCCCGCCCCTCTTCCCTTCCCCATCTTACTATCTTATCCCCCCCAGCCCCCATTATCCCATCCCCTTCTCCCTGCTCATTATCCCATCCCCTTCTCCCCCCCCCATAAATCCCCCCCTTTTTTTCCCTCCCATTCCCTTTCTCCCCCCCCTTTTCCCCCCCTTTCTTGGCGCTTTCCCCCCCCCTTCCTCCTTTTATCGCTCATCTCTATGGATGCTTCGGAGGCATTGTTCTAAACTGCCCTAATTGCTGGAATCCTTACCGGTGGCTTAATTGTGCATAGCCCCTCCAGTGCCATCCTTGGGACCCCTGGTCTCGACCTTCTCCCTTTTGGGATATCCCCCCCTTTTATTCCTGAATTCCTTTTAGTTGATCTCTAAGAGTTAAAATTTGTAATTTTTGTTTAATGCATTATCAATCTTTGACTATTGTATGTTATTATTGTTGTATTGTCATTTGCCGGTGTTCGTCTGCGTCCCCTTGGGTCACGTGATCACATGGAGGCTCGTTACCTTACCCCATTGGCGGACGTGTGTCCATTCTGGTCGGGACACCATTGGTCAATCCTGACTTGCGTCAGTAGACCTGGCCTATTGGCCACAGGTCTTACTGACGCGCACATGCACGTTGGCTTCTGGCACCCCGCATTGTGTGATTGGACTGACCCTGTGACGTCACACGCCGCTCGTTAGAGCGGCGTGACCTGGCGACGGGGTTGGGGAGCTCATATAACGGCTCCCACTAAAGCCGCTGTTGTGAGCCGTGTGCGACTCTCCCTGGGGCTATCTACTGGACGGGAATTATCAGGTAAGATCGGTCTATTGATCCGGATGTTGCAGATTTTCTCTCCATTCATCTGGTCTTTCACTAACTATCCGTTCTTCCCGTTTGGTTTTCAGCCCTCTCTTGGCCACCATGCTGCTATAGGTGCTTGCTATGTGCAAGGCATTAACCATTGGTGGCCATATTAATGTAATCCATAGACCGCTTGTATCTTTGAATCTAGCTGCCCCAGTACATCCAGCTTTCCTCGGATTGTGGTGAGACACATTGCGTATGTGTTTCCTGGTGGTGGGCTTTCATTAATTGTATGTTAGTTATCTCATGGCGTTTGGTCTCTCCCCTTCCCTCCCTTCCTCTCCTTTCCCTTCCTTCTACCCACACTCTCACCTCCCATCCTCCCTTTCTTCACTCCTTCCCCCTCCCCCTCTCCCCCCCCCTCCCTCTCCCCCCTCTTTTTCCCCCCCTCCTTCCCTGGCCTTTCCTTTCTCCTTACTCTTTCACCCTTGTTCACCCCTTCCCCCCCCTTTTGCCCCCCCTCATTCCTCCCCACCCCCCTTCCCCCACTTTTCTTTTCTCTTCCCTTCACCTCCCTTTTCCCTTCCTTTCTTCTCTTCCCCCTTTCTTTCCTAATTCTCTTTCTTTTCTCCTTTTCCCCTCCTTTCTTTCACTATTCATCATCTGATTGTTTCCCCTGCCCATTCCCCACTTTTCCTCCACTTCCCCTCCTTTCCGAGATGCCAATCACATCCTCACATGGTGTTTTCCCTGGCGTCATTATACGTATTTTTAATATTACCCAATTATTCCATCAGAGTGACACCCTTTTTTCCCCCCTCGTTCGCCACGGGGGGTCTTCTATGAGCCTTCGCCTGATCCATGGCCCCAATTTGGTGAGCAGACCGGTTGAGGCTTCTGGCCTCTCACTACCGCAACAGACTTCTGACGGTTTTACCCGTCAATAGCTAATGCTGTTTTGTATGTGGGGTTTGGCTCATATGTTTTTAATTCTGTAATAGTTTTATGTATAATAAATCATTTTTATATCAATTTTGCTTTTGTTATCAGTACCTCGAAAGTCCAATCAACATCCCCTCCCCCCCTCTAGGTGACCATTGGTTTAGGCGGTACTAGCAGCCGCAACTTTATGCTCACCTGGTCCAATGTTTCTATTATGGATGATGGTACTTGTTTAATTCATTATTCAATTTTCTATTTAAGGCCATACTCAAAATTTTGTCAGCATCTGAAGAGTTCTTTTCATTTGTGGATGGACTTTACTCATTAAGTTTCGCACGGGTGGATGTTAATTTAACTGCATACAGACTTTTTAGTTGTCTGATCCATTCTATGATCTAAGAACAACTCTTATGGTCTTACAGATTTATTTTATTTTATATTTCATAGCGCAGTTTCTTTCCTTTTTTCCAAGTATCTGGAATACTTGGGTTGGATTCTCAATCTATAGAAGTCTGCCCTATGACCAGTGAAAAGGCTGGAGTACTTAGGTCTGGTCATAGATAGATTCAGACCAGAGGAAGCTATTTTTGCCCCAGGCAAAAGTCACCTCTATAAGAGAGCTGGTCCAGGTGGTCAAGACAAAAAAGGATCCCTCCTTTCGTCTTTAACAGCCTCATACAAAGAAGATGGTGGCTTCATTCAAAGCCGTTCCTTATGCCCAATTTCATTCAAGACTGTTGCAAAACAGTATCCTCCATGCCTGGAACGAGAAGATCCAAGCTCTAGACTTTCCAATGTGTCTGACCCCAAGGGTGCGTCAAAGCCTCTGTTGGTGGTTGCCCAGAAATCTGCAGAAGGGGGTGACAACAGACGCCAGCCTTTTGGGTTGGGGAGCAGTCCTGGGAAGGAAAACTGTCCAGGCCTAGGGCAGGTGGTCCGTAATCGAGAAGACCTTGCCCATCAACATCCTGGAAATTCAGGCGGCTCGCCTGGCCCTGAGGGCCTGGATGCTCAATTTACAGGATTGTCCTGTCAGGATTCCATCCGACAATGCCACAGCAGTGGCCTATATCAATCACTAAGGGGGCACCAGGAGTCTCGCTGCCCAGAGGGAGGTGAACCAGATCCTGGCCTGGGCAGAGAAGCATGTACCTTGCATATCTGTGGTCTTTATTCCAGGGATAGAGAATTGGCAGGCGGACTTCTTAAGTCGCCAGTAGTTGTCTCCAGGGGAGTGGTCTCTTCACCCTGACATCTTCCTGGCCATATGTCAAAGATGGGGGACCCTGGACATAGATCTGTTGACGTCCAGGTTCAACAAGAAAGTTAACAACTTTGTGTCACAGACAAGGGGCCCACACGCATACGCGACGGATGCGTTGGTAACTCCTTGGGATCAGTTTTCACAGATTTATGCGTCCCCCCCCCCCCAATTCAGCTGTTACCACGGCTTCTTCGCAGGATCAAGGTGGAAGGGAAGCCGGTGATTCTTGTAGCCCCGGCATGGCCCAGAAGGTCCTGGTAGGCAGAAATTGTAAAGATGACTGTGGGGTACCCATGGACCCTTCCAACTCATCCAGACCTTCTCTCGCAGGGCCCAATATTCCACCCTTCCTTACAAACTCTAAATTTAACCACTTAACGACCGCCCACTGTAATTATACGTCGGCAGAATGGCACCGACAGGCAGAATCACGTAGATCTACGTGATCGCCTTTGTATAGTTGGGGGGTCCCTTCTTTACAGTGAGCGGCCGTTATTTGTTCGGGAGCGATCAGGGATGAGGGGACGGCCGTTCGATTCCGGCCACCCCCTCGCGATCGCTCCCGTCGAATGAGAAAGCTTCCCTGCCTGTGTAATGTAAACACAGGCAGAGGAAGTGATGTCATCTCTCCTTGTGTCGGTCTTTTCGATCCGGCGCGAGGAGTGAAGACATCTCACAGTGCACCAACAGCCCACTGACACCAGTACACGTAGGCACACAAATCACCCCCCCAGTCACCCCCAGATCACCCCCAGTACCCCCAGTCACAGTGCACCGTTTGCAGTGGTCATTTTTTTTACTGATCACTGCAATCAGTGTCATTTGTGACAGTAAAAAGTTGCAGGGCAGTTAGGTTTAGGCCCCTTTAGGTCCAGGGTAGCCCCCTAACCCCCCCAATAAAGGTTTAACCCCTTGATCGCCCCCCAGGTAA
Source organism: Rana muscosa (assembly GCA_029206835.1). NCBI lineage: Eukaryota > Metazoa > Chordata > Amphibia > Anura > Ranidae > Rana > Rana muscosa. Next base: position 437,515,706 of record CM055120.1, read on the forward strand.
CCCTTTCACCCCCTAACGCCAGCGTCACTAAGCGATCGTATTTCCGATCGCTGTATTTAGTGCCGGTGGTGCCCTAGATAGCCAGTTATTTATTTTTAGTTTCGTCGCAGGTTTTTATAGCGTCAGGTACCCCCATATATTATTTTAACCCCCTGATTGCCCCTAGAGTTAACCCTTTCACCAGTGATCACCGTATAAGTTTTACTGGTGACACTGGTTAGCCGGTTAGTTATTTAGGTTACCCGTCAGGTTTTTATCTAGCGTCAGGTACCCCCATATATAACCTAATAAAGGTTTTAACCCCCTGATTGCCCCTAGTTAACCCTTTCACCAGTGATCACCATATAAAGGTTACGGGTGACGCTGGTTGGTTAGTTCGCTTTTTATAGCATCAGGGCACCCGCCGTATATAACCCAATAAAAGTTTAACCCCCTGATCGCCCGGCGGCTGATATCAATTAGGTTTTAACGCAGAGAGGGTCTGCGTCGCCCCAGGCAGCGTCAGGTTAGTGCCAGTAACGCTAACACCCACGCGCAAAGCATACACCTCACTTAGTGGTATAGTATCTGATCAGATCTATACTAGCGTCCCCAGCGGTTTAGGGTTCCAAAAACCGCAGTGTTAGCGGGATCAGCCCAGATACCTGCTAGCACCTGCGTTTAGCCCCTCCGCCCAGCCCACCCAAGTGCAGTATCGATCGATCACTGTCACTTACCAAACACAACACACATAACTGCAGCGTTCGCAGAGACCGTCCTGATCCCTGCGATCGCTAACAGTTTTTTTGGTAGCGTTTGATACATTTGCTGACAGTCAGGTGCTTTTTTTACCTGTGAATCTTACTAGTGTACCCCTAAATTTAGAGCCCAAAATGGCAAGACGAAGGTACACTAGTAAAGAGACAGTGATAAAAAGAAATAAATGCGCTACCCAAAAAACACATAAATAACAACAACTCTATAGAGGGAGGTGAAGCAGCTGTGCTGGAATGTGACAAATTCAAACAAAATGGAAGGTAATAGTACAGCGCTACATATAGGCCAGTAAAAACTGGACTGTAACTCAAATGTGACCATAAATGGAAACACACAAAAAAGTGAGAAGGGGCAGGCTGAACGCCCTACCCAATATATATAAAATGTCCACAGTGATAAACAAAAACAAAAAATTAAGAGTGTCCAAAACAGTGGGTAAATAACAAGGAATGGATGTAAAACTTCTGGCACAATTCTTCACGTGGATGGTGACATTCATGTGTGCTTACCAGAAACGTTGGACCCGAATGTCATACGACAGCAGATCAATCGAGCTTGAGAGTATCTCCAACGGCTTCTCCACAGGAACGTCCCCGGATCTCTGATGGATGTAGAGGTATACCGGCTAGACGATCGGATGTCTTCAATCCTGGGTGGAACTGATGGATGCAGTACTTCTCGGGTCTCCAATACCCCCAAGGCTGGAGATCCCACCAGAAGACTGGCACTCTGGATCCCGGTATTCAACCGGACGATGGAATAAGATCAAACTTAAATGGAAAATACCCCGACAAGGGTATTGTAGAAGGACCAACTGGAGAAAACTAAAAAAAACTTTTCCTTACCGATTTCATGCAAAGAGAAGAAAAAAATAGGGGGCTCCAATGGTGTAGGTCAAAAAAAATTGGGTTTTTAATCAGAAAAACACCAACATACAAAGATAAAAAGTGATCACAGTTCATATATTAAAAGACAACATGGGAAGCAAAATGCATAGCCCGACGCGTTTCGTTCCTAACAGGACGTTTACAGGGGCATTTCTTCTCTTTGCATGAAATCGGTAAGGAAAAGTTTTTTCAGTTTTCTCCAGTCGGTCCTTCTACAATACCCTTGTCGGGGTATTTTCCATTTAAGTTTGATCGTATTCCATCGTCCGGTTGAATACCGGGATCCAGAGTGCCAGTCTTCTGGTGGGATCTCCAGCCTTGGGGGTATTGGAGACCCGAGAAGTACTGCATCCATCAGTTCCACCCAGGATTGAAGACATCCGATCGTCTAGCCGGTATACCTCTACATCCATCAGAGATCCGGGGACGTTCCTGTGGAGCAGCCGTTGGAGATACTCTCAAGCTCGATTGATCTGCTGTCGTATGACATTCGGGTCCAACGTTTCTGGTAAGCACACATGAATGTCACCATCCACGTGAAGAATTGTGCCAGAAGTTTTACATCCATTCCTTGTTATTTACCCACTGTTTTGGACACTCTTAATTTTTTTGTTTTTGTTTATCACTGTGGACATTTTATATATATTGGGTAGGGCGTTCAGCCTGCCCCTTCTCACTTGTTTGTGTGTTTCCATTTATGGTCACATTTGAGTTACAGTCCAGTTTTTACTGGCCTATATGTAGCGCTGTACTATTACCTTCCACACTAGTAAAGAGGCCTACGAGATTCTGAGCATGACAGATGGTGAAGAGGAGGTCACGCATCTGTCAGATTCAGGCTCAGAATATCTTCCCGTAGAAGACCGTGACGTCAGCGGCCCCACGTCAGATAGCTCTGACGACGAAGTTGAGGTCCCTGCTAAGGTCAGGCGTACCCGATCCTCTGAGGTTGTTGAGGAGCAAGAACCACAGGTCTCTCGTATCATGGAGCAGAGTAGTACTAGCGCCGCTATTCCTTCTGGTGAATTGGCAAGCACCAGCGGCCTAGTACATCCTGGGCGTACATCCAGCACTGCAGTATCACGTGGTGACGTGGCGAGTCCCATAAGTGCAGTTCAAGCTGGCGAGGTGGCAAGCACAAGTAGTGTCCCGCTGCCACCAAGAAGACAAAGGCAGGCCCGTCGTGCCCATAGTGCCCTTCCTGCAGAATTCGCCTATCCTGATTGGGTCCCCACCACTTCTGCAGAACCCGTACTTCCCCCCATTCACTGCCCAACCCGGTATTCAGGTGGAAACAGCTGATTTTATGCCAATTGATTTTTATTCGCTGTTTTTCACGGAAGATCTCTATAGATCTATTGTGGACCAGAGTAATGTATATGCTGGTCAATTCATCGCCGCTAACCCCCAGTTGCCTAAAATTGGCAAAGATTGTAAACCAATTACGGTTTCCGAATTTAAGACCTTTCTGGGCCTTTCCCTCAACATGGGCACACATAAATTCCCGTCATTGCGTGCTTATTAGTCCACGCATCCAATTGACCACATGCCCGTGTTCTCTGCCTCCATGCCCAGGACACGATACGAGCAGATTTTGCGGTTCATGCACTTCAACGACAATGAACTTTGTCGTCCACGTGGGGACTCTGAATACGACCGGCTCTATAAAATTTGGCCCCTCATAAACCACTTCAACGAACGTTTTGCAGCCTTGTTTATTCCCGATCACGTTGTCTGCGTTGATGAGTCCCTGATTAAATTTTCTGGCCGCTTGGCTTTCAAGCAGTACCTTCCCAGCAAGCGTGCCAGATACGGGGTCAAGCTCTATATGTTCTGTGACAGGGCAACAGGCTATGTATGGAGCTTTATGGTTTATGAGGGAAAAGATAGTCAGGTTGAGCCGGTCAACTGCCCGGATTACATAGGGAGCGCTGGCAAGATAGTGTGGAACTTGGTGTCACCCTTATTCGGAAAGGGGTACCACTTGTATGTGGACAATTATTACACGAGCGTGCCACTGTTTAGTCACTTGTTTGATCATCAGATTGGAGCATGTGGCACCGTGCGACCTAATCGCCGGGGCTTTCCCCAGCGGCTTGTAGATGCCCGTCTTAGGCTGGGGAAGAGAGCCTGCTTGAAGTGTAATAACTTGCTTGCTATGAAGTGGAGGGACAATAAGAATGTTTTCCTTCTTACCTCCCTTCATGCAGACACGACAGTCCAAATTCGTACGGCGACTGGTGTTGTGGAGAAACCCCTCTGTGTCCACGAATATAACAAAAATCTGGGAGGGGTGGACCTCAACGACCAGTTGTTGGCGCCGTATCTAATTGACTGTAAGGCGAGACGCTGGTACAAAAAAGTCTCTATCCTTATTCCAATTGGCTTTGCTGAACGCTCATGTGCTATACAGAGCTTCAGGCGGGACGTTATCTCTTCTAAAATTCCAGAATGAGATAGTCACAGAACTCCTGTATCCAGGTGGTTCTGCACCTCACCATTCCCAACCAAATGCAGTAAGCCGGCTGCATGAGAGGCATTATCCGTATGCCCTCCCGAGTACCCCTACCCAACGAACCCCCCAAAAAAGATGTCCTGTCTGTAGCAAGCACGGATTTAGGCGTGACACCCGTGTTTTTTGTCCACTCTGTCCTGACAAACCTGGTCTTTGCCTTGGTGAATGTTTTGAACGCTACCACTCAAAAGTGAAGTTTTAGCGTAGGGTACAGCATTTCACAGACTAGGACACACTTACTTACACAGGGTCTCCCAAGATGCCATTACATTTTGAGAGACCCGAACCATTACAGTTGTTAAAGTTACAAAAAAAAGTGTTAAAAAGAAAAAAAAACTTAAAAAAACAAAGCACAAATATAAAATAAAAAAAACAAAAATAGTTGTCGTTTTATTGTTCTCTCTCTCTCTCTATTTTCTCTCTATTGTTCTGCTCTTTTTTACTGTATTCTATTCTGCAATGTTTTATCATGCTTGCTTTTCAGGTATGTAATTTTTTGTTTTCAGGTGCGCCATTCAGCTGCAGCGTGGAATTATTTATCTTGACAGCAACAGCGTTTGCTCCCACAATACATAAAGCCGTGACTCCAGTGCTGTAGGAGGTGATTTCACCACCACAGTTAAAAAAAAAAGAGCATATATGCCGAAGCATGGGGGCAGCAGGGGCGAAGGAGTGATTTTGCTCCTAATGCCGCGTAAATACGGTCGAAATTCCGACGGAGGCTTGCCCATGGAAAAGTCCGACCGTGTGTACGCGGCATAACTTTTTTGCGGGAGGATGCCCCCATGCTTCGGCATATATATATTTTAGGCACAGGTTGCGTTAAAAAAATGTTTTATTTTTTACTAGGTTTTGTTTTGGTATTTGCTTTGCAGGTATGGTATGGTCTTACTGTTGTACTGTAATGTTACTTTGTTTTAATGTTAACCACCATTTGCTTAGCAGGTACGCCATTTAGTTGCAGCGCGGATCTATTTATCTTGACAGCAACAGCGTTTGCTCCCACGATACATAAACCCGTGACTCCAGTGCTGTAGGAGGTGATTTCACCACCACAGTTAAAAAAAAAAAGAGCATATATGCCGAAGCATGGGGGCAGCAGGGGCGGAGGAGCGATTTTGCTCCTAATGCCGCGTATATACGGTCGAAATTGCGACGGAGGCTTGCCCGTGGAAAAGTCCGACCGCGTGTACGTGGCATAACCTTTTATGCCGCGTACATACGGTCAAAATTACGACGAAGGCTTGCCCGTGGAAAAGTCTGACCGTGTGTACGCGGCATAACTTTTTTGCGGGAGGATGCCCCCATGCTTCGGCATATATATGGTGCATGTATGCCCATCATTAGAAGTGGGTGGATGAAGGGAGGTATTCTAATGGTGGGCATACCCACCAATCAATCTCTTTTTTTCGTTCAGCCAACAGGCTGCATGAAAAAAAAGATTACAATACATGTCCAACAAGGACCAGCAATGTACTGGTATGTTGCTGGACTTTGAATGTTTATACCAGAATGATGCCTGCAGGTTTAGGTATCATCTTGGTATCATTCTTGTCAGCCAGCAGCCTGCTTTCATGTAAAAGCAATTCTAGCAGATAATTAGCCTCTAGACTGCTTTTACAAGCAGTGGGAGGGAATGTCCCCCCCCCCCCCCCGGATATAAACAGCGCCATTGGGAAAGCATTTTATCACACCGATCTTGGTGTGGTCAGATGCTTTGAGGGCAGAGGAAAGATCTAGGGTCTAACCCCCCAATTTTTTTCAAAAAAAGAGTACCTGTCACTACTTATTGCCATCATAGGGGATATTTACATTTCCTGAGAGAACAATAAAAATGGTAAAAAAAAAAAAATATGGAAGGAACAGTTTAAAAATAAAATAAAAAAGCAAAATAAATTAAAAAAAAAAAAAAAAAAGCACCGCTGTCCCCCCCCTGCTCTTGCGCAAAGGCGAACGCAAGCGTCGGTCTAGCGTCATATGTAAACAGCAATTGCATCATGCATGTGAGGTATCACCGCGAAGGTCAGATCGAGGGCAGTAATTTTAGCAGTAGAACTCCTCTGTAAATCTAACGTGGTAACCTGTAAAGGCTTTTAAATGCTTTTAAAAATGAATGTAGTTTGTCGCCGCTGCGTGTTTGTGCGCAATTTTAAAGCATGTCGTGTTTGGTATCCATGTACTCGGCTTATGATCATCTTTTTTATTTCATCAAACATTTGGGCAATATAGTGTTTTTTAGTGCATTAAAAATAAAAAAAGTGTGTTTTTCCCCCAAAAAATGCGTTTGAAAAATCGCTGCGCAAATACTGTGTGGGAAAAAAAAATGCAACACCCACTATTTTAATCTGTAGGGCCTTTGCTTTAAAAAAAATATATAATGTTCGGGGGTTCAACATAATTTTTCATGTAAACAAAAAGTGTCAGAAAGGGCTTTGTCTTCAAGTGGTTAGAAGAGTGGATGATGTGTGACATAAGCTTCCTATTGTTGTGCATAAAATGCCAGGACAGTTCAAAACCCCCCCAAATGACCCCATTTTGGAAAGTAGACACCTCAAGCTATGTGCTGAGAGGCATGTTGAGCCCATTGAATATTTTTTTTTTTTTTGTCCCAAGTGATTGATTATGGACAAAAAGAAAAAAAAAATGTACAAAAAGTTGTCACTAAATTATATATTGCTCAAACATGCCATGGTTATATGCGGAATTGCACCCCAAAATACATTCTGTCTGTTCTCCTGAGTACGGGGATACCACATGTGTGAGACATTTTGGGAGCCTAGCCGCCTACAGGACCCCGAAAACCAAGCACCGCCTTCAGGATTTCTATGGGTGTAAATTTTTGATTTCACTCCTCACTGCCTATCACAGTTTCGAGGCCATGGAATGCCCAGATGGCACAAAAACCCCCTCAAATGACCCCATTTTGGAAAGCTATTTGCTGAGAGGTATGTTGAGCATTTTGCAGATCTCGCTTTTTGTCACAAAGTTTTGAAAATTAAAAAAAAAAAATGTCTTTCTTCATTTTCAAAAACAAATGAGAGCTGTAAAATACTCACCATGCCTCTCAGTAAATAGCTTGGGGTGTCTACTTTCCAAAATGGGGTCATTTGGGGGGGTTCTGTGCTATTTTGGCATTTTATGGCCTTCGAAACTGTGATAGGTAGTGAGGAGTGAAATCAAAAATTTGCGCCCTTAGAAATCCTGAAGCCGGTGCTTGGTTTCCGGGGTCCCGTACGTGGCTAGGCTCCTAAAAAGTCCCACACATGTGGTATCACCGTACTCAGGAGAAGCAGCAGAATGTATTTTGGGGTGCAATTCCACATATAACCATGGCATGTGTGAGCAATATATCATTTAGTGACAACTTTTTGTGATTTTTTTTTTGTCATTATTCAATCACTTGGGACAAAAAATATTCAATGGGCTCAACATGCCTCTCAGCAATTTCCTTGGGGTGTCTACTTTCCAAAATGGTGTCATTTGGGGGGTTTTTGTACTGCCCTGCCATTTTAGCGCCTCAAGAAATAGGCAGTCATAAATTTAAAGCTGTGTAAATTCCAGAAAATGTACCCTAGTTTGTAAACGCTATAACTTTTGCGCAAACCAATAAATATACGCTTATTGACATTTTTTTTACTAAAGACATGTGGCTGAATACATTTGGCCTAAATGTATGACTAAAATTGAGTTTATTTGATTTTTTTTTTATAACAAAAAGTAGAAAATATCGTTTTTTTTCAAAATTTCGGCCTTTTTCCATTTATATCGCTAAAAATAAAAATCGCAGAGGCAATCAAATACCATTAAAAGAAAGCTCTATTTGTGGGAAGAAAAGGACGCAAATTTCGTTTGGGTACAACTTTGCATGTCCGCACAATTTACAGTTAAAGCAGCGCAGTGCAAAATTCTGAAATCACCTCTGGTCCTTTAGCTACCAAATGGTCCGGGGCTTAAGTGGTTAACGGTTTGGTTATTTAATCTCATTCTAAGGAATCGGGGGCTTTCTGGGTCAGTAGTATCTACCCTGATGATGCAAGGAAGCCGGCTTCCAGAGTCATATATTATAGAGTCTGGAAGGCATATGTGTTTTGGTGCGAAGCCAAGGGCTGGCATCCTCGTAAGTATGTCATAGGTAGAATTCTTGCCTTTCTACAGTTGGGCGTGGAAATTAAGCTTTCCTTGAGTACTATCAAAGGTCAGGTCTCGGTCTTGTCGGTATTGTTTCAAAGATTGCTGGCTACGCATTTTTTGGTTCGGGCCTTTACACAGGGGGGTAACACTGATCAATCTGCCAGTTGTCAACCTTGTATCCATGGGACTGGAATTTGGTTCTGTCGTCGTTGCAAAAGCAGCCCTTTGAGCCTTTACACCATATTCTCTTAGTCCTTTTGACTAAGAAATTGTTTTTTCTGGTGGCTATATACTCTGCTAGAAGGGTATCAGAATTGGCTGCTCTTTCTTGTAAAGAGCCATATTTGATTATTCATAAGGATAAGGTGGTATTGTGTTCCTTATCAAACTTTTCTGCCTAAAGTGGTGTTAGGTTTTCATTTGAACCAAGATGTGGTTCTCCCTTAAATTTTTCCAGAACCTAGTTCTGCAGAAGAAAAGTCATTACATTCTTTGGATGTATTGAGAGCAGTTGAGGTCTATCTGAAGGCTACTGCTCAGATCCGGAAAACTGATGTTTTGTTTGTGCTGACAGAAGGGCCCAGGAAGGGGCAGGCAGCATCAAAATCTACTATTTCCAAGTGGATTCGTCAAGTTATTGTTCAGGCTTATGGTTTGAAAGGGAGAGTTCCACCTTTTTCAAATTCGAGCGCACTCCAGACCAGTTAGTGCTTCATGGGCAGTGCATCACCAAGCCTCCATGTCTCAGATCTGTAAGGCTGCAACCTGGTCTTCAGTACATACATTCACTAAATTCTATAAGTTGGATGTAAAAAGGCATGAGGATATCGCCTTTGGGCACAATGTGCCGCAGGCTGCAGTATAGGTCCTCACGTCTGACGCCCTGCTTTATTTTGGTGTCTCCCTCCCCTCAAATGGCATTGCTTTGGGACATCCCACATAGTTATTACTATGCAGCTCTGTGTCCCGTGATGTACGTAAAAAGAAAATAGGATTTCTCTTGTCATCCATGGACTGACACAGCGTGTCTTATACACCTTTACACGTGGGTTATGTCCCTGCTTGCAGGAGAAGACCTAGGCAGAATGTGAGATGTTATACATACATTCTAAACAGCCAGAGCTGAACAGCCCCGCCCAGGGGGGCGGTCCCTCCGGACATAACCCTCCCACTGCAGTCAGCAGACCTCAGTTTTTTTCTGCCTAGCAGAAGGAGAAGACGTGGCTCTCTCAGGAGCCAGTCTCCTGACCTATTTTTATTCTTTTGGGAATTTTTTTCCTATTTTTTTTTTTTTTTGAGATCTTCTATCAACTGTCGGCTGGGCAACAGGTTGGGTACAAGATATCCTCGTAGTCTTCCCTGTCCGACCATCGAGCGTGCTGATCCTCGCCTTGTGTGCGTGAGACTCAGTTCACGACATGCCCCACGACTCCAGGGGTGGCCGGTGGGCTTCCAGCTCCGCGGTCCTCTCAAGATAGAACAGTCCGGCTGTATCTTTCGCGGTGGACCGGGCCGACAGCTACTCAGTACCGCACTGTGATAGTTCTGTCAGAAACACACCAGCGGGTCCCTCAGGGGACGGGTAAGTAGTCTCTCCTGGCTGCAGGTGAGTACATGCTGTGTGTTTCTTGTGTGGGGGGATTTCCCTGTCTCCCCCTGTGTTTTTAATGTCACTCTCTGTTCACTAGTGCTGGCGCTGTACTATGGGGGGTGCCTGGGGGCCATACTGTCCTGGGGGGGGCTCATGCTGCTCTGCATTCGCTGGGGCTGTTTTGTTTTTGGAGGTGAGGGGCCTGGGCGCCGTAAGGCGCCATGTTTTGTGTGTGTGCTGATTTTTACATTGGCGGCCATCTTGCCGGGGCCCGCCGGAGCACATTGCTGCGGCCATTTTCTTGTAGCCGCACGTCTTTTCTGGCACTAGTTTGGCCTCTAGCGCCGCTGGGAACGGCGCGAATCTCCTCACACTCTCTCCTCTCAGCTCACTCACGCTGAGCAGCGCGGCGCAGTGAGACAGAGCGGCGGAACCGAGCGGTCCTGGTCAGGTTGGTGGGTTCCCTGGGCATTCCCCTACTTCAGTCAGCACGGCCTGTGGGTGGTCTGAGAGGGACATTATGGAGTCAGAGTCACCAGCTTCCCCTAACATGCCAGAGGCAGCAGCCAGTGCTCCAGCACCTGCGGTCCCTATGGACCAGTTGTCGGCAGTCCTGGAATCATTTCTGACCAGGATGGAAGCTGTGTGTGAGCACAAGGGAGCAAAAAAGCGCCCTCTCCCCACTTTATCTCCACAAGGGGAGTGCTCTGCTTCAGATATGGGCCTAGTTATTGCTGCTCAGGACCCTAGCTCTGAATATTTGGATGGTTTTGAACAGGACATTCCTTGTGAGGAAGACTCCAGTTCTGAGTCAGTAAATGACAGGGCGCTTGTTAGTGAACTCATTGATGCTGTGAGGGACACTCTCAAGCTAGATGCTGCGACCGCAGAACCTCAGGCGGATACAGTCTCCTTTGGTTCTTTTAAGACCAAGCCTTCTAAAAAGGTTTTTCCATATGTACCTTTCTTTGACCAGCTCATTGACCAGGTCTGGGAAAAGCCGCAGAAGAGTTTTATGGTCCCGCGGCGTTTGTCTATTAGATACCCCTTTGAAGACGCCCTGCTTAAAAAGTGGGCTTCTCCCCCGGTGGTCGACCCTCCAGTCGCCCGTTTAAACAAGGCCACCACTCTCCCGATAGAGGGGACTCCTGCGTTTAAGGACCCCACTGACAGGAGGTCAGAAGTGGTGAGTAGAGCCATGTTCGCCTTGTTGGGATCCGCCCTACGGCCCGTAGTAGCGGCGACCCTTGTGTCTCAGACACTCACGGAATGGGCAAAAATTTTGCACCAAACTGTGCAGGAGTATAACCTTCCTCCAGACACTATTGCTCTGGCCCACCAGATGGTGCAGGGTCTGATATATGTGTGCGACGCCACGTTGGACGCGGCCCCTTTAATATCCAGGGCCTCTGTCTCGGCGGTGGTATTGCGTCGTCTCATCTGGTTGAAATGCTGGTCTGCTGACCTAGCCTCTAAGAAGCTCCTGACGGATCTACCTTTTAAGGGTGGTAGACTTTTTGGTGCTGCTCTGGATGACATCATCAAGGATGTCACGGGAGGTAAAAGCACTCTCCTTCCTCAAACTATCAAGGGTAAGGAGGCCCGACGTAAACCGGGTCCTTCCTTTCCAGCAAAAAAGGGTTTTTTTCGTCCGTCAGAGTCCACGGGTAAGCCATCCCAGACTGACAACAGTGCGGCTGGCGGGCACAAGCGCCCCTGGGTGCGTAAGCCGAACAAGCCGGCTCCCAAGCCCGCCTCCGCGTGAAGTCTTGCCCCCGCCCGTCTCTGGGGTGGGGGGACGACTTCGCAGGTTCACGGATCGGTGGACCTCCCGGATCTCCGACCGGTGGGTGTGCGAGGTGGTCACCTCAGGATACAGAATAGAGTTCCGCTCCTGGCCCCCAGACAGATTCTTTCCCTCAAATCTCCCTCTCCTTCCTGCCCGTCGGGCAGCCCTCTTGGGGGCTGTACAGGATTTGATCGGGTCCGGAGTAATTGTGCCGGTTCCGTCCCAGGAGAGGTTTCAGGGGTTCTACTTGAATCTGTTTGTTGTTCCAAAAAAGGACGGGGTTCGGCCGATCCTGGACCTCAAGGCCCTGAATGCCTTCGTGAAGGTGCAAAAATTCCGCATGGAATCCATTCGCACGGTGGTCGCTACACTCCGTCAAGGGGATTTTCTGGCATCCTTGGACATCAAGGACGCCTACTTGCATGTTCCGATCTGCGCAAGCCACCAGAAGTTTCTGCGCTTTGCGGTCGGCGAAGTCCACTATCAATTTGTGGCTCTTCCCTTTGGCCTGGCCTCGGCACCGAGGGTGTTCACCAAGGTGCTTGCTCCGGTCCTAGCTTTGCTGAGACAGCGAGGCATTGCTATCGTGGGCTATCTGGACGATTTCCTTCTAAGAGCAGACAGTGGCTCAGAATTGGAAGAAAGTGTGACTATCGTCAGTCAGACCCTCAGGGAGTTTGGGTGGCTCCTGAACGTTCAGAAGTCGGTTCTAGTCCCGACTCAGCGTCTGGAGTATCTAGGTCTGATTCTGGACTCCTTGGAAGCAAGAGTCTTCCTACCTCCAGACAAACTACTGACACTTCAGTTTGCAGTACGGGTGCTGACGTCCCGAAAATGGTCGTCAATCCGCTTTTGCATGAGAGTCCTGGGACTCATGGTGGCCTCCTTCGAGGCCGTTCCTTATGCCCAAGCGCACACCAGGGCCTTACAGAAAGAGATCTTGTCCACTTGGGACAAATCCCAGTTGTCCTTGGATCTTCAGATCCAGGTGAGTCACCTGGTCAGGGCGTCCCTGACGTGGTGGTTGAGGTCCCCGGCTCTTCGGTCCGGGAAGTCGTTCCTCCCCATCCAATGGACGGTGATCACGACGGACGCCAGCCTGACGGGCTGGGGGGGAGTCTGGGGAGTCCTGTCGGCCCAAGGGCTTTGGACTCCGGACGAAGCCCTCTTACCGATCAATGTGCTGGAGATACGGGCAATCAGACTGTGCCTCTCCTCATGGTCGGAGAAACTACAGGGTCACTCCATCAGGATACAATCGGACAACGCCACAGCAGTGGCGTATGTCAACCATCAAGGGGGGACTCGGAGCTCAGCTGCGGCTTCCGAGGTCGCCCGCATCCTGAGGTGGGCCGAAAGAAGCGTGCCGGCTCTGTCGGCCGTCTACATTCCGGGCGTAGACAATTGGCAGGCGGACTATCTAAGTCGCCAGACGCTGGACCAGGGGGAGTGGTCCTTGCACCCCGGAGGTCTTTCAACTTCTTTGCAGACGGTGGGGCACGCCGGATGTGGACCTGATGGCTTCTCGACTCAATCGCAAGGTGTCGAGGTTTGTGGCCAGATCCAGGGATCCCTGGGCGGATGCCTCGGATGCGTTGGTGGCCCCATGGGGTCAGTATCGCCTGATATACGTTTATCCTCCGCTGCAGTTGCTCCCTCGCCTGCTCCGCAGGGTAGCGACCGAGGGAATTCCGGTGATCCTCATTGCTCCGGATTGGCCTCGGCGTCACTGGTACGCCGATCTGGTACGTCTCGTCGCAGACGTTCCCTGGCGGTTACCGATACGGGGGGACCTTCTGTCTCAAGGTCCTATATTTCATCCTGCTTTACAGTCTCTGGTTTTAACGGCATGGTTATTGAAAGCCAGGTGCTGAGAGACCGAGGTCTCTCGGATTCGGTCATTTCGACCATGTTAAGGGCACGGAAGTCTTCCTCCAGAAGGATCTATCACCGTACTTGGAGAGCTTACATCGCCATGTGCGAAGAGCTGGACTGGCGCCCACGAACGTATTCCGTTCCCAGAATCCTGCATTTTCTGCAGCGTGGCGTGACCCAAAAGCTCGCTTTGAGTACCATTAAGGGTCAGATTTCGGCCTTGGCCATCTTCTTTCAGCGACCGCTGGCGGGTCATCCCTTGGTTAGCACCTTTGTGCAGGGGGTTCGCCATGTGCTCCCCCCTGTCAAGCCTCCTCTCCCCCCGTGGGATCTGAATTTGGTGCTCTCGGTCCTCCAGGAACCTCCCTTTGAAAATATTAGAGATATTCCCCTCTTGACTTTGTCTCAGAAGGTGGCCTTCTTGGTGGCCATTACTTCCATTAGACGAGTGTCTGAATTGGCGGCCTTGTCCTGCAAGTCGCCCTTTTTGATCATCCATAAGGATAAGGCGGTGTTACGTCCGCGACCTTCCTTTCTGCCAAAGGTGGTCTCGGCCTTCCACTTAAACGAGGACATTGTCCTCCCGTCCTTGTGTCTTCACCCATCGCATCCCAGAGAGTTTGCGCTACACACTTTGGATGTGGTACGAGCCTTGCGGGTGTACCTGTCTGCTACTGCTTCTATTCGGAAGTCTGACTCACTATTTGTGGCTGTCTCTGGTCCAAAACAGGGCCAAGTGGTTTCGTCTGCCACCATTTCTAGGTGGTTCAGACAAACCGTCATTCAAGCTTATGCTCTCAAGGGGCGGGCGCCTCCCTTTCCGGTTACGGCACATTCCACCAGGGCAATTGGTGCTTCCTGGGCTTTCCGACATCAAGCGTCGGTTGCACAAGTGTGCAAGGCGGCGACCTGGTCGTCTGTTCATACCTTTTCTAAGTTTTATAAGGTTGATGTGGCTGCATCTTCGGATGCTTCCTTCGGCCGCAAGGTGTTGCAGGCCGCTGTTTGATGTTGCAACTCCTCCGTTGAGGAGCTCTGCCTTGTTTGGAGTGAAGTTTTGGTTTTCCATTTATACTGCTCCCATCCCTCTTGACACTGCTTTGGGACATCCCACGTGTAAAGGTGTATAAGACACGCTGTGTCAGTCCATGGATGACAAGAGAAAATAGGATTTTTGTACTCACCGTAAAATCCGTTTCTCTGGCATCCATGGACTGACACAGCACCCACCCTTCTTTTTAGGTTTGTACTGCTTTGTTACGAACTGAGGTCTGCTGACTGCAGTGGGGAGGGTTATGTCCGGAGGGACCGCCCCCCTGGGCGGGGCTGTTCAGCTCTGGCTGTTTAGAATGTATGTATAACATCTCACATTCTGCCTAGGTCTTCTCCTGCAAGCAGGGACATAACCCACGTGTAAAGGTGTATAAGACACGCTGTGTCAGTCCATGGATGCCAGAGAAACGGATTTTACGGTGAGTACAAAAATCCTATTTTTTTATAACAGATTACCTGTAAAATCCTTTTCTTCGAGTACATCACGGGACACAGAGCTCCCGTCCCTCCTCTTGGGATACTTATTGCTTTGCTGCAAAAACTGAGGTACTCCCTGTATGGGAGGGGTTATATATGGGAAGGGACTTCCTGTCTTGGGTGTGCCAGTGTCCATCACCTGAAGGTAGGCCTATAACCCACATAGTTATTACTATGCAGCGCTGTGTCCCGTGATGTACTCGAAGAAAGGGATTTTACAGGTAAGCTATTATAAAAATCCTATTTTCTTTATCGTACATCACAAGACACAGAGCAGCCATAGTAATTACTATGTGGGATGTCCCAAAGCAATGCCTCTGAGGGGAGGGAGACACATATCAACGCAGGCCACCATCAGACGTGAGCATCTATACTGCCGCCTGCAGTACACTGCGCCCAAAGGGGGCATCCTCTTGCCACCTTACATCCAACTGATAAAATTTAGTAAATGTATGTACAGACGACCAAGTCGCGGCCTTGCAAATCTGAGTCATAGAGGCTTGGTGATGCACTGCCCATGAAGCACTCACTGCCCTGGTATAGTGTGCTCCAACTTGAAAAGGCGGAACCCTTCTTTTCAAACCATAAGCCTAAATTATAACCTGATGAATCCACTTTGAAATAGTCGATTTTGACACTGCCTGCCATTTCCTGGGCCCTTTTTGGCAGCACAAACAAAGCATCAGTTTTCCGTATCTGAGCTGTCGCCTTGAGATAGAGCTTTATAGCTCTCACCACATTGAAAGAATGTAACCATTTTTCCTCCCGGAGAACGAGGATCTGGAAAAAAGGAAGGCAGGTAGACTTCTTGGTTCAGGTGAAAACTGGACACTACCTTAGGCAGAAAGGTTGGTTGAGGACGTAACACCACCTTGTCCTTATGAATAATTAAGTATGGCTCTTTACATGAGAAAGCTGCCAATTCTGATACTCTCCTTGCCGAGGTAACTGCCACCAAAAAAAAAAAAAACTTCCTTGTCAAAAGGATCAAGGGAATATGGCGCATCGGCTCAAAGGGCCGTCTGTGTAAAGCCGATAAAACTAGATTCAAATCCCATGGGCACAAGGGTGACCTAACTGGCAGAGTTATACACATTACCCCTTGTATAAAGACTGGCATACTTAAGAGGATGCCATCCTTTGGTTTCACACCAGGAAACATAGGACCTCCAGACCCTATAATAAATGGTCCTGGAAGCCAGCTTCCTTGCATTAATCAGGGTCGTTACTACTGAGCCTGAAAGCCCCCAATTCTTTAATATGTGGGCTTCAATCGCCAAACCGTTAAATTTAGCGACTGTAAGGCAGGCTGGAACACTGGTCCTTGCGAAAGCATGTCTGGACGGGACAGAATAGTCCACGGTTTCCCTACTGCCAACCCTACGATCTTTGCATACCAGGATCTTCTGGGCCATGCCGGAGCTACCAGTATTACCAGCTTCCCTTCCTCTTTGATCCTGCATAGAAGCCGCAATAGCAGCTGAACTGGGGGGGAGCGCATAAATCGGTGAAAACTGATCCCAAGGGGCTACTAACGCATCTGTCCCGCATGCGAGTGGATCCCTTGTCCTTGACACAAAGTTGTCCAACTTCTTGTTGAACCTGGACGCCAATAGATCTACGTCCGGAGTGGGCATATGGCTAAAAAAATGTTGAGTTGGAGAGACCGTTCTACCAGGAACAATTGCTGGCGGCTTAAGAAATCTGCCTGCCAATTCTCCACTCATGGAATGAAGACTGCAGATAGGCAAGGTACATGTTTATCTGCCCAAGCAAGAATATGGTTCACCTCCCTCTGGGCTGCGTGACTTCTGGTGCCCCCTTGGTGGTTGATGTAAGCCACTGCTGTGGCACTGTCGGTTTGTATCCTGACGAGACAACTCTGCAACCTGAAAGTCCAGGCCATTAGAGCCAGACGCCCCACCCGAATCTCTAGGATGTTGATGGGCAAGGCTTCCCCTGGACAGTGGTCTTCTCCAGAACCGCTCCCCAGCCCAAGAGGCTGGTATCCGTTGTTACTACCTTCCAGGTTACTGGCATGAAGAATTTCCCCTTCTGCAAATTTTTGGCTATCAACCACCAACTTAGACTCTGGCGCACCCTTGGGGCCAGATACATTGGGTAATCCAAAGCTTAGATCTTCTTGTTCCAAGCAGACAGAATACTGTTTTGCAACAGTCTTGAATGAAACTGGGCATAGGGGAACCTCTTCCAATGAAGCCACCATCTTCCCTAACAACCTCATGCAAAGGCGAATGGAAGGATCCTTCTTCTTTGCCTTGACCACATGGACCAGATCTCTTATAGCCCTGACCTTCGTCTGAGGCAAAAATACTTTTTCTTGGGCTGTGTTTATAACCAGACCCAAGTACTCGAGCCTTCTTACTGGCCGTAAGGCATACTTCTCTAGGTTGAGAATTCAACCCAGGTGATCCAAGTACTTGACCGCGTTGGACACACTCTGGTCTAGCCGTGCAACCGACTGATCTATAAGCAGCAGGTCGGCTAGGTATGCCATTACTGCTATACCCTTGACACTTAGTCTTGCTAGTACCGGGGCCAGAACTTTTGTAAACACCCTATGTCGTGGTGGCGCACCCCGAAGGGCAAGGCCACGAACTGAAAGTGGCGCTGTTCTACCATATGTCGCTAACCCCGAAGGGCAAGGCCACAAACTGAAAGTGGAGCTGGTCTACCACGAATCGCAGAAACCTCTAGTGAGTGGGGAAAATTGGCACATGCAGATATGCATCTTTGATGTCTATTGATGCTAGAAATTCTCCCCGCAGGGTGTATTGACTCCATGCGAAAAGAAAACGAAAAGGTGGAAACTCTCGAAACTCTAGTTTGTACCCTAGAGATACTGTGGAGATGACCCATCTGTCCTGGATCTCTTCCTGCTAAGCCCCTGAATACTGCAGAAGCCTTCTCCCCCACTCGATTGAGCGGGGGCGCCCCTTCATAAGGAGGCCTTGGGAATCTGTTTTGCAGGCTTCTTCTGGCCTTGTGTTTGGCCTTGAGGCTTACCACTTGAACCTGATGGCGGAGGCCATCTGCGCCTGCCTGGAGGCTGTCGCACCTGGTACCGGGGAAGAAGGTTTAAATGAAGGACTTCTACTCCTTCTTTTAACTGTTAAAAGGGGCACTCTTACCACCTGAAATTTTTTGGATATATTTATCCAAGTCATCCCCGAACAACCGTTCCCCGTTCCCCATGAAAGGGAAATAATGCCAATATCTTTTTGCATGGCAATTCAGCTGACCAATGCTTCAAATAGAGAATTCTACGCATATGCACTGATAGGAGAGCAAGGCGTTACACCTGGTGAATAGAATCTTTAAGAGCGTCAACCGCAAGACGTAAGGCCCTCGGTAGCTCAGCTAACTCACGGGCCGCTTCCCCTTGAGCAGGGACACCTTTAATAACCTGCTTAAGTTGGTCTTTTAGGGATTGACAAATGCCTATTGCTGCGACTGCAGGCTGTGCTGCTGCACCAGCTACAGCAAACGAGGCTTTAAGCAAAGATTCCAGCTTCTTATCGGCTGGATCCTTAAAAACCTGGACATTGTCCACTGCACAAGTTAGACTCCTATTCACAGAAGAGATGGCAGCGTCTACTGCTGGCAAACTCCACTTCTTATGCCGCGTACACACGACCGTTTTTCATCACGAGAAAATGCAATTTTTTAAATTGCTCATTAAAAACGATTGTGTGTAGGCTCCAGAGCATTTTACTCGACGAGAAAAATGGACATTAAATATTTAGAACATGCTCTATTTTTTCCCGTAGTTTTTTTACGTCGTCGTTTTTCTCGTCATGAAAAACGACCGTGTGTAAGCTTTAATGACTGGAAAAAACGCGCATGCTCAGAAGCAAGTTATGAGACGGGAGCGCTCGTTCTGGTAGAACTAGCGTTCGTAATGTAGATGGCACATTCATCACACTGTAACGGACGGAAAAGCATGAGGCTGAAAAGCGCGAATCGTCTCTCACCAAACTTTACTAACACGAGATCCGCAAAAGCAGCCCAAAGGGTGGCACCATTCAAATGGAACTTCCCCTTTAAAGTGCCGTTGTACGTGTTGTCATACGTGTTGTCGTACGTGTTGTACGTCACCGCGCTTTGCTCGAGCATTTTTTTTCACGATAGTGTGTAGGCAAGGCAGGCTTGAGAAGAATCACGTTGAGAAAAACGTTGTTTTTTCCAATCACATTAAAAACGCCCGTTTATACGCGGCGTTAGTGAATTTTTCCTCCATAGGATAGAGACGAGAAAATCTTCTTGGAGGAAGAAAATACCTATCTGGTTGATCCCAGTCAACATATGTCAGCCATACCAGCAATGGATGTACAGAGAAAGCATGTGGACCCTGTGGAGGCCTTAAAGAACCCAAAGAGGAAAAGGGGACCTCAGCTACCTGCACTGGGGGCAATTTGTATCCAGAATGGACCAACTGCATAAGGGATTGAACCAGCAATTTTTGAGATTGCGAGGCTGAGAAGGATTCTTCTGAGACTGAATCCTCAGAGGAGTCTTCATCTGCCTGCCCTTGTTCTGGGTCACCCAATGGCATCTCAACATCATCTGCCCATTCCTGTTCCAATACTGGAAGGTCAGGAGAAGGAGAAGGGGGACCTATCACGTTTTTTTCCCAAACTGGGATGAAGACTCGAACATATCGGCTATTTTTCCTTCCAAACCAGCGAATGCTGAAGCCAAATTGTCCTGGGTGACATATGCAGAGGCTGATATGTTGGAAGTAGCTACTATGCATGACAGCCTAAATGGCTCAGACTGGCCAGTTGCTTCTGGCCTTTCAGGTGAGGATAGAACTGTGGAGGTGTGACTAGGATCCTCAGACCCCAAATGCGGCACCCTTGCACTCCTCCCTACTGTATTTCCCCCACCTTTCTTATGGGAAGACATAGTCCTATGCACAAAAGGCAGAGGTACTTAAAATATGCATCTACTTCCGAGCTATAGTGCAGCAATGGAAATATGCCGCCATCACTGCTCAGCCTGATGCTGAGTAGACGTGCCTTTTTTTAAATGCCTGTATCCAACATCCATACAGTGCTTAAATGCCCTCGTATGCTCTGTGTCTCTCCGTCAGCCACCAGACTCTTCTGAGAGTAAAAACGTTATAGGCAGTAAGCCTGCGCCGTGTATTGCGTGAATGTTCGTTTCCACGTGCACGCTGGCCGCGCCAAAGCTACGCCCCCTGCGTCTTAGGGTAGCTCTTTAAATCGAGCTGATTCCCGCGCGAACGAACAAAGCGATCCCATATTCAGGATAGCTCGGGGGGAGAGGGGCTGTGTCACCAGGGGGATGCCGACCACTGTGCTCTGGAGGCGGGCGATCCCCAAGCCCTTTGGCAGCCATGACAGAGCGGAGTAAGGGGCAATGCTGTCCACAGGAGCGATGCCAGACACTGAGCACACTGCAGGGGAAGCATGGTAATGTTAAACACTAGGTATGTTACAATTACACCCTATAGTGGTAAAAAACAGGCAAGGCATCGCTTACTCAGAAGAAGTCCATAAGTGAACCAAATGTGTTCCTTAGGATCTTACTTTAACTTGCCATTCCCGCTGCAGGATACTGCTGGAACACACAGCCAGACCCAATCTTCACCCATCACGGCAGGTCATGTCATAACGGACCTTCAAGGACCGGGTTCCCCTTGCATACTGGGGTCCACACCCTTGGACCTGTATAGCACCCTTCCAGGACAACCTTTTGGTTTAGGTATGTGACCAAGGACCTGGATACCAGGGTCCAGCCCTCAAAAGGAGCATTACAGGCAAGAGACATCGCTTTTTCTTCCTTGAGACTCGGGTACCATTCCTTTGGGCCATTCTTATTTTGGCATCTTGAATGGATCCGACTACATAGCCCCTTGATCCTGCCAAGGATTTCTTCAATGGGGCTCTTCTTAGCATAGCACTTCAACCACCATGACCATCACCTTGAGACACTGGCGAAAAAACTGAGCTACTTCCTGTATGGGAGGGGTTATATAGAGGGGGACTTCCTGTCTTTTGGGTGTGCATGTCCATTCACCTATAGGTGGTGTATAACCGACATAGTAATTTACTGTGGCTGCTCTGTCCCGTGATGTACGATAAATGAAAGCTAAATTTTGGTCTCATCACTCCAAATGACTTTTTTGCCAGAAGGTTTGAGACCTTTCTGTGTGCTGTTTGCCGTACTGTAAGTGGGATACTTTGTGGCACTTGCGTAGTAATGGCTTTCTTCAAGTGCCTCCTTATTGTGCATCTTGAAACGGCAACACCACATGTTTTCAGAGCGTCCTGTATTTCACCTGAAGTTATTTGTGGGTTTTTCTTTGCATCCCAAACAATTTTCCTGGCAGTTGTGGCTGACATTTTAGTTGGTCTACCTGTCCGTGGTTTGGTTTCCACAGAACTTTTAATTTTCCACTTCTTGATTAGTTTGAACACTGCTGAGTGACATTCTCAATTCCTTGGATATCTTTTTATATTCATTCAACTACCTTTTCCCGCAGATCCTTTTGACAATTCTTTTTGCTTTCCCATGACTCAAAATCCAGAAACGTCAGTGCAGCACTGGATGAAAGATGCAAGGGTCTGTCAGGTGTCCAGAAACTCATCAACCTTTTATACACATAGACACACTAATTACAAGCAAACCGATCACAGGTGAGGATGGTTATCTTTAATAGCCATTCTAACCCCTTTGTGGCAACTTGTGTGCATGTTATCAGGCCAAAATCACCAGGGTATGTAAACTTTTGATCAGGGTCATTTGGGTAGTTTGTTGTGATTATGATTTAAAGAGTAAACACAGTTGATAATAAAGGGCTTTAGCAAAACACTAACTATGAGTAAAAAAATGTTTGTGTTGTTCATATTCTCTGTAAAATGGCCAAGAAATCATAAATTCTGCCAGCGTATGTAAACTTATGAGCATAGCTGTATATACTCGGTAACTATGATAAATATTAATGACGCAGGCATAGCCCTGTTAAAACGGATCCCCAGCTGTCTATTTTCAGCAGACCGGATGCCGGCGGGTGTCAGCAGATGCATATATGATGACATCCACCGCTCTATAGTGAACAATGGGTCGTCTGATCTGGTCCGCCTGGAAAACACACGGGCGAAAAGGGGCCTGAATGAAGATATTGTGTGTTTTTGTGAGGCAGTGGTTTGTAACACTTTCTTGCTGAAAGTGTTGGTGAAGAAACATTTTGTGATGAACCAGAAGCAGCAGAAAGTGTTTCTGGAATGAAAACTCGGGAGGAAAGAGCTACTTACGCTTTCATTATGCTCCTCATCATTTCAATCCATAAAGTATTTTTTAATATCTTTAGGGCACTGCTGGAATAGAAGCATATGTTTTGTCATCATTATTTTAGCATTTGGAAAATAATTTCTTCTCACAATATTTGCAAATTGCAGCTTTGCTCTCAGCCGTTTTACTAGGAGCAGGAAAAGAAAAAAATATTTACTGACCAAACGGTAGGTAAACATGCTGTGATGGTGGAGAACATTGATGGGAATCATGTAAAGGTTAAAAAGATGAACTAATTTGTCCAGACAAATTTACCCTCATCTGTCGAGGCCTGAGAGGACAGAAACTAACTATCTACTGTATCCCAACAATCACCCATCTGTTTGTGGGCACCATCTTGTACCTCCTACAAACTAAACTGCAATGAGAAGTACAGTGTTACTTGAATTGTATTCCAGGATTTGCTTGTCTTCAGCTGAGAGAACTTGCAATAATTTAAGACTTTACATAAAGTCTTGGAAATCTTTCATTAAGGTCTTCATGTTGTATAGTTTGAATATCATGTCGTAGATGTATCGTTTCATTGTAGAAGAGCATAGTCCACGCTTCGTTTTCTTTTTCCAATTTTTCATAAAAACGGAACCCCCCCCCCAATTGTTTTTATTTCTTTTGTTTTTTATTTTTTTCTAGGCCTTCCAACCTCTAGTTGTGGCAACATGACTGGTCTGCTAAGCAGTGGGAAACAGCCAAGATGCAACAGGGGCTGCCATGGAGGGTTGCTTGGCTGTGAATTCTGGAAAAATTAGATGTATAGCAGCTTTATTTTTTATTTATTAACGTTGATTAACGTTGATTAGCTATGAGTGCTCGTGGTTTTCCCCCCAGATGTATGCATTTATTTGATTTAGTGTATTGAGCTGATCCATCCAGTGTGAAGTTATACGTATGTGTGTGTGTATATATATATATGTGTGTGTGTGTGTGTGTGTATGTGTATATATATATATATATATATATAACAAAACTTTGTAACATTGGATATTATCAGAAGTGAGAGTTGATTTGTCTGTATTAACTCTCAGCATGACTGTATAAACAATGTGTAATATTCTGACAGTCTCTTTAATATTTAACATTTTAATATGTTCTGTCACTGTTTTCAGGTTACATGCTGTTTTGTGCAGCAGTTTTTCTGCATCATCTCCAGCCCTGTAATTCTCACTGTCCTGACTGTTGCTTGTTTTGTTCTTAGGAATTAAACCGTACGTGCCGATCCATGCAGCAAAGAATCCTGGAGCTTATACCTCAAATGACCAATGAACAGCTGATAGAAGAACTTCTTATTGTAAATGACAACCTCAACAATGTTTTTCTGCGCCATGAGAGGTAATTACATCACTGTAGTCCACAGCTGAGATGTTCCTGTGTAACGTCCTTCCCAATAACCTGCTATTTCATAGCATCATGTTCTCGTCTATATATGGAAAGCTCGGCCAGAAAACATAATATACTGTATATTTTATGTAATCAATTTATGGATATATGCCAAAAGTCTTTTTCCTCAAATTGGGCATTGACGTAGCATCAAAGTAGCAACAAATGGAGGTCACCAATATCCTAAAGTTAACATCTTCCTTGTCAGCACAAGCATGTGCAGCATAAGTTGATTGGTTCATAATGATACCCAATTAACTAGAGTTTATACATCTTTTTGAGGTTCTGTATAGTATCATTAGAAATCCTCTTTTAAAAAATCTTTATTTCTCTTATCCATGGACTGACATGGCGTCTCTTTACACTTTACACGTGGGTTATGTCCCTGCTTGCAGGAGAAGACCTAGGCAGAATGTGAGATGTTATACATACATTCTAAAAAGCCAGCGCTGATCAGCCCCTCCCAGGGGGGCGGTCCCTCCGGACATAACCCTCCCACTGCAGTCAGCAGACCTTTTTTTCTGCCTAGCAGAAGGAGAAGACGTGGCTCTCTCAGGAGCCAGTCTCCTGACCTGTTCTTATTCGTTTTTGGAATTTTTTCTTATTTTATTTTTGAGATCTTCTATCAACTGTCGGCTGGGCAACAGGTTGGGTACAAGAGATCCTCGTAGTCTTCCCTGTCCGACCATCGAGCGTGCTGATCCTCGCCTTGTGTGCGTGAGACTCAGTTCACGACATGCCCCACGACTCCAGGGGTGGCCGGTGGGCTTTCATGCTCCGCGGTCCTCTCAAGATTGAACAGTCCTGCTGTATCTTTCGCAGTGGACCGGGCCGACAGCTACTCAGTACCGCACTGTGATAGTTCTGTCAGAAACACACTAGTGGTTCCCTCAGGGGACGGGTAAGTAGGCTTTCCTGTCTGCAGGTGAGTACATGCTGTGTGTTTCTTTGTGTGGGGGATTTTCCCTGTCTCCCCCTGTTTTTTGTCACTCTCGGTCACCATTGCTGGCGCTGTGCTGTGGGGGGTGCCTGAGGGTCATACTGTCCTGGGGGGGGGGGCTCATGCTGGTCTGCATATCGCTGGGGCTGTTTTTTTAGTGTTTTGGGGGTCTGGGCGTCGTTCGGCACCATGTTTGTTTTGTGCATTACTTTGCATTGGTGGCCATCTTGCCGTGGATCGCCTGAGCACATTGCGGCGGCCATTTTCTTGAAGCCGCGTGCTTTTCAAACACTTGTTTGGCCTCTATCGCGGCTGGGAATGGCGCAAATCTCCTCACACTCTCTCCTCTCAGCTCACTCATGCTGAACAGCACGGCGCAGAGAGACAAGGCAGCGGAACCGAGCGGTCCTGGTCAGGTTGGTGGGTCCCCTGGGCATTCCCCTACTCAGTCAGCACAGCTTGTGTGTGGACCTTTTTTTCTGAGGAGTCTCAGAGGGACAATATGGAGTCAGTGTCACCAACTTCCCCTTACATGCCAGAGGCGACAGGCAGTGCTCCAGCACCTGCGGTCCCTATGGACCAGTTGTCGGCAGTCCTGGAATCATTTCTGACCAGGATGGAAGCGGTTTGCGAGCGCAAGGGAGCACAAAAGCGCCCTCTCCCCACTTTATCTCCACAAGGGGAGTGCTCGGATTCAGATATGGGCCTAGCTAGTGCTACTCAGGACCCTAGCTCTGAATATTTGGATGGTTTTGAACAGGACATTCCTTATGAGGAAGACTCCAGTTCTGAGTCAGTAAATGACAGGGGGCTTGTTAGTGAACTCATTGATGCGGTGAGCTACACTCTCAAGCTGAATGCTGCAGAACCTCAGGCGGAGGCGGTCTCCTTTGGTTCTTTTAAGGCCAAGCCTTCTAAAAAGGTTTTTCCATATGTACCTTTCTTTGACCAGCTCATTGATCAGGTCTGGGAAAAGCCGCAGAAGACTTTTATGGTCCCGTGGCGTTTATCTATCAGATACCCCTTTGAAGACGCCCTACTTAAAAAGTGGGCTTCTCCCCCAGTGGTCGACCGTCCAGTCGCCCGTTTGAACAAGGCCACCACTCTCCCGATGGAGGGTACTCCTGCATTTAAGGACCCCACTGACAGGAGGTCAGAAGTGGTGAGCAGAGCCATGTTTGCCTTGTTGGGATCCACATTACGGCCTGTTGTAGCGGCGACCCTTGTGTCTCAGACACTCACGGAATGGGCAAAAATTTTGCACCAAACTGTACAGGAGTATAATCTTCCTCCAGACACTATTGCTCTGGCCCACCAAATGGTGCAGGGCCTGATATGTGTGTGCCACCACGTTGGATGCGGCCCCTTTAATATCCAGGGCCTCTGTCTCTGCGGTGGTGTTGCGGCGTCTTATCTGGTTGAAATGCTGGTCTGCTGACCTAGCCTCTAAGAAGCTCCTGACGGATCTTCCTTTTAAGGGTGGTAGACTTTTCGGATGACATCATCAAGGATGTCACGGGAGGTAAAAGCACTCTCCTTCCTCAGACTATCAAGGGTAAGGAGGCCCGTCGTAAACTGGGTCCTTCCTTTCCAGCAAAAAAGTTTTTTTTTTTCGTTAGACAGTCCACGGGTAAGCCCTCCCAGACTGACAACAGTGTGGCTGGTGGACACAAGGCGCCCTTGGGTGCGTAAGCCGAACAAGCCGGCTCCCAAGCCCGCCGCTGCAAGATGTTTTGCCCCCGCCCGACTCTGGGGTGGGGGGGAGACTTCGCAGGTTCACAGATCGGTGGACCTCCCGGATCTCCGACCGGTGGGTGTGCGAGGTGGTCTCCTCAGGATAGAGGGATACAGTTCCGTTCTTGGCCCCCAGACAGATTCTTTCCCTCAATTCTTCCTCTCCTTCCTGCCCGTCGGGTGGCCCTCTTAGGGGCCGTACAGGATTGATCAAGTCCGGAGTGATTGTGTCGGTTACGTCACAGGAGAGGTTTCAGGGTTTCTACTCGAATCTGTTTGTAGTCCCAAAAAGGGGACGGGGTTCGACCAATTCTGGACCTCAACGCCCTGAATGCCTTCGTGAAGGTGCAAAAATTCCACATGGAATCCATTCGCACAGTGATCGCTACACTCCAAGGAGATTTTCTGGCATCCTTGGACATCAAGGACGCCTACTTGCATGTTCCTAACTGCGCGAGTCACCAGAAGTTTCTGCGCGTTGCGATCGGCGAAGTCCACTATCAATTTGTGGCTCTTCCCTTCGGCTTAGCCTCTGCACCGAGGGTGTTCACCAAGGTGCTTTCTCCGGTTCTAGCTGTGCCGAGACAGCGAGGCATTGCTATCGTGGGCTATCTGGACGATCTTCTTCTAAGAGCAGACAGTGGCTCAGAATTAGAAGAAAGTGTGACTATCGTCTGTCAGACCCTCAGGGACTTGGGGTGGCTCCTGAACATTCAAAAGTCGGTCCTTGTCCCGACTCAGCATCTGGAGTATCTAGGTCTGATTCTGGACTCCTTGGAGGCGAAGGTATTCCTACCCTCGGAGAAGCTGCTGACACTTCAGTCTGCAGTGCGGGTGCTGACGTCCCGGAAATGGTCGTCAATCCGTTTTTGCATGAGAGTCCTGGGACTCATGGTGGCCTCTTTCGAGGCTGTTCCGTATGCCCAATCACACACACGGCATTACAGAAAGAGATCTTGTCCACTTGGGACAAATCCCCGTTGTCCTTGGATCTTCAGATCCGGGTGAGTCACCTGGTCAGGGCGTCCCTGGCGTGGTGGTTGAGGTCCCCGGCTCTTCGGTCCGGGAAGTCGTTCCTCCCCATCCGATGGACGGTGATCACGACGGACGCCAGCCTGACGGGCTGGGGTGGAGTCTGGGGAGTCCTGTCGGCCCAAGGGCTGTGGACTCCGGACGAAGCCCGTTTACTGATCAATGTTCTGGAAATACGGGCAATCAGACTGTGCCTCTCCTCGTGGTCGGAGAGATTACAGGGGTGCTCCATCAGGATCCAGTCGGACAACGCCACGGCGGTGGCGTATGTCAACCATCAAGGGGGGACTCGGAGCTCAGCTGCGGCTTCCGAAGTCGCCCGCATTCTAAGGTGGGCCGAAAGAAGCGTGCCGGCTCTGTCGGCCATCTACATTCCGGGCGTAGACAATTGGCAGGCGGACTATCTGAGTCGCCAGACGCTGGACCAGGGAGAGTGTTCCTTGCACCCGGAGGTCTTTCAACTCCTTTGCCGACGGTGGGGCACGCCGGATGTGGACCTGATGGCCTCTCGACTCAATCGCAAGGTGTCGAGGTTTGTGGCCAGATCCAGGGATCCTTGGGCGAATGCGTTGATGGCCCTATGGGGTCATTATCACCTGATATATGTTTATCCTCCGCTGCAGTTGCTCCCTCGCCTGCTGCGCAGGGTGGCGACCGAGGGAATTCTCGTGATCCTCATTGCTCCGGATTGGCCTCGGCGTCACTGGTACGCTGATCTGATACGTCTCGTCGCAGACATTCCCTGGCGGTTGCCAATGAGGGAGGACCTTCTTTCTCAAGGTCCTATATTTCATCCTGCTTTACAGTCTCTGGCTTTAACGACATGGCTATTGAAAGCCAGGTGCTGAGAGAACGAGGTCTCTTGGATTCGGTCATTTCGACCATGTTAAGGGCACGGAAGTCTTCCTCCAGAAAGATCCATCACCGTACTTGGAAAGCTTACATCGCCATGTGCGCAGAGCTGGACTGGCGTCCGCGGACATATTCCGTCCCCAGAATCCTGCGTTTTCTGCAGCGTAGCGTGACCCAAAAGCTTGCTTTGAGTACCATTAAGGGTCAGATTTCGGCCTTGGCAGTCTTCTTTCAGCGACTGCTGGCGGGTCATTCTTTGGTTAGCACCTTTGTACAGGGGGTTCGCCATGTGCTTCCTCCTGTCAGGCCTCCTCTCCCCCGTGGGATCTGAATTTGATGCTCTCGGTTCTCCAGGAACCTCCCTTTGAAAATATCAGAGATATTCCCCTCTTGACTTTGTCTCAGAAGGTGGCTTTCTTAGTGGCCATTACTTCTGTTAGACGAGTGTCTGAGTTGGCGGCCTTGTCTTGCAAGTCGCCCTATTTGGTCATCCATAAGGATAAGGCGGTGTTGCGTCTGCGACCTTCTTTTTTGCCAAAGGTGGTCTCGGCCTTTCACCTAAATGAGGACATTGTCCTCCCGTCCTTGTGTCCTCACCCATCGCATCCCAGAGAGTTTGCGCTTCACACATTGGATGTGGTACGAGCCTTGCGGGTGTACCATTCTGCTACTGCTTCTATTCGGAAGTCTGACTCACTGTTTGTGACTGTCTCTGGTCCAAAACAGGGCCAAGCGGCTTTGTCTGCCACCATTTCTAGGTGGATCAGACAAACTGTCATTCAAGCCTATGCTCTCAAGGGGCGGGCGCCTCCCTTTCCGGTTATGGCGCATTCCACCAGGGCAATTGGTGCTTCCTGGGCTTTCCGACATCAAGCGTCGGTTGCACAAGTGTGCAAGGCGGCGACCTGGTTGTCCGTTCATACCTTTTCTACGTTTTATAAGGTTGATGTGGCTGCATCTTCGGATGCTTCCTTCGGCCGCAAGGTGCTGCAGGCCGCTGTTTAAAGTTGCAACTCCTCCGTTGAGGAGCTCTGCCTTGTTTGGAGTGAAGTTTTTGGTTTTTCCATTTATACTGCTCCCATCCCTCTTGACACTGCTTTGGGACATCCCACGTGTAAAGTGTAAAGAGACGCCGTGTCAGTCCATGGATGATAAGAGAAAATAGGATTTTTGTACTCACCGTAAAATCCTTTTCTCTGACATCCATGGACTGACACAGCACCCACCCCTCCTTTTAAGGTTTGTACTGCTTTGTTACGAACTGAGGTCTGCTGACTGCAGTGGGAGGGTTATGTCCGGAGGGACCGCCCCCCTGGGTGGGGCTGTTCAGCTCTGGCTTTTTAGAATGTATGTATAACATCTCACATTCTGCCTAGGTCTTCTCCTGCAAGCAGGGACATAACCCACGTGTAAAGTGTAAAGAGACGCCGTGTCAGTCCATGGATGTCAGAGAAAAGGATTTTACAGGGAGTACAAAAATCCTATTTTCTTTAGTATCCTCCTACCTTAAAAAATGTAAATGTTCCTGTGCAATCCTATTTTGTTTGTATATGCAAGTTGTAATAAAAAGCACTGTTCTATTAGGCTCTGCTATATATCATGCACAGTTGCCAATGATGGTAGTTGGAAATGATGGTTGTAGTGTATATTTTACAGTGCATCCGGAAAGTATTCCCAGCGCTTTACTTTTTTCACATTTTGTTATGTTACAGCCTTATTCCAAAATGAATTAAATTCATTATTTTCCTCAAGATCCTACAAATAATACCCCATAATGACAACATTAAAGAAGTTTGTTTGAAATCTGTGGAAATTTATTAAAAATAGAAATAATCACATATACATACAGTGGATATAAAAAGTCTACACACCCCTGTTATGTCAGGTTTCTGTGATGTAAAAACATGAGACAAAGATAAATCCTTTCAGAACTTTTTCACCTTTTAATGTGACCAATAAAAACTGTACAACTCAATTGAAAAACAAACTGAAATCTTTTAGGGTACACATCTGCTATCATTTTAAAATGCCTCTGATTAACCCCAACTAAAGTTCAGCTGTTCTAGTAGGTCTTTCCTGCCAGAAAGCTTCCAAAGCATCAGTGGACTCTCATTGTTAAAAGGGATCAGGAGAAGGGTACAAAAGAATTTACAAGGTATGAGATATACCATAGAACACAGTGAAGACGGTCATCATCTGAAGAAAATATGGCACATCAGTGACATTACCAAAAACTGGACGTCCCTCCAAAATTGATGAAAAAACAAGAAAACTGGTCAGGGATGTTGTTGAGATGCCTATAGCAACATTAAAGGAGTTGCAGCAATATCTGGCAAGTACTGGCTGTGTGGTACATGTGACAACTTTCTCCCATATTCTTCATATGTCTGGACTATGGGGAAGAGTGGCAAGAAGACATATGAAGACAAATGTCCAAGCCCAGCTGAATTTTGCAAACACGCATCTGAAGTCTTCCAAAAGCATGTGGAAAAATGTGTTATGGTCTGACGAAACCAAGGTTGAACTTTTTGGCCATAATTCCAAAAAGATATGTTTGGCGCAAAAACACTGCACATAACCAAAAAAACACCATACCCACAGTAAAGTATGGAGGTGGCAGTATCATGCTTTGCGGTTGTTTTTTTTCAGCTGGAACAGCGGCCTTAGTCAAGGTAGAGGGAATTATGAACGGTTCCAAATACCAGTCAATATTGGCACAAAACCTTGAGAGCCCATTCACACAGGGGCAACACGACTTCCAGCACGATTTTATGAGGCAACTCAGACACGACCTGAGTATGAATCACAGCACGACCTGGAGCTATTTACAAGGCAACTCCAAGTTGCCTGCAGGACAAGAGACATTCCAGTGGCCAATCAAACAAGAATCAGCTCTGTGGGAGGGAGGGGGGAGAGAGAGTTTTGCAGGAGAAATGTATGTTATCTTCCTGGAGAGTCGCTCCTATTAAGACAGGGAGAGGCGACTCCCATTGAAATGAATGGTTACAGGTTGCCTAGGAGTCGGATTGAAGTAGTACAGGGACCTTTTTTGAAGTTGGAGCGACTGCAGTAGTGTGCATAAGGACGGCTCCATTAACTTACATTGATTTCTTCAGCCAGCGCGACCTGAGGCGACTAGGGGCGACCTGGGGCGATTTGGAGTCGGATCCAAAGACGCCCCTGTGTGAATGGGCTCTCAGGCTTCTGCTAAAAAGCTGAACCTCTTCTTCTTTCAGCATGACAACGACCCAAAGCATACATCCAAATCAACAAATGAATGGCTTCACCAGAAGATGATTAAAGTTTTGGAAACAAAAAGTGTAGCGCTAGTCAAACATGAATAAATAAATGCCTATAAACATAGGTAAAAAAAAAAGTGCTCAAATAGTGAATATGAACAATGAAAAAAAATGTTGATGCACTTATAAGTACACAGTTTAAATGTCTGTATAAAGAAAACACGTTACTGGTGCACAAATGCACAACTGTGTCTCCATATAGTGACAAAACTTCAATCTTTACAAGAGTTCAAACTTGGTGATGGCTTCAAACAGAAACAAAGCGGTGAAGGTGAGGAGATGGTGAAGTGAAGAAAACCACCACCAATAGGTAGAAAGCTTACCGGAACGTTTGAACCCAAGAGAACATGCGTTCTATGGGTCAAACAGGCTTTGTGTGGTAGGACTACAGTGGGAGCTGGACAATCCTGTACACTCAAAGTTGCTGAACTAGGGATAACCGAACACCAGCAGGATGGAATAAACCATAGAGGAGAGTGACGTTTTTCTGGATAATCTCATGTTGATTGGTGGTCCGGAAAATTCCAAATTAATGTGGAATGGTATGTGTCATAAAATGAGAGAAAAAAAGGGCCACAAAGCGTAACTCTGTGTGGAGTATCAAAATTTAATGAAGTAGGAACACTTACATTTAAGATGATAAAAAAGCGCTTTGCAAAGTGGTATGGCAACAGTGGAGTTTTCCAACGCGTTTCGTCTCCTAGTTTTGGAATGGCCCAGCCAGAGCCCAGACATAAATCCGATTGAAAATCTGTGGGGTGATCTGAAGAGGGCTGTGCACAGGAGATACCCTCGCAATATGACAGATTTGGAATGTTTTTGCAAAGAGTGGGTAAATCTTGCCAAATTAAGATGTGCATGTGGATAGACTAAGGCCCCTTTCACACTGAGGCGCTTTGCAGGCGCTATTGCGCTCTAAATAGCGCCTGCAATGCGCCCCAAAAAAGCCTCTCAATACTATCCAATGTGAAAGCCCGAGGGCTTTCACACTGGAGCGTTGCGCTTGCAGGAGGCTCAAAAAACTCAAGCGCTCCTATAGCGCCGCTGCCCATTGAAATCAATTGGGTAGCGCCTCTAATACGCCCGCAAAACGCCTCAAAGAGGCGTTATTGCGGGCGTTTTTAACCCTTTTTCGGCCGCTAGCGGGGGTTAAAATACCCCCGCTAGCGCCCGCAAATCGCGGCAAAAAAAAGGTATAGCGGCGCTAAAAATAGCGCCGCTATACCGCCAGCGCATACAGCGCCTCAGTGTGAAAGTAGCCTAATACCAAAAAAGACTGAGCGCTGTAAAAAAGAAAAAAAAAAAGATCAAAACTAGTTTCAACAAAGTATTAGTTTAAGGACGTGCACACTTATGCAACCATATTTTAGTTTTTAATTTTTACTTCCCTGAGTTGTACAGTTTGTCACATTTAAAGGTGGAAAAAGTTCAGAAATAATTTTCTTTGTTTCAGTTTTTTACATCACAAACCTGACATTTTAACAGGGGTATGTAGACTTTTTATATCCACTGTAAGTATACACAGCCTTTGCCATGACACTCAATATTGAGCTCAGGTGCATCCTGTCTCCACTGATCATCCTTAAGATATTTGTACAACTTGATTGGAGTCCACCTATGGTAAATTCAGTTGATTGGACATGATTTGGAAAGGCACACGCCTGTCTATATAATGTCCCACAGTTAACGGTGCATATCGGAGCACAAACCAAGTCATGAAGTCCAAGGAATTGTCTCTAGACCTCAGACAGGATTGTATCGAGGCACTGATCTGGGGAAGGGTACAGAAACATTTCTGCAATATCGAAGGCCCCAATGAGCACAGTGGTCTCCATCATCCATAAATGGAAGAAGTTTGGAACCACCTGGACTCTTCTTGGAGCAGGCCGCCCAACCAAACTGAGCGATCGGGGAGAAGGGCCTTAGTCAGGGAGGTGACCAAGAACCCGATAGTCACTCTGACAGAGCTCCAACATCTTTCTGTGGAGAAAGGAGAACCCTCCAGGAGAAAAACCATCTCTGCAGCACTCCACCAATCAGGGCTTTATAGTAGAGTGGCCAGACGGAAGCCACTCCTCAGTAAAAGGCACATGACAGCCCGCATGGAGTTTACCAAAGGGCGCCTGAAGGACTCTGACCATGAGAAACAAAATTCTCTGGTCTGATGGAAAAAAAGGATTGAACTCTTTGACCTGAATGACAAGCGTCATGTCTGGAGGCAACCAGGCACTGCTCATCACCTGGCCAATACCATCCCTACAGTGAAGCATGGTGGTGGCAACATCATGCTGTGAGAATGTATTTCAGCGTCAGGAACTGGGAGACTAATCAGGATTGAGGGAAAAATTAATGAAGCAATGTAAAGAGACCATCTTGATGAAAACCTACTCCAGTGCCCTCTGGACCTCAGACTGGGGCAAAGGTTCATCTTACAACAGGACAAGGACCCATGCACACAGCCAAGATGACAAAGGATTGACTACGAGTCAACTCTATGAATGTCCTTGCGTGGCCCAGCCTTGAACATCTCTGTAGAGATCTGAAAATGGCTGGGCACCGACACTACCCATCCAACCTAATGGAGCTTGAGAGGTCCTGCAAAGAAGAATGGGAGAAACTGCCAAAAAATAAGCTTGTAGCATCATACTCAAAAAGACTTGAGGCTGTATTTGATGGCAAAGGTGCTTCAACAGAGTATTGAGCAAAGACTGTGAATAACTAATGTAAATGTGTGATTCTATTTTTTATTTTATTATTATATAGAAATTTTCAAACATTTGAAACAAAACCTTTCACTTTGTCATTATGCGGTGTTGGTTGTATAATTTTGAGGAAAATAATTTACTTTAATCCATTTTGGAATAAGGCCACAACATAACAAAATGTGGGAAAAAAGTGAAGCGCTGTGAATACTTTCTGGATTCACTGTAAATAGAATATTTGTATTTTAAAAACCCATCCCCCAAACTACAATACTACTTCTCCAAGATTACATTTTTCATAGGAAGATGCAGATTTGGACCTGCCTTTGCTAACTGAATTGATGAACTTTTTGTATTCACATTGACAGCGTTAGCATTTGTACAACCTGTACACTGCCCTATTCCTAAACGTTCTAATTGTCTGCGCTGTAAGTCACAGGGTTGTCCAACCTTAATAGAGGAGGCATAGAAAGAGTGAAGAGGCTAGAGAGTCAACAATAGTATCACTTTAATGCCTTATAAAGCACTAAAATGATGCCTCGTACACACGACCGGTTTTCCCGGGAAGGAAAACTGCCATGAGAGCTTTTGGCCGGGAAATACCGGCCGTGTGTATGCTTCATCGCAGTTTTCCCGACAGGAAAACCGCCGGGTATCCCGACGGGAAAAATTTAGAACAGGTTTTCTTTTTTCCTGCCGGGATTCCCATCGGTTTTTAACCCGGCAGTTTTCCCTATGGGGAACACTGCGATGGAGCATACACACGCCCGGGATTCCCGACTAAAGCTCTCATGGCAGTTTTCCTGTCAGGAAAC
The DNA here is from genome assembly GCA_029206835.1 of Rana muscosa. Taxonomy (NCBI): domain Eukaryota; kingdom Metazoa; phylum Chordata; class Amphibia; order Anura; family Ranidae; genus Rana; species Rana muscosa. The sequence continues at coordinate 437,550,869 of CM055120.1, forward strand.
CCAGTCGTGTGTAGGGGGAAAACGTTACCGAGCAGGTTCTCGGTTTTCCCCTCTGACTTTTTTACCGCCGGGAAAACTGATGAGTCTTAAAGTCTAGTTTTCTTTCATTTAAAAATGACAAACGTCATACTTACCTGCTGTGTGCAGTGGTTTTGCACAGAGCAGCCCTGATCCTCCTCTTCTTGGGTCTTGCTTTGGTGCTCCTTGCCCCTCCCTCCTGCTGAGTGCCCCCACAGCAAGCAGCTGGCCAGCCCAATCTCTCACGCAACATCGCTGGATCAAGATGGGCTCAGGTAAGTATTGGACGGGCTGCTGCACATAGAAGGTTTTTTTATCTTCATGCGTAGAATGCATTAACCACTTCAGCCTCTGAAGAATTGGCTGCCCAATGACCGGGCCATTTACTTTTTCGTTCATGGACCGACAAAGCTTCTCTATTGACATAGTGGGTATTATCCGTTAATTAGGAGTGACTAGGCAGAAAACTTGTAAAAAGTGTTGCATCACACCTTCTACAGTACCGCCCAGGGGGCGGACCCTCTGGTATATCCCCTCACTCTGCATCTCGCAGATCAGTTTTTTTCTGTCTAGCAAGGAGTAGGACATGGCTCCCTTCAGACCCATTGGTCCAGGGGAAAAATATATTTTGCTCTTTTTTTGTTTCCTGCGATCTTCGATCAACTGCCGACTGGGTGACAGGCTGGATCCTTGATCCTTGTAGTCTCCCCAGTTTCCCCCATCGAGCGTGTGCCGACGCTAGCTACGCACTGGGTTTTCCACGACATGCCCGTCGCTCCACGGGTGGCCGGTGAGCCTACGCTCCAGGGCCTTCATCGGACCGCTCAGGTTCGGCTGACCTTACGGCCGAGTCGCAGCAGCCTGGCCGGTGAGCTTGCGCTCCAAGGCTTGCATCGGACCGCTCAGCTTCGGCTGAACTTACGGCCGAGTCGCAGCAGCCTGTCCGGTGAGCGTCGCGCTCCAGGGCATACATATGATCGTCCCCTAGGTTCCAATCACAGCATACCTGGCCAACAGTCTCCTTCCGTGCGTGGACTATGATCTATTTGGAATGTCTTCCAGCATGATACATGCAGGATAGAGTAAACTCCCCTGCCTCGGCTGGGTGATTTTGCTGGACATTCCTGGAGAGACCAAGTAAGTGGTTGTGGCCCCTTTCTTCCCTCTCTCCCTGCCTTTCTCTCCTCCATGGGCTTCTGGCTACGGTTGCTGGGTGCTGGGGGTCACCTAAGGGGTTCCACTGGAGCGGGGCTGGCTGTAACTAACAATTAAAAGAGAATGTCATTCTGCTTACCTGTATGTGCTTCCCCCTCCATGCTGTCGGCGGCCATTTTGCCGTGGTCCATGCCTGTTTCGGCCTCTAGTGACTACCCGGCGGCCATTTTCCTGTAGTTTCGCGCCCATAGTTGTATATCGTTGCTCGGTGCCATTTACTTGTAGTTCACACCCGATTGGCCTCTATCGACTGATCGGCGGCCATATTTCTTATGATTCACGCTGTATATATATACCGCACTGGAGGGTGGCCTATTGATATCTTGCCTGGAGCCCTGTGGGTGTCAGCGCGTGGTCAGCATGGCATCTGAGCCAGATGTTTTTTCCCCTGAAACACCAGATTTAGCAGCTGGTGCCCCGGAGGTGTCTATGGGCGCTATGTCGGCAATCCTAGAGGCTTTGGGTGGAAGCAGCACATGGGAATACAGGGGTAGTAAATGCCCCCGTCCCCTGCAATCTTCTGGGGATATTTCTGATGCAGAACCAGGTCCAGCTACGGCTCATGGCCCAGATTCTGATGCATCAGAGACTGCAGACCGTGACCGATCGGACAGTGATGATGACTCCAAGTCCAGGTCAGTACGTGAGAAGGCTTTGGTATCTGACCTTATTACTGCAGTGCGGGATACGCTAAAATTGGAAAATACTGCAGAAGAAGCAGAGACTCCGGTCCCCTTTGGGTTTCGTAAACCTGCCCGCACTGCTAGGGTGTTTCCTTGTGTGTCTTATTTTGATAAGCTCTTATACAAGGAATGGGAGAACCCACTAAGGGTCTTTACAGCCCCAAAGAAGTTTGCGGTACGGTACCCCTTTGAGGAGAGTTTTCTGAAGAAATGGACCTCTCCCCCATAGTGGACCCTCTGGTGTCCAGACTTAATAGAGCTACCACAATTCCAGTAGAATAGGCTCCTGTTTTCAAGGACCCTGTGGATAAGAAGGCTGAAGCACTTGCTCGCTACCTATACTCAGTGGTAGGCTCGGCAGCACGCCCGGCATTGGCAGGGGCCCTAGTGTCTCACTTACACTTACTGAATGGGCAAAATTGCTACTCCAGGGGTTAAAGGAGCGAGATGCTCCTCCTGATGAGATAACATTGGCCGACCAGTTGGTCCAGGGCCTTAGGTTTGTCTGTGAGTCAGACATGGATACTATGCCCCTGCTGTCAAAAGCTTTGATTTATGCGGTAGCAACATGCCGCCTGATCTGGCTAAAGGGCTGGTCTGCGGACCGGACTTCCAAGAAGGCCCTGTTGGATCTGCCCTTTAAGGGCGACAGACTTTTTGGGGCCTCTCTGGATGACATCATCAAGGATGCCACAGGAGGTAAAAGCACTTTGCTTCCTCAAACTAACAAGGGTAAGGGGCCAAGCCAAGGGCAAGGGCCCTCCTTTACTGCACGCAAGCGTTTTTTTTGTCCCCCCTAGGGCGACAGGGAAAAGACCCCAGGCCGACAAAGCGCCTGCCAAAGGACAAAAGCGTCGTCGGTCCCGCAAACCCAACAAGCCTGCGGACAAATCTGCATCCGCATGAAGGTCCGCCCCACCCAGCTCTCGGGTGGGGGGACGTCTTCCCAAATTCGCGACTCAGTGGACAGCTTTAGTCTCCGACAGGTGGGTTTGCAAAGTTATCTCCTCAGGCTACAAGATAGAATTTCTCTCTTGTCCACCGGACAGATTCGTCACCTCCAATCTCCAGCTACTACCGACCCGTCGGGAGGCCCTGTATGGGGCGGTCCAGGGTCTGCTGGAACGCGGGGTAGGTATTCAAGTTCCAAAACAGGAACGGGGGTCAGGGTTTTTACTCAAATCTGTTCATTGTGCCGAAGAAAGTTTGGGTTCGTCCAATCTTGGATCTCAAGGCCCTCAATTGCTTTGTGAAGGTACAAAGATTTCGGATGGAGTCGGTTCGATCTGTAGTCACTGCCCTCCATCCAGGGGACTTTCTGGCCTCCTTGGACATCAAGGACGCATACCTGCATGTTCCCATATATTCCAGACACCAGAGGTTTCTGCGATTTGCAATCGGGAAGGACCACTATCAGTTTGTGGCCCTCCCGTTTGGTCTTGCTTCAGCACCCAGGGCGTTCACCAAGGTGCTCGCTCCAATTCTGGCACTTCTAAGACAGCGGGGTATCGCTATCGTGGTCTACTTGGACGACCTTCTTCTGAAGGCCCCTTCAAGCTCAGAATTAGAGTCTGACAGGTAATGGACACACTTACCTCTGAGACTGTGGTTGGATACTAAACACGCAAAAGTCAGTATTGGTGCCCACTCAACGCCTAGTGTACCTGGGGTTGATTCTGGGTTCCTCAGAGGCAAAAGTATTCCTCCCTGTGGAAAAGTTGCAGACCCTTCGGGCTGCAGTGCGGCAGCTGATTTCCAAGAGTTGGTCGTCACTCCGTTTTTGCATGCGAGTGTTAGGCCTCATGGTAGCCTCCTTCGAGGCGGTCCCATATGCTCAATATCACACTCGGGTGTTACAGAAGGAAGTTCTGTCCAGATGGAACAGATGTCCATCATCTCTGGATTATCAAATACGAGTAAGCCACCTAGTCAGGAGATCCCTGGTATGATGGCTGACGGCACCGGCTCTTCTGGCTGGGAAGTCATTTCTTCCGGTTTACTGGATAGTGATCACGACGGACGCCAGCCTTACAGGTTGGGGGGGGGAGTCTGGGACCCCAGAGGAATCCCGCCTGCCGATCAATGTCCTGGAAATCCAGGCGATCAGGCTGTGCCTCTTCAGATGGTCTCAGAGGCTGCAAGGGCGGCCAGTCAGGATCCAGTCAGACAACGCCACAGCAGTGGCATATGTCAATCATCAAGGAGGAACAAGAAGCTCAGCTGCAGCATCGGAGGTCGCTCGCATCCTGAAGTGGGCAGAGAGGAGCGTACCGGCACTGTCGGCTGTGTACATTCCGGGTGTGGAAAACTGGCAGGCGGACTACCTGAGTCGCCAAATGCTGGACCAGGGAGAATGGTCCTTACACCCGGAGGTGTTCCAGCTCCTCTGCCAAAGATGGGGCACACCAGATCTTCTGGCTTCCTGACTCAATCGGAAGGTATTGAGGTTTGTGGCCCTGTCAAGAGACCCATGGGCAGACGCAACGGACGCGTTGGTGGCATTGTGGGGTCAGTATCGGCTAATCTATGCCTTCCCTCCCTTAAGGCTTCTTCCTCTTCTGCTCCGCAGAGTGGAGGCAGAGGGAATTCCAATGATCCTAATCGCTCCAGATTGGCCTCAGCGTCCTTGGTACGCCGATCTAGTACGTCTGGTAGCAGACGTCCCCTGGCGCCTACCACTACGGGAGGACCTGTTATCGCAAGGTCCCATACTCCATCCGGCTTTACGGTCACTGGCTTTAACGGCATGGCTATTAAGAACCAGGTACTGAGAGACCGGGGCCTATCAGATTCAGTAATCTCTACTATGAGAAGTGCTCGGAAACCATCCTCTAGGAAGGTTTATCACCGCACTTGGAAGGCCTACATCTCCATGTGTGAGGAAATGAAATGGCATCCGCGTACTTATTTGGTTTCCAGAATCCCGCTGTTTTTACAGCATGGGGTGGACCAAAGGCTTGCCTTAAGTACGATTTAAGGGACAGATATCTGCCCTGGCTGTCTTTTTTTTCAGCGACCCCTTGCGACTCACTCTCTTGTGAGTACATTTGTGCAGGGGGTTCGACATGTGGCTCCTCCGGTCCCTCCCCCGCTACCTCCGTGGGACTTGAACCTGGTCCTCTCGGTGCTTCAGAAGGCACCGTTTGAGAATATTAGAGATATTCCCCTGTTGACACTTTCTCAGAAGGAGGTCTTTTTGGTGGCTGTTACGTCAGTTAGACGAGTCTCTGAGCTGGAGGCCTTGTCCCGCAAGGCTCCATATTTGATTTTCCACAAGGATAAGGTGATGCTGCGGCCGCAGCCTTCCTTTCTGCCGAACGTCGTTTCGGCTTTTCATCTCAATGAAGACATTGTACTTCCATCCTTGTGTCCTCATCCGTCGAATCCTAAGGAGTCAGCGTTGCATTCCTAGGACGTTGTCTGAGCTTTGAGAGTATACCTATCTGCTACTTCCCTGTTCCGGAAGTCAGACTCACTGTTTGTTTCGGTGGCTGGTCCCAAGAAGTGCCAAGCAGTCTCGTCGGCTACCATCTCTAGGTGGATCCGACAGATAGTAATCCAGGCTTGCGCCTTAAAGGGTCAAGCGCCCCCCTTTCTGGTCACGGCGCATTCGACCAGGGCAATAGGTGCCTCTTGGGCTTTCTGACATCAAGCGTCTGTTTCCCAAATATGTAAAGCGGCGACTTGGTCGTCCGCTCACACTTTCCCAAAATTCTACAAAGTTGATGTAGGTGTATCTTTGGAGGCCTCTTTCGGCCGCAAAGTTTTGCAGGCGGCTGTTTAGATTTGCAACTCCTCCGTTGGAGGAGTGCTGTTTTGTGTTTGGGGTAAAGTTTATTTTTATGCCGTTACTACCCCTCGTTTTTTCTCTTGCACTGCTTTGGGACGTATCACTATGTCAATAGAGAAGCTGTGTCGGTCCATGAACGAAAGAGTAAATGGGATTTTTTTACTCACCGTAAAATCATTTTCTCTGAGTTCATGGACCGACACAGCACCCACCCCTCCTTTTAAGTTTGTACTGCTTTTTGACAAACTGATCTGCGAGATGCAGAGTGAGGGGGTATACCAGAGTGTCCGCCCCCTGGGCGGTACTGTAGAAGGTGTGATGCAACACTTTTTACATGTTCTCTGCCTAGTCACTCCTAATTAACGGATAATACCCACTATGTCAATAGAGAAGCTGTGTTGGTCCATGAACTCAGAGAAAAGGATTTTACGGTGAGTAAAAAATCCTATTTTTTGCGATTCGGCACTGCGTCGCTTTAGCTGACAATTATGTGGTCATGTGACGTTGCACCCAAACAAAATTGACATCCTTTTTTTCCCCCCATAAATATAGCTTTCTTTCGGTGGTATTTGATCACCTCTGCAGTTTTTTTTTTTTTTGCGCTATAAACAAAAAAGCAACAATTTTGAAAAAAAGCAGTACTTTTTGCTATAATAAATATCCCCCAAAAATATATATTTAAAAAAAAATTTTCCCTCAGTTTAGGCCGACATATATTCTTCTACATATTTTTGTTCAAAAAAATCGCAATAAGCGTATATTGATTGGTTTGCGCAAAAGTTATAGCGTCTACAAAATAGGGGATAGTTTTATGCCATTTTAAAAATTTTTCTTTTTTACTAGTAATAGCGGCGATCATTTCTTGTGGGGAAAAAAAAAAGTAATGGCGGCGATCCGCGATTTTTTAATCGTGAATGCAGTATATTGCGGCGGACACATCGGACACTTTTGACACTATTTTGCGACCATTGTCATTTATACAGCCATCAGTGATATAAAAATGCACTGATTACTGTGTAAACGACACTGGCAGGGAAGGGGATAACCACTAGGGGGCGAGCAAGGGGTGGTTATGTGTGTCCTAGGGAGTGATTCTAACTGTGTGGGGGCTGGGCTACGAGTGACACGATCCCGATGACAGGGAGCAGTAGATTACTATCCTGTCACTAGGCAGAACAGGGAAATGCCTTGTTTACATAGCTATCTCCCCATTCTGCCGCTCCGTGACACAGGCGGACATCGAGTCTGTGGGCACGGTCGCGCCTGTTAGGCGGCAGATTCAAAGTAACGTACCTGTACGTTGCTTTGCCTGCCATTCTGTCGACGTATATCTGTTAAGCAGTCGGCAAGTAATTAAGATGAGATAAAAAAAAAACTTCTGCCTCTTAGGTGTGTGTGTGTATAAAAAATATATAAATATAAATACATACACATATATATATATATATATAATTTGTTAATGGGCCATTCATTTTTATATTTTGTCTTCTGGTGTTTAAGGTACTTGAGAAAGATTAAAAACTGTGATTTACAGGGACAAATAAGGGTATAAAAATAGCATCTCTAATGTGTCTGTGTTGAATGCCTTGTTTAAAGTCAGTATGTCATTTAGATATGATTTTATTTTCAGGTTTGAAAGGATGTTTTCTGGACAGGCTGGAAGAACTCCAGAAGCACAGGTAATAAAACAATTCTGGGACTGATGACAACGTATTCTTGAATTTTTTGTTTCATGAATTCGCCAACTGAAAAATGCAACTTGAGAAAAATAGATTTTTTCCCATTGGAGGACACAAGACTTCATTTGTTAATGTGTGGGTATAGTTCCAACCTATGGAAGGCTTATGCAAATCAAACAAGGCACTGCTGTTTAGTGGCTATACCCCAGAATACAAAACTAGTTTAGCTTACAGTGCTGAGAAGGTAGTTATCTCTCCCCAGTAATGCTGGATTAGGTTTAGAGGAGAAGTAAAGCCAAAGCTTGTTTGGCTGTTTTTATGGATCACAGGAGTGCAAAAGTCCCCTCTCTGTTGACGTCAGTTGGTCAAGGCTCATTGCGACCATGGAGTCGGGATTCGCCCAGATCCCTGGACCGGCACCTGGCTCAGCCTCTAAGCGAGCCGCTGAGAGCCTGAGCCGACCGCTCCTGCTCCCTCCACAGCCCAGCACTCCAGTGAGCGAAGAGGGGGCAGGTCAGAGCTGCTGACTGAGAGTCAGCAGCTCTCTGCTCGGGGAGCTGTGAAAAACAAGCGATCAGCGGCGTTTGATTGCTACGTTCTTAGTGTTAGCGGTGCGAGGGTATAGATGAAGCATCAGACCGATGCTGCATTCACCTAGGTAAGTATGAATCAAAAAACAAACAAAAAAAACATACTTCTCTCTTAAGTACACTGATTGAAATATTTGCGAGTTCAACAGGAACTGGCTGAATTTCAATCAGTGTGTGACCGCCCCAGTCAAACATGTTGAAGGGACATCTTGGAAATCTCTCTCTCAATCAGCGACTGCAGCCAGTCAGCTACAGCCACTGATTGGTGCATTCTAAAAGCTGTGGGTACTGCTGCCCCATACAATGTTCTGGAAGGGGTGATTTCTCCATCCACCTTATTCATCTGGATGAAGGAATCTGATAAATTTTTTCCCTTGAGCCCAGTAATAAAACTAGCGTGTACTATTATGTCTTAAAGGAACATTGAACATAAACACATCAGCATGCTCCTACTTTAATCCTAGAAGAAGGAAATGCATACACCAGAAACAAAAGATTTCCCCCCCCCCTTTTTTTTTTGGTGTTACCGAAACATGTCGGTTCCATTGTAATCGCAACTCCTACTTGACTTTGTCCAGAAGTTGATTGTGTTGGCAATTAGTAGCAGCTGTATTTCTATGAATTTTGTTCCAATTCATGATTTTTAACCCTTGATATGTAATTTTCTATATGGAATAAAATTTTATACTTTTTATATCTTTGATATATTTTCATTTTCCAATTCCTGATCTATTTCCACCCAAAAAATCCCTGGGGCATTCCCCATGCACATATGCCTGTATGGGTACTGTCATACCAGACTGACAGATATGGAAATTCATGCTGAGCGGCTTCCCTGCTGCATTCTGAATACATCAGTTGCTCGAAACAGGACCTGGAAGCTAGTGGAGATCACTGTAATAGTGCTGTCTACTACAGTGATTTCCAGCTTCTTGAGTGTTCCCACAAGTATGGCATATGCAGAGTTACATTGGCCAAATCTGGACCAATGTAGCCATGTTTAAAATGGCATACCTAGAATTGTTCTTTTTAGGCTTTTACCTCTTCAGAAACATTTTTTTTCACTCTTTATCTCTTCTCTTGTGAAGGTGATGAACAAAGGGACCACTTTACCCTTGGCCAATCCAATTTAAAATATATGTGAACCCTGACCTTGTCAAACAACCTACAAAAAGTAAAAAAAAAAAAAAAAGTGATCACATAACTTCTTTTCTCAGCTGCATAAGAGGTGGGGGTGGAGACTGCAGGGGGGAGTGCCAGTAGGAGGCAGAGAGATAACGATATGTTGATCTTCCCACAGCTGCTGACCCAAATCTCCTGGCAAAAAGACAAAATAACATAAATCACAAAGTGCAGTGCTAAGAATTAATAATAAGTCCCAATGTTGTGAAAATATGACATCTAAATAAAAACAGTGCAATAGGTGTAGGTCCACACAAAGAAAAGTGCTGGGAAGAATCCGCCACTAAGATCCCTTTCACACGCTATAGCGTTAAAAAAAAATGCGTCTGCAATCCGCCCTTAAACAGCTGTTACATTCACACTGGAGCGTTGTGCTAGCAGGATGGTAAAAAAAGTCCTGCTAGCTGCATCTTCGGAGCGGTGTGTTTACCACTCCTGCCCATTGAAATCAATGGGACAGTGCGGCTATACCGCCGGCAATGTGCTGCTTCAGCAGCACATTGTGGGCGGTTCTAACTTTCTCGGCCGCTAGCGGTGCTAAAAAGCGCCCCGCTAGCGGCCCGAAATCCGCCCATAGCATCGGCGGTAAAAATAGCGGCGTTTTACCGCCGACGCTATGGGTGGCTCAGTGTGAAAGGGGTCTAAGAAGGAAAGGTTCACACTGACTCTTACCCCAATGAGTGGACTACTTAACCACTTAAGCCCCGGACCATTTGGTAGCTAGAGGACCAGAGGTGATTTCAGAATTTTGCACTGCACTGCTTTAACTGTAAATTGTGCAGACATGCAATGTTGTACCCAAACGAAATTTGCGTCCTTTTCTTCCCACAAATAGAGCTTTCTTTTAATGGTATTTGATTGCCTCTGCGATTTTAATTTTTTTTTGATATAAACGGAAAAAGACCGAAAATTTTGAAAAAAAAATGATATTTTCTACTTTTTGTTATAAGAAAAATCGAATAAACTCAATTTTAGTCATACATTTAGGCCAAAATGTATTCAGCCACATGTCTTTAGTAAAAAAAAATGTCTAAGCGTATATTTATTGGTTTGCGCAAAAGTTATAGCGTTTACAAACTAGGGTACATTTTCTGGAATTTACACAGCTTTAAATTTATGACTGCCTATCTCATTTTTTGAGGTGCTAAAATGGCAGGGCAGTACAAAACCCCCCCAAATGACCCCATTTTGGAAAGTAGACACCCCAAGGAAATTGCTGAGAGGCATGTTGAGCCCATTGAATATTTTTTTTTTTGTCCCAAGTGATTGAATAATGACAAAAAAAAAAAAAAATTACAAAAAGTTGTCACTAAATGATATATTGCTCACACATGCCATGGTTATATGTGGAATTGCACCCCAAAATACATTCTGCTGCTTCTCCTGAGTACGGGGATACCACATGTGTGGGACTTTTTAGGAGCCTAGTCACGTACGGGACCCCGGAAACCAAGCACCGCCTTCAGGATTTCTAAGGGCGCAAATTTTTGATTTCACTCCTCACTACCTATCACAGTTTTGAAGGCCATAAAATGCCAAAATAGCACAAAACTCCCCCAAATGACCCCATTTTGGAAAGTAGACACCCCAAGCTATTTACTGAGAGGCATGTTGGGTTCATGGAATATTTTATATTTTGCCACAAGTTGCGGGAATATGACAACCTTTTTTGTTTTTTTTTTGCACAAAGTTGTCACTAAATGATATATTGCTCACACATGCCATGGGCATATGTGAAATTACACCCCAAAATACATTCTGCTGCTTCTCCTGAGTACGGGGATACCACGTGTGGGACTTTTTGGGAGCCTAGCCGCGTACGGGACCCCAAAAACCAAGCACCGCCTTCAAGGTTTCTAAGGGCATAAATTTTTGATTTCACTCCTCACTACCTATCACAGTTTTGAAGGCCATAAAATGCCAAGATAGCACAAAACCCCCCAAAATGACCCCATTTTGGAAAGTAGACACCCCAAGGAAATTGCTGAGAGGCATGTTGAGCCCATTGAATATATATATTTTTTTTGTCCCAAGTGATTTAATAATGACAAAAAGAAAAAAAAAATGTACAAAAAGTTGTCACTAAATGATATATTGCTCAAACATGCCATGGTTATATGCAGAATTGCACCCCAAAATACATTTGGCTGCTTCTCCTGAGTACGGGGATACCACATGTGTGGGACTTTTTGAGAGCCTAGCCGCGTTCGGGCCCCCGAAAACCAAGCACCGCCTTCAGGATTTCTAAGGGCACAAATTTTTGATTTCACTCCTCACTACCTATCACAGTTTTGAAGGCCATAAAATGCCAAGATAGCCCAAAACCCCCACAAATGACCCCATTTTGGAAAGTAGACACCCCAAGCTATTTGCTGAGAGGCATGGTGAGTATTTTACAGCTCTCATTTGTTTTGAAAATGAAGAAAGACATTTTTTTTTTTTTTTCTTTTTTCAATTTTCAAAACTTTGTGACAAAAAGCGAGATCTGCAAAATACTCAACATACCTCTCAGCAAATAGCTTGGGGTGTCTACTTTCCAAAATGGGGTCATTTGGGGGGGTTTTGTGCCATCTGGGCATTCCATGGCCTCCGAAACTGTGATAGGCAGTGAGGAGTGAAATCAAAAATTTACACCCATAGAAATCCTGAAGCCGGTGCTTGGTTTTCGGGGTCCTGTACGCGGCTAGGCTCCCAAAATGTCTCGCACATGTGGTATCCCCGTACTCAGTTGAAGCAACAGAATGTATTTTGGGGTGTAATTCCACATATAACCATGGCATGTTTGAGCAATACATAATTTAGTGACAACTTTTTGTACATTTTTTTTTTCTTTTTGTCATTATTCAATCACTTGGGGCAAAAAAAAAAATATTCAATGGGCTTAACATGCCTCTCAGCAAATAGCTTGAGGTGTCTACTTTCCAAAATGGGGTCATTTGGGGGGGTTTTGAACTGTTCTGGCATTTTATGCACAACATTAGGAAACTTACCGTATGTCACACATCATCCACTCTTCTAATCACTTGAAGACAAAGCCCCTTCTGACACTTTTTGTATACATGGAAAAAAAATTTTTTTGCAAGAAAATTATGTTGAACCCCCAAACATTATATATATTTTTAAAGCAAAGGCCCTACAGATTAAAATAGTGGGTGTTGCATTTTTTTTTTTCACACAGTATTTGCGCAGCGATTTTTCAAACAAATTTTTTGGGGGAAAAACACACTTTTTTTATTGTTAATGCACTAAAAAACACTATATTGCCCAAATGTTTGATGAAATAAAAAAGATGATCTTAGGCCGAGTACATGGATACCAAACACGACATGCTTTAAAATTGCGCACAAACGCGCAGCGGCGACAAACTACATTCATTTTTAAAAGCATTTAAAAGCCTTTACAGGTTACCACGTTAGATTTACAGAGGAGGTCTACTGCTAAAATTACTGTCCTCGATCTGACCTTCGCGGTGATACCTCACATGCATGATGCAATTGCTGTTTACATATGATGCTAGACCGACGCTTGCGTTCGCCTTTGCGCAAGAGCAGGGGGGACAGCGGTGCTTTTTTTTTTTTTTTTATTATTTATTTTGCTTTTTTATTTGATTTTTTAACTGTTCCTTCCATATTTATTTTTTTTTACCATTTTTATTGTTATCTCAGGGGATGTAAATATCCCCTATGATAGCAATAAGTAGTGACAGGTACTCTTTTTTTTTTAAAAAAAATTGGGGGGTTAGACCCTAGATCTTTCCTTTGCCCTCAAAGCATCTGACCACACCAAGATCGGTGTGATAAAATGCTTTCCCAATTTCCCAATGGCGCTGTTTATATCCGGGGGGGGGCATTCCCTCCCACTGCTTGTAAAAGCAGTCTAGAGGCTAATTATCTGCTAGAATTGCTTTTACATGAAAGCCGGCCACTGGCTGAAAAGAATGATACCAAGATGATACCTAAACCTACAGGCATCATTCTGGTATAACCATTCAAAGTCCAGCAACATACCAGTACGTTGCTGGTCCTTGTTGGACATGTATTGTAATCAGTTATTTTCATGCAGCCTGTTGGCTGAATGAAAAAAAGAGATTGATCGGTGGGTATGCCCACCATTAGAATACCTCCCTCCATCCACCCACTTCTAATGATGGGCATATATGCCGAAGCATGGGGGCATCCTCCCGCAAAAAAGTTATGCCGCGTACACACGATCGGACTTTTCCACGGGCAAGGCTTCGTCGGAATTTCGACCGTATGTACGCGGCATAAAAGGTTATGCCGCGTACACACGGTCGGACTTTTCCACGGGCAAGCCTCCGTCGGAATTTCGACCGTATGTACGTGGCATTAGGAGCAAAATCGCTCCTCCGCCCCTGCTGCTGCCATGCTTCGGCATATATGCTCTTTTTTTTTAACTGTGGTGATGAAATTACCTCCTACAGCACTGGAGTCACGGCTTTATGTATCGTGGGAGCAAACGCTGTTGCTGTCAAGATAAATAATTCCGCGCTGCAGTTGAATGGCGCACCTGAAAACAAAAAATGACATACCTGAAAAGCAAGCATGATAAAACATTGCAGAATGGAATACAGTAAAAAAGAGCAGAACAATAGAGAGAAAATAGAGAGAGAGAGAGAACAATAAAACTACAACTATTTTTGGTTTTTTTATTTTATATTTTTTTTTGTGTTTTGTTTTTTACGTTTTTTTTTTTTCTTTTACACTTTTTTTTTTGTAACTTTAACAACTGTAATGGTTTGGGTCTCTCAAAATGTAATGGCATCTTGGGAGACCCTGTGTAAGTGTGTCCTAGTCTGTGAAATGCTGTACCCTACGCTAAAACTTCACTTTTGAGTGGTAGCGTTCAAAACATTCACCAAGGCAAAGACCAGGCTTGTCAGGACAGAGTAGACAATAATGATGGGTGTCACGCCTAAATCCGCGCTTGCTACAGACACGACATCTTTTCTGGGGGGCTCGTTGGGTAGGGGTACTCGGGAGGACATACGTATAATGCATCTCATGCAGCCGGCTTACTGTATTTGGTTGGGGATGGTGAGGTGCAGAACCGCCTGGATACAGGAGTTCTGTGACAATCTCATTCTGGAATTTTAGAAGAGATAAAGTCCCGCCTGAAGCTCTGTATAGCACATGAGCATTCAGCAAAGCCAATTGAAATAAGGATAGAGACACTTTTTTGTACCAGCGTCTCGCCTTACGGTCAATTAGATACGGCGCCAACAACTGGTCGTTGAGGTCCACCCCTCCCATATTTTTGTTATATTCGTGGACACAGAGGGGTTTCTCCACAACACCAGTCGCCGTAGGAATTTGGACTGCATGAAGGGAGGTAAGAAGGAAAACATTTTTTTCTCTTATCGTCCATGGACCGACGCAGCTCTCATACTGATTACATGTGGGTATATGTCTCTGCTCGCAGGAAAAGACCTAGGCAGAATGTTAGAGGTTAAAACATTCTAGAACAAGCCAGAGCTGAACAGCCCCCGCCCAGGGGGGCGGTCCCTCCGGACATTACCCTCCCACCTGCAGCTAGCAGCCTCAGTTTTCTTTCTCGTACATCACGGGACACAGAGCGACATAGTCATTACTAATGGGTTATATAGATACCTTCAGGTGCTGGCACTGGCAACTTCCAAAACCGGAAGTACCCTCCCCTATATAAGCCCCTCCCATCCGGGAGCACCTCAGTTTTTTGCCAGTGTCTAAGATGTTGGCCAAGAAGTAACATGTGTTTTTCACTGAGCTTGCGTACAGGTTCTTTTGGGCCTCAGTAAGCTATTCCGGATCCGACCAAAAAAGCTTCATAGCTAAACGGTCGGTACCCGGGCCTTGCAAGAGAAGAGCAAGGTTTTGCCTGTAATGCCTCTCTTAGGAGGGCTGGACCCTGGGATCCAGAGCTCTGGTCATACCCACGACCAAGATGTTTTCTGTGCAGGGTGCTATACAGGTCCAGGGGAGTGGAATCCTTGGGAACCCGGTCCCTGAAGGTTTGATTACAATGCCTGCCGTGATAGGTGAAGTTTGGGCTTCTGTGGACCAAACAGAGTCCTGCGGCGAGGAAAAGGTAAGTGGGGGCCCTCTGGAACTTGGTTCTATTGAGGGACCCCCAAGCCTATTTTGTCTTTCTGCCTGTTACCTAAGGTATTCCCGCTAATATTCTGTGTATGCCTGTTACTACTGAGAAAATGTAAAAATTTTAATAGTAGGCAAGAAAAAAAAAAAAAAAAGTAAGACCGCGGTACCTGTGTTAGACACTAGAGGCCGCTATGGTTCTCTTTCTTGTAATGTGGATTTTTTTCTTCCAGAATCAAATCCAGGCAGTTGGTATGTTCTCTGCTGGGAAGCTGTCTCCTCTGCCCTGTTGCTGCGCTCATCCATCCCCGGGTCCTGCGGCAAAGGGACCCTGGCTCCCATCTAGCTCCTTATTGTTTTGAAAAAAGGCGCCGAAGGCGCACGTGCACGCGCCTCTATATATAGAGGCGATCTGGAAAAAGGGGCGGAGCGGGTGGATGACGCTCAGGTGTGCGCCGCGGCGCTACTGCGCATGTGCGGGCGTCCAGCGTGTTTTAAAGCACATTATAGCTGGCTATTGAAGTGCACAGACAGAGCTAGCAACAGTATAAAGGCACACAGAGGCGGTTGATGCAGGCATCCCCTAGAAAGGCACTTTAGTAGACACCAACTGTGATATAGCAGCAATTGTGCTAGACTATTCTCAGTAAAAGTGGTGTATTACGGCTGGAATACCTCAGCTTTAGGCTTAGGAATATGCCGTCCAGAAGCTCCGGAACTGAATCTTCCAGGAAGCGAAGGGGGTCTCATCGGGCTCTGAGGATCATGGGCATGCTTCTGCTGCACCAGTCTCCCCTGAAGTTCAGAGGTAAGTGACCGTAGAGACCCCGCAGGGGTACTTGGTACTGTGGCTGTCCTCAGTTCACCTGCTCCTGTGTATGTAACAGAGGAGGTTTTTTCCTCAGCTCTGGGAGGATTAGAGAGAGATTGTCAACATTGATCGCTGCCTCCCTGTCAGGGAAAGCACGCCCGATCTCCGTCTCCTCCTTCAGAGTGCCTGTTAGCAGAGCAACAGTCCCATACAGGGATCGACCTGCCTGAAGGGGATCAGGATGAGGTTGATTCTGTTATAGAGGAATCAACAGTGGGGGAACCTTTTCTCAGCATCTCAAGCTGAAAGATTATGGGTTCAGTCTCTGACTAACATGGTCCGATCAGCATTTAAAAATGCACCTTGCGGAACCATCAACCACTACTGTATCCTCGTTGGGGTCGCTAGAAGCCCCCAGACTGTCTGTTCTTTTCCACTTCACCCTTTACTGAAAGGGCTCATTTACCAGGATTGGGAACGTCCTGAGAAAATATTTATTCCCCCAAGAGATTTCCGGTGGTCTATCCCATGGAGGATAAGTTCATCAAAAAATGGAAGGTCCCTACAGTGGACGCAGCCATCTCTTGTATGTATAAATCACTGACATGTCCAGTGGATAATGTCCAAATGTTCAAGAACCCAATAGATAAAAGATTGGAGTCCTTATGAAAGTCTGCTTCTTTCTACAGCAAGCTTGGTGACACAACCAGCAGTGAGGTCTGCTAAGCAGTGAAGGATCAGTTGAAACAGGTCTTGAGGGACTTGACAGATCAGCAGGCCTTGCCCTAGCTGATCTACCTAGAGCCTTAGGCTTTGCGGTTGACGCCATAAAGGATTCAGTCCATCAGGCCTCCCGCCTTACGCTGTCTATAGTACATATGCGTAGGCTTCTATGGCTCAAAAACTGGTCTGCTGAAGCTCCCTGTAAAGAATGGCTGGTTAGCGTCCCATTTCATGGTGAACGCTTATTCAGGGAAAACCTGGACAAATATATCCAGAAAATTTCCAGCGGTAAAAATACGCTCTTGCCGGTTAAAAACAGAGTTCGAGGTCCCTCTTTAAGAGGCCTGCTTCTCCAGTCCCTGGGGCATCGGCTGTGTAACAGTTCCGACGGCCTCCTCGGTCAATTCCCGGGGGTAAAAAACAGGGACAATAGCAGGGTAATGAGAAACCCTGGGTCAGGGGAGGTACAAAACCCCCCCCAAAGTTAAATTCATTGAAGGGTTGCCCCCACTCAGTCGGGTGGGGGGAGGACTCCAGTTGTTCGCAAGAGACCTGGCGGGACACGATCAAAACAGATAGGTGCTCTCCGCAGTATGTTTGGGATACAGTTTGGAGTTAAGACTCTCCTCCTTCCCATTTTTGAGGTCAAACGTGCCAAGGGATCCCCGGAAGAGAGAGTCCCTCCTGTTGGCACTAGAACAACTATTGCTCCAAGGAGTAATTATGGAGGTTCCCCTGGAAGAATGAGGGTTCCGGTTTTACTCAAACCTCTTTACAGTCCCGAAGCAAACGCGGACGGGAGGCCCATATTAATTCTAAAAGGGCTATACAAATTCCTGTATATCAGGACTTTCCAATGGAGTCGATCCGATCGGTGGCCCCTGCCCTACAAGGGGAGGATTGGTTAGCCGCGATCGACATCAAAGATGCTTATTTGCACATTCCCATCTTTCCAGTCCACCAAAAATTTCTACGCTTTGCAGTAGAAGGGCACCATTTTCAGTTCAGAGCCTTACCCTTCGGTTTGGCCACAGCACCACGAGTGTTTACAAAAATTCTGGCCCTTTATTGGCCAATCTAAGAACACAAGGTGTAATGATAATGGCATATCTAGACGACTTGTTGCTGATAGACCACTCAGTGAAAAAACTAGAAGTGGTCGTTCACAAGACAATCAAGTATCTGGAATCTCACGGTTGGATTATCAACCGAGACAAGTCAGCCCTAAAAACCAGTCAAAAGTCTGGAATACTTGGGGCTAAGGTTGGATTCAGGCCAGAGAAAAATATTCTTGCCTTGAGGAAAGGTGTTGTCTTTGAAAGATTTGATCCACTTAGTGGGTACAAAAAAGACAGCCGTCCATACGCCTGTGCATGAGGCTGCTGGGAAAAATGGTGGCATCATTCGAAGCAGTACCCTATGGTCAATTCCATTCAAGGAATTTGCAAGGGGCCATACTGTCAGCCTGGAACAAAAAAGTTCAGGCCCTAGACTTACAATGTCCTTGTCCCCTTCCGTTCGCAAGAGTTGGTGGTTGGTTCCCCAGATTCTGGAAAAAGGGAAATCCTTCAGTCCGATTTCTTGGAAGGTGGTCACTACAGATGCCAGCCTTATAGGCTGGGGAGCAGTACTGGAGCAATGGTCTCTCCAGGGCAGATGGTCGGATGCAGAAAAGGCCCTGCCCATCAATCTCTTAGAGATACGAGCAGCCCGGTATGCCCTAGTAGCATGGACATCCAAACTCCAAGGGTCCCCTGTCAGAATTCAATCAGACAATGCCACAGCAGTGGCATATATCAATCATCAGGGGGGCACCAGGAGTCGTGCAGCCCAGAGGGAAGTAAATTACATCCTGAAATGGGCAGAAAGATATGTCCCAGCCATATCTGCGGTATTCATTCCAGGAGTGGAGAATTGGAAGGCGGACTTTCTAAGTCGCCAGCAATTATGCCCAGAGGAATGGTCCCTTCACCCCGAGGTTTTCTGGACAATATGTCAGCGGTGGGGAACATCGGATGTAGATCTTCTAGCATCCAGATTCAACGCAAAGGTGGACAGGTTTGTCTCTCGGACAAGGGATCCCCTAGCTTGCGGCTCGGATGCCCTAGTGTTCCCTTGGGATCAGTTCAAGCTGATATATGCGTTCCCACCGCCACAATTGTTACCTCGATTACTCCGCAGAATCAGGGTAGAAAAGAAACCAGTGATTCTGGTGGCTCCAGCGTGGCCCCGAAGAGCGTGGTACGCGGAGATTGTAAAATGTCAGTGGGGAGTCCTTGGACTCTCCCACGTCGTCCGGACCTGCTTTCGCAAGGACCGATATACCACCCTTCCTTACCAGCCCTAGGTTTGACGGCCTGGCTATTGAAGCCCACATTCTAAAAAAGAGAGGGCTCTCTAATCCTGTGGTATCTACCATGATCAATGCCAGGAAGCCGGTATCCAGGCAGATCTACTATAGAATCTGGAAGGCGTACATCGCGTGGTGTGAGGCCAAGAAATGGCATCCACATAAGTACGTAATAGGTAGGATTCTGGACTTCCTACAGTGGGCTGTAGATAGGAAGCTTGCCTTGAGTACTATCAAAGGTCAGTTTTCGGCCTTGTCAATATTTTTTCAAAGGCCCTTGGCTTCGCATTCACTAGTCAAAGCCTTTAGATAAGGAGTGATGCGTATTAGTCCTCCGGTTAATATTCCCATATGTCCATGGGATCTAAACCTGGTTCTGTCGGTTCTACAGAAACAACCATTTGAACCATTACAGCATAGTTCCTTGGTTCTTCTCACCAGGAAATTGTTTTTTCTAGTAGCCATTTGTTCGGCTAAAAGAGTGTCGGAATTAGCAGCTATGTCCTGTAAAGAGCCATATCTGGTTATCCATAAGGACAGAGTAGTGTTACGTCCTCATCCAGCCTTTCTTCCTAAGGTGGTATCAAGGTTTTCATTTGAACCAAGATGTTCTTCCTTCTTTTTTCCCCAAACCTAGTTCGGTAGAGGAAAAGTTATTGCATTCTTTGGATGTAGTAAGAGCAGTTAAAGCTTATCTAAAAGCCACTGCTCAGATTCGCAGAACGGATACTTTGTTTATTCTGCCGTAAGGCCCCAGAAAGGGTCAGGCAGCGTCAAAATCTACTTTAGCCAAGTGGATTCAACAGGTCATTATGCAAGCCTATGGCTTGAGAAGGAGACCGCCTCCGTTCAAAGTTAGAGCGCACTCCACGAGAGCAGTTGGAACTTCATGGGCAGCGTATCACCAGGCCTCCCTGGCTCAAATCTGTAAGGCCGCAACATGGTCTTCAGTACACACGTTTACCAGGTTCTACCAGGTGGACGTTAGAAGTCAGGAGGATGTCGCCTTTGGGCGCAGTGTGTTGCAGGCCGCAAAAGATCCTCATGTCTGATAGCGCTCAGCTTATGTATGGTGTATCCCCCCCTCGTTGGGCATTGCTTTAGGACATCCCATTAGTAATGACTATGTCGCTCTGTGTCCCGTGATGTACGAGAAAGAAAATAGGATTTTTATAACAGCTTACCTGTAAAATCCTTTTCTTGGAGTACATCACGGGACACAGAGCTCCCACCCCTCTTTAGGGACACTTATTGCTTTGCTACAAAACTGAGGTGCTCCCGGATGGGAGGGGCTTATATAGGGGAGGGTACTTCCGGTTTTGGAAGTTGCCAGTGCCAGCACCTGAAGGTATCTATATAACCCATTAGTAATGACTATGTCGCTCTGTGTCCCGTGATGTACTCCAAGAAAAGGATTTTACAGGTAAGCTGTTATAAAAATCCTATTTTTTTCTGCCTAGCAGAAGGAGAAGACGTGGCTCTCAGGAGCCAGTCTCCTGGAAGATTTTACTTTTGATTTTTATTCCTTTGGGAATTTTATTATTTTATTTTTGAGACCTTCAATCAACTGTCGGCTGGGCAACAGGTTGGGTACACTAGTATCCTCGTAGTCTTCCCTGTCCGACCATCGAGCGTGCTGATCCTCGCCTTGCGTGCGTGAGACTCAGTTCACGACATACCCCATGACTCCAGGGGTGGCCGGGTTGCTTTCATGCTCCCGCGGTCCTCTCAAGATTGAACAGTACTTGACTGACTGTATCTCTCGCGGTGGACCGGGCCGACAGCTACTCAGTACGACTCTGTGATAGGTCTGTCTGAAACAAGCCAGTGGGTCCCTGAAAGGGACGGGTAAGTAGTCTCTCCTACTACAGGTGAGTACATGCTGGCTGTGTTTCTGTGTGTGGGGGTTTCTCCCTGTCTACCCCCTGTTATGCTGCTCTCTGGACCCTGTACTGGTGCTGTGGGGTGCTTGGGGGTCACTCTGGCCTGGCTGGGTGCTCATGTCTGCAGTTTTTTCTGGTGTGTGAGGTGATTAGTGCGTGCGCCATTGGTGCTATTTGAGGTGGTTATTGCGTGCGCCATTGGCGCTGTTTGAGGTGGTTATTGCGTGCGCCATTGGCGCGCATTAGAGCTTTGAATTTTGCGCTCGGCGGCCATCTTGGCGTTCAGTGGCGCAGTTATAGCTGCGGCCGGCGGCCATTTTCTTGTGACCGCCGCGCATTTATTTCTGGCAGCGGCGCGAATCCCCTCACAATCTCCTCACAGACTGAGCTGTCCTTAAGGGTTGGTGGGTCCTCCCGGGTATCCCCTCCTCAGCCCCGTGTAGCCAGTGGGTGGACTGTTTATTCACTGTATAGTGTATAAGGTCTCAGAGGGTGGCATTTATGGAGTCTGATACACCTGCTCTCCACATTGCCTGGGGCAACTGGCAGTGCTGCACAGTTGAACATGTTCATATGTTTCCTGCACCTGCGGTCCTTATGGACCAGTTGTCAGCAGTCCTGGAATCATTCCTGTCAGAATGGAAGCGGTGTGCGAGCAAAAGGAGCTATAAGCCCCCTCCCCCCCACAAAAATCTTTACTGAAGGGGTGCTCTGAGTCAGATATGGGCCTAGCTAGTATGCTCAGGACCCTACCTCTGAATATTTAATGTTTATGAACAGGACATTCCCTTGTGAGGAAGACTCCAGTTCTGTGTCAGTGAATGACAGGGTGCTTGTAAGTGATCTCATTGATGATGTGAGAAACTCTCTCAGGCTGGAATTGCTGTGACAAGCTTTTCTTTTGCGCAGTTTCCTCACTGTTTTCCTCACACGCTACCTCAAGAGCAGCATGGATGAGGGAGGACTTTATTCATTTATGTCTGTAGTCCCTGTGAGCCTTATGTGTGATACCTGAGGTAACATTTCCCGCCATTTCCTGGGGAATGATTTGAGCTCTGACAGACACACGGTCTGAGGATCAGAGGTTACTTGTTACCTACATGCTGCTTCAGCAGCACAGTCAAGCAGGTTGGAATGATACAGAGAAGATTATGCGCCTCTGCGCCATAATTTAAACTCATCCTATACCTCTACACTGCATACATTCACAGTGTATGTATGCGTTATTGGTCTCTGTGTCTGCGTGGCTGTCCCCACGTTCCAATGCTGTGTTTCAGTGCCATACATGATATAAACGTACAAAATATGTTTATGCATGTCTCCAGATACATTCACAGTATATGTATGTATTATACTCTCTGGGTTGGCGGGGGCTCCGGTGTCTTCCCGCGCTCTCATGGTATGTGCGCTTCGGCTCTCTGCACAGTATAGACATGTTCAATGTGTTTATTGCACATATTATACATGTTTACAGTATGGGTATACTGTTTGCGTGGGGTTCCTCCGGGTACTCCGGTTTCCCCCCCGCTCCAATGGAAATGCACAGCATAAACATGTGCAATATGTTCATTCACATGCTATCATTCCTACACGGTATCTGTGTGCTGTCTGCGTGGAGTTCTTCTGAGTGTTCTGGTTTCCTCCCACGCGCTGACGGTATGTGCGCCTTTGGCCTTCTGCACAGTTAAACATGTTCAATGTTTATCACGCATGCTATAATACCTACACGGAATGTGTAGGCAGTCTGTGTGGTTTTCCTCCGGGTACTCTGGTTCCCTCCCACACTCCATTGGTATGGGCGCTTCGGCGCTATGCACAGTCTAAATTTGTGCGATTGGATATCCACATACTAACATACCTACCCGGTATGTCTTTGTAGTCTGCGTGGGTTTCCGCCCACGCTACATGACATGCATGCCTTTGGTGCAATACACAATGTAAACATACACATTATGTTTATACACTACACTAAATACATTCACAGTAGTTGTAGGTATTGCATTCTCTGAGTATGCGTGGGGTACTTCGGTTCCTCCCACGCGCCAACGGTGTGCGCGCCTTCGGTGCTATGCACACATGAGCTTGTGCAAAATGTTTAGCGCACACACTATAATACCTACACGGTATGCGTATGCAGTCTGCGTGGGTTTCTGCCCATGCTACATGACATGCATGCCTTTGGTGCAATACACGGTGTAAACATACACATTATGTTTATACACTACACTAAATACATTTACGGTAGCTGTAGGTATTGCATTCTCGGAGTATGCGTGGGGTACTTTGGTTCCTCCCACGCGCCAACAGTGTGCGCGCCTTCGGTGCTATGCACACATGGGCTTGTGCAAAATGTTTAGCACACATACTATAATACCATACACGGTATGCGTATGCAGTCTGCATGGGTTTCATCCGGGTGCTCAGGTTTCTCCCCTGCGTTCCAATGGTGTGCGCATTCTCAGCGCTATGCACAGTATAAACATGTGCAATTTGTTTATTCGCAGGCTAACATACCTACATGGTTGTGTACGCAATCTGCGTGGCTGGTTTACGTCCAGGCCCCGATGATGTGCGCGCCTTCGTCGCTGGCACAGTATATACGCGTTTAATAGGTTTATCCACAAATACTAAACTACATACGCCGTATGTGCTGGTATTATGCTCTTTGTGGCTGGGTGGGTTTCCTCCTACACTCTCCATTTGTGCGTTTGACGCAATACATAGTATAAACTATGTGTTTGCACAATCAGCACCTATCCATGGGTAGCTGCTGGATGGAGCATTGTCACAAGGATCCCTGGTTTCAGGGGTATCACTTTCCACCTGCTTTATAGTGGTGATCAGAAGCGCTGGCTTGGACTGTGTTCGCCAGGCTGGGGTTGGCGTTGCGCCCGTTAGTGGCTGCGTCTCTGGCATTTTTTGTAGGTCAATGACTGGGCAAAAGCCTCTGCTTCATCCATCAGTCGTCTAGCAGGTGCACTACAACTGCTTTAGCCTTTAGGGTCTCTGTGCCCGGGGTGGGTTTGCGCCACCTGTGGAGGCTGAGGTACTAGTCCTCTGACCGAGTTTCTAGGGAAGTTCCGTCAAGTTGCCTTTATTGGCCAACATTTGAGGCACCCTGTACACTGGGGCCTCCCTTCTCCGATACATTGCAGAGTCTTTTTGGGATTTTCATACATCTCGCTGCAAGACGGTCCTGTCGGCCGTGTGCATTGCAGGCGAAGGGTCCTTGCATCCGGAGGTGTTTCCACCTTCTTTACCGGAGGTGGGGCACCGGAAGTGGACTTTGTGGCCTCTCGACTCACTCGCAAGGTTTCAAGATCGTGGTCAGGTCCAGGGACCCCTGGGCGGATGCGTTAGACGCGTTGGAAGCCCGTGGGGGCAGTATCGCCTGATATATGCTTACCCTCTGCTACTGTTGTTGCCTCGCCGGCTTCGCAGAGCATACTTCATCCTGCTTTACAGTCCTTGGCTTTAATGGCATGGCTGTTTAAAGCCAGGTGCTAAAGGACCGAGTTCTCTCGTATTCGGTCATCTCTTCTATGTTGTTGACACGGGAATCTTCCTCCAGAAAGATATCTCACCGTACCTGGAAGGCTTACATCGCTATGTGCAAGGAACTTGAGTGGCATCCTCGGATGTATTCCGTTCCCAGGATTTTGCTGTTCTTACAGCGTGGTGTGACCCAAAAGCTGGCCTTGCATACCTTTTTTGAGGGTCGGATTTCGACCCGGGCTGTCTTTTTCAACGACCGCTACCGGGCCATTACTTGATTAGCACCTTTTTGTGCAGGGGGTTCGCCATGTGATCCCCCCTGTCAAGCCTCCTCTCCCTACTTGGGATCTGATTCTGATGCATCTCGGTTTTCCAAGAACATCCCTTTGAGAATATCAGAGAGATTCCTCTCTTGACCTTGTCTCGGAAGTTGGCCTTAGTGGCCATTGCTTCGGTTAGACGGGTGTCTGAGTTGGCGGCCTTGTCTGGCAAGTCGCCTTACTTGGTCCTCTATAAGGATATGTTGGTGTTGCGCCCACGACCATCCTTCTTTTCTAAGGCCTTTCACCTTAAGAAGGACATTGTTCTTCCGTCCTTGTGTCCTCACCCATCGCATCCCTGATAGTTTGCGCTTCATACATTAAGATGGGTACAAGCCTTACGAGTGTACCTGTCTGCTACTGTTTCCATTCGGAAATCTGTGTCTGGTCCAAAACAGGGCCGAGCGGTGTCGTCTGCCACCGTCTTTAGGTGGATCAGGCAGACCGTCATACAGGCCTATGCCCTTAAGGGGCGGGCGCCTCCCTTTCCGTTTGCGGCGCATTCCACCAAGGCAATTGGTGCTTCCCAGGCCTTCCGACATCAAGCGTCGGTTGCACAAGTGTGCAAGGCGATGACCTGGTCGTCCGTTCATACCTTTTCAAAGTTCTACAAGGTTGATGTGGCTGCATCTTCGGATGCTTCCTTCGGCCGCAAAGTGTTGCAGGCCGCTGTCTAATGTTGCAACTCCTCCGTTGAGGGGCTCTGCTGGTTTGGAGTGAAGTTTTGGTTGTTCCTTACTTTTTTTGCTCCCACCCTTTTCTTATACTGCTTTGGGACGTCCCACATGTAATCAGTATGAGAGCTGCGTCGGTCCATGGACGATAAGAGAAAATAGGATTTTTGTACTCACCGTAAAATCCGTTTCTCTGATGTCCATGGACCGACGCAGCACCCACCCTTCCTTTAAGTTTGTACTGCTTTGTTACGAACTGAGGCTGCTAGCTGCAGGTGGGAGGGTAAGGTCCGGAGGTACCGCCCCCCTGGGCAGGGCTGTTCAGCTCTGGCTTGTTCTAGAATGTTTTAACCTCTAACATTCTGCCTAGGTCTTCTCCTGCGAGCAGGGACATATACCCACATGTAATCAGTATGAGAGCTGCGTCGGTCCATGGACGTCAGAGAAACGGATTTTACGGTGAGTACAAAAATCCTATTATTGTCCCTCCACTTCATAGCGAGCAAGTTATTACACTTTACGCAGGCTCTCTCCCCCAGCCTAAGACGGGCATCTACAAGCCGCTGGGGAAAGCCCCGGCGATTAGGTCGCACGGTGCCACATGCTCCAATCTGATGATCAAACAAGTGACTAAACAGTGGCACGCTCGTGTAATAATTGTCCACATACAAGTGGTACCCCTTTCCGAATAAGGGTGACACCAATTTCCACACTATCTTGCCAGCGCTCCCTATGTAATCTGGGCAGTTGACCGGCTCAACCTGACTATCTTTTCCCTCATAAACCATAAAGCTCCGTACATAGCCTGTTGCCCTGTCACAGAACTTATAGAGCTTGACCCCGTATCTGGCACGCTTGCTGGGAAGGTACTGCTTGAAAGCCAAGCGGCCAGAAAATTTAATCAGGGACTCATCAACGCAGACAACTTGATCGGGAGTAAACAAGGCTGCAAAACGTTCGTTGAAGTGGTTTGAGGGGCCGAATTTTATAGAGCCGGTCGTATTCAGGGTCCCCACGTGGACGACAAAGTTCATTGTCGTTGAAGTGCATGAACCGCAAGATCTGCTTGTATCGTTTCCTGGGCATGGAGGCAGAGAACACGGGCATGTGGTCAATTGGGTGCGTGGACCAATAAGCACGCAATGATGGGAATTTATGTGTGCCCATGTTGAGGGAAAGGCCCAGAAAGGTCTTAAATTCGGAAACCGTAATTGGTTTCCAATCTTTGGCAATGGAAGGCAACTGGGGATTAGCGGCGATGAATTGACCAGCATATAAATTACTCTGGTCCACAATAGATCTATAGAGATCTTCCGTGAAAAACAGCGAATGATAATTAATTGGCATAAAATCAGCTGTTTCCACCTGAATACCGGGTTGGGCAGTGAATGGGGGAAGTACGGGTTCTGCAGAAGTGGTGGGGACCCAATCAGGATAGGCGAATTCTGCAGGAAGAGCACTATGGGTACGACGGGCCTGCCTTTGTCTTCTTATTGGTGGCAGCGGGACACTACTTGTGCTTGCCACCTCGCCAGCTTGAACTGCACTTATGGGACTCGCCACGTCACCACGTGATACTGCAGGGCTGGATGTACGCCCAGGCTGTACTAGGCCGCTGGTGCTTGCCAATTCACCAGAAGGAATAGCGGCGCTAATACTCCTCTGCTCCATGATACGAGAGCCCTGCGGTTCTTGCTCCTCAACAACCTCAGAAGATCGGGATCGGGTACGTCTGACCTTAGCAGGGACCTCAACTTCGTCGTCAGAGCTATCTGACGTGGGGCCGCTGACGTCACTGTCTTCTACGGGAAGATATTCTGAGCCTGAATCTGACAGATACGTGACCTCCTCTTCACTATCTGTCATGCTCAGAATCTCGTAGGCCTCTTTACTAGTGTACCTTCGACTTGCCATTTTGGGCTCTAAATTTAGGGGTACACTAGTAAGATTCACAGGAAAAAAAGCACTTGACTGTCGTCAGCAAATATATCAAACGCTACAAAAAAAACTGTTAGCGATCGCAGGGATCAGGCCTGTCTCTGCGAACGCTGCAGTTATGTGCTTTGTGTTTGGTAAGTGACAGTGATCGATCGATACTGCACTTGGGTGGGCTGGGCTGGGCGGAGGGGCTAAACGCAGGTGCTAGCAGGTATCTGGGCTGATCCCGCTAACACTGTGTTTTTGGGAACCCTAAACCGCTGGGGACGCTAGTATAGATCTGATCAGATCAGATATTTATCTGTTCAGATACTATACCACTAAGGGAGGTGTATGCTTTGCGCGTGGGTGTTAGCGTTACTGGCACTAACCTAACGCTGCCTGGGGCGACGCAGACCCTCTCTGGCGCTAAAACCTAATTGATCTCACCCGCCGGGCGATCAGGGGGTTAAACCTTTATTGGGTTATATACGGCGGGTGCCCTGATGCTATAAAAAGCAAACTAACCAACCAGCGTCACCCGTAACCTTTATATGGTGATCACTGGTAAAAGGGTTAACTAGGGGCAATCAGGGGGTTAAAACCTTTATTAGGTTAAATATGGGGGTACCCGACGCTATATAAAAACCTGACGGGTTACCTAAATAACTAAATAACTAACTGGGTAACCAGTGTCACCAGTGACGCTTATACGGTGATCACTGGTGAAAGGGTTAACTCTAGGGGCAATCAGGGGTTAAAATAATATATGGGGGTTCCTGGCGCTATAAAAACCTGCGGCGAAACTAAAAATAAATAACTGGCTATCTAGGGCACCACCGGCACTAAATACAGTGATCCAAAAAAAAAGATCACTTAGTGATGCTGGCGTTAGGGGGTGAAAGGGTTACCTGGGGGGCGATCAAGGGGTTAAACCTTTATTAGGGGGGGTTGGGGGGCTACCCTGGACCTAAAGGGGCCTAAACCTAACTGCCCTGCAACTTTTTACTGTCACAGATGACACTAAATGCAGTGATCAGTAAAATAAATGATCACTGCAATCAGTGACACTGTGATTGGGGGCTGGGGGGTGACCTGGGGGTGACTGTGGGGTGAAATGTGTGCCTATGTGTACCTATGTGTCAGTGGACTGTTGGTGCACTAACCTGCTTCTTCTCTCCTCGGCGCCGGGAACTAAAAGACCGACACGAGGAGAGATGACATCACTTCCTCTGCCTGTGTTTACATTACACAGGCAGAGGGAGCATTTTCATTCGCCGGGAGCGATCGCGTGGGGGTGGCCGGAATCGAATGGCTGCCCCCTCATCTCGGAAGGCTCCCCAACGATAAACGGCCGCTCACTGTATAGGAGGGGGGTCCGATCGGACCCCCCAACTGTACAAAGGCGATCACGTACACTGTACGTGATTGTGCCTGTCGGTGCCATTCTGCCGACGTATATATACAGTGAGCGGTCGTTAAGTGGTTAATCAAAAGCAGTCAAACACCCTTGAAATTCCTCCACTTAGATTTCGCCATTTGCATGAACACCAATAGGATCCTCAGACAGATTCTCATCACATCAGGACATCATGTAAATGGGTATAAAAGAACTTCATTGCGCAGTATTACTGACGAGTACATTTAAGAGTACAGCACAGTGTTAATTTTGGCAGCAAATTTTGTTTTAGTTTTAGTCTTAGTCTCAGGACTAAAATGGCATTTTAGTTTTGGTCCCATTTTAGTCTTCTGCAATTTTAGTTTTAGTCGTATTTAGTCGACTAAAACTCCAATTCATTTTAGTCGAGTTTTAGTAACTGCTGCTGGAGTGAGAAATCAAATATGATGTTTTTTTAATGGTTAGGTTTGAACATGCACTACAGAGACCCAGATTTAGTCGTTATACAACGTCTTTATTTAAGTAAAAACTTTTCATCAAGAATATTGCTGTTTTAATAAAAGGATAAAATACCCCCCAAAAAAAAATAGGAACACCTTTGCGTGACATTCATGTGTGCGCGGTTGGCTCTGCTGCTTCTTCTCAGCCAAGGGAGTGTGCGGTGTGGTGGGCCCACTCACAATTTTGCCAAAGAACACAGCCATGAATAAATGGTACAAAAACATACTATTCAGGCTCCGAGAACAACTCCTCCTAAGTCCTACTCCTAACCATCTAAGAACAGTTTGGTGATGAACAGAACAACATGTCTTTTCCAGCATGATGGAGCTCCTTACCATAAGGCAAAAGTGATAAGTAGTACTAGTAAGTAAGCGGTACTGGGAACAACATTTTTTTAATTTTGGGTCCATGGCCAGGGAAACTAGACCTTAATCCCTTTGAGAAGTAATAAGTTGAACTAGTGGTGTACTGGTGGTCATGGTCAATCCAACCTCAAGAGGCTAGTGATGAGGGTGAGGGAAAGGGAACCCCCAAAAAAAACACAAAATCTGACAAGTTGAACTTGATTGACAATGACAACATGCCACCACGATTGTCAGGCCCAGGGCAAATTGCAGCAGAGCAGAGGTCTTTAAAAAGAAGGGTCAACTAACTCAACACTGTGACTGCGTGACTGCAGTACAAATATTGACTCTTTGCAATGCATAAAATTAATGTCAATAAAAGCATTTGACACTTATGCAATGCTTTTACCGGATACAATGATCTGACACAAATGTCGGATCATTGTATCCCAGATACAATTCTGAGACTGACACAAAAAGATCTAAAACACTGAAGCAGCACTAGCAGACATTGTCAAAATTATTTTGGTGTCATTTTGGCCATAGCTGTACATGTACATGTGTAAAGAAAATACTGCGCAAGTCAGAATGTGAATAAATATAAATAACACCACTAATGATATAAAAGTGGCCGCTGCTGCAACAAAAAAAATGTGGATATGCACAATTAAAGATATGGTAAATAGGTAACAGTTGCGCTGCGTAATATAGGCACTATCCTGACACCTATTAGTTAACTATTGTTAGTGACACGGTTAATAATGCCCACATCCTATATAAAAAATGTATGTGATAACAATATAACCTGGTGACCTATGATAGTAACCATATGACACTCAAATAACAGTATAAATTAGTATGACATGTAATTCATCCTGCAAAGTGTCCAAAAAAAAATTGAAGCAATGATCTTAAATAAACAAATGTTCAAGTTCAGAAGTTGTTTTTCATAAAAGGCACTGTTGAGAAGTTCCTCCAGGTGAAAAATAGTGACTTCACACTCAAAAACACCCAAGAAAAGTGTGTGACACTTGTAAAGAATAGAGTCCTCCACCTTCAATATCAAATCTCCTTACCGACTAGTATGGATCCCTAATAAAAGAGATCACACCCGCCTGTGGCTGTTTCCCCCGCCAAGGGTCTCTAAATAACAGATCAGTAATCGATATCTTCCTCCACAGTCAGGCTCCTCAATACCGTTCCTGTAAATTGCACACGTTGGAGCACAGTACACAGGCTAAACATTCTCAGGCCCCGGGTTGTTGCCTGCCACCAAAGTTTCCTGAACCGTTAGCAAGCCCTGACTGCTCTGCACTGGACTCTGCAATGGAAGTGCTGTACACTACACCGGTATAGGAGGCTGCTCCAATGGACGGCACCACCACACAATGTGCCATAGAACACAGAGGCACATTGTGTGGTGGTGCCGTCCATTGGAGCAGCCTCCTATACCGGCGTAGTGTACAGCACTTCCATTGCAGAGTCCAGTGCAGAGCAGTCAGGGCTTGCTAACGGTTCAGGAAACTTTGGTGGCAGGCAACAACCCGGGGCCTGAGAATGTTTAGCCTGTGTACTGTGCTCCAACGTGTGCAATTTACAGCAACGGTATTGAGGAGCCTGACTGTGGAGGAAGATATTGATTACTGATCTGTTATTTAGAGACCCTTGGTGGGGGAAACAGCCACAGGCGGGTGTGATCTCTTTTATTAGGGATCCATACTAGTCGGTAAGGAGATTTGATATTGAAGGTGGAGGACTCTATTCTTTACAAGTGTCACACACTTTTCTTGGGTGTTTTTGAGTGTGAAGTCACTATTTTTCACCTGGAGGAACTTCTCAACAGTGCCTTTTATGAAAAACAACTTTTGAACTTGAACATTTGTTTATTTAAGATCATTGCTTCAATTTTTTTTTTTGGACACTTTGCAGGATGAATTACATGTCATACTAATTTACACTGTTATTTGAGTGTCATATGGTTACTATCATAGGTCACCAGGTTATATTGTTATCACATACATTTTTTATATAGGATGTGGGCATTATTAACCGTGTCACTAACAATAGTTAACTAATAGGTGTCAGGATAGTGCCTATATTACGCAGCGCAACTGTTACCTATTTACCATACTGTACATGTACATGCCATGGCCAACCAAGCACAGACAGCAGAACACTGCACTGGCACTGCCTGGTGCCTGTCTGGCAGTGGCACAGGCACAGACAGAGCACTCCCGAGTCCGACTCCTGACTATGCCGTGACAGCATAACAAACAAACCAATACTTGAGGGTAATGCTTATTTCTACAATAAGAATACGTTTACTGTCAGTTTATTATTTCAACAGTTCTAATTCTCAGATATATTCAAAGAAAAAGTGCACAGTCTACAATAATGCCATTAGTGCGTGGATTTACTGGATTATAACAGTCACCACTTTTTATCAACTCCAGTCCTCTCTCTCTCAGCATCCAGTTTCACAATGACAAAATAGAGGTAAATATCACACTAAAAGAAAAGACGGTTGCCCTTTTTGACCGTCCATTACCGTTACTGATCTATTTTTCTTTCATTAGTGTGATACTTACCTATATTGTCAAATTTGTCATTTCTAAGAGAGAGGGTACATTGTCCGACAACAAGTTGGTTGATAAAAAGTGGTGGTTGACTTGTTTTTGTTCCAGAATACACATACTAATGGCATGGCATTTGTAGCCTCAGCCTGAGCCTGTGCATTTTTCCTATGAATTTGACTGACAATTAAAACTGTTGAACTACAGTAGGTGCCGCCGATATTGTGTCAATCTCGCCACTTCTAGCGGCGAGATTGACACCCTATGAGCTCCGTCGCGAGAGCCAGCTCCGAGGTGTCTCGTCATCGGGAAGGGAAAAATGTTCCTTTCACGATGAGCGACACGCATTGCTGATAGGCGGGGATTGACACAATCCTTCTTCTCTCCGTTTCTTTCTTTCTTCCGCCGGGCCTCCGCTAACTTCTTTTTAGCTCTTTTGCTAGCGGAGGCCCGGTCTTCTCCGTCTTCTCAGTCGTCTCGTCCGGCTCTCCGTTGTCCTGCCGGCCCCTCCACTAACTTCTTTAGCGCTTTTGCTAGTGGAGGGGCCGGTCTTCCCGTCGGCGTCTTCTTCCCTCTTCTCCTCCTCGATGTTGACTCGTCGCTTCCTCTTGCAGTAATGCTAAATCTTCGGTCTGCAGAGATTAATATAGGCTTCTCATGACGTCACAGTCACATGTTCCCATGACGTCACAGTCACATGCTCCGGGGCCATGAGCCCCGGAGCATGTGACTGTGACGTCATGAGAAGCCTATATTAATCTCTGCGGACCGAAGATTTAGCATTACTGCGAGAGGAAGCGACGAGTCAACATCGAGGAGGAGAAGAGGGAAGAAGACGACGACGACGGGCAGACCGGCCCCTCCACTAGCAAAAGAGCTAAAGAAGTTAGTGGAGGGGCCGGCAGAAGGACAACGGAGAGCTGGACGAGACGACGGAGAAGACCGGGCCTCCGCTAGCAAAAGAGCTAAAAAGAAGTTAGCGGAGGCCAGGCGGAAGAAAGAAAGAACCGGAGAGAAGAAGAGGGAAGAAGGCGACGGAGAAGACCGGGCCTCCGCTAGGAAAAGAGCTAAAGAAGTTAGCGGAGGCCCGGCGGAAGAAAGAACCGGAGAGCGTGGCGATGACACCGGAGACCCCCGAAGTCGGAAGAAGACCCCCGGAGCTGTGCAATAAAATACTTTAAAAAGCTGTGTGTTTTTTTTTTTCTTGCAATTTTTTTCCACCAGGTGAATGGGTAGGGGTACGATGTACCCCATACTCATTCACATAGGGTGGGGGGGCCGGGATCCGGGTGCCCCTTTATTAAAGGGGGCTCCCGGATTCCGATAAGCCCCCCGCCCGCAGACCCCGACAACCAACGGCCAGGGTTCTCGAGAAGAGGCCCTGTCCTCATCAACATGGGGGCAGGGTGCTCTGGGGTGGGGGGGCCGCAGGTCGCCCCCCTGCCCCAGAGCACCGAACCCCCCCATGTTGAGGGCATGTGGCCTGGTACGGTTCAGGAGGGAGGGGGGCCGCTCTCTCGTCCCCCCCTCTTCCCCTGCGACCTGCCAGGTTGCGTGCTCGGATAAGGGTCTGGTTTGGACCTTGAGGGGGACCCCCACGCCGTTTTTTCGGCGTAGGGGTTCCCCCTCAAATCCAGACCAGACCCAAGGGCCTGGTATGCTCCTGGAGGGGGAACCCGTGCCGGTTTTTTCTTTAAAAATTGGCATGGAGTTCCTGCTCAGGATTCATACCAAACGCAGTGCCTGGTATTGGCGGGAATCCACGTCGGATCCCCGCTCAATACAGTGCCGCGTCTCCCTCTTGCTATTGCAGCGAGCGCGACACATGTCGCCACCCTGTTGCCGAGATCTCGGCACTCCTGTCGCCGAGAATCTCGGCGATGGGAGTGCGATAGATGTACAATATCGGCGGCACCTACTGTACTGATTCTTCCTATCCTATCGCAATAAGCAGAACCCACAAGTATTAGGTATGCTTCTGTAAATAGAAATACTTGAAGAGAATAATAAAACACTCCTATTTGTTTCGATTCATTTTAAGGAAAGCACTTCGTGCCAACATGACCCTTGCTCTATTCCGCCGACCTCTAGAGAGGTCATCTGTAACACTGAATACCCTCTCAGCAAAGGCTTGAGAAGCTGGCATAGTCAGCAGGTCTAATGCAAAAGGTTTTAGCTGGTGATACAAAGTGTCACTCTTTGACAGCCAAAAATATGTTGCGGTGGTGTACTCCTCACTGATGGCAACTTGGTGTAAAAACTCTTCCTAATATTTTCTGAACTGCTGGTCTATGCTGTTTGGGGAGATCCTCTGCGTGGGTCTTCTGCGGCATTTAGAAAGAAACCGAAAGACTGGTTGCTAGATGTGGATGCATGTGGCGGTGCTTCTTCGACTTCCTGCGATAGTTCTTCTACCACATCATCATCAGACAATTCCTCAAGGGGTGTGTGGCAATGTGGATTTTCTTGCGGCATACTCCTCTGCCTTTTTAAGCAGTTCTTGAATATTATCGTCCGCCACATCAACAAGGGTTTTACAGACGATAGGGTTGACAAAACAAGCAGCTGCTGCAAGTGGAGAGAACATTTCGTCAGTTGGATCTAAGAATGAAGCAAAACGTTGGTTGACACTCCCTTTCATTTTCTGTGCAATTGTGGCAAGGTCTTGGTAGCTAGTGTTCTGTTTAAAGTCCTCAAGATGGCTGAGCAGATCAAAGAGGGCAGGAACAGCCAGGGACATGGACATGGTGTCACTCTGGAGGGTTTTGGTATGTTCTGCAAAAGGCAGCAGTAGGTCATGCAATGATGTTAGCTTTTGCCATTCACTAGGGAGCAAGCTGTCCCATCCCATGCTGTTTGCAATTTGGCAGACTGAGGCCTCGTACACACGACCGAGTTTCTCTGCAAGAACCAGCAAGAAACTTGCTGGCAGAGATGTCTTGCTGAGAAATTCGTTCGTGTGTATGGTTTCTCGTCAAGAAAACCGACAAGTAATCTCGACGAGAAAATAGAGAACCTGCTCTCTATTTTCTCGTCGAGATTCTCGTCAGCCTGTTTCTCGACGAGAAAAGTGAGTGTGTGTACACTTACCTGTCCTCCGGGAAGCCCGCGCATGTTCGAAATGAATTTGACGCATGCACGGTAGCTTCCTAGGCATAGGTAGGGTATACCAAGATGGCGACGACGGCATTGAATGTGACGAGCGCATGCTCGTCGTATTCGATGACGTCACCGCGTACGCTCCATTCAAAGAACCGCGGGTTCTTTGAATCGAGCGTGTGTACACTCGGCCAGGACAAGTTTCTTGTCCAAGGATCTCGTCGAAAAAAACTACGTGTTTTTTTCGACGAGAAACTCAGCCGTGTGTACGAGGCTTGACTCTTTCAGTTTGAGGAGTCTTGCTATCATGTTGAATGTACTTGACCAGCGTGTGAGGCAGTCATTTAAAAGAATCAGGCCACAATGCTCCAATAGCTTCTGTGTTGCAACTGAAGACTTGCGGAAGAGGTGCACTATTGATCTTGCTTTATCCAGTATTCTCTTCACACTTGCCTCCTTATGCACCATGTGGATCACAAGTTGCAACGTATGCACCACACATAGTGTCCGGTCCATGTCAATCTGTTGGTACCTATCAAGTGGAACACACACACACAGCCCAATAAGCATAAAGTATACTATAGAAAATGTTTGTTCCATTCTATTATTTTAACACTCAACATCTTATGGGAATACTTTTACAGTACACAAGACAAATTATAGTGGAAAAATAAAAAAGGTGCACTGACTGACTGCACCCGTAGACTAGAGCAGATAGCGCCGTGCCCCCATATCAATCATCTCGTAGCCATTAGATAATTGACTGGTGTCACCGTGTCAACCATGTCATCATGTAAAAGAATAAAAATGGCAGATCATCAATTTCCGTCATGGGGGAGTCCTCCTCACTAGAGCTGGGTGGTTCTTCTGCTGCTGTGGTTAGTTTAAATGCACCATATTGCTCCCGTTGTCTGTTATCACTGTAAGGATCTTCCTTTTTGGTATGTCCCAGTCTTGCAAGCATTTGTCCACACAGGATTTGATTGACTGTGCAGTGTGTGGGTGGGATGCTTGTTCCTTTTTTGGTCCACAAATCAGTGCAAATAGATACTCTCCGAGCAGCAGCCACTCTCTTTTTGAATTTTTGTTTATCATCTTCATACTGTTTGTCAATCAGATTGCTTATTTTAGTTTTCGTTGGAACAGTCCGCTTCCTATCTAGTGTCTCCATCATGCTAACAAAGTCCTCATCTTCAATCGTTCTGACTGGTAATCCGGTGCGCCCAATCCATCTTGCTATGGCCTCCTCCCTGGCATGTTGTTCCTTTAGAGTCAATTTTATATTTTGAAGCACCTAAAAGAGCAGTGCAAATAGTTTGCTGTGGTTGTGCACTGCCACTGGCTTGACTCGGTCCATCATTTGATGTTTTCAGTATCTGTGGGGTTGAATTAGGGGGGAAAATTTAAGTTATTCTGATTTTACGTGCTCTCACCCCAGTGACCCTCCCCACCCACACAGTCAGTCAGCTCCAACTAAGTTGCCTCTCTATAATACAGGTCCTTCTCAAAAAATTAGCATATTGTGATAAAGTTCATTATTTTCTGTAATGTACTGATAAACATTAGACTTTCATATATTTTAGATTCATTACACACAACTGAAGTAGTTCAAGCCTTTTCTTGTTTTAATATTGATGATTTTGGCATACAGCTCATGAAAACCCAAAAATCCTATCTCAAAAAATTAGCATATTTCATCCGACCAATAAAAGAAAAGTGTTTTTAATACAAAAAAAGTCAACCTTCAAATAATTATGTTCAGTTATGCACTCAATACTTGGTCGGGAATCCTTTTGCAGAAATGACTGCTTCAATGCGGCGTGGCATGGAGGCAACCAGCCTGTGGCACTGCTGAGGTGTTATGGAGGCCCAGGATGCTTCGATAGCGGCCTTAAGCTCATCCAGAGTGTTGGGTCTTGCGTCTCTCAACTTTCTCTTCCCAATATCCCACAGATTCTCTATGGGGTTCAGGTCAGGAGAGTTGGCAGGCCAATTGAGCACAGTAATACCATGGTCAGTAAACCATTTACCAGTGGTTTTGGCACTGTGAGCAGGTGCCAGGTCGTGCTGAAAAATGAAATCTTCATCTCCATAAAGCTTTTCAGCAGATGGAAGCATGAAGTGCTCCAAAATCTCCTGATAGCTAGCTGCATTGACCCTGCCCTTGATAAAACACAGTGGACCAACACCAGCAGCTGACATGGCACCCCAGACCATCACTGACTGTGGGTACTTGACACTGGACTTCAGGCATTTTGGCATTTCCCTCTCCCCAGTCTTCCTCCAGACTCTGGCACCTTGATTTCCGAATGACTTGCAAAATTTGCTTTCATCCGAAAAAAGTACTTTGGACCACTGAGCAACAGTCCAGTGCTGCTTCTCTGTAGCCCAGGTCAGGCGCTTCTGCCGCTGTTTCTGGTTCAAAAGTGGCTTGACCTGGGGAATGCGGCACCTGTAGCCCATTTCCTGCACACGCCTGTTCACGGTGGCTCTGGATGTTTCTACTCCAGACTCAGTCCACTGCTTCCGCAGGTCCTCCAAGGTCTGGAATCGGTCCTTCTCCACAATCTTCTTCAGGGTCCGGTCACCTCTTCTCGTTGTGCAGCGTTTTCTGCCACACTTTTTCCTTCCCACAGACTTCCCACTGAGGTGCCTTGATACAGCACTCTGGGAACAGCCTATTCATTCAGAAATTTCTTTCTGTGTCTTACCCTCTTGCTTGAGGGTGTCAATGATGGCCTTCTGGACAGCAGTCAGGTCGGCAGTCTTACCCATGATTGCGGTTTTGAGTAATGAACCAGGCTGGGAGTTTTTAAAAGCCTCAGGAATCTTTTGCAGGTGTTTAGAGTTAATTAGTTGATTCAGATGATTAGGTTAATAGCTCGTTTAGAGAACCTTTTCATGATATGCTAATTTTTTGAGATAGGAATTTTGGGTTGTCATGAGCTGTATGCCAAAATCATCAATATTAAAACAAGAAAAGGCTTGAACTACTTCAGTTGTGTGTAATGAATCTAAAATATATGAAAGTCTAATGTTTATCAGTACATTACAGAAAATAATGAACTTTATCACAATATGCTAATGTTTTGAGAAGGACCTGTATACTATATGTATAGCAGAGAAACACATGGCGGTCATTGATATTTTATGTCACACGGTATTTGCGCAGCGGTATTTCAAACGCATTTTTTTTTTTTTAGGAAAAAAAGGGATTTTTATAACAGCTTACCTGTAAAATCCTTTTCTTGGAGTACATCACGGGACACAGAGCGACTTAGTCATTACTAATGGGTTATATAGTTTACCTTCAGGTGCTGGCACTGGCAACTTCCAAACCGGAAGTACCCTCCCCTATATAAGCCCCTCCCATCCGGGAGCACCTCAGTTTTGTAGCAAAGCAATAAGTGTCCCCAAAAGAGGGGTGGGAGCTCTGTGTCCCGTGATGTACTCCAAGAAAAGGATTTTACAGGTAAGCCGTTATAAAAATCCCTTTTTCTTTTTCGTACATCACGGGACACAGAGCGACTTAGTCATTACTAATGGGACGTCCCAAAGCAATGCCAAATGAGGGGAGGGATACACTATACATAAGCTGGGCGCCATCAGGCATGAGGCTCTTTTGCGGCCTGCAACACACTGCGCCCAAAGGCGACATCCTCCTGACTTGTAACGTCTACCTGGTAGAATCTAGTAAACGTGTGTACTAAGGACCATGTTGTGGCCTTACAGACTTGAGCCAGGGAGGCTTGGTGATGCACTGCCCATGAAGTTCCAACTGCTCTTGTGGAGTGCGCCCTAACTTTGAACGGAGGTGGTCTCCTTTTCAAGCCATAGGCTTGTATTATGACCTGTCGAATCCACTTGGCTAAAGTAGATTTTTGATGCTGCCTGACCCTTTCTGGGGCCTTCCGGCAGAACAAACAAAGTATCCGTTCTGCGAATCTGAGCAGTGGCTTTTAGATAAGCTTTAACTGCTCTTACTACATCCAAAGAATGCAATAACTTTTCCTCTACCGAGCTAGGTTTGGGGAAAAAGGAAGGAAGAACCACATGTTGGTTCAAATGGAACCTCCATACCACCTTAAGAAGAAAGGCTGGATGAGGACGTAATACTACTCTGTCCTTATGGACAACCAGATATGGCTCCTTACAGGACAAGGCGGCTAATTCCGATACTCTTTTAGCCGAACAAATGGCTACTAAGAAAATCAATTTCCTGGTGAGAAGAACCAAGGAAATGTGCCGCAATGGTTCAAATGGTTGTTTCTGTAGAACCGACAGAACCAGGTTTAAGTCCCATGGACATATGGGAATACTAACCGGAGGGCTAATACGCATCACTCCTTGTATGAAAGCTTTGACTAATGAATGCAAAGCCAAGGGCCTTTGTAAAAATATTGACAAGGCCGTCTGACCCTTGATAGTACTCAAGGCAAGCTTCCTATGTACAGCCCACTGTAGGAAGTCCAGAATCCTACCTATTACGTACTTACGTGGATGCCATTTCTTGGCCTCACACCACGTGATGTACGCCTTCTAGATCCTATAATAGATCTGCCTGGATACCGGCTTCCTGGCATTGATCATGGTACATACCACAGGATTAGAGAGCCCTCTCTTTTTTAGAATATGGGCTTCAATAGCCAGGCCGTCAAACCTAGGGCTGGTAAGGAAGGGTAGTATATCGGTCCTTGCGAAAGCAGGTCCGGCCGATGTGGGAGGGTCCCAGGACTTCCCACTGACATTTTTACAATCTCCGCGTACCATACCCTTCGGGGCCACGCTGGAGCCACCAGAATCACTGGTTTCTTTTCTACCCTGATTCTGCGGATTAATCGCGGTGGGAATGCATATATCAGCTTGAACTGATCCCAAGGGAACACTAGGGCATCCGAACCGCAAGCTAGGGGATCCCTTGTGCGAGACACAAATCTGTCCACCTTTGCGTTGAATCTGGATGCTAGCAGATCTACATCCGGTGTTCCCCACCGCTGGCATATTGCCTGGAAAACCTCGGGGTGAAGAGACCATTCCCCCGGGCATAATTGCTGGCGACTTAAAAAGTCCGCTCTCCAATTTTCCACTCCTGGGATGAAAACCGCGGATATGGCTGGGACATATCTTTCTGCCCATTCCAGGATGCAATTCGCTTCCCTCTGGGCTGCACGTCTCCTGGTGCCACCCTGGTGATTGATATATGCCACTGCTGTGGCATTGTCTGATTGAATTCTGACAGGGGACCCTTGGAGTTTGGATGTCTATGCTACTAGGGCATACCGGGCTGCTCGTATCTCTAAGAGATTGATGGGCAGGGCCTTCTCTGCTTCTGACCACTTGCCCTGGAGAGACCATTGCTCCAGTACTGCCCCCCAGCCTATGAGGCTGGCATCTGTAGTGACCACCTTCCAAGAAACCGGACTGAAGGGTTTCCCTTTTTCCAGATTCTGGGGCACCAACCACCAATGGAGGCTCTTGCGAACGGAAGGGGACAGGGACATTGGTAAGTCTTAAGCCTGAACTTTTTTGTTCCAGGCTGACAGTATGGCCCTCTGCAAGTTCCTTGAATGGAATTGACCGTAGGGTACTGCTTCGAATGAAGCCACCATTTTTCCCAGCAGCCTCATACACAGGCGTATGGATGGTTTTCTTTTTTGTACCCACTAAGTGGGTCAAATCTTTCAAAGACGACACCTTCTCTGGAGGTAAGAAAATCTTTCTCTGATTTGAATCCAGTCTTAGCCCCCAAGTATTCCAGACTTTTGACTGGTTTTAGGGCTGACTTGTCTCGGTTGATAATGCAACCGTGAGATTCCAGATACTTGATTGTCTTGTGAACGACCACTTCTAGTTTTTTTCACTGAGTGGTCTATCAGCAACAAGTCGTCTAGATATGCCATTATCGTTACACCTTGTGTTCCTAGTTTGGCCAATCGTAGGGCCAGAATTTTTGTGAACACTCGTGGTGCTGTGGCCAGACCGAAAGGTAAGGCTCTGAACTGAAAATGGCGCCCTTCTACTGCAAAGCGTAGAAATTTCTGGTGGGCCGGACAGATGGGAATATGCAAATAAGTATCCCTTATGTCGATTGAGGCTAACCATTCCTGCCCTTGTAGGGCGGTGTCCACCGATCGGATCAACTCCATCCGAAAAAGTCCTGATATGTAGGAACTTGTTTAGCCCTTTTATATTTAATATGGGCCTCACGTCCCCATTTGGTTTGGGGACTGTGACAAGGTTCGAGTAAAACCCGAACCCGCTTTCTTCCAAGGGAACCCTCATGATTACCCTTGGAGCAATAGTTGTTCTAGTGCCAGAAGGAGGGATCCTCTCTTCTGGGGATCGCTTGGCACGTTTGACCTCATAAAATGGGCAGGAGGAATGTCTTTTAACTCCAGCCTGTATCCCAGACTTACTGCGGAGATCACCCATCTGTCTCTGATGGTGTTCCGCCAGGTCTCTGTGAACAACTGAAGTCTTCCCCTCACCCGATTGAGTGGGGGCAACCCTTCATGACTTGGGGGGAGGTTTTGTACCTCTCTTGACCCAGGGTTTCTTGTTACCCTGTGATTGTCCCTGATTTCTGCCCCCTGGATTTGACCGCGGAGGCCGTCGGAACTGTTTCACAGCCGATGTGCCAGGGACTGGAGAAGTAGGCCTCTTAAAAGAAGGACTTCTACCCTTGTTCTTAACCGGCAAGAGTGTACCTTTACCGGCAGAAGTTTTCTGGATAT
Organism: Rana muscosa; assembly: GCA_029206835.1. Lineage (NCBI taxonomy): Eukaryota > Metazoa > Chordata > Amphibia > Anura > Ranidae > Rana > Rana muscosa. The sequence continues at coordinate 437,592,941 of CM055120.1, forward strand.
ATTTGTCCAGATCTTCTCCAGATAAGCGTTCTCCATGAAATGGGAAGCTAATCAGCAATTTCTTACAGGGAGCTTCAGCAGACCAGTTTTTGAGCCATAGAAGTCTACGCATATGTCTACAGACAGCGTAAAGCGGGAGGCCTGTTGGATCGTATCCTTTATGGCGTCCACCGCAACACAAGGCTCTAGGTAGGTCAGCTAGGGCAAGAGCCTGCTGATCTGGTAAGTCCTTTAAGACTTGTTTCAACTGATCTTTCATTGCTTGGCAGACTCCAATCGCTGCTACTGCAGGTTGTGTCACCATGCTTGCTGTAGAGAAAGCAGATTTTAGTAAAGACTCCAATTTTTTATCTATTGGGTGTTTGAACATTGGAACATTATCTACTGGACCTGTCAGTGATTTATTTACACAAGAGATGGCTGTGTCCACTGTAGGGACCCTCCATTTTTTTATGAACTTATCCTCCATGGGATAGATCACTGGAAATCTCTTGGGGGGAGTAAATATTTTGTCAGGATGCTCCCAATCCTGGTAAATAAGCCCTTCCAATAAAGGGTGGATTGGGAAGGAACAGACAGTCTGGGGAGCTTTCAGCGACCCCAGGCGAGGAAACAGTAGTGGTTGATGGTTCCGCCAGAGGCATTTAAAATGCTGCTCGGACCATGTTAGTCAGAGACTGAACCCATAATCTTTCAGCCTGAGATGCTGAGAAAGGTTCTTCCACTGTTGATACCTCTATAACTGAATCAACCTCACCTGATCCCCTTCAGGTAGGTCGATCTCTGGGACTGTTCCTCCACTAACAGGCAGGAGGAGACGGAGATCGGACGCGCTTTTCCTGTGACAGGGAAGCAGCGATCAATGCTGTTAATCTCTCTTCCAATCCTCCCAGAGTTGAGGATAAAACCTCCTCTGTTATATATACAGGAGCAGGTGGACTGGGGACAGCCGCAGTACCAGGTACTCCTGCGGGGTTTCCTACGGCTACTGACCTCTGAAATTTCAGGGGAGATTGGCGCAGTACAGCATGCCCAAAATCCTCAGAGCCCGATAGAGACCCCTTTCGCTTCTTGGAAGATTTATTTCCAGAGCGTCTGGACGACATATCTATAAGCACAAAGCTGAGGTATTCCCGTCGTCATACACCAATTTTGCTGGTAATAGTCTAACACAGTTGCTGCTATATACCAGCTGGTGTCCACTAAAGTGTCTTTCTATGGGGATGCCTGCATCAACCGCCTCTGTGTGCCACCGTTTTGTTGCTAGCTCTGCTTGCATCCAGCTGACACTTGTTCTGTGTCTTTTACACATGCTGGGACGCCTGCACATGCGCAGAAGCGCCGCGGCGCGCATCGAGCGTCATCCACCCGCCCCGCCCCTTTTTTTCATAGGAGGCGCGCGCCCGCGCCCGAGCGCCATTGGCGCCCTTTTCGAAACCAAGCAGGGACTAGGAGCCAGGGCCCTTTTTGCCGGAGGGCCTGTGCGGTGGATGAGCGCAGCAACAGGGCAGAGGAAGTGGATTCCCACAGAGAACTTACCAACTGCCTGGATCTTTTGACTTGAGAAAACCAAAGATCCACATGACAAGAAAAAATGGACCACAGCGGCCTCTAGTGGTTTAACACAGGTACCGCGGTAATCTTCTTTTTTTTTTTTTTTTTTTTCTCTACTATTAAAATTTTACATTTTCCAGTAGTTACAGGCATACACAGATATTAGCGGGAATACCGTTAGGTAACAGACAGACAAATTAGGCTTGGGGGTCCCCCAATAGAACCAAGTTCCTGGGGGCCCCCACTTACCTGTTCCCCGCCGCAGGACTCTGTTTGGTCCACAGAAGCCCAAACTTCACCTATCACGGCAGGCATTGTAATTAAACCTTCAGGGACCGGGTTCCCAAGGATTCCACTCCCCTGGACCTGTATAGCACCCTGCACAGAAAACATCTTGGTCGTGGGTATGACCAGAGCTCTGGATCCCAGGGTCCAGCCCTCCTAAGAGAGGCATTACAGGCAAAACCCTGCTCTTCTCTGCAAGGCCCGGGTACCGACCGTTTAGCTATGAAGCTTTTTTGGTGGGATCCGGAACAGCTTACTAAGGCCCGTAAAAGAACCTGTACGCAAGCCCAGTGAAAACACATGTTACTCTTTGGCCAACACCTTAGACACTGGCAAAAAACTGAGGCGCTCCCGGATGGGAGGGGCTTATATAGGGGAGGGTACTTCCGGTTTGGAAGTTGCCAGTGCCAGCACCTGAAGGTAAACTATATAACCCATTAGTAATGACTAAGTCGCTCTGTGTCCCGTGATGTACGAAAAAGAAAAGGCACTTTCATGAATAAAAAAATAAAATTAACAGTAAAGCTCAATTGTTTAATATAATGTGAAAGATCAGATGATATTATGCGGAGTAAATACCCAACATGACTCGTGTAATAATGGAGAATTGGCGACAAACTACACTACTGAAACTAAACATCTACATCTTTAAAAAAAAAAAAAAACGGTTATAGAGTTAATACAGATTATAGAGAAGTTCTAATGATAGAATTATTGCTCTCATGATCGCGCCGATACCTCACATGTGTGATTTGAACACTGGCGTTTACAACTTTACATTATGCAGGGGCCACTTATGTTTTCAGCTCGTGGGGGACACTTTAAAAAAAAAAAATTCTTATTCATTTTATATTGTCACATGTTGCTGTGCTTACCGGTTTTATGAATTTCAGGATGAGTTGTCCGCAAATGATGCTTCAAATTTGTTGTATTTTTACCAGCGAGTGTCGCTCCACATGGTTTGCAGAGAGTCTTGTTGTCCTTAACATCAAATGTAAAATACAGCCATAGATCTTTCTCTTCTCTTTCTACCAGTGATAATCACAGCCGACATTCCGGTATAGTAAAAGTTTGGACTTTGGTGTCTTGGATATTGTACGTGGGGGGGGGAGGAGCCTGTATGTGGCAGTGCAGTGCTCTCTCGACGGTGGTCTCTGAGTAGAATAGGCCTGTGAAATTAGGAAATAAATGGCATGCAGTCAGTACAGTACACATTCTGCCTGGAGCCTGGATGTTGGTCTGACTCTGAGGGGATGGCCTATAATGGACAGTGAGACATATTTTGCAAAAAGACCTGGAATGGATGCCAGTGCCACTCCACTGAGCAGCAGAGGAGGCCTACAGCACTGACTGGAATTTCATCATACACACACACACAAGTGGTCATCTAAGGGCAGTAGTACTGTACTAACTAGTAGTGGGTCAGGGTCAGGGGAGGCCTCAGGCCTGTTCTACGTACCACCACAATTTGTGTAGCTCTGTCTGCTGCAGCTGCAGTGCTGAGTGATGTCTGTACTCTGTTTTCTCTGCCTCCCTGGGTGGGAGAAGAATGGCGGGTGGAGTCGGAGGAGTCCGGAGCGGGACTTTGAAGATTCGGAGTGCTTTCTCTGTGTCCTGTCTGTGTCCTCACGCGGGCGGCCTCGCCTCACCACTGGTGTCGGACTCTTCTTAGGGTGTCGCTGGGCGCGCGGATTGCGTAAGTAGGCGGAGTTCCGTAAGTTGTTAAACGTCCCTCCTTCCCATTTTCGTCTCGTTGTCGTCCAATAACGAAAACGGATCAAATTTTCGTCATAGTTTTCGTCAGAGGACGAAAACGTGCTGTACTTTTCGTTCCGTTTTCGTCACTTTAAAATTGCCGCTGACAAAATCGTTGACACAATTTACACTGGTACAGCAAAAGCCAGAAAACTCGAACAACGCAGTAAAAATCGCATTTCAATCCAATAAAAACAATCAATGTATCCATCCATTGTGATGGGCAGCTGTCGAGCTTGGCAACGTCACGTAACCCAAATCCTCACACTGAGTTTCGTTGTAACCAGACGTCATCAGGGGCGTGGCCATGTACACAAGAGTTGCTATATATGTATTGAGTGAACCCGGTAGCAGCCTTACAAACGTAAACAAAAGCTTGATGCTGAATTGCGCAGGAAGCCCAGACAATCCTGATGGAATGGGCCTTGCATTGGGTTGCATGCAGAACAATCTGACGGTCAGAATGTGCCCCCAACATACTAATGGAGATGGAACTTGGGCAAAAAAGACTTTCCATGTACGATGGTAAACTTTCCTGGAGGTTTATTTTCTTGCCTTGAGGAAAATAGGACTTGCAGCCTCAAAAATACCCCTATCCCTGTGGACTTGGGCTTCAACAGTTATGCCATCAAAGCCAGTGACTTTAAAGCAGGATGCAAGATTGAACCCTGCAACAAAAAATCTGGCCTATCTGAAAGAGCCCACAGTTTATCTGCCAAAAGATTTACAATGTCCGCTTACTGCATTCTTCTTGGCCAAGCAGGTGCAGTCAGTATCACAAGAATGCCCTACAACTTTATTCTGTGCAACAGGCAAGGAAAAAGCTGCAATAGAGGGAGGCACAGATCAGGGGATTCCAAGAAGTCATCAGGGCATTTGCCTGAAAGTGGCAGCATAACCCAAGTAGTCATATCTGAAGTCCCTTGTGTCCTGGGATGTACTGTACTCCAAGAAAATTTTACAGGTGTACCGCCACCCCGAAGGAGCTGCTTGGTAATTTTGGGTTCTCTGCTCTGCGCCTCAACCAACTCCAAGAACAACCTCGGCCCCTATGGCACACCTGGTTTAATAAAATCACTGTGAACACGTTTAAGAACACAAGTGGAAAATACCATTCTCCTGGCTGTGGATTATTACAATGAAATACACACACCTGTTTAGTGATCAACAGCTTGCTATATTATTACAAATTAGAACAAGTGGCAACTTGGCGCACAGCTGAACCTTAACACACAGTACCGATGCAAAAGAAACAACCACCATCAATACTTGGCAACTGTAGGTACAAGAATAGTCTGCAAATATATGCTAGTAACACAGCGCTGAGAGGGAGGGTAGAAGAATTTACTTTTCAATTCCCTCTATGCCACCAGATCCCCTCAATATGTAAAGAGGAAATAAGATAAACATGTACTATAGTGCAATTACATGCAAGAGATCCCAATGTGGGTTACCAGAGCTCTAAGTAGTAAAGTCTCCCTTTTAGGAGTAATATGCAGATAGAGCTCGAAGACATTTAATGTGTGTTTTTTTTCTTTTTTTTCAGATTTCTTTATTTAGATCAGGCATATGGTAACAGAGAAACCATAACATTGGTTGAACATACAGTGGAGCACATGAACATACAAGTCCATACGCACAAATAATAAAATGTCTGTGGTGAAAGACCCAAAGTTAAAGGTCCAAATTGTGGGCCTCACGGTCTAGGAAGCTTCTGCATCCCGTACAATTTTGGATGGTCAACACTGTTTAATTTGAAGTGTAAAGAGAACAAGTACGACCCAGGGGGTCAAACATTTGATGAGAGTAGAGAAAAAAATAAAAATATGAAAGGGGGGGGGCTGGAGCGGAGCAACCTCCAACCAATCCCTACATCTCTGCCCGGGGAGTCTCTCCAGACATCTCCATTCCCAGGGGAGTTAAGTCACCAGCTCTGCATGCTCCTCAGAATAAACAAGCTCGTGCCAGTAAAACCATTTCTTGAGGAACCTCTCATGAAGGCCTCCATCTGTGGCCACCAAGTCCACCATTGCATTAATTTCGGCTACTCTTTTCTACCAGACGGCTACTGTCGGCGGCGGCGTCTGCGTCCAGAACAATAGAATGCAGCTCTTCGCTGCTGTGAGTAGGAGAGGTAGAACAGATCTCCTATAGATGTTGCTTGGGATCTTGGTAGCTCGCGGCCTGTGAACTTCTGGGCAATACGATGTACCTTGGTCGAAGAAGGAAACTGGGAAAAAGACCAAAAGATGTGTAGGAGGGAACCCAGTTCCTCCCCACACCTCCAACACAAAGCTGAGCACTGTGGGGAAAACTTGTGAATCCTCATGGGCATATAATACCACCCTGTCAGCACTTTATGTACATGTGATTAGCGCAGACTGAAGTTTTACAAGATAAGTCTTTCCACTTGTCTAAGTTTTTTAGTCCCAGTTTGTGCTCCCATTTAGATATATAGGAAGGTCTAATTTCCGGGGGGGGGGGCAATTGATAGGTCCATGAGACAGCATGACACATGGGAGACTGTTCCAGGTACAGCAACTCAAAGGTAGTCAGTCTCCTTCTGAAGGGGCCGGGGGGGGGGTAAAGATCTAATGAAATGGGCCAACTGTATTTTTTGCCAGAGGGAAAGACCCACAAGAGATGGATCCTTCTTGATTTGTTGCCTGGTCATCCACTTGCCATTCATGAGATAATGGTGGACCTGGGATCGATCGGCCCCTATCAGCTCCTGAAATCTTGGGTCGTTAAGCCCAGGTCTAAAAGCTGTGTTCCCGACGATAAGGGTGAGTGGCAAGGGAGTGGGCGCAATGGAAAAGTTACGGAATGCTTTTTGGGAGATCCGCCACGTTTCACCAGCCATAGGATTATCCAGTATCCGGCGTGGCAAAGTTGTTCGACACCAAGGTATTGAGTCCAGTCGGGCCCCCACCAGGATCTGTTCCACTCGTACCCACTGTTTCAGAGGACCGTGATGACACGAATCTAGAATTACAGTCAAATGCCACGCAGTATGATGGGGGTTGATATCCGTCAGAGCCATGCCTTCCAACAGCTTGGGCAATCACAGAATAGATTGAGCCAGCCTTGGGGGTTTCTGGGCCCAGAGGAACCTGACAAGAGCACGGTTCACTGCCCTAAAAATTTGAAATCTGTACAGGAAGGGCCTGCAGATGGTATAACAGCCATGGCATAATGTTCATTATAACATGCTACACTGCCCGAACCAGGAAAACAAGGCATGTTGCTAGGACTGAAGGTCTTTTTTTAAGGACAGTCAACAGGGGAGGAAAGTTGAGGGGGTCAATATCTTCAACCCTACTTGGCAAAAGAATGCCCAGATACTTGATGTGTGATACCGCCCATTTAAAGGGAAAATCCCCCGAAGTAGCATAACTAGGGAAGTTGGCAAGGAGACATTCAACGGCTCCAATTTCTGGAAGTTAATTCTGAAAAAACATGGTGCTCCATAGATCATCAATTCCAACAACAGGTTTGGGATGGACACCAGGGTGTTGGTCACGAAGAACAATAATTCAACCGCGAACGCCGCAATTTTTGGGGATAGTGTCGTTCAAAGCATAGGCATGAAATATTGGAATTATCCCTGACTAAGCGAAGAAAGGGTTCCAGGGTCAAGATAAATATCAAGAGGGACAGGAGGCACTCTCATCTTGTCCCAACTGGCTATCCCAAAGGATGAAGTAAGGTGGCCATTCACCTTCAACAGGCCTGAGTAAATGGCCTGTACTCAGTTCACCATCTGCTGTCGCAGACCCACCCAACAAAGGGTTTCCAGCAGGAAGGGCCAATTCACCCTATCGTACGCCTTCTCGGCATCAGTCGAGAGGAGCAGAACGGGGATCTTCAGAGTCCGAGCCGTGTGCATCAGGATTATCGCCAATATAGGTATGAATCCCACTTGGTCAGAGTGGACCAATTGAGGGATCAAATCCATTTAAGCGTATCAAGAGAATTTTGGTGAAGATTTTCAGATTTACATTCAGGAGGGATATTGGTCGATAGTTTTGACAGTGGAGAGGATCCTCACCCCCTTAAGGGATCACAGTAATGAAAGGCCGCAGCGTATACCCTCATGCACATTATACGCCTTGAGAAAATGTGGAGTCAGAAGATCTTCAAAGGTCCTATACAAAAGGGAGCCCTGCCCGATTGCATTTGGGCCATTGCCAAAGCAACTTCATCAGCGAAGATGGGGGCTTTCAAAGCAGGTGAGGCATTGCCGACCTTTTGCAGGTATTCCTGTATGCCTTCAGATGATTTCTCCCTCTTAGAGGTCGGGTGCAGGAGATTTTAAAGCGAGAAGAGGTTTGGGGACAAATGTTCGAGCTTGGGCCCTCAAGGCCCTCGCTAACAGTTTTCCGTAGTTACTATGTTCGTAGAACGTTCGTTTGCAATTAACAATTATGGCCTTAGCCCTGACTAAAGCCAGGGAACGCAGTTTTTTTCAGATTGGGAAGGTCTGCTAAAACCTAAGCAGCCAGCGATTCTTTGTTTAGCCTCCAACGACCTCATGTTTTGCAGGAGATTGGCAGTTTGCTGGGTCCTAGCCCTCTTTTTATCCTGACCCAAGCCACGAACCATAACATGCATAACAAGAAGCGGTAAACAAGTGGCTAATATGCCCGGTCCAGAAGACACTGCGGTCCTCAAACAGATGTTCAGGTGCTCAGTGTAGTCTGGCCTGTAAGCAAAACCTCGCCTGCTCAAAGGGCAACGAACAGTAAGGGGACAACCAATAAAACACTCCAAACCAAGTTGTATGGAATGAATCATTGGGGGGGTGTATGCAAGCTATACAAACACACCCCTCAGTTTGAACATAATCCAATCCCACATGGTTACCCAGAAGTCCCCAGCCCTCCCCCACCCACCCAACCACCATGCGCTGAGATAAAATTGTACCCCACCTGGATCCATACATCCCCGATCACATATAGTACACAGGGCTTGCCACAGCACTGGCCATCAATTGGAGCATGGCCAAGTCGGTACAGTGGTAGCTGCAGTCTTTAGTTGTTAAAGCAGACATAAGAGCATAGCTTTATCATACAGTCCAGGGCATACGGTGGGAGAAGACCCCGAAGCGTTGTCATGACATCCAGGGAGAGGGGGGGGCACCAGAGGGGACAGTCAATGTCCAAAGATGAAAGGGAAGGGGGGGGCCCGGAATCATTCGGGTAGGTAAACAAACCGTGTCACTCAAGTGACAGCAGTACAGAAAGTAGGCTACTCACATAAAGTTGATCAGCTGGAGAGGGAACCCCCAGCGATACGCCAATTCAGCTTGGCGGAGCGTCCCCAGCAGGGGCTTTAGCGTTTCTCTCCTTTGCAGGGTTGCAAAAGACACATCCGGGAAGATGGCAATGGGCGCTCCATCAAAGTTAACTGGCCCTTAAGCCAAGCAGCTCGCAGGATCCGCCCATTCTGGCTGTAACAATGCAGGCAACAAATCGCATCCTTGGGCCAGTCCTGTTTCACCAGCCTTGGACCCAGTGTACCCTGTCGACCGCCAAGCTGGCTGGCGGAATAGAGTCCAAGATTTTGTGTGGGATCGACCGGACGGTGTCCACCAAATTTTCTGGGCCAGTTGCCCCTGGCAACCCCCGGAGCCGCGGATTGTTACAGCGGCTCCGGCTTTCCAGATCCTCTGCGTGGAGCTGTGCCTACGCTAGCTGGTTTTGGTGGAGAGAGTGGGCCCGCTGGGTAACCCGGACCTCCAAAGCACTCTACGACGGTTCTCTCCTAGTCGGTCTGTCAACCAGACCGGGGACCTCCAAGTGTAGCTGCTGAAAGTCCCTGCGATGTTGCTCCTTCACTCTCATCACCAAAGCTACCATGTCTGTTTTAGTGGGGGAGGGCTCGCAGCAGGGCTCTGATGTTGGCATTCTCCTGTGAAGGTTGTGCAGAGAGCCTGGGGCTTCACGGAGTGCTGGGTGAGGGATCCAAGAGAGCTGGTAATCCCACCAGGGAGTGGGGTATTGAATGTTGTGTGGCCGCTATTGATGGGGAGAGCGAAGCTAAAGGCCTACTGGTGCAATGTCTGATCAATATTCCTATCGCACACATTCCTGGTAGAAATGTCTCATAAAAATGGTGGGTGCTGCAGCGATTACCAGGTGGGTCCTGGAAACATCTAGCAAGCGTACATATTCGCCAGCACACCAAAGATCGTTAAACTACGTCCAAAGAAGTACTAATAACAAAAAAATCACATCACAAAGGTGCAACGTTTCGGAATCGCGCAGGATCCCTTCGTCAGGCATGCGATCACATGCCTGACGAAGGGGTCCTGCCCGACTTTGAAACGTTGCACCTTTGTGATGTGATTTTTTTGTTATTAGAACTTCTTTGGACGTAGTTTAACCACTTAACAACCACCTGCCGCCAAATAACGGCGGCAAGGTGGTTGCTTAACTCTGGGAGGACGTTTTATAACGTCCTCCCTTAGAATCGTTCTTGCGCGCGCCCGTGGGAGCGCACACGCAAACAACGGTGTTCGCCGGGTCCACCGGACCCGTAGCAACACAGATCGCGGTATAGGGCCAATGACAGCGGCCCTTTACCACGTGATCGCGCCGTCCAATGACGGCGCGATCAGAATGTAAACACAGCTGGGTCAGGGCAAGTTCATCTCACTCCTCACCTCACACCGATGCAGCAGGAGAGGAGAGACAACAGTGAGTTGGAATTGCTTTTAGCTGTGCCCAAGAGTGCCAAACCGTGCCACAAAAGTGCCATCTGTGCCACCTCTGCCACACCAGTGCCACCTGTGCCCATCAGTGCCACCTGTGCCCATCAGTGCTCATCTGCACCACTGCAGTGCCACCAGTGCCGCCTGTGCCCACCTGGCCACACCTGTGCACACCAGAGCCACACCTGTGCCCACCAGAGCCACACCTGTGCCCATCAGCGCCACTGCAGTGGCCCACCAGTGCCGCCTGTGTGCTAATCAGTGCCACCAGAGCCACACCAGTGCAACCAGAGACACACCAGTGCCACTGCAGTGCACACCAGTGCTACCTGTGCCACATCAGTGCCGCCTGTGCCCACCAGTGCCACCACAGTGCTCTGCAGTGCAGCCTCACCAGCATGGCAAAAAAAAAATTTATTTGTGAGGAGGCCTACCAGCGTCTAATCATGACCGATGAGAGCAGCGAGGAGTTTCAGTCCGATTCGGATTCGGCCTATGAACCCGTTACAGACGGTGGGTCTGATACAGAATCAGAAGAGCAATGTGTGCCCGTGAAAACAAGGGGTTCTGGCGTGGGGAAGCGGCCTACTACCAGCAGCGCAGTGCCGTCCACCTCAAGCGCAGTGCCGTCCACCCCAAGCGCAGTGCCATCCACCCCAAGCGCAGTGCCGTCCACCTCAAGTGCAGTGCCACTGCAACAAAGGCCAGGCACCAGTAGGGTGTCATCTCAGCCCCAAAGGGATAGGGGCCATGCCAGCCTTCCCTATGGCCTTCAAAACCCCCTGTGGCTTCCCCCTAATTCCGGAGCAGCAAATATCCCCACTTTCACCGCCCAGCCAGGTGTCCAGGTTAACACCGTTGGTTTTTCCATGCTCGATTTTTTTCATTTAGTATTCACCGAAGACTTACTTGCAGAATATCTCCGTGGATGAGTCCCTTATAAAATTCTCAGGCAGGCTGGGCATTAAACAGTTTATCCCCAGAAAAAAAGGGCCCGGTATGGGGTTAAAATGTACAAGCTATGTGACCGAGCCACGGGGTACATCTACGCCTTCCTGGTGTACGAAGGGAAGGACTCCCAACTGCATCCCCCTGAATGCCCAGAGTACATCGGAGTCAGCGAAAAAGTGGTCTGGGAGCTTATCTATCCACTCCTTGGAAAGGGATACCACCTTTATGTGGATAATTTTTATGCCAGCTTGCCCCTGTTCCGCAATCTTTACCGGAGGGACACCCCAGCATGTGGCACAGTAAGAGCCAATTGAAAAGGCTTCCCACAAAAACTCGTCAATGAAAAGCTACGACGAGGGGAGACAGCATCATTGAGGAACCAGGAGATATTGGCTGTCAGGTGGAGGGACAAACGAAACGTCCACATGCTCACATCAATCCACAACGACACCTACGTTGAAGTCCCCAAAAGAAATGGCACAATCCAGAAACCAGCTTGTGTCTATGATTATAATTTGTTTATGGGGGGAGTGGACTTCAACGATCAGATGATTGAACCCTATCTTCCCACAAGAAAATCCTGCCACTGGTATAAGAAAGTGTCCATTTATTTTTTTTAGTTTGGCCATGTATAACACTTATGTTTACAAAAAATCAACAGAGAACCCCGTATCCTATCTACTCTACCAAGAAGAAGTTATCTCCACCCTTTTGTACCCTGAAAGCCCACCAGAAAATATTCGCTCTGATTCCGTGAGCAGACTCCACAAGCGCCACTTCCCTGAGAAAGCCGTCCCTCGTGAAACAGGCTACAGACGTCAGAAGAGATGCCGGGTGTGCTCCAGAGGAGGAATTCGAAGAGACACCGTGTATTATTGTCCCGATTGTCTTTCCCAACCAGGCCTCTGTATAGGCGAATGTTTCCGCCGTTACCATACGTTTCTACACTATTAGGGAAGTATGGTAAATGCAATTCTCATTTCCTGTCATTTTCCTCCACACCCCTTATGCCACTGCACTGAACTGTACATACCTCCTGCCTTCTCCGGAACCGACCACGCTTTTGCCTAACGCTAAACATACCTCTGCTTTCTCCGGAACTGACCCTGGCCTGTTATACGACCACTCTTCTGCCTAACGCTTAACTGTACCTACCTCTGCCTGCTCTGGAACTGACCCTGGACTGTTTGACCACGTTTTTGCCTGCCTCTTGGATTAATCTTTTACCCTGCGATGCTAGTGGGAACACAGGGGTCTCACATATGTGAGGGGCTCCAGAATTGTTTTTCTGGATGAAGAAAACCTATTTACTCTTTCGTCCATGGACCGACACAGCTTCTCTATTGACAAAGTGGGTATTATCCGTTAATTAGGAGTGACTAGGCAGAAAAACTTGTAAAAAGTGTTGCATCACACCTTCTACAGACCCGCCCAGGGGGCGGACCCCCCGGGTATATCCTCTCAGTCTGCATATCGCAGATCAGTTTTTTTCTGTCTAGCAAGGAGTAGGACGTGGCTCCCTTCGGGCCCATTGGTCCGGGGGAAAAAAGATATATATATATTTTTGCTACATTTGTTGTTTCCTGCGATCTTCGATCAACTGCCGACTGGGTGACAGGCTGGATCCTCGATCCTTGTAGTCTCCCCAGTTTCGGCCATCGAGCGTGTGCCGACCCTAGCTGCGTGCTGGGTTTTCCACGACATGCCCGTCGCTCCACGGGTGGCCAGTGAGCCTACGCTCCAGGGCCTGCATCGGACCGCTCAGCTTCGGCTGACATAACGGCCGAGTCGCAGCAGCCTGGCTGGTGAGCTTACGCTCCAAGGCTTGCATTGGACCGCTCAGCTTCGGCTGACCTTACGGCCGAGTCGTAGCAGCCTGTACGGTGAGCGTCACGCTCCAGGGCATACATATGATCGTCCCTTTTGGGTCCAATCACAGCATGCCTGGCCAACAGTCACCTTCCGTGCGCGGACGATGATCTGTTTGGAATGTCTTCCAGCATAATACAAGCAGGATAGGTAAGTAAAACTCCCCTGCCTCGGCTGGGTGATTTAGCTGGACATTCCTGGAGAGATCAAGTAAGTGGTTGTGGCCCCTTTCTTCCATCTCTCCCTGCCTTTCCCTCCTCCCTGGGCATCTAGCTAAAGGTTGCTGGGTGCTGGGGGTCACCTAAGGGATTCCACTGGAGTGGGGCTGGCTGTAACTAACATTTAAAAGAAATGTCATTTCTGCTTACCTGTGTGTGTGTGCTTCCTCTGCCATGCTGTCGGCGGCCATTTTGAGGTGGTCCATGCCGAGTTCGGCCTCTTGTGACTGCCCGGCGGCCATCTTCCTGTGGTTCGGCCACACCCACTGACCCCTATCAGCTGATCGGCGGCCATGTTTGTCCACCCTGTATATATATATTGCCATTCGGCGGCCATCTTTTTGTGGTCTACGGCTGCTTGACCTCTATCTTCGGCTCGGCGGGCATTTCCTTAGAGCCCACATTATCTTCCATACAGACGTTTTTGGCAGCCATTTTGCGAGAGCCTCCGGCCTCTAGGGTGCATTACACTGGCGCGAAAATTCACACAGGAAGTGCTGATAAAAGAAGCAGACTGACACCGCAGCAGTGGGACAGCAGCACACGGCAGCATAGCAGTACTGGTCCAGGGTGGTGAGTCCTCTGGGTAACCCAGCATCTCGGCAGCACAGGAGGGTGGCCTATTGATATCTTGCCTGGAGCCCTGTGAGTGTCAGCGTGTGGTCAGCATGGCATCTGCGACAGATGTCTTCTCCCCTGAAACACCAGATTTAGCAGCTGGTGCCCCTGAGGTGTCTATGAACGCTATGACGGCAATCCTAGAGGCGTTTGCTGCCAGGGTGGAAGCAGCAAACAGGAATACAGGGGGTAGTAAACGCCCCGTCCCCTGCAAGCTTCTGGGGATAATTCTGATGCAGAACCAGGTCCAGCTACGGCTCTGGGCCCAGATTCTGACGCATCAGAGACTGCAGACCGTGACCGGACAGTGAGGATGACTCCAGGTCCAGGTCAGTACGCGAGACGGCTTGGTATCTGACCTTAATACTGCAGTGCGGGATACGCTAAAGTTGGAAAATACTGCAGAAGCAGCAGAGACTCCGGTCCACTTGGGTTTCATAGACCTGCCCGCACTGCTAAGGTGTTCCCTTGTGTGTCTTTTGATAAACTCTTATACAAGGAATGGGAGAACCCACTGAGGGTCTTTACAGCCCCAAAGAGGTTTGCGGTACGGTACCCCTTTGAGGAGAGTTTTCTGAAGAGATGGACCTCTCCCCCTATAGATGACCCTCCGGTGTCCAGACTTAATAGAGCCACCACAATTCCTGTAGAAGGGGCTCCTGTTTTCAAGGACCCTGTGGATAAGAAGGCTGAAGCACTAACTTGCTACCTATACTCAGTGGTAGGCTCGGCAGTACGCCCGGCATTGGCGGGGGCCCTAGTGTCTCAGACACTTACTGAATGGGCAAGATAACTACTCCAGGGGTTAAGGAGCGAGATGCACCTCCTGATGAGATAACATTGGCTGACCAGTTGGTCCAGGGCCCTAGGTTTGTCTGCGAGTCAGACATGGATACTATTCCCCTGCTGTCTAAAGCTTCGGTTTATGCAGTAGCAATACGCCGCCTGATCTGGCTAAAGGGCTGGTCTGCGGACCAGACCTCCAAGAAAGCCCCGTTGGATCTGCCTTTTAAGGGCGACAGACTTTTTGGGGCCTCTATGGATGACATAATCAAGGATGCCACAGGAGGTAAAAGCACTTTGCTTCCTCAAACTAGCAAGGGTAGGGGCCACGCCAAGGGCAAGGGCCCTCCTTTACTGCACGCAAGCGTTTTTTTCGTCCCCCTAGGGCGACAGGGAAAAGACCCCAGACCGATAAAGCGCCTGCCCAAGGACAAAAGCGTCCTTGGTCCCGCAGACCCAACAAGCCTGCGGACTAATCTGCGTCCGCATGAAGGTCCGCCCCCCCACCCAGCTCTCGGGTGGGGGGACGTCTTCGCAAATTTGCGACTCAGTGGACAGCTCTAGTCTCCGACAGGTGGGTTTGCGAAGTAATCTCCTCAGGCTACAAGATAGAATTTCTCTCTTGCCCACCGGACAGATTCATCACCTCCAATCTCCAGGTACTACCGACCCGTCAGGAGGCCCTGTATGGGGCGGTCCAGGGTCTACTGGAACGCAAGGTAGTTATTCCAGTTCCAGAACAGGAACAAGGTCAGGGTTTTTACTCAAATCTGTTCATTGTGCCGAAGAAGGATGGGGTTCATCCAATCTTGGATCTCAGAGCCCTCAATTGCTTTGTGAAGGTACAAAGATTTCGGATGGAGTCGGTTCGATCTGTAGTCACGGCTCTCCATCTGGGGGACTTTCTGGCCTCCTTGGACATCAAGGACGCATACCTGCATGTCCCCTTATACTCCAGACACCAGAAGTCTCTGTGATTTGCTTTCGGGAAGAACCACTACCAGTTTGTGGCCCTCCCGTTTGGCCTTGCCTCAGCACCCAGGACGTTCACCAAGGTGCTCGCCCTGATTCTGGCACTTCTAAGACAGCGGGGTATCGCTATCATGGGCTACTTGGACGACCTTCTACTGAAGGCGCCTTCAAGCTCAGAATTTAGAGGTAAGCGTGTCCATTACCTGTCAGACTCTTCGAGACTGTGGTTAGATACTAAACACGCAAAGGTCAGTATGGTGCCTACTCAACGCCTAGTGTACCTGGGGTTGATTCTGGATTCCTCAGAGGCAAAGGTATTCCTCCCTGTGGAGAAGTTGCAAAGGTATTCCTCCCTGTGGAGAAGTTGCAGACCCTTCGGGGCTGCAGTACGGCAGCTGACTTCCAGGAATTGGTCGTCACTCCGTTTTGGCATGCAAGTGTTGGGCCTCATGGTAGCCTCCTTCGAGGCGGTCCCATATGCTCAATACCACACTCGAGTGTTACAGAAGGAAGTTCTGTCCAGATGGAACAGATGCCCTTCATCTCTGGATTATCAAATCCGAGTGAGCCACCTAGTCAGGAGATCCCTGGTATGGTGGCTGACAGCAACGGCTCTAATGGCCGGGAAGTCATTTCTTCCGGTTTACTGGATAGTGATCACGACGGACGCCAGCCTTACAGGTTGGGGGGGGAGTCTGGGGTGTTCAGTCGGCGCAAGGTCGCTGGACCCCAGAGGAAGCCCTCCTGCCGATCAATATCCTGGAAATCCGGGCGATCAGGCTGTGCCTCTTCAAATGGTCTCAGAGGCTGCAAGGGCGTCCAGTCAGGATCCAGTCAGACAACGCCACAGCGGTGGCATATGTCAATCATCAAGGAGGAACAAGAAGCTCAGCTGCAGCATCGGAGGTTGCTCGCATCCTGAAGTGGGCAGAGAAGAGCGTTCCGGCACTGTCGGCCGTGTACATTCCGGGTGTGGAAAACTGGCAGGCGGACTACCTGAGCCGCCAGATGCTGGACCAGGGAGAATGGTCCTTACACCCGGAGGTGTTCCAACTCCTCTGCCAAAGATGGGGCACACCAGACGTAGATCTTCTGGCTTCCCGACTCAATCGGAAGGTATTGAGGTTTGTGGCCCGGTCAAGAGACCCATGGGCAGATGCAACGGACGCGTTGGTGACATCGTGGGGTCAGTATCGGCTAATCTATGCCTTCCCTCCCTTAAGGCTTCTTCCTCTTCCGCTCCGCAGAGTTGAGGAAGAGGGAATTCCAATGATCCTAATCGCTCCAGATTGGCCTCAGTGTCCTTGGTACGCCGATCTAGTACGTCTGGTAGCAGACGTCCCCTGGCGCCTACCACTATGGAAGGACCTGCTATCGCAAGGTCCCATACTCCAGAATCCTGCTGTTTTTACAGCATGGGGTGGACCAAAGGCTTGCCCTAAGTACGCTTAAGGGACAGATATCTGCCCTGGCTGGGTTTTTTTTCAGCAACCCCTGGCGACTCACTCTCTCATGAGTACATTTGTGCAGAGGGTTTGACAGGTGGCCCCTCCGGTCCGTCCCCCGTTACCTCCGTGGGACTTGAACCTGGTCCTCTCGGTGCTTCAGAAGGCACCGTTCGAGAACATTAGAGATATTCCCCTGTTGACACTTTTTCAGAAAGTGGTCTTTTTGGTGGCTGTTACGTCAGTTAGACGAGTCTCTGAGCTGGCAGCCTTGTCCTGCAAGGCCCCCTATTTGGTTTTCCACAAGGATAAGGTGGTGCTGCGGCCGCAGCCTTCCTTTCAAAAGTCGTTTCGGCTTTTCATCTCAATGAAGACATTGTACTTCTATCCTTGTGTCCTCAGCCGTCGAATCCTAAGGAGTCGGCGTTGCATTCCTTGGACGTTGTCCGAGCTTTGAGAGTATACCTATCTGCTACTTCCCTGTTCCAGGAAATCAGATTCACTGTTTGTTTCGGTGGCTGGTCCCAAGAAGGGCCAAGCAGTCTTGTCGGCCACCATCTCTAGGTGGATCCGACAGAGAGTAATCCAGGCTTACGCCTTAAAGGGTCAAGCGCCCCCGTTTCCGGTCACGGCGCATTCGACCAGGGCAAGAGGTGCCTCTTGGGCTTTCTGACATCAAGCGTCTGTTTCCCAATTATGTAAAGCGGCGACTTGGTCGTCCGCTCACACTTTCACAAAATTCTACAAAGTTGATGTAGGTGCATCTTCGGATGCCTCTTTTCGGCCGCAAGGTTTTACAAGCGGCTGTTTAGAGTTGCAGCTCCTCCGTTGGAGGAGTGCTGTTTTGTGTTTGGGGTGAAGTTTATTTTATGCTGTTACCACCCCTCGTTTTTTCTCTGACACTGCTTTGGGATGCCCCACTATGTCAATAGAGAAGCTGTGTCGGTCCATGGACGAAAGAGTAAATAGGATTTTTTACTCACCGTAAAATCCTTTTCTCTGAGTCCATGGACCGACACAGCACCCACCCCTCCTTTTAAGTTTGTACTGCTTTTTGACGAACTGATCTGCGATATACAGACTGAGAGGATGTACCCGGGGGGTCCGCCCCCTGGGCGGGACTGTAGAAGGTGTGATGCAACACTTTTTACAAGTTTTTCTGCCTAGTCACTCCTAATTAACGGATAATACCCACTTTGTCAATAGAGAAGCTGTGTCGGTCCATGGACTCAGAGAAAAGGATTTTACGGTGAGTAAAAAATCCTATTTTTTAGTTTTCTCATTCCCGGATTAGGGTCTGGAGACTCGGAGGCTTCAAAGAGATTTGGGTGGGAGAAGCCTCTACCCCTGTCCCCATTCTTTCCTGGCCTGCTACTTGGACCATGTTCCTGCTTATTACCAGGACCAATATTTTGTCACTGCTGGCAATGTCTCTACTTGCACTGACCCTGGACTGTATATGGACAGTATTCCTGCCTGTAGTGACTATGGACAATATTCCTGTCTGCTGCCTGGACAATTCCATTCACTGTCGCTGACCATGTCCCTGCCTGCTGCCTGGATCAGGGCTCTCCTCCTGTGGACAATTGCACTACTAAAACCACAGGTAATCTTTTTTTTACCGTTTACTCAGCAGAATGTATTTTAGGGTGTAATTCTTGGTATGTACATGCTGTGTTAGAAATATGAAGGGCCTTCAAAAATTTGATAGATTGTAAGGAAATTGGATGTGTAATTTATGTCCCTGGAACACCTGATGGTGCTTCTTGGATGTTGGGCCTCTATGTGGCCAGGCTGTTAAAAAAGCTCACACATGTGGTATCGCCATACTCAGGAGTAGCAGAATATATTTTTGCTATGTACATGCTATGTGTTGAAAATATCTTATAAATGGACAACTTTGTGTAAAAAAAAATGCTTTTTCATTTTTTTTCCACATTTTCCAAAAACTTCTGTAAAAAAATTAACCTTTCAAAAAACTCATTATGCCTCATAGATTATACGTTGGGGTGTTAGCTTTCCAAAATGGGCTCACTTTGTGGGCGTTTCCATTGTCCTGGTGCTCCAGGGCCTTCAAAAGTGTAATAGGTGGTTGAGAGATTAGATGTGTAATTTATGCTCCTAGAACGCCTGAAGTTGCTACTTCAGTGTTGGGCCTCTGTATGTGGGCAGGCTGTATAAAAGTCTCACACATGTGGTATCGCCATACTCAGGAGGAGCAGCAGAATATATTTTGGGGTGTTATTTGTGGAATGTACATGCCATGTGAGAGAAATAACCTGGTATAATGACAATTTGGTGTGAAAAAAATAAACAATAATAATAATCTTAATTTTGCAAAGAATTGTGGGAAAAAATGACAACTTCAAAAAACTAACTACCGTATATACTCGAGTATAAGCCAAGATTTTCAGCCCTTTTTTTTGGGCTGAAAGTCGTCCCCCCCTCGGCTTATACTCGAGTCAGCGAAAGTTTTTACATGTAAATAGTACCTGGAAAAAAAGTTGCGGCTGCGGTGTCCATCGTTCAAATCCCGCGGTCTCTTCCTGGTCCCTTCCGTGATAGGCGATTCTCATCAGACACTCTCCGCCTATCACGAACGTTCTCTCATCCTCAGTTTCCCAGCAGACATCTGTGATTGGCAGAACACCCAACACAGCACGCCTACGCTTTCCCCGACTTGTTCATTCCCTGACTTAGTTGGGGTAGGCGGTATACTTTGGTGGGGGGTCAGCCACGCCCAGTGACCTTTGACCTCTGGGGACCCGCCCTCTGACCTTTGACCTCTGGGGGAGGTCCCTGTTCAAGAGCCTGGGTCCTAGCCTTATTCTTAAAGGGAAAACCCTAAGTCTCAACCCTAACTGACCTTTGACCTATGAACTTTAACCCCAAGTGCATCTTCACTTAGTGACTCTCCCCACCCTAAAACCCCTACCTTTCCCAGATCCCGCTCGGTTTGTTGGAAAAAGGGGGTAAAAAAATTTTTTTTAGGCTCGCTCGCCTCGCTCGCTCGCTCGCCATAGAAGGCTACCCCAAGTGGAAACTTGTAGGACGCCTTTTTAAAAAAACTTTTGCGCGAAGTGCAGCGCGCGCCTACGCTTTCCCTGACTTGTTCATTCCCCGACTTAGTAGGGGTAGGCGGTACACTTTGGTGGGGGTCAGCCACGCCCAGTGACCTTTGACCTCTGGGGGGAGGTCCCTGTTCAAGAGCCTGGGTCCTAGCCTTGTTCTTAAAGGGAAAACCCTAACCCTCATTTGGGGGGTATTTGTACTTTACTGGCTTGTTAGGGTCTCAAGAAATTAGATAGGCTGTCAGTACATCATGTGTGATCAAATTGATCAATTTTCAGTAATTGGCACCATAGCTTGTAGACCCTATAACTTTCACCCAGACTAAATAATATCCACTAATTTTGGTTACTTTTACCAAATATATGTAGCAGTATATATTTTTGGCCAAATTTATGAAGAAAAATTACTTATTTGCTAAATTTTATAATAGAAATGAAGAAAAATGCATTTTTTTACCAAAGTTTCGGTCTTTTTTCATTTATAGCGAAAAAAATAAAAACCGCAGAGGTGATCAAATACCACCAAATAAAAGCTCTATTTGTGTGAGAAAAAGGACGAAAATTTCATATGGGTACAGTGTTGCATGATTGAGTAATTGTCATTCAAAATGTGAGAGCACTGAAAGCTGAAAATTGGTCTGGTTATTAAGGGGATTTAAGTGCACAGTTGTCAAGTGGTTAACGATCCTTGGTGTGCTGGCACATATGTATGCTTACTGGAGGGAGGAGTCTAGTAATGGCGCCGTAGGCTGAGCGTGCAACCCGGAGTCTCCTGCTCTTCCTCCAGTGGAGATGGCGAACACGCCGCTTGTATGGCCGCCCCTCCCCGCCTAACCCTCTGCCTAACCCTCCGCCTAACCTTCCGCCTAAACCCTCTGTCACTTACCGCCCGGGTGTAGCCTGTAAAGGTTGAAGATCCAGCGCCTAGTGCCGGGAGCAGGACAGCGCTAGAACGCACAGAGCGGGGAGTCCCTCCCGTCCCCTCCCCCATGGTCAGTGAGGGGAGGCGAGCGGAACGAGGTAAGGAGCGCGCCTCTGTGTACAGCTCGCCCGATCGCTGAACACCTAACCCAGCCCGAATAAGAGAACTATCGATGGCTTTGGGTGACCCTAGTGGCTCTAACGTGGCTCTAACGTGGGATCAGGGAATGAACAGCGAGAGGACGCCGCGACGGTGAGTGGCGAACACAGCAGGGAAGGAAAGAAGCCGTGAGTAAGAGTAAGACGACTTCACTGCCTCTGTTACATGTTACATGTCATCGGCATGTTATTGGCTGGAACATTAATGAATGTGTGTTACTAATATTGGTTGGAACATTAATGTGTGTTACTAAAATATATAAGCCAGCAATATATGTAAGCCAGCATTGTTCGTAAAGGAGACCCCCTTCTCTTCTCCTCGCCTCCCCTCCTCTCCCAAAACGTGACTAACAGTACTCGTAATCAAGCAATATAGAAGATATTGGATTAAACTTGAAAGGCACTATTGGATCAGTGCAAGGGCAAACTGTAGTTTTATTTGATTTATACAAAGCAATAGCTTGGGCCTGCCTTAGTTGCCTAATAATTGTCTAATAATTGCTTAATAATCGCTGATTAGGGCAATGGGGCATGGACGATAGATGATGATACCATAAGCCACTATCTGTGCTAATACACTGCTAATACATTGCACTGGATCATACCGGAACATACGGAAATGCAAAAGGGCAGGTGTATTTAGCGCTGCCCAGTAGAACCGCTTCCTTATGCTGAAGGTAAAAAAAAAAAAGTATAAAAACACAACGGCCTCAGAAGTGGAAAAAGACACAAAATAAATTTTTTGTTGTTTGTTTGCTGCGTCTAAACAGCGTTGACAGGCGCCAATAAGCATTACTGGGCATTCTGCAGCAAAATGATGAGGGGAAGATCGGGAAGAGGGGGTGCAGTCCCTAAATCACCCCGCTTAAGTCTCCCACCAACCCAGAGCCCAGGACCAATGAATAAATATGTGACACATGGCGGAAACGGAGAGAAACAGGCAAGTGAAAAACAACAAGGGGCTAAGATGGGACAGTTGGAGAGTAAGGAGAAGGAGAAGAAAAAAAGGGGTCAGAATAAAGGCACAGAGACTGAAGCAGTTGTAGAGCCTGGAACGGAAACAGACCCAGAAAACGGGCTTGAACAGAGAAGATCAGAGTATTCCCTAAATATAGAATCCCCCCCAACAAAAACAGAGATGCAATTAATGCTGGCGGCGTTGGAAAAATCGCTTAAATCAGATATGGCAATATTCCACAGAAATCTGGAACATATGTTGGAGAGGGTAGAAGAAGTCGAAAAAACAGCGGATAGTAATCTAATAAAAATAAAAAAATTAGAAAGCGACATCCGAAGCCTAAAAAGAGACCAACAGGAACAGACATATAAAATAGAAGACCAGGAGAACCGGGACAGAAGAAAAAATCTTAGAATACGTGGAGTCCCTGAAGCCCCCCAAAATGAAGATTTAACAGAAGTAATAAAGAAAATATTTAACCCAGTAATGGACAGAGAACTTATAAACCCAATTAAAATTGAGAGGGCCCATAGATTAAGAAGGCCAAAAGGAATACCACAAGAGAAACCAAGAGATATTATTGTAAGATTCGAAAATTGGGAGGAAAAGAACCAAATATGGAAGAAATTGAGAGAAAAACCCCCAATAAGACTCGATGAAAGTAATATTCAAATCTTCCAAGATCTGTCCCAGGAAACACTAAATAGAAGAAGAACGTTAAAACCGCTTTTAGCAATGCTGCAGGAACAAGGGGTACAATACAACTGGGGTTTCCCCGCATGTCTGATAGGGAGAAAAAACGGGATTACGGCAAAACTACGTTTTGTCGAAGAGACTAGAGAATTTTGTGAAAAACTAGGGATTCCTATCCCAGGGGAGGGTCTGAATAGAGATGGATAAGCGAAAAAGGACACAGCGGAAAGATAGAACAAACGAGATAATAGACCTTTTTTCTTTTCCAGTTTTCGCTTTCTGTCTGTCTTTCTTGATGCGATAGAAACTGGGAGGGAGGGGGAGGGAGGGGGAGGGGAGGGAGGGAAAGGAGGGGGGGATTGGTAAGTTATGGGGAAAATAGGAAATATCGAGAGGAGGAGAAACGGGACCCCGGGAGCTTAGGAAGTACGTCTCTAAATAGGAGAGGAGGGACCGAAAGCGCTATACAGAACTCCACCTCGGGCCAGAGAGAGCAGGAGGGACATGACTGTCCCCATAGATCAGAAGACCGTATCTGCTCCAGACCATGAGGTCAAAGGGAGGGGGGGGGGGAGGGGGGAGGGGAAGGGACAGGGAAATAAGACAGGTCTGTAAATTTTCGCCAGTAAAGAGAAACACGGAATTAAGAGGGATTAACATGCTGAACCATGTGAATATATTTGTAAAAATAGGCAGGTATAAAGGAATTAAAACAAATGATGGAGGTTAAAGTAATGACATATAATGTAAGAGGTTTAAATACCCCTAAAAAAAGACATATGATATCAAGAGAACTAGAAAGGTATGCAGTTGATATAGTTTTTTTACAGGAAACGCATATATCTCATGATTCAAATATTAGATTGCATACACGGATAATCTCAACATGGTATTATGGAGACTCTCCAAATAAAAAGGCAAAAGGAGTAGCGATTGGCATAGGGAAAAATGTAAGTTTTGTATTAGAGAGTAGAAGAGTAGATCCAGATGGCCGTTTCTTGTTTTTGAAGGGGACTCTGCAGGGAATCAAGTATACACTAGTAAATGTTTATTGCCCTAATAGGCACCCTAAAAAATACTTTAAAAAAATATTAGACGCCCTAGAGGAATTTAAACAGGGATATCTGATTGTAGCAGGGGACCTCAACTTTATAATGGACTATGGTCTTGATAGTACGTCTGGTGCACTGATGAGAGAGAATAAACAAATGAAACTGATAAAAAAGAAAATGTATACACATCAGTTGTTAGATATATGGCGAATAGCCCATCCAAATAAAAGAGACTATACATTTCACTCGCCGGTGCACGATACGTACACGAGATTGGACTACATCTTAGTCGACCATGCAATTCTGGAATACGTGGTAGACACCTCCATTGAAACAATAACAATTTCGGATCATGCCCCGGTAATTGTAAAACTTAAGTTTGAAGAAAGGGAAAATAGGAAAAAGACGTGGAAGTTAAACGAAGAACTAATAGAAGATGAAGAAGTGATTAAAGATTTAATAACTGAAATAGAGCAATTTTTTAGTATAAACGATACATCAGAGGTCTCGAGGGCTACAATATGGGAAGCCCATAAGGCATTTATAAGAGGAAAGTTAATTTCAATAGGGGCATGGAAAAAAAAAGAAAGGGAGATAAACTTGAAACGGACAATAAAGGAATTACATGATCTGGAACAACAACACAAAACACAATTAAATCAGGAAATGCATCAGAGAGTGGTGATAAAAAGAGAACAACTAAGGGAATTGTTGGAGGAAGAAACAAGGAAAGTTTTCTGTAATGTGGAAAAAGAAAGATTTAGATGGGGAAATAAACCAGGAAGATACTTAGCAAAAATCTCGAAGCGAAAAAAAACCTTAAACTATATAGAAAAAATAAAAAATGAAAAAGGTGAATTAAAATATAAAACCATTGAGATTGCAAAGGTTTTCGAGAAATACTATAGTTCCCTATATGCAATCAAAAATAATGTAATACAGCAGGAGGAACATCATAAGATAAGTAAAATACAAAAATACCTAGCCGATCTGAAATTACCAAAAATTACAACAGAGAATATTGAACGCCTAGAGAGACCAATAACAGAGGATGAAATCAATGATGCCTTAAAAAAAATACCAGGAGGGAAAAGTCCAGGCCCTGATGGGTTTACAATAAAATATTTTAAAAAATTCAGGAAGCAATTGGTACCAGTTCTTTGTACTTACTTTAATAAAATAGGGGAAAACGAGGAAATCAGAAAAGAATCCCTGCTAGCGGATATTACAATAATACCGAAAATAGGCAAAGATATATCCATATGCTCAAGCTATCGTCCTATTGCGTTATTAAACGTAGACATAAAACTCTACGCAAAGGTTTTAGCGGCAAGGTTAAAAAGCCTGATGCCCGATTTAATAAACAGAGACCAGGTAGGTTTTGTCCCAGGAAGGGAGGGCAGGGACAATAGTATTAGGACATTGCTACTAATGCACAGGACACAGAAGAAAGGACCCCCAGTCTTGCTCATGTCGATAGATGCTGAAAAAGCATTCGACAGAGTAGACTGGGGGTTCCTGATGGAGACAATACGCAATACGGGGATGGGCCCAAAATATATAAAATGGATAGAGAATCTATATAAACATCCAACGGCGAGGGTAAAAGTAAATGGAAGTATGTCGTCCACTTTTGAGATGTTCAATGGAACAAGACAAGGATGCCCGCTCTCACCCCTCCTGTACGTAATGGCACTGGAGCCCTTGTTGGAGAAAATAAGGAAAAATGTAGACATAGGAGGGGTCAGAGTGGGGGAAGAAGAACATAAGATAGCAGCATACGCGGACGACATACTTCTATATATAACAAACCCAAGAATATCATTGCCAAACGTTATAAAAGAAATAAAAAAATATGGGGAGCTTACAAACTTCAAGATTAATCCAACAAAAACTGTAATATTAAATCTAGGAATAGGGAAACAAGAAGTAATAGCGTTGCAGCAAGAATTCCCTTTTTCTTGGGAAACAGAAGCACTGACCTACTTGGGGGTTAGAATAACGCCGACACTGGAAAAAATATATGGTGCTAATTATATCCCATTGCTAAATGAAGTAAAAACAGAATTAAAAAAGCTATCGAGGAGTCCAATCTCCTGGATAGGGAGGATAAATCTACTGAAAATGGTGATTTTACCAAAAATTTTATATAAATTTCAAATGCTTCCGATAGAGATACCCCAGTGTTTTTTTAGAGTAATAAAAAGTATAATTTTAAAGTTTATCTGGCAAAATAGAAAAGCCAGAGTGGGTTATACGCTCTTGTCAAGGAAAAAAAATAAAGGAGGATTGACTGCCCCCGATATTAAAAGATACTATACGGCGGTAATATTGGCTAGGTTAATAGAATGGGCAAACATCAGCACAAATAAGAGGTGGGTAAACATGGAGAATAATCTATACACAGCACCATTAGGGAAAGAAATATGGATTCCACCGAAGTATAGGACACACAGTTCACAAATACATGGTTTAACAAAAATAGTATTTAAAGAATGGGACAAAATATATAGAAGAGAAAAATGGGAGTATAACTCCCCACTGATTCCGTTGGCAGGAACAAATTTTTTTGTTCCAGGAAACGGGACTCAGATGGGGAGGTACTTAGGGGATGCACAAATAAAAGACATAATGATACAAGGGAAAATAAGGGCGAGAACAGAACTAATCACAACATATGGGTGGCAGTTTTTAAGTGAATGGGTATACACACAACTTAAACATTTTGTAAGCACAATTCCCAAACCAGTTAGAGAGGAGAAGACACTGAACCCAATCGAAAAGCTTTGCAATATTAAAACACCTACGAAAAATGGAATATCTCAAATGTATAACATATTAACAGATTTAGAAGGAACCGGGGCCCTCCCCTTTATAGGAAAATGGGAACAAGACCTTGGGATAAAACTAGATGAAAAACAAATGATTGGAGCAGTACATGACTATGCGACAGATATTGTAACGGTAGAAGCGAACTATAAGAGTTTGGTGAGGTGGCATCTAACCCCGGTGAGAATCAA
Source organism: Rana muscosa (assembly GCA_029206835.1). Lineage (NCBI taxonomy): Eukaryota > Metazoa > Chordata > Amphibia > Anura > Ranidae > Rana > Rana muscosa. The sequence continues at coordinate 437,619,980 of CM055120.1, forward strand.
TCAATTTCAGCCAGGTAGATCATCACAGTGTTGGAGGGAATGTGGGCAAAGGGGAACAACAATGCATATTTGGTGGGAGTGTCAAAAAATAAAAGAATATTGGCATATTATATTGGAGTATATAAATGAAATCACTGGGGAAAAGATACCCCAAAATGCCTGGAATGTTCTGTTCCATGGGACAAATAAAACCAAAAAACAATATAAAGAAACATTAGTCCCTTCCCTACTCAATGCTGCAAAGGCCTTGATTCCCAAAAAATGGTTGCAAGTGGAGAGCCCATCCATAAAAGAATGGATACAGAGAGTAGACTACGTGCATGAGATGGAGTACCTGAGCAGCAGAGAGCAGGGAATGGAAAGTAGACATAGAAGTACCTGGCGGAAATGGAGTGAGTTTAAGTGTTCAGAGAAATATGTAATAGGAATGACAGAAACGGAAAAAAAAAATTTTTTTTTTTTTTTTGAGATAACTTAAGATGGCGAAAAGGGCGGACCTTGGGGGCGGGGGGTGGGTGGGTAGGGCGTGGGAAAAATATAAATAGGAGATATGTTAGATTTAAAAAGGTTATGATATGTGTACTTTGTATAACGCATTTTATCTCAAATAAAATAAAGATTAAAAAAAAAAAAAAAAAAAATGTGAGAGCACTGAAAGCTGAAAATTGGTCTGGTTATTAAGGGGATTTAAGTGCACAGTTGTCAAGTGGTTAACGATCCTTGGTGTGCTGGCACATATGTACGCTTACTGGTGCCATGTGCCACATCTGTAGGAGCCGCCGGATAGAGCGAGTTGAATTGTGTAAAAAACGGCTGATCGGGGTCACAGGTGCAGCCTTGGTTGATCTCCTGGTCCTCCTCTTACTGTAGCTCATGGCCGGAGAAGAAACGGCTGGGAAAGGGCATAAATCGGCTTAGTAATTTGGTTCAGGAGCTCTAGCGGTGAGCGTCTTCACTCCTCAATGTCCAAGCCACACCCCCGACATTGTTATTTTATGTGAAAATCCCTGCTGTCTCTTGCTAGCAATGGGAGGGGGTATTTTTATCGGGGAACTCCGGTAATTTAAGGTAGGTAGGCAAACTGGCTGTAGTGGTTCCTCCAATGATAATTTAAAGTGGGTAACAAGTTAGTTGTGAGGCTTTCAAACCAGTGCCTTCTGACTTCTGAGTTGGAAATGGTGTCTGCATATAGTGTCTAGTGATGACTGAAAGGGGTTGGGCATCCATCAGCTCACAAATCCTTTGGATGTCATGATCTCCCAGGTACAAATTTCCTTGTTCAAGCTCCTGGCGGTTGTAGAGGTGTGCAGAGATTACCGCATGTCGGCTTGACAGTGTGGTAAACATCGTGTCTGTGAATGGACCGGGCAGTGGCCGACCTTGTGTGGGGATAGGGTTGCCACCTTTTCTTCAAGTCAAACCCGAACACTTTAGCGGCGCATGGCAATTTTTTTTTTATAGTATAAACTATACATATATTTTGCTATTAAATAACATTTCTTATCATATGAAGTTAATAACAAGAGTCCCCCTTTACATCGGAGTCCACAGAGTTCCCCTTTTACATCTGAACTTGCAGAGTTCCCTTTCACTGTAAGGGGGGACTCTGCAGACTCTGATGTACGGGAGAACTCTGGGGCCTCTAACATAAGGGATGCTCTGGGAACCTTGAATTAAGGAGCAACACTGAGAACTCTGATGTATGGTGAAGACTCTGATGTAAGGGAGAACACTTTGGCCTCTGATGTAAGGAGTGCTCTGAGAACCCTGTTTTGCCTTTAGTGTACTTAGAGGCAGGAGAGAGAAGGGGGAGACTTCAGTCACAGACAGAGGTGGATGGTGAGCTCACTCACCCCTTGGCAGTCAGCTCCTCTTATCCAGATGTATCTGAAGCTGCTGGACTTTAAATTTCCGGCCCCAACTTTCCTTTTCTGAAGCACAGCGCCAGGGATTGGAGTGTGGGCAAACACAGAGGGGTAGGGGTGTTTTGGGGGGGGGGGTTGTTAGTGCTGGCTTTGGGCAGTGTGAAAGAGTGTAACAGACACTCTCAGCTTAGACAACTGCAGCCAGCAACCTGCTAGGAAGCCATAGTCCAGTCTAAGTAATGTGTCCGGGTTTCAGGCAGTCTGAAACCCGGACGCCTGATTCCAAACCCGAACTGTCCGGGTGAATCCTGGACAGGTGGCAACCCTATGTGGGGAAGTATAATGCGATCCCGGGGTGGCGTTCGCAGTCGCCTCTGCGCTGAACTGCGCCCCTGGGCTGAATTGCTGTGACATACACTGCACTTGATTGCTGAGCTATACTTCTGGGCTGAATCACTGTGCTGAACGTTCGTGGGCAGCCGTCCTCTGCTGGTAGCACAGCCCGCATTTTTCCCCTGGCTCCCAGCTTCTTTCCCTCTCTGGGCTATGTGGTTGTCCCACGTGGAAGCACAGTCCTCTCGCCACACTGTTCTCCACAGCCCTGGGTAGCACTTCCTGAAACTTTTAACTTCTCAGTGTCATCTGTGTCTCCATGTTCAGGAAGGAAAGGTCAGCATCTCCATATCTCCATCTTGTGGCCAAAAAGGGAAATTGCATAACAAATAGTCTTAAATTATAATCTATGAATGTCCTGCATGGATCAATGACAACATGCTCGTTAGGTAAACCAAGTCTTAATTTATTGTTTGGACAGCTATAACATTCAAAGGTTTTAACTTTTTCCAGCTCTATACAAAACAAAAATGTGAAAGTTTTGACAGAATTTTGGAATTAAATATTCAAGGGTACATGGACACAGCTGTAAGAGCTGTACCTAGTGTAATTCTCTGCCCAGGGGTGTTGGGCACATTGAACAGCCCACTTGCAGCAGCCTGTCAAAATCAATGACAAGCTGAAATATACAGATTTAGGTACATCTGTGTTTTCCTTTCTTTTGAAATGTTTTGACTACATAAAAAACATTATTAGTTATGGACTGGAACTACATCCGTGACTGATCAGAACTCAGCCTGGTTTATCCAGTGATGTCCGCATTATATGAAGGTTGCAGTAGTCCTTTGTTTTACGGAAATAAGTGGAAGAGTAGCCCACAGTTCACATCAACCTTCTGGAAAATGCCAGATTGACAGTCTTTGGCTAATTTCAGTCTAACCATGCTCATATTGGCATAGTCTGGGTTAACTGTCATAGATGTCATAAATTGCTACAAGATTACCGTATTTTTGTTATTTTATTATGAGAAAAAGCATAGACCTAATTTCCATGCTTCCTCTGTGGGAGTTTAAGTAGCTTGTGCAGAGCGCATTGTATGACTATGTAGTGAAGATTTATCACCATTGGAAACACTTGCCTATGATTGATTTAGCAGTGCCGCTGCATGTTAACATGGTGTTTTACGTGTAACAACCTTCTGTGCTGATGATGTGTAGAATCCCAAGCAGTGGATTAATTTCTCATGGTTTTTGATAACAAATGATCTGTTGTCTTGCCTGTATCTTGTACTTTTTTTTAATTTTTTTTTACCTAGATGTCTCTTGGCATGAAATGTTCGTAAGACACAAATCTTGTAATTGTCTATTGAAGCTGATTCACTTCAATCTAAAAGCTTCTTAATCAGTGTTGGCCTTTTAACCAGAGGAATGTTCAGAAAAAATTCAAACACTGTTGAAGCAGCTAGAGAGTTATTGATTAGTTATTCAATGCTAATGGGGATTTTGAAACACAACTCTAATTTAATTTAGTTTTCTTTTTAAAGGTGCCAAGTAGCAGAGATGCCTCCCCTTCTCTCATTGACCTTGAGACATCTCCACCTGCTGCCCAAGCTCCTGATGTCGCACTCTCTTCACAGCTATCTGGCCTCAGTAAGTTCCTTCTATGTTCATGCAACAAGTTGCCTATTCATTAATGTTGTGCCCAGACTGTGAACATTTAAGTATTTACATATTCTTAATAAACCATAAAAGAACTTTAAAACAAGCCCTCTTGGGCACTGTTCGTGAGCATGCTTTTCGGATTGAACCTTCTAGTAGACTACACTGGTAGTCCTCTTTATTTCTTGGCCTGTGAAGCATGTACTGCTTTGGAGAATGGGAATTCGCCAACACTCTCACTCAGTGTAGTTGATTTGCTAAAGGCCATTAGGCTGTTAACTTTGCAAGGGAAAATATGCTTTGTAACTTGGTGAAGAGCTTAGTGAATGTGGTGAAGTTTCTCTTGCTTGCACTTAATTGTAAATGAACAGCATATATGCCTTTAGTAAATCAACCCTAGAGTATCTAAACCCAAGAATGGAAAAAAAAAAGTATGTGTGTGTATGTATGTATGTATGTATGTATGTATATGTGTGTATATATATATATAAAATTACAGCTTAGCGTGCTTAGATGTGGTGATTGCACAAGTTATTCATTTTTCCACCTTTTTGTTTTCACCTAGCGATCCTGCCAGTAACACAATTTCTGTCCAGTAATGACATACTGTAACTATAGAGGATGATTGTTGTCACCTCAGGATCGGAAGTATGTTTTGGTCTACAGAACATTTCCCCTAGACCTCATCTCCATTATGGAGGGAATGTTTTGTAGTATAGAACAAGAAATGTGCATTGCTGGCAACGCTGATGACTGCAGAAGCAGAGCATACACAAAGCTCCAAACTAAATGGATTTCTGGCAGGATTAACAGGCATTTTTTCACTTTTTGAGCAGATCTAACTAAACTCCTTATGATTTTATATATTTAACACGCCAAAAAGGGAGTAAATAATAAAAGTTTGTTAGCATTTATGTTTAATCTTTTATTAAAATTCATAAAAAGCAATACAAATGTGGAAACCTCTTACATAGAGGGCAAAGTATGAGACAAAAAGACATTATGTCAGAGTAGGTCATATCCGCATATAGCCAGAGTATCAAGAAAATATGAAGACCACATTCAACGTACACAAAAAGCCACCTATCAACATATGAGAAGAACCTCTGGCATCTAACAGCAAAAATGTACCAATTGTACAGTATCTCATATCAGATCCAGACATTTTAAACATGAGACACAGAGGTTGTTCTGGCCAGCTCAGTAGATTGCTTTTAAGAAAGGCCTGGATACTTTCCTAAATGTACATAATATAACTGAGTACTGACATTTATAGATAAAGTTGATCCAGGGTAAATCCGATTGGCTCTTGGGGGATCAGGAAGGAATTTTTCCCCCTGCTGTAGCAAATTGGATCATGCTCAGGTTTTTTGCCTTCCTCTGGATCAACTGTGGGTATATGGGATTGTACGATATTTTTTTTTTATTTTTTTTATTATGGTTGAACTGGATGGACTTTGTCTTTTTTCAACCTGACTAACTATGTAACTATATTGACTAGTGAGTATATATGATAGGAAAATTAATGCATTAAGAATATCATATTGGGATATAAAGAAATTTTGAAAATTTAAGATATGCATAATATAGAAGGTACACAAAGATGTGAGAGCAGTTTTCAAGTTAATCAGGAGAAAAGATGGACAAAGGAGAAGATAAAAAAGGGAGAGGAAAAGAGAAAAAGGGGAGGGGGGGTTTAAAATGAGCAAAGAATAAATGGGAGATGGTGTGGGGGGGACACTCTCTCTGGAATACAAAGACCCCTATATCCTCCTCTCCAAGGTGTAGGTCACAGTTAGTTAGGATTTAAATACTTTTAACACAAGTTAAATGGAGTTTCTAGTCTTTTCACTGATTTTTAGATCTATTGTATATGTAAAAAGAGACCAACTAGTAAATAAACTTATCAGTGCAGGATAATTGTTTAAAAACTTGCTTTTGTGTGTAGTTTGTAATTCTATCTGTATACAGTGGAAATGGAAAAGAATCACCCCCCCTTTTGGGAGAATGTAATATAGTCCTCCAGTTCCGTTTGGCGTGTTGTCCCCACTGGTAAATTATACAATTGGGAGTAGAAGGCTTTGAACTCTTGAGTGACATGTGTAGGCAGGACTACTCTTTGACCACCTGACGTGAGTATATGGGGGAATATATGTGGAGAGTTTATGATCTCTGACCATTCTCGCCAGTAGTCTCCCACATTTGTCCCCCGATTCAAAGCCTGTTTTGCGGCAAAACTGCAAGGCCGCCTTGGCTCTGTATCGGAGTAAATCAGTAATCTGTGTCCTAAGTATCTTCAAGTCAACCTCTGATGATTGTGAGGGGGCATGTTTGTGTCTAGATTCAGCCACGGTCAGTTTCTGTAGCAGTCGGGACAGCTGTTCATTATGCTCTCGTTTGATACGGACACCATGCTTGATCAGGATTCCCCTGATAACCCTTTTGTGGGCTTCCCACAGGATACCTGGGTCACAGTCTGGTTGGTCATTCTCTTGAAAGTAAAGATTTAGTGCTCTGGTCACCTCCGCCAGTACTTCCGGGGTCTGCAGGAGGCTCTCATTTAGCCGCCAAAAGCAATGCCGAGGTGAAGAGGCATCCGTTAGTTTGTAAGTCAGGAATATAGGCGCATGGTCTGACCATGTCCTGTCACCAATCGATGTAGCACTCACTGCATGCAGCTGGGTGTGGGGGGATCAGAAAATAGTCTATCCGGGTGTACACCCGGTGCATGGGGGAGTAAAATGTGTAGTCCCGCTCACCCGAATGCTGTAGTCTCCAAACATCTATCAATTGGGCTCTATGTAGTGTCTTGGCCATCCGTTTAAGCTGGCTCGGTGGGATAGATGATCTGCTAGATGAAGTGTCTACCGAGGGGATTAACGGGGCGTTGAAGTCCCCGCCGAGAATCAGTTGTCCCTCTCTAAATTCCTGAAGCTTCTCCATGGTATCTCCCAGAAATGTGGCCTTTAGTTCATTGGGGGCGTATATTGTCGCCAGTGTCACCTGTACGTCACCAATTAGGCCCTTAAGAAAGACATACCGTCCCGCTGGGTCTATCATAGAGCTCTGGCATTTCCAGGGTATTCTACTGGATAACAGTACTGAACCCCCTGGGATTTGGCTCTCGGATTCGTGGAATGGTATGTGGTAGGGTAGTATCTGTTTCTCAGAAACGGGAGCTTGTCATGTTTAAAATGTGTTTCCTGAATAAGGGCGATGTCAGTGTGGTACCTTTTCAGGTCATTTAGTAGCATGCGCCTTTTCTCTGGTGTGTTTAAGCCTTTCGCATTAAGCGACATAACTCTAATACCGTCTAACGCCATATTGGGATGGAGAGAGGGAGGGGAGGGGGGGTAGAATTAAAGGGGAAGGAGTAGAAGAGAAGGGGGTAAAAAGGGGGGGGGAGAGATAAGTAAAAAAGAGCAAGAGAGTAAGATAGATAGTAAGAGTGAACCAAAAAGGGTAAGGCCTAGTGCCCTACGCTCATAACAAATATACAGTCTAGGCCTAGTGCCCTAAATCCGTGTAAATCACGGTATTTGCATAAAATTCCCAGGGGGGACTAAAGTATGCCCCCAGGGATATGCTAACCTAATTGGGAGAGAGGAAGGACAAGGCTCAAAAGGTGAACTCCCGACCTTCCCATCCACCCTGACCTAACATTAAAATAACAAAAAGTGTAGCAACATTCCTCACACATTAGGACTACTTTATATGTTTTTAACCACTTACTCCCCGGACCATTTCGCTGGTCAAAGAACAGGCCACTTTTCGCGATTCGGCACTGCGTCGCTTTAACTGGCAATTGCGCGGCCATGCGACGTGGCTCCCAAACAAAATTGATGTCCTTTTTTTCCCACAAATAGAGCTTTCTTTTGGTGGTATTTGATCACCTCTGCAGTTTTTAGTTTTTGCGCTATAAACAAAAATTGAGCGTCAATTTTGAAAAAATTCTATATTTTTTACTTTTTGCTATAATAAATATCCCCCAAAAATATATAAAAAAAACATTTTCCTCAATTTAGGCCGATACGTATTCTTCTACATAGTTTTGGTAAAAAAAAAATCGCAATAAGCGGAAAAGTTAGAGCGTCTACAAAATAGGGAATAGTTTTATGGCATTTTTTTTATAATTTTTTTTTTTTTTTCTAGTAATTGTGGCGATCAGCGATTTTTATTGTGACTACGACATTATGGCGGACACTTTTGACACCATTTTGGGACCATTGTCATTTTTACAGCGATCAGTGCTATAAAAATGCACTGATTACTGTAAAAATGACACTGGCAGTGAAGGGGTTAACCTGTAGGGGGCGCTTAAGGGGTTAAGTGTTACCTAGGGAGTGCTTCTTACTGTTAGGGGGCGTGGCTTGGCGTGACACATCACTGATCGCTGTTCCCGATGACAGGGAACAGACGATCACTGACAGTGTCACTAGGAAGAACAGGGAGATGTTTGTTTACACTTACCTCTCCCCGTTCTTCAGCTCTGTGACCCAATCGCGGGCGCGGTCACGGAGCTCCCGTCACGGCTCGCATCTTAACGGGGACTTACCTGTACGCCCATATGCCCAGCAGTGCCATTCTGTCAACGTATATCGTTGTGCGGCGGTCGGCAAGTGGTTAAATACATTTTGTTAATTTGTTACTACTGTTTTTTTTACTATATTGGTGCCTAAAAAGTCCACGATTTCCTCTGATTAAATTGCAAAACAAAAACTGTCTGTCTTTATTTCAGCCTGCAAAGCAACAAAATGTGATTATTTTAAAGGGAGGGGGGATACCCTTTTCTATACCCACTGTGGGAGGGCTGCCGTTTTGACTCATTACATATGCAGACTCTGCTTCCTGGTTTCCACTGCTACACAATACAGTACCTAGACCAACTTGTTGATAGCAGCACAGGACCTGATCACCTGATTTGAATCCACAACCACAGTGCAAAGTATTTAGTTAACCTGTGTGCTGATGTACATCTATAGATTTGTTGATGCTGGATTGTGCAACTCTAGTATGCATGCTTTACCAGTGGTGTATTTAGGTTTTGTGCTGCCCTAGGCCTGACTAATCTTGCGCACCCCCTAATTTAAATATGACCCACCCCTTCCTGTCAAAGCCACACCCCTTCCCTTTTAAGACCCACCCTTTCATCTTCATGGGAGGAAGACAGAGGGACGCCGTGGGAAGAGGACAGAGGGACGCCGTGGGAGAAGGACGCCGTGGGAAGAGGACAGAGGGACGCCGTGGGAGAAGGACGCCGTGGGAAGAGGACAGAGGGACGCCGTGGGAGAAGGACGCCGTGGGAAGAGGACAGAGGGACGCCGTGGGAGAATGACGCCGTGGGAAGAGGACAGAGGGATGTTGTGGCGGTCAATAAGGCCTAGAGAATAGCAGGCTAGGCACTTCCTAATGGCTCAGTCCCTGGGAATAGTAATGGATAATGGCCTACAGGCCCTCTTGCCAGTCCCAGCGAAATCGCAACAATGATCCCTCTGGGTGGACGTTCGCTCACTCTGGGTTGCACGGGGTGACTCAGTGAGTGTAGCATGTCTGTATCCTGGCAGTGGCTCGGTCTTTCTCCCTCTCTGGTGGTGCGGGGTACAGCGTGGCTCTCTGGTGGTGCGGGGTACAGCGTGGCTCTCTGGTGGCGCGGGGTACAGCGTGGCTCTCTGGTGGCGCGGGGTACAGCGTGGCTCTCTGGTGGTGCGGGGTACAGCGTGGCTCTCTGGTGCTGCGGGGTACAGCGTGGCTCTCTGGTGCTGCGGGGTACAGCGTGGCTCCCTGGTGGTGCAGGGTACAGCGTGGCTCTCTGGTGGTGCAGGGTACAGCGTGGCTCTCTGGTGGTGCGGGTACAGCGTGGCTCTCTGGTGGTGCGGGGTACAGCGTGGCTCTCTGGTGGTGCGGGTACGATGTGGCTCTCTGGTGGTGCAGGGTACAGCGTGGCTCTCTGGTGGTGTGGGTACAGCGTGGCTCCCTCTCTGGTTTCCCCCAGCACAGTATTCTCTTTTGCTCCTCGTCTAACACCCCCTCTCTCCCCTCCAGCAGAGTGCTTGCATGCTGGGGGCTGTAGCTTGGTGTCTATGGACACACTGGGGCCGGAACTACATTTCCCATGATGCCCCAGAGTCTTCTGATTGGCCCTCTGCTGTGGCCAATCATGGGGAGTGTGCAGTGAATCCAATTAGAGCCGCTCTCTCTCTCTCTTCGGGTTACAGAAAGGGAAGGGGGGCGGCGGGGGAGATGCAGACAGCCCGCAGCTCTCCTCTCCCTGTCACAGCGCCACTACTCTATTTGCCAGAGAACTCGGCAGCGGCGCTGTGACAGGGAGAGGAGAGCTGCGGGCTGTCTGTATATCTCCCCCGCCACCCCCCTTCCCTTTCTGTAACCCGAAGAGAGAAGAGAGAGAGTGGCTCTAATAGGACTCGCCGCGCCTCCGCCCTCCGCCCAGCTTCCTGCCCGCTGTTTCCCTCCCCATCATTGGCCACAACAGAATCATGGCTGTGGGGGGGGGGCAGCGGCTTGACGGCTCCTCTTTCAACTGCTTCCTGGCCCCCTTCGCACTCGGCGCGAGTCACTGCACTACTTAGCAGTACTCCCCTGATAGTGGTCCTGAGTCGGGAGGAGGGCGCGGGTGCAATTTTCGTGTGGGGGGGGGTGGCCCCCCGCAAAGTGCCGCCCTAGGCCTGGGCCTAGTCGGCCTAGGCCAGAATACAGCACTGTGCTTTACAGAGTTACAGAAAGGTGCTCCTCTAATGAAATAGGACTGTGGTCAAGTACAGATGGCAGATCGCCCAATGGGTCCACTGTCTTCTTCGTATAGGACATATGACTCTGCATAGCTTTTCCTGAGCTGCAGGGAATATAAAAAATATGTCCTATGTGCAGCAGTAGATGATGTAATTTAAAATTACTTCAGTGTCTATTTGAAATCATTAGCCTGGTATAGAGAATGCAAAATAATATTGTGTTTTTTCTTTATTAAGTTTTTAGTTGATCAATATTTAATGCAGGCAAATGCTATTTATCTTACAGTATATGTTCAGTAGACGCATACCTAAATTGAGAGGCTTGTGGTCAGATCCTTTTCAGTGATGTGTTTATACTAGATCTGGGCGATTTTTCTCCCAAAAAAAATGTCAATTTTAAAAAAAAACAACTCAATTCACGATTCAAATCGAGTTTTTTTTTTTTTTTTTTTTTGATGGACACCGCGCCGATCCTGAGGAGCTGCGGGCAGGAGTTTTTAGGCGAGGCCGCGGCTTCGGCCTAGTCTGCGGCATCTGGCCTCGCAGACTAGGCTGAAGCCGCAGCCTCGCCTGAAAACTCATGCCCGCAGCTCCTCAGGACCGGCGCGGTGTCAGCGCCGGTCATGGTGAAAAAAAAAATCGATTTGCTGAAAATTTGAATAGATTTGACCTCTCCTCGATTCAATATTCAAATCGATTTTTTCCCCAGCCCTAGTTTATACATAAAATGACACCAGGGTTTCCTGCTTTGTGAATAGCCCAGCAGTGGGGGGAGGAGGGGGGCCGAGCTTCTGGGTGAGTTTGCCACGGGAAAGTCATCCGGAAGTGAGAGCGGGAACCTGTCAAAACCAGGTACTCCGTTCCACCCGAAAGGTGCCAAATGTGGCAGCAGAGGGGGGAAGGAGGCAAATAAGCTCCATTCATTTTGAATGGAGCTCCACTTTAAAAAGAACACTAAATATTCTTGTTCTTAAAAAGAACACCAAAAAAACAAACTAATGGACCTGTAATCGATTTTTCATAAAATCATATTTTACTGTGTTTTTCTGCCTTCTAGTAACATCCTCTGTGAGCTCCCAAACTTTTCCCTTGACTTCAGTTTGTTTGAAGTGAGCAGCGCATGTTGGTTGCAGTTATGTGCACTGCTCTATGCACAATAAACATCCTAAAGGCCCTAGTTGATCTTGAATGTGCAATGTAGCGTTCTTGCATACAGAAATAGAAGTCACTTTTTTGAGTAAATGGATAAGTTCAGCTTTCTAGAACCAATAATAAATGCACAGCTTTTTGCGGGTAAAAAAAATAAATTTGTTATTAGGCGCCTGTAAAGCATTGCACCCACGATTACCAATTGTGCAATTTCAGGCTTTTGCAGACCCAGTGTAGCTGTCTGCCCGTACCTCATATGGGCAGGCACTTAATGAAATCATGCATCAATGAACTACCTAGAGTGCTTATCAGCTTCCTTGAGAACTATAAGCCATCAGTCGCAATGGCTGACAGTAGTTGTTAGGTGAATGAATGGTGCGGCCAGGTGGGTAAGGCACTGCACCATCAAGGTTTTTATTTTTTGTGGCAGTGGGTGCGGGGAGAAGATTCTCGACCCACTGTCACAATTTGATGGGGAATTGGGCATAGGCTGCAGGAACCTGTTGCATGTTCCACCCAAAAAACATGTAACCTTTTCCCAAAGGTCAACTTATCCTTTATACAAAAAATAAACATGCATCTCAAAAAAACATTTACCTTCCTGCAGAAAAAAAGTGAATTCGGTGACATTGAGTAAAAAAAAAATCACATACCGTATATACTCGAGTATAAGCCGAGATTTTCAGCCCTTTTTTTTTGGGCTGAAAGTGCCCCCCTCGGCTTATACTCGAGTCAGTGTACCTGAAAAATATTGAGAGGCTGCGGGCGTCCATCTTTTAAATCTCGCGGTCTCCTCCTGGTCCCTTCCATGATAGGCGGAACTGTGTCTGCTGAGAATCGCCTATCACGAACCTTCTCTAATCCTCACCCATCCCAGCAGACACTGTGTTCAGTGTTCCGCCAATCACAGATGCCTTTTCATCCTCGGACAAGAGGACGCCTGTGATTGGCGGAACACTGAACACAGTGTCTCCTGGGAAACTGAGGATGAGAGAACGTTCGTGATAGGCGGAACTGTCTGCTTAGAAACTCCTATCACGGAAGGGACCAGAAAGAGACCGCGAGTTTTAAACAATGAATGGACGCCCGCAGCCTCTCAATTTCAGGTACAATTTAAATTTTAGGGGCACAGTGAGGATGGGCACAGTAAGGTGGCAATGGGCAGAGTGAGGTTGGGCACAGTGACAATTGGCTTAGTGAGGTTGCAATGGGCACAGTGAGGCGTGCAAATGGGCATTGTTGACCCTCTTCCACTTACAGTAGCTGCTGCATTCTCACCCTCGGCTTATACTCGAGTCAGTAAGTTCTCCCAGTTTTTTGTGGTAACATTAGGTACCTCGGCTTATACTCGGGTCAGCTTATACTCGAGTATATATGGTAACTTATACAGATAAAAAGTCCATAGGCGCTCCTTAATAGGGATGAGCCGAACACCCCCCGGTTCGGTTCGCACCAGAACCTGCGAAAGTTTGCGTGAACTTTAGAAACCTATTAAATACAATGGACGCGAACGTTCAAAATCAAAAGTTCTAAATATAACAGCTAATATGCAAGTTATTGTCCTAAAAAAGGGTTTGGGGACCCGGGTCATGCCCCAGGGGACATGTATCAATGCAAAAATAAGTTTTAAAAACGTCAGTTTTTTCGGGAGCAGTGATTTTAATGATGCAAAAAAGTGAAAGAAAATATCGTACCTTGGGGGTGTCTAAAGTATGCCTGTGAAGTGGCACGTGTTTCCCGTGTTTAGAACTGTCCCTGCACAAAATGACATTTCTAAAGGAATAAAAGTCATTTAAAACTGCTTGCGGCTTTATTGTAATGTCTGGTCCCGGCAGTATGGATTAAAATCATTGAGAAAAATGGCATGGGTACCCCCCCACCCCCAGCCCACTACCAGCCCCTTTGGGTCTTGTATGGATATTAAGGGGAACCCCGCACCCAAATTTAAAAAAGGCCCTATATACTCTGAACAGCAGTATACAGGCGGTGCAAACAAGACAGGGACTGTAGGTTTGTTCTTAAGTAGAATCTGTTTATAATTTGGAACAGGTACATTTTTTAAATGTAGCTCCAGCCAAAAAAATCTATTTTTAAGCTTTTTGGAAAACATAGCGAAGGGTTATCACCCCTGTAACATTTGTTTTGCTGTCTGTGCACCTGTTCAGAACATTTCACCTCACTTTCCGTCCCAATGACAAATGTTTTTTGAAAATTTTGGGTTTTTATTGAAACAAGGATTGGTGATAAAGCATCAGTGGAGAGGAGTGACAGCTTTTTCCCATATTAACTCTTACAGGAGGGAATTTCCCTTCCTAGGGGTAGATTTCCTCTGACTTCCTGTTGTCTCCTTCCATTTGCAAGTAGGAGTCGTTTGTAAGTTGGATGTTTGAAAGTAGGGGCCTGCCATATATACTCTTTAGAAATTTGTCCCTTAGGTGTTAGTGTTGCCACAACACTGTAAGCCCTCACAGTTACTCTTGGCGGGCGCAGGAATGGGCCCTGCTGTGAATTATTAGATCAAGAATTGTAATTACATGCCCCTGTTGAACAGGGGCAGAAAAATTGGGCTTGTGGTGGTGGTGTTGCCACAACACTGTAAGCCCTCAGTTACTCTTGGTGGGCGCAGGAATGGACCCAGCTGTGAATTATTAGATCAAGAATTGTAATTACATGCCCCTGTTGAACAGATACTGTAGTTGGAGCACAGCAATGAGCCCTGCTGCAAAGCATTGCATCAAAAATTGTAAATACACGCCCCTGTTAAACAGGGGCTGAAAAATTGGGCCTTAGCCACTGGTGGCGGTGCCCAGAACCAAAAATGTTCTTTCAAGCTATTAGCAGGATTATGGAGGAGGAAGAGGATAGTCACTCAGCATCAGCATAGGCAGTCTTGAAGGGATCTGACATTTCCCAAAAAATTATTCTTTTACATCAGCATCGGGTGCTTGGTAGCTGGTGGTGATCCAAGACTGATTCATTTTTATGAAGGTCAGTCGATCGACCGAGTCGGTGGATAGGCGCACCCTGTGATTGGTTGCAAAGCCTCCAGCAGCACTGAATGTGCGTTCCGAAAATGCTGGATGCAGGACAGGCCAGTACCTCGATTGCATACTGTGCAAGCTCTGGCCAGTGATCCATCCTCGACCCAGTAACCCAGAGGATTTTCGATGGGAAAGGTGTCCAAGTCTGAACTTTCCCCTAGGTATTCCTGCACCATGTAAATCAGACGCTGGCGATGGTTGCTGGAAGCGATCATACCTTGGGGCTGCGGACTAAAAAATTGTCTGAACGCATCGGTCAGACGGCCACCTTCTCCACCCCTCTTTGTTTGACTGACCGGAGCCTCAGCAACATGTTGTCCAGGACCAGGAATTTGTAACCTCCCAGTCTCTGGGAACGCGTTGCACAGACATTTCTGCAAGGCCTCCCGAAGATGCTTCATCCTCTGCTCCCTCTGCAATGGCAAGATAAGGTCCGTAACCTTACCCTTGTAACGTGGATCAAGGAGGGTTGCCAGCCAGTAATGATCCCTCTCCTTGATCGCACGAATACGAGGATCCTTGCGCAGGCTTTGCAGGATCAGGGAGGCCATGCAGCGTAGGTTTGCTGAGGCATTCGGTGCAGAGTCCTCTGGGTCACTGAGGATGACATGATCTGCAGCCACCTCCTCCCAGCCACGTACAAGTCCATGGGTGTCTTGGGACTGTAATTGATCCCTTGAAGGCTGATGCTGAGTGCTAGGCTCCACCTCCATGCTGACACAATAATCTTCCTCCTCCTCCTCCTCCTCCTCCTCCTCCTCTTCTTCTGATGTGATAGCCGGGCCAGCAGGAACACTGTCTGGATAAAGGGGGCCTTGAGAGATAAGGAAGTCCTCCTCTTCCTGCCTCTGTTCTGCCTCAAGTGCCCTGTCCATTATTCCACGCAGCGTGTGCTCCAACAGGTGGACAAGAGGGACAGTGTCACTGATGCATGCACTGTCACTGCTCACCATCCTCATGGCCTCCTCAAATGGTGCCAGGACAGTGCATGCATCCCTGATCATGGCGCACTGGCATGGGGGAAAAAAAATCCAAGCTCCCCTGACCCTGTCCGGGTGCCATATTGCAACAGATACTCATTGATGGCCCTCTGCTGCGTGTGCAGCCGCTGCAGCATGGCCAACGTAGAGTTCCACCTGGTGGGCATGTCACTGATTAGGCGGTTCTTGGGCAGGTTGTAATCCTTTTGCAGGTCAGCCAGCCAAGCACTGGCATTATATGACCATCGGAAATGCCCACAGTTTCCTGGCCTGCTTCAGGACCTCCTATAAGCCCGGGTACCTGCCCAACAACTGCTGCACCACCAAGTTAAGGACATGAGCCAAACAGGGCACATGGGTCAGTTGTCCCTGTTGAAGGGCGGAGAGGAGGTTGGTGCCATTGTCGGAAACCACCTTTCCTGGCTTAAGCTGGCGCGTGGCGTCAACCACCTCTGAGCCTGCCCCTGCAGAGTTGACAGAATCTCTGCCCCAGTGTGGCTCCTGTCCCCCAAGCACACAAGCTCAAGCACCACATGGCATCTTTTTGCCTGCGTACTTGAGTAGCCCCTTGAACGCCTACGGAGCACCGCTGGTTCCGAGGACAAAGCACAGGTAGAGGCCATGGAGGAAGAAGAGGAGGAGGGGGTGGAGGAGAGAGCTGTGTCAGAATCACCAGTAGTAACCTTTTGGAGGCGTGATGGCGGAACAACCTCCAACACTACTGCACCTTGTCCTGCATCCTTCCCAGCTGCCAGCAGAGTCACCCAATGCGCTGTGAAAGATGGGTAATGTCCCTTTCCATGCCTGCTGGACCATGAGTCAGCGGTAATATGCACCTTACTGCTGACCGCCCTGTCCAGCGAGGCCAAGACATTGCCTTCCACATGCCGGTAGAGAGCCGGAATCGACTTCTGTGAGAAAAAGTGGTGTTTGGGAACCTGCCACCGAGGAACCGCACATTCCACAAACTCACGGTAGGGGACAGAGTCTACCAACTAAAAAGGCAGCAGTTGAAGTGCGAGCAATTTAGCCAAGCTAGCATTCAACTGCTGGGCATGTGGATGGCTGGGAGCAAACTTCTTCGGTGGTGCAGCAGCTGGGGCAGGGAAATTTGCCTGGTACAATCGGACATCAGTGTACCGAAAGGAGATTGCCCGCAAGTACTTGGCTGTGACACACCTAATTCTACACCTTCATTTCTCTCAGTGCAGGTTTCAGAGAGGACTGAAGGTATAGTGGGGTTGGAGATCCTAGCTGATGAGGAGCAAGGAGAGGCCCGCTTTGTTCTTTGGTGTGGGTCTTTTAGGTACGCCTGCCAACGGACTGCATGGCAGGTCGACGTATGTCTGGTCAAGCACATGGTGCCCAAGTGGCTGATGTTTTGGCCACGTGAGATACGCTTCAGACATATGTTGCAAATGGCAACGGTGCGATCTGCTGCACACGTCTGAAAAAAGGCCCACACCAAAGAACTTTTGGAATAACGCGCAGAGACAGCAGCGCCCTGCACATGCAGAGCTCTGCAGTGTGATGCAGTCGGTAAGCTGCCCTTAAGCTGGCCCCTGGAGGGCATCCTGCCTCATTGGAGCTGTGCCTCCTCCTCCTCCTCCTACTCCTCCTCCTCTCTCCTATCAGGCACCCATGTGGAGTCAGTGACCTCATCATCCCCTCCCTCCTCATCACTGGAGCAAATCTGGCAGTATGCTGCAGCTGGGGTAACATGGCTGCCAGATAGCTGTCCTTGTTGGGCACCCCATCTCTCTGGGCTCACGTTACTACCCCCTCTCTCTAGGCTCACGTTGCTGCCTTCCTCTAGCTGGGTTCCATCATCGGACCCTTCAAAACGCTGGGCATCCTCCTGAAGCATGTACCCAACACTGTGGTCAAACAGTTCGTAGGACTCCTCAGAAGAACATGGTGGGGCTAGGGAAGGAGTGACTGAGGCCATTGAGCCGAGGGAAGAGGCCGCTTTGGCAGCTGCTTTGCCAGACAAAGTACCCTGAGCCTGGGTGAGAGAGGATGAGGAGGATGAGGACGGCTTGGTCATCCACTCTACCAAATGATGGGCATGTTGCGGCTCAGCATAGCCAGCTGCCGAAAAGGAGGACAAGCGTGTCCCGCGGCCACGTGCTGATGAGGAATGCACCGTATCCCCGACCAGCACTGTTGCCTCTAGACACAGAGCCTGCTTGCACTCCTTTATTGCCTCGTGACTGTCTGCCTCTCTTTGTTTGCCTTCCTGACATCCTAATGACCTGCAGTGAGATGTAGCTGCACAAAGGTGGGATGTATATGTATATGTGTGTATATATATATGTGGGTACGGAAAGTATTCAGACCCCCTTAAATTTTTCACTCTGTTATATTGAAGCCATTTGCTAAAATCATTTAAGTTGATTTTTTTCCTCATTAATGTACACACAGCACCCCATATTGACAGAAAAACACAGAATTGTTGACATTTTTGCAAATTTATTAAAAAAGAAAAACTGAAATATCACATAGTCCTAAGTATTCAGACCCTTTGCTGTGACACTCATATTTAACTCAGGTGCTGTCTAATTCTTCTGATCAGCCTTGAGATGGTTCTACACCTTCATCTGAGTCCAGCTGTGCTTGATTATACTGATTGGACTTGATTAGGAAAGCCACACACATGTATATATAAGACCTTACAGCTCACAGTGCATGTCGGGGCAAATGAGAATCTTGAGGTCAAAGGAACTGCCTGAAGATCTCAGATAGAATTGTTTCAAGGCACAGATCTGGCCAAGGTTACAAAAAAATTCTGCTGCACTTAAGATTCCTAAGAGCACAGTGGCCTCCATAATCCTTAAATGGAAGATGTTTGGGATGACCAGAACCCTTCCTAGAGCTGGCCAACCGGCCAAACTGAGCTATCGGGGGAGAATAGCCTTGGTGAGAGAGGTAAAGAAGAACCCAAAGATCACTGTGGCTGAGCTCCAGAGATGCAGTCGGGAGATGGGAGAAAGTTGTAGAAAGTCAACCATCACTGCAGCCCTCCACCAGTCGGGGCTTTATGGCAGAGTGGCCGACAGAAGCCTCTCCTCAGTGCAAGACACATGAAAGCCCGCATGGAGTTTGCTAAAAAAAATACCTGAAGGACTCCCAAGATGGTGAGAAATAAGAATCTCTGGTCTGATGAGACCAAGATGGAACTTTTTGGCCTTAATTCTAAGCGGTATGTGTGGAGAAAAGCAGGCACTGCTCATTACCTGTCCAATACAGTCCCAACAGTGAAGCATGGTGGTGGCAGCATCATGCTGTGGGGGGGGTTTTCAGCTGCAGGGACAGGACGACTGGTTGCAATCGAGGGAAAGATAACTGCGGCCAAGTACAGAGATATCCTGGACGAAAACCTTCTCCAGAGTGATCAGGACCTCAGACTGGGCCGAAGGTTTACCTTCCAACAAGACAATGACCCTAAGCACACAGCTAAAATAACGAAGGAGTGGCTTCACAACAACTCCGTGACTGTTCTTGAATGGCCCACCCAGAGCCCTGACTTAAACCCAATTGAGCATCTCTGGAGAGACCTAAAAATGGCTGTCCATCAACGTTTACCATCCAACCTGAAAGAACTGGAGAGGATCTGCAAGGAGGAATGGCAGAGGATCCCCAAATCCAGGTGTGAAAAATGTGTTGCATCTTTCCCAAAAAGAATCATGGCTGTATTAGATCAAAAGGGTGTTTCTACTACATACTGAGCAAAGGGTCTGAATACTTAGGATATTTCAGTTTTTCTTTTTTGATAAATCTGCAAAAATGTCAACAATTCTGTGTTTTTCTGTCAATATGGGGTGCTGTGTGTACATTAATGAGAAAAAAAAATGATTTTAGCAAATGGCTGCAATATAACAAAGAGTGAAAAATTTAAGGGGGTCTGAATACTTTCTGTACCCACTGTGTATGTGTGATCTCTCTGTGTCTGTGTCTGTATATATAATTCAGCTGTCAGTCTCCACTGTCTGCTGTGGTATTAGTATGAGAAAAGCAGCAAAGGTCTTCAGTTAGTTTTAGGTGAACACTGTGCAGAGGACACAGTACACTAACTGAAAATACAAGCAGCTCTCTGCCTGTGGTTTTATTAAGAGAACCCCACAAATTTTATTCAGGTTCCTTTTAAGTGAACGCTCTGCAAAGGACAGAAGTACTGCAGTACACTACATGAAATTAATGCAGCACTCTGCCTGTGGTTTTATTATGAGAACACCACTAACTGTATTCAGGTAAGCTTTAGGTGAATGCTATGCAAAGCACACAGTACACTAAGTGAAACTCTGCTGCAGCTAGCACAATCACCTGCCTGCCTGCCACAGTATAGAGAACAGCAGTAACGGATCTAGCTAAACTAAATACAGTGTATAAATATATATACAACACATAGGATGCATTTACAGTGGGGTAAAAAAGTATTTAGTCAGCCACCAATTGTGCAAGTTCTCCCACTTAAAAAGATGAGAGGCCTGTAATTGTCATCATAGGTATACCTCAACTATGAGAGACAAAATGTGGAAACAAATCCAGACAATCACATTGTCTGATTTGGAAAGAATTTATTTGCAAATTATGGTGGAAAATAAGTACCGTATTTATCGGCGTATAACACGCGCCGGCGTATAACTCGCACCCCAAGTTTAGCAGGGAATTTTAGGGAAAAAAACTTTTAGGAGGGAAGTTTAAGAAAAAAAAATTTTACATTTAAATGCAGCCTTACCAGTGTCATTTGCAGCCTTGTCACAGTGCAGCCTTGCCAGTGTCCATTGCAGCCTTGCCCAGTGTCCAGTGCAGCCTTGCCAGTGTCCAGTGCAGCCTTGCCAGTGTCCAGTGCAGCCTTGCCAGTGTCCAGTGCAGCCTTGCCAGTGTCCAGTGCAGCCTTGCCAGTGTCCAGTGCAGCATTGCCCAGTGTCCAGTGCAGCATTGCCCAGTGTCCATTGCAGCATTGCCCAGTGTCCATTGCAGCATTGCCCAGTGTCCATTGCAGCATTGCCCAGTGTCCATTGCAGCATTGCCCAGTGTCCATTGCAGCATTGCCCAGTGTCCATTGCAGCATTGCCCAGTGTCCAGTGCAGCCTTGCCAGTGTCCAGTGCAGCCTTGCCAGTGTTCATTGCAGCCTTGCCCCCCCCCCCCCAGTGTTTATTGCAGCCTTGAATTTTAAATATGGCGCCGCCGAGATCGCCGCTGATACAGGGCGGAGCTGGGCGAACGCCGCTGAGAACGCAGGGACTGGGCGGAGCCGAGATACACATAGCCGAGTGTATTCGGGTGTACTCGGCTCTTCTCGGCTTCGCTCACAGTCACGCCGAGTCCCGCCCTATGATGGACAGATCACAGGTCCAATGGCGGGAATGGGCGTGACTGTGAGCGGAGCCGAGAAAAGCCGAGTATAGCCGAATACACTCGGCTATGTGTATCTCGGCGGCGATCGCTCCGCTCAGTCAGCGGAGATCGCCGGGCATAGGTGAGTATCGGCGTATAACACGCACCCACGATTTTCCCCTGATTTTAAGGGGAAAAAAGTGCGTGTTATACGCCGATAAATACGGTATTTGGTTACCTACAAACAAGCATGATTTCTGGCTCTCACAGACCTGTATCTTCTTTAACCACTTAACGACCGCTCACTGTATATATACGTCGGCAGAATGGCACCGACAGGCACAATCACGTAGAGTGTACGTGATCGCCTTTGTACAGTTGGGGGGTCCGATCGGACCCCCCTCCTATACAGTGAGCGGCCGTTAATCGTTGGGGAGCGATCAGAGATGAGGGGGTGACCATTCGATTTCGGCCACCCCCTCGCGATCGCTCCCGGCCAATGAAAATGCTTCCTCCGCCATGTGATGTAAACACAGGCAGGAGGAAGTGATGTCATCTCCCTCGCGGCGGTCTTTTCGATTCCGGCGCCGAAGAGAGAGGAAGCAGGTTAGTGCACCAACAGTCCACTGACACGTAGGTACACATAGGCACACATTTCACCCCCCAGTCACCCCCAGATCACCCCCCAGGTCACCCCCCAGCCCCCAATCACAGTGTCACTGATTGCAGTGATCATTTATTTTACTGATCACTGCTTTTAGTGTCATCTGTGATAGTAAAAAGTTGCAGGGCAGTTAGGTTTAGGTCCAGGGTAGCCCCCTAACTCCCCCTAATAAAGGTTTAACCCCTTGATCGCCCCCCAGGTAACCCTTTCACCCCCTAACGCCAGCGTCACTAAGCGATCGTATTTTCGATCGCTGTATTTAGTGCCGGTGGTGCCGTAGATAGCCAGTTATTTATTTTTAGTTTCGCCGCAGGTTTTTAGAGCGTCAGGTACCCCCATATATTATTTTAACCCCCTGATTGCCCCTAGAGTTAACCCTTTCACCAGTGATCACCGTATAAGCGTCACTGGTGACACTGGTTACCCAGTTAATTATTTAGTTATTTAGGTAACCCGTCAGGTTTTTATATAGCGTCGGGTACCCCCATATTTAACCTAATAAAGGTTTTAACCCCCTTTCACCAGTGATCACCATATAAAGGTTACGGGTGACACTGGTTGGTTAGTTTGCTTTTTATAGCATCAGGGCACCCGCCGTATATAACCCAATAAAGGTTTAACCCCCTGATCGCCCGGCAGGTGAGATCAATTAGGTTTTAGCGCCAGAGAGGGTCTGCGTCGCCCCAGGCAGCGTTAGGTTAGTGCCAGTAACGCTAACACCCACGCGCAAAGCATACACCTCCCTTAGTGGTATAGTATCTGATCAGATCTATACTAGCGTCCCCAGCGGTTTAGGGTTCCCAAAAACGCAGTGTTAGCGGGATCAGCCCAGATACCTGCTAGTACCTGCGTTTAGCCCCTCCGCCCAGCCCAGCCCACCCAAGTGCAGTATCGATCGATCACTGTCACTTACCAAACACAACACACATAACTGCAGCGTTTGCAGAGACAGTCCTGATCCCTGCGACCGCTAACAGTTTTTTTTTGTAGCGTTTGATATATTTGCTGACGACAGTCGGGTGCTTTTTTTCCTGTGAATCTTACTAGTGTACCCCTAAATTTAGAGCCCAAAATGGCAAGTCGAAGGTACACTAGTAAAGAGGCCTACGAGATTCTGAGCATGACAGATAGTGAAGAGGAGGTCACGTATCTGTCAGATTCAGGCTCAGAATATCTTCCCGTAGAAGACAGTGACGTCAGCGGCCCCACGTCAGATAGCTCTGACGACGAAGTTGAGGTCCCTGCTAAGGTCAGGCGTTCCCGATCTTCTGAGGTTGTTGAGGAGCAAGAACCGCAGGGCTCTCGTATCATGGAGCAGAGGAGTACTAGCGCCGCTATTCCTTCTGGTGAATTGGCAAGCACCAGCGGCCTAGTACAGCCTGGGCGTACATCCAGCACTGCAGTATCACGTGGTGACGTGGCGAGTCCCATAAGTGCAGTTCAAGCTGGCGAGGTGGCAAGCACAAGTAGTGTCCCGCTGCCACCAAGAAGACAAAGGCAGGCCCGTTGTACCCATAGTGCTCTTCCTGCAGAATTCGCCTATCCTGATTGGGTCCCCACCACTTCTGCAGAACCCGTACTTCCCCCATTCACTGCCCAACCCGGTATTCAGGAGGAAACAGCTGATTTTATGCCAATCGATTATTATTCGCTGTTTTTCACGGAAGATCTCTATAGATCTATTGTGGACCAGAGTCATTTATATGCTGGTCAATTCATCGCCGCTAATCCCCAGTTGCCTTCCATTGCCAAAGATTGGAAACCAATTACGGTTTCCGAATTTAAGACCTTTCTGGGCCTTTCCCTCAACATGGGCACACATAAATTCCCGTCATTGCGTGCTTATTGGTCCACGCACCCAATTGACCACATGCCCGTGTTCTCTGCCTCCATGCCCAGGAAACGATACGAGCAGATTTTGCGGTTCATGCACTTCAACGACAATGAACTTTGTCGTCCACGTGGGGACCCTGAATACGACCGGCTCTATAAAATTCGGCCCCTCATAAACCACTTCAACGAACGTTTTGCAGCCTTGTTTATTCCCGATCAAGCTGTCTGCGTTGATGAGTCCCTGATTAAATTTTCTGGCCGCTTGGCTTTCAAGCAGTACCTTCCCAGCAAGCGTGCCAGATACGGGGTCAAGCTCTATAAGTGCTGTGACAGGGCAACAGGCTATGTATGGAGCTTTATGGTTTATGAGGGAAAAGATAGTCAGGTTGAGCCGGTCAACTGCCCGGATTACATAGGGAGCGCTGGCAAGATAGTGTGGAACTTGGTGTCACCCTTATTCGGAAAGGGGTACCACTTGTATGTGGACAATTATTACACGAGCGTGCCACTGTTTAGTCACTTGTTTGATCATCAGATTGGAGCATGTGGCACCGTGCGACCTAATCGCCGGGGCTTTCCCCAGCGGCTTGTAGATGCCCGTCTTAGGCTGGGGGAGAGAGCCTGCGTAAAGTGTAATAACTTGCTCGCTATGAAGTGGAGGGACAATAAGAATGTTTTCCTTCTTACCTCCCTTCATGCAGACACGACAGTCCAAATTCCTACGGCGACTGGTGTTGTGGAGAAACCCCTCTGTGTCCACGAATATAACAAAAATATGGGAGGGGTGGACCTCAACGACCAGTTGATGGCGCCGTATCTAATTGACCGTAAGGCGAGACGCTGGTACAAAAAAGTGTCTCTATCCTTATTCCAATTGGCTTTGCTGAACGCTCATGTGCTATACAGAGCTTCAGGCGGGACTTTATCTCTTCTAAAATTCCAGAATGAGATAGTCACAGAACTCCTGTATCCAGGCGGTTCTGCACCTCACCATCCCCTACCAAATGCAGTAAGCCGGCTGCATGAGAGGCATTATACGCATCTCCTCCCGAGTACCCCTACCCAACGAGCCCCCCAAAAAAGATGTCGTGTCTGTAGCAAGCGCGGATTTAGGCGTGACACCCGTTATTATTGTCCACTCTGTCCTGACAAACCTGGTCTTTGCCTTGGTGAATGTTTTGAACGCTACCACTCAAAAGTGAAGTTTTAGCGTAGGGTACAGCATTTCACAGACTAGGACACACTTACACAGGGTCTCCCAAGATGCCATTACATTTTAAGAGACCCGAACCGATACAGTTGTTAAAGTTTAAAAAAAAAAGTGTAAAAAAGAAAAAAAAAAACTTAAAAAACAAAACACAAAAAAAATATAAAAGAAAAAAACCAAAAATAGTTGTCGTTTTATTGTTCTCGCTCTCTATTTTCTCTCTATTGTTCTGCTCTTTTTTACTGTATTCCATTCTGCAATGTTTTATCATGCTTGCTTTTCAGGTATGTAATTTTTTGTTTTCAGGTGCGCCATTCAACTGCAGCGCGGAATTATTTATCTTGACAGCAACAGCGTTTGCTCCCACGATACATAAAGCCGTGACTCCAGTGCTGTAGGAGGTGATTTCACCACCACAGTTAAAAAAAAGAGCATATATGCCGAAGCATGGGGGCAGCAGGGGCGGAGGAGCGATTTTGCTCCTAATGCCGCGTATATACGGTCGAAATTCCGACGGAGGCTAGCCCGTGGAAAAGTTTGACCGTGTGTACGCGGCATAACCTTTTATGCCGCGTACATACGGTCGAAATTCCGACGAAGGCTTGCCCGTGGAAAAGTCCGACTGTGTGTATGCGGCATAACTTTTTTGCGGGAGGATGCCCCCATGCTTCGGCATATATATATTTTAGCCACAGGTTGCGTTAAAAAAATGTTCTATTTTTTACTAGGTTTTGTTTTGGTATTTGCTTTGCAGGTATGGTATGGTAAGGTCTTACTGTTGTACTGTAATGTTACTTTGTTTTAATGTTAACCATCATTTGCTTAGCAGGTACGCCATTAAGTTGCATCGCGGATTTATTTATCTTGACAGCAACAGCGTTTGCTCCCACGATACATAAAGCCGTGACTCCAACGCTGTAGGAGGTGATTTCACCACCACAGTTAAAAAAAGAGCATATATGCCGAAGCATGGGGGCAGCAGGGGCGGAAGAGCGATTTTGCTCCTAATGCCGCGTATATACGGTCGAAATTCCGACGGAGGCTTGCCCGTGGAAAAGTTCGACCGTGTGTACGCGGCATAACCTTTTATGCCGCGTACATACGGTCGAAATTCTGACGAAGGCTTGCCCGTGGAAAAGTCCGACCGTGTGTACGCGGCATAACTTTTTTGTGGGAGGATGCCCCCATGCTTCGGCATATATGCTCATCATTAGAAGTGGGTGGATGAAGGAAGGTATTCTAATGGTGGGCATACCCACCGATCAATCTCTTTTTTTCGTTCAGCCAACAGGCTGCATGAAAAAAAAGATTACAATACATGTCCAACAAGGACCAGCAACGTACTGGTATGTTGCTAGACTTTGAATGTTTATACCAGAATGATGCCTCCAGGTTTAGGTATCATCTTGGTATCATTCTTTTCAGCCAGTGGCCGGCTTTCATGTAAAAGCAATTCTAGCAGATAATTAGCCTCTAGACTGCTTTTACAAGCAGTGGGAGGGAATGCCCCCCCCCCCCCCGGATATAAACAGCGCCATTGGGAAATTGGGAAAGCATTTTATCACACCGATCTTGGTGTGGTCAGATGCTTTGAGGGCAGAGGAAAGATCTAGGGTCTAACCCCATTTTTTTTCAAAAAAAGAGTACCTGTCACTACTTATTGCTATCATAGGGGATATTTACATTCCCTGAGATAACAATAAAAATGATAAAAAAAAAAAAAAAATATGGAAGGAACAGTTTAAAAATAAAATAAAAAAGCAAAATAAATAATAAAAAAAAAAAGCACCGCTGTCCCCCCCTGCTCTTGCGCAAAGGCGAACGCAAGCGTCGGTCTAGCGTCATCTGTAAACAGCAATTGCATCATGCATGTGAGGTATCACCGCGAAGGTCAGATCGAGGGCAGTAATTTTAGCAGTAGACCTCCTCTGTAAATCTAACGTGGTAACCTGTAAAGGCTTTTAAATGCTTTTAAAAATGAATGTAGTTTCTCGCCGCTGCGCGTTTGTGCGCAATTTTAAAGCATGTCGTGTTTGGTATCCATGTACTCGGCCTAAGATCATCTTTTTTATTTCATCAAACATTTGGGCAATATAGTGTTTTTTAGTGCATTAAAAATAAAAAAAGTGTGTTTTCCCCCCAAAAAATGCGTTTGAAAAATCGCTGCGCAAATACTGTGTGGGAAAAAAAAAATGCAACACCCACTATTTTAATCTGTAGGGCCTTTGCTTTAAAAAAATATATAATGTTTGGGGGTTCAACATAATTTTCTTGCAAAAAAAATAATGTTTTCATGTAAACAAAAAGTGTCAGAAAAGGGCTTTGTCTTCAAGTGGTTAGAAGAGTGGATGATGTGTGACATAAGCTTCCTAATGTTGTGCATAAAATGCCAGGACAGTTCAAAACCCCCCCCCCCCCCCAAATGACCCCATTTTGGAAAGTAGACACCTCAAGCTATTTGCTGAGAGGCATGTTGAGCCCATTGAATATTTTTTTTTTTTTGTCCCAAGTGATTGAATAATGACAAAAAGAAAAAAAAAATGTACAAAAAGTTGTCACTAAATTATATACTGCTCAAACATGCCATGGTTATATGTGGAATTGCACCCCAAAATACATTCTGTTGCTTCTCCTGAGTACGGGGATACCACATGTGTGAGACATTTTGGGAGCCTAGCCGCGTACAGGACCCCGAAAACCAAGCACCGCCTTCAGGATTTCTATGGGTGTAAATTTTTGATTTCACTCCTCACTGCCTATCACAGTTTCGGAGGCCATGGAATGCCCAGATGGCACAAACCCCCCCCAAATGACCCCATTTTGGAAAGTAGACACCCCAAGCTATTTGCTGAGAGGTATGTTGAGTATTTTGCAGATCTCGCTTTTTGTCACAATGTTTTAAAAATTGAAAAAAAAAAAAAAAATATGTCTTTCTTCATTTTCAAAAACAAATGAGAGCTGTAAAATACTCACCATGCCTCTCTGCAAATAGCTTGGGGTGTCTACTTTCCAAAATGGGGTCATTTGTGGGGGTTTTGGGCTATCTTGGCATTTTATGGCCTTCAAAACTGTGATAGGTAGTGAGGAGTGAAATCAAAAATTTGTGCCCTTAGAAATCCTGAAGGCGGTGCTTGGTTTTCGGGGGCCCATGAGCGGCTAGGCTCTCAAAAAGTCCCACACATGTGGTATCCCCGTACTCAGGAGAAGCAGCCAAATGTATTTTGGGGTGCAACTCCGCATATAACCATGGCATGTTTGAGCAGTATATCATTTAGTGACAACTTTTTGTACATTTTATTTTTTTTTTTGTCATTATTCAATCACTTGGGACAAAAAAAAAAAATATTCAATGGGCTCAACATGCCTCTCAGCAATTTCCTTGGGGTGTCTACTTTCCAAAATGGGGTCATTTTGGGGGGTTTTGTGCTATCTTGGCATTTTATGGCCTTCAAAACTGTGATAGGTAGTGAGGAGTGAAATCAAAAATTTACGCCCTTAGAAATCCTGAAGGCGGTGCTTGGTTTTTGGGGCCCCGTACCCGGCTAGGCTCCCAAAAATTCCCACACATGTGGTATCCCCGTACTCAGGAGAAGCAGCAGAATGTATTTTGGGGTGCAATTCCACATATAACCATGGCATGTGTGAGCAATATATCATTTAGTGACAATTTTTTGTACATTGTTTCTTTTTTTTTTCTTTTTATCATTATTCAATCATTTGGGACAAAAAAAAAATATTCAATGGGCTCAACATGCCTCTCAGCAAATAGCTTGGGGTGTCTACTTTCCAAAATTGGGTCATTTGGGGGGGTTTTGTGCCATCTTGGCATTTTATGGCCTTCAAAACTGTGATAGGTAGTGATAGGTAGTGAGGAGTGAAATCAAAAATTTATGCCCTTAGAAATCCTGAAGGCGGTGCTTGGTTTTTGGGGTCCTGTATGCGACTAGGCTCCCAAAAAGTCCCACACATGTGGTATCCCCGTACTCAGGAGAAGCAGCAGAATGTATTTTGGGGTGTAATTTCACATATGCCCATGGCATGTGTGAGCAATATATCATTTAGTGACAACTTTGTGCAAAAAAAAACAGTTTGTCATATTCCCGCAACTTGTGGCAAAATATAAAATATTCCATGGACTAATAATGCCTCTCAGTAAATAGCTTGGGGTGTCTTCTTTCCAAAATGGGGTCATTTTGGGGGGTTTTGTGCTATTTTGGCATTTTATGGCCTTCGAAACTGTGATAGGTAGTGAGGAGTGAAATCAAAAATTTGCGCCCTTGGAAATCCTGAAGGCGGTGCTTGGTTTCCGGGGTCCCGTACGTGGCTAGGCTCCTAAAAAGTCCCACACATGTGGTATCCCCGCACTCAGGAGAAGCAGCAGAATGTATTTTGGGGTGCAATTCCACATATAACCATGGCATGTGTGAGCAATATATCATTTAGTGACAACTGTTTGTAATTTTTTTTTTTTTTTGTCATTATTCAATCACTTGGGACAAAAAATAAAAATATTCAATGGGCTCAACATGCCTCTCAGCAATTTCCTTGGGGTGTCTACTTTCCAAAATGGGGTCATTTTGGGGGGTTTTGTACTGCCCTGCCATTTTAGCACCTCAAGAAATGAGATAGGCAGTCATAAATTTAAAGCTGTGTAAATTCCAGAAAATGTACCCTAGTTTGTAGACGCTATAACTTTTGCGCAAACCAATAAATATACGCTTATTGTCATTTTTTTTACTAAAGACATGTGGCTGAATACATTTTGGCCTAAATTTATGACTACAATTGAGTTTATTCGATTTTTCTTATAACAAAAAGTAGAAAATATCATTTTTTTTTCAAAATTTTCGGTCTTTTTCCGTTTATATCGCAAAAAATAAAAATCGCAGAGGCAATCAAATACCATTAAAAGAAAGCTCTATTCGTGGGAAGAAAAGGACGCAAATTTCGTTTGGGTACAACATTGCATGTCCGCACAATTTACAGTTAAAGCAGCGCAGTGCAAAATTCTGAATTCACCTCTGGTCCTTTAGCTACCAAATGGTCTGGGGCTTAAGTGGTTAAGAGGCTCCTCTGTCCTCCACTCATTACCTGTATTAATGGCACCTGTTTGAACTTATCAGTATAAAAGACACCTATCCACAACCTCAAACAGTCACACTCCAAACTCCACTATGGTGAAGACCAAAGAGCTGTCGAAGGACACCAGAAACAAAATTGTAGACCTGCACCAGGCTGGGAAGACTGAATCTGAAATAGGCAAGCAGCTTGATGTGAAGAAATCAACTGTGGGAGCAATAATTAGAAAATGGAAGACACACAAGACCACTGATAATCTCCCTCGATCTGGGGCCCCGGTGAGCAAAAATCCCAGAACCACACGTGGGACCTAGTGAATGACCTGCAGAGAGCTGGGACCAACGTAACAAAGGCTACCATCAGTAACACACTACGCCACCAGGGACTCAGATCCTGCCGTGCCAAACGTGTCCCCCTGCTTAAGCCAGTATATGTCCGGGCCCGTCTGAGAGAGCATTTGGATAATCCAGAAGAGGATTGGGAGAATGTCATATGGTCATATGGTCAGATGAAACCATAGTAGAACGGTTTGGTAGAAACACAACTCGTAGTGTTTGGAGGAGAGAGAATGCTGCGTTGCAACCAAAGAACACCATACCTACTGTGAAGCATGGGGGTGGCAACATCATGCTTTGGTGCTGTTTCTCTGCAAAGGGAACAAGAGGACTGATCTGTGTACATGAAAGAATGAATGGGGCCATGTATCGTGAGATTTTGAGTGCAAATCTCCTCCCATCAGCAAGGGCATTGAAGATGAAATGTGGCTGGGTCTTTCAGCATGACAATGATCCCAAACACACCGCCCAGGGGAACGAAGGAGTGGCTTTGTAAGAAGCATTTCAAGTTCCTGGAGTGGCCTAGCCAGTATCCAGATCTCAACCCCATAGAAAACCTTTGGAGGGAGTTGAAAGTCTGTGTTGCCCAATGACAGCCCCAAAACATCACTGCTCTAGAGGAGATCTGCATGGAGGAATGGGCCAAAAAACCAGCAACAGTGTGTGACAACCTTGTGAAGACTTACAGAAAATGTTTGACCTCTGTCATTGCCAACAAAGGATATATAACAAAGTTAAAGTTGAGATGAACTTGACCAAATACTTATTTTCCACCATAATTTTCAAATAAATTCTTTCAAAATCAGACAATGTGATTGTCTGGATTTGTTTCCACATTTTGTCTCTCCTAGTTGAGGTATACCTATGATGACAATTACAGGTCTCTCTCATCTTATTAAGTGGGAGAACACAATTGGTGGCTGACTAAATACTTTTTTGACCAACTGTATATCCTCTACACACTGTAACAGCAGCTAACTGACTCGCCTGCCTTCTCTATCCAACTCAATCTAAATGACACTGTGTCTCTTTCTGTAACTCTTTCACAAACGCCAACACACTACACAACGCCGACTTCCAGACGGCCTTATATAGTGTGGGGCGTGTACCTACTCCTCAGAGCCATGATTGGCCAAAGCCACCCTGGCTTTGGCCAATTACGGCTCTCCGTTATTACCGCGCTGTGATTGGCCAAAGCATGCGGGTCTTAGTGCATGCTTGGCCAATCATCAGCCAGCAATGCGCTGCAATGCCGCAGTGAATTATGGGCCGTGACGCGCCACTCGAATTTTGCGCCAACGGCCCATAATGTTCGATCTTCATCGAACAGCCGATGTTCGAGTCGAACATGGGTTCGACGCGAACTCGAAACTCATCCCTACTCCTCCAATGTGCTTTTAGAAAAATTTGATGTGTTCACTCGGTGCTCCTAAAAAAAATTGGGCTACTTTCACACTGAAGCGCTAGATGCGCTGGCGGTATAGCGGCGTTATTTTATTACACGTGACAGGTCCCAGGGGATCGCCTGTCGACTCAGGGAGCGCCGCTCGCGCATGCGCAGTGAGTGCCCGGCCGTGAAACCGAAAGCTGTCATGGCCGGGTGCCCACAGTTGGAATGGAGGTGACGGCAGAGATGGGGGGGGGGAGAGAGAGGAGCGAAGCTTCGGGCGGCCTCGCCGCTGGACAGTGGAACAGGTAAGTGTCGGTTTATTAAAAGCCAGCAGCTACACTTTTTGTAGCTGCTGATTTTTTTTTTTTTTGTAAATAGTATTTTATTTGTGTCAAGCGTAACACAGCAATAAGGTAGTATTTACATATCAACAACAACTATTATCTGTATAACAAGACAATGCGAGGGTGTTCTTTGCAGATGGAGCAGTCATGGCTCAAGGAATTGTTGCTCCTGAAAAGTTAGCGTCCGCCCGCGGGACGGCCCGAGCCGGCTACATATTTAGGGGGGGGGGCGGGGGGAGCCGCGGCAGCCAACCCCAGGGATGACCTTCCCCGAACGCCACACCGAGCGAGGGGGGCCCTTTAGGGCCTCCATCAAACCTCCCCCGGCGCCCCGCCCGGGTCCGCAACTCCCCCCCACCCCACCACGCAACTGCACATCATCAGTGCCACTGTCCAGGGCACTCGTGCGCACAGGCCCGGCCACACCACGAGCAGACACCACAACTGTTTACGGACTGCTACTATCAGTCTCATCCGCCCTAATCATTGTAATAGACAACCATAGAAAAGAGATAGAAAAATTACAGTGGGGGGAAAGAAAATAGAAGTTGACCGAGACAAGGGGATAAGGACCTCAGGTTCCGTCATTAGAGTGGACTCAGGAAAGGAGGGGGGGGACTGGGATAGAAAATGGGGAGAAGGGGGGAATTCAGTGTCTCACCTTTTTGCACCCATAGGGTCTACCTTGCCCGCACCGGACCGCTAGCCGCTCGTTCGTCATGTGGTGGAAAAAGCAGGGACCACCGTACAGTGGTTCACTGTCCGTGGCCCATGTCTCCCCCCTTGATGGGTTAGCATCAGGTATTCTTTATCGTCCCACCATGACCCATAGCCGGATCTGCTATTCGTAGAAGAGATTCATCCAGACTGGAGGGGACGTGATTGTGAGCAGAGAAGTGATCTGTCCAGAGAGCCCACCTGGCCGTGTGTTTCTCTCTAGTGCCCCTACAGGTTGCAATCCATTCCTCCGCTACCCTGATCTGATTCGTCCTGCATATCCATTCCTCCCTATTTGGTATCTGCGTTGTCTTCCAGAGAATAGGAAGTAGCCGTCTAGCGGCGTCTAGTAGGTGAGGGAGTGCGTTTTTTTTGTAACGACTCATGGGCATGGAAGGGACGTGCAAGAGAAAGTGGACCGGAGAGAGGGGGATATCTACTCCCAGGACTTCCTTAATCTGATGTTGAATATCCTCCCAGTACGGAGTGATCATGGGGCAGTCCCACCATATGTGTAGGAGGGTTCCCCGGCCTCCGCATCCCCGCCAGCACCGGTCGGACCTATTGGGGTACATTCTCGCCAAGTCTGCTGGCACTCTGTACCAGCGTGATAACAATTTGTAATTTGTTTCTTGCATTTTGGAGTCTGCAGAGCTAGAGTGTGTCATCTGATACAGGTAGGACAATTGGGAACTCGTGAGTTCCTGCCCCAGTTCTCTTTCCCATAGCCGTATGCAGGCGGGTTTGGGGGCCGAGGGCCCCAACAGTTGATACAGTTCCGACACCATCCGCGGGACCGGCTCGTCCGCTACGAACAGGCCCTCGAAAGGTGTGAGTGTCGTGAGGTCTCTCATCGAGCTACTGTTTATCCCGAAAAAGTGGTGCAACTGTCTATATTTCCAGAAGTTCAGTTGTGGTTTCCCCATTCTGTCTGTCAAGGAGTCGTAGGGTGTCAGTTTGCCGTTCCTCAGTAGTTTCCCACAACTAGCATTCCTATCGTCGACCCATGTACCAAAGAAATCTGCGTTTTCCCCAGGGGGGAACCAAAGGAACCCTCCCAGTGGGGCCAAAGGTGACATAGGGGGGGCTAAGCTTCTCGTTCGGTTAAGTTTGTCCCAAGCCCTGAGTGTCAGAAGTGTCAGAGGGGATGTGTTATCCGATAGCCCCCTGTGCTCCCTCAGGAGCCAGGGTGCATAGGCTAGGTTCCTTCCTGCCATATACTTCTCCATTGTGACCCAAAGTTTGGTTTGGTCATGAAATCGCCAATTAAGCAATCTTTGGAGAATTATAGCCTGGTAGTACCTCTGTAGGTCCGGGACCCCCAAGCCACCGGAGCGCCTTGGGCATCTCAGAACCCCCATAGCTATACGCGGTTTCTGGGAGTTCCATATGAACTTAGTGAGCATGTGGGATATGTGGTTAAAGAAGGTTTTGGGTAGGAATATAGGGAGCATTTGCATATAGAACAGGATTCTGGGTAAAACATTCATTTTTATCACATTTACTCTCCCTAGCCATGTGAATGCGGTTTTCGTCCAGTGTAGCAAGTCTTGTTTAACCTCTGATATCAACTTGGGGTAGTTCATCGAGTATAGCGTGTCAAAGCTGTCAGTCAATTGTATGCCTAGGTAGCGAAGAGAATTCTTGGCCCATGTAAAGGGAAATTTTGTCTTCAGTATGTCAGTCATGTTCGGGGGCAGTTGTATGGGCAAAATTTCAGACTTTGAATAATTAATTTTGAAATTCGTAATTGTCCCGAAGTGTTGGAGCTCTTTCAACAGGGCGGGTAGTGAGGTCAGGGGGTTTGTCAGGTGGAATAATACATCATCTGCATATGCAGAAAGTTTATGCTCTACCTTCCCTACCGTCAGGCCCGTTATGTCTGGGTTCATTCTCACTCTACGTAGCAAAGGCTCCAATGCTAGTGCGAAGAGGAGGGGCGACAGCGGGCACCCCTGTCTCGTGCCATTCCTAATCGGGAATGTGGATGAGAGCATGCCGTTTACTTTGACCTGTGCGCTAGGTTTTGTGTACAGGGCCTGTATCCAATGTAACATGTTGGGGCCCAAACCCCATGCAGTGAGAACCGAACGCAGGTAGGACCAATCTATGCGGTCAAATGCTTTCTCGACATCCGTGGAGAGAATTAAGTAGGGGGGGGAGGTTTGCCTGTTTCCTGGCCCAGTGAATGAGGTGGATCGCTCGTATGGAGTTGTCCCTGGCTTCTCTTCCTGTGATAAATCCCGTTTGGTCTAAGTGGACCACTTGGGGTATAAGGTGTTTTAATCGGTTTGCCAGAATCTTTGCCAGTATTTTTACGTCAGTGTTTAGTAATGATATGGGACGATAGCTTTGTGGGGTGGTTGGGTCTTTCCCTTCTTTTGGTATAACCGATATATGCGCTAACAGGGCTTCTGGGGGGATGCAGTTGCCCTTTGTCAGGGAATTGAAATATTTGCACATCTGGCCAGCCAGTATCTGGGAGAATTTTTTATAGTACGCCTTAGTGTAGCCATCCGGGCCTGGGCTTTTGCCGTTGGGGAGTGCCTTTATTGTGGATACTATTTCTTCAACGGTTATGGGGGTATCTAGTTCAGTTTGTCGGTCTATGGTCAGGGGAGGCAACCCATTAGTATGTAAGTATTCATGTATTGTACTTGCTTTGGCCGCATTGTCGGTCGGGGCCACGTCAGCGTTTAGGTTGTATAAGGTTGCGTAATAGTCACGGAACCCTGCAGCAATTTGGGAAGATTTGTACACCAAGTCTCCCGAGCGAGAGCAAAGTTTCTGTACTTGTGTTTGGGCTCTTTTTTTCCGTAGTGCTCTTGCTAACATGCGGCCACACTTATTACCCTGTTCGTAATATTTGTGTGACAAGTACCTTAACTGCTTCTGTGCCTGTCTTTCCAGTAGACGCGAAAATATGTCCCTAAGCTCTGTCAATTTTTTAAGGGTCTCGAGGTCGCTGTTATGTTTGTGCTTAAGTTCCGCCTGCTGGAGTGCGGTAAGTACTCTATCGAAATCGGCCTGTCGTTCCCGCTTGATTTTGGTGCCCAGGGCAATCAGCGCTCCCCTTACGACTGCCTTGTGGCATTCCCATATTGTTCCCTCTTGCAGGTCTGCAGTGGTATTTTCTAGGAAATAGTGTTGCAAAGTTTCTGCTATCCTCGACTCTACTACAGGGTCGTCCAACAGATTTTCGTTAAGTCGCCATGTCCAGGTCCTGTGGGCACCTGAGGGCAAGTCGAGAGAATAATCGGGGCATGATCAGATATTGTTATATTACCGATGGACGACCGCTGCAGCAGTTCCAAAGAGGGCCGATCAATATATAACATGTCTATTCTGGTGTAAACGTCGTGGACCTTGGAGTAGTAGCTGTAGTCCCTATCTTTAGGATGGAGTATCCTCCAGCTATCTACCAGACCCGCAGTTTGGAGAGACTTTCGGAAGTGCCTGAGGAAGGCGTTTGTGTGTGAGGGCCGCCCGTGTGATGTATCTAGTAGGGGGTCGGGGCTGATATTAAAGTCGCCACCCAGGACTAGTAGGCCTTCCTTGAATTCCGCCAGGCATTCCATTACTTTATCCAAAAAGGTCAGTTGGTTTGAGTTAGGGGCATAGATGGTGGCAAAAGTGTATTTCGTACCTGCGATGGTAACTTTTAAGAAAACATACCTTCCTTGAGGGTCTATAAGGGTACCTCCGGGTTGTAGGGGGCAGTGTTTGTGGACAGCAATCGCTGTGCCTCTGGATTTGCTAGTTGGCGATGTGCTTACAAACCACTGGTTATAGAGGTGAGTGGGCAGTTTGGGAACTGATTGATGGGTGAAGTGCGTCTCCTGCAAGAGAACTATCTGGGCCCTCATCTTCTTCAATTCCCACCACAGTTTGCTACGTTTGTTGGGGGAGCAAAGGCCACGGACATTGTATGAGATTACCTTAACCTCTGCCATGGAGTCGTCGTACAGTGTGTTATCTTTTCCCTTGGCGGTGCGGTCCGGCGCGAGCTGCGGCGGTTTACACGGATTCCAACTGAGGGAAAGGCGAGAGAGAGAACAAGAGAAAAAGGGAGAGGGTGGGAAGGAAGAAGAGAGAGGTTAACATCAAGAAGTACAGTGTTAAAATAAACTGTTACAAAAAACCAACTAACTGTTGGAAAAAACTGCAGGTCGAGGCCCGGGGGTGCCCCCAGCATGGGGGACCCACCTGGCCTGGGCCTGTTATCCCAAATGGGATCAATACCCGTATGTGGGGGGCCTACTGGGGGGTCGTGGGCCAGCATGGAGGTAAGTACAGAAAACAAAAACAAACAGAAGGGGGGGGGGTCCGCTCCGCAACCACCTCTGGAAGGGTGTCCTGAAGTACCGGGTATCTGGGCGTGAGTGCCCATGTAAGAGGGGGTTTCGTGGAGTCGGGTAAGTGCTGCCTATGAGGTACAGGCCATGGGGGGGGGGGGGTGTGCTAGGGCCCTAGGGATAGAGATTAAGCCTGATGAAAATGTTCCCCTCACGGGCTCTTGTCAGGAACTTCGGGCAGTCCTGTAGGCATTGTAGAATAGTTCCTGATGAGGGGGGGGGAATGTTCAGCACCAATGTTCAGCCCCTGTCATGCCCGGAAGGTGGGTGTTGTTGGGGAGTAAGATAGTTCCAGGTTAGCTGGCAGGATGATTGGCGGCGTCGGCTCTAGCTTGGGACATCAGTCTCTCGAGGCCGAGTGGTCAGGCAATGCATCTCTCCCTTGGCGGTTGTGACTGCGTCTCCTGTTGCGCCTTTGCGGCATCTGCATCCAGGGTTGGGGGGGTCTAGTGGCTGAGAGTCCCATCATCTCGCCGTCTCCGCGCCAGTCCGGAAAGTCCACCAAGCCCAGACCGAGCACCGAAAGGAAGTGTGGTAGGTCATCCTTTGTGCGTAAGGTTACCGTGCGGTCATCTTTAGTCGCTTGTAGATAAAATGGGAAACCCCAGCGGTAGGGCAGGCCTGCGTCTTGTAGAGCCGCCAGTACTGGTTTTAGGGCTCTACGTTGCAAAATGTCTCAATGTCCTGGTAGAAGAGGTGGGCACCGTCAAAGTCAAAAAAGGGTCTATTGCGCATCTTTTGCGTGATGCGATCTTTAAGGGTGTATTTGTGCAATTTGCATATAATGTCTCTGGGGTTATCAGCATTTTGTGAGGGGGGTTTCAGGGCTCGGTGAGCCCGGTCGATCTCGACGGGTACTGTATTAGGGAGATCCAGTATTTCTCTGAATATCCCAACCAGAGAGGGGATTATATCTTTGGGGGCCGTAGCTTCAGGCAGTCCACATATGCGGATGTTCGCACGCCTGCTGCGATTTTCAAAATCGTCAAGTTGCGACAATAGTGCTTCTAGTTTGTGGTCCTGGGCTGTGCATCGCATTTGGAGCTCTGATATGGTGGGAAGGGTTTCATCTAGTCTTTGTTCCAGTGTCTCCACCCTGTTACCCAGGTGTGTTGTGTCTTCTTTAAGCTGAGCTATATCTTCCTTAAAGGCCTTTTCCACCCTGGAAGTGAACCTTTCCAGATCTTCTCTTGTGGGGAGTGACCAGATGTGTCTTTTAATGTCCCCATCTTCCATTAAGTCAGCTATGTCTGATCCCCCTGCCTTGGAAGCTGTGGATCCCGGGGATGCTGGGGGTGCAGAGTCACTCACGATTTCAGGGGATAGCCGTGGGGATGCAGGGGATGCTGCTGGCTGCACAGGCTGCGTCTGTGGTGCTGCATGAGGCTTAGCTGACTTCCCGGCCGGCGCCATCTTAGGTTTCTCGGTCGCCTTCCCTCGGGTCCCGTACAGGTACGAATCCAGCTGCCCCTGTTTGGATTTATTAGCCCCCGGGTCCTGGTTTGTGTTCCGCCGACGTTGGGACATATCCTGAGCCGTTTTCAGGCTCGGATTCTCCGGTATGCTGTGATCTGTGCTGCGGTGGATGCGGAGCTGGGAACAGACACGTCCTCACAGCTCCATGTCCAGGACACGCCCCCAGCTGCTGACTTTTAATAAACATAAAAAAGTCTGGAACTCCCCTTTAACTAAAAATGGATACAACTTTCTAAAATGTTTTACAAAACAAAAATTCTGCACAGCTCAGATCAGCCCCCAAAGCCAGTTACAAAACAGTAAGTATAACTGACTTTGTACACACTGCTTTGTTACTGGCTTTGTGTGCACGGCTTTGTACGTAGTGCTTTGAGCACTGAAAAGTCTGTTTTACAGCTCTATTTACAAAGCAGGTTACTAAGCAGTATGTACAAAGTCTGTTAAAAGCAGTGTGTACAAAGCCAATTATACTTGCTGCTTTGTAATTTTGGCTTTGTGTGTACTGCTTTGTAATTTGGCTTTGTGAGACCTGGTTTGAAAGCCTGGTACAAAGCTGTACCTACAAACCCAGTTATGAGATAGTAATCGATACAAAGCCAAAAACTTCATCCACAGCCTTAGCTTTTCTGGACAGAAAACTCTCCCCTATAGTTTTAGCCATGCACACAGCTGCCGAGGGATAGGAGTGCTCAGAAACGGCAGTTAACAGTTAAAACACTGATCACAAAAGCCGTGCCACCAGCCGGCTCGAGATAAGACTGCTGCTGCCACAGAGGAGGAGAATAAAACTGGCTTAATTACCATAACAATAGGAGCACTACCTATCCTTGGAGTGTCCGACTGCTTCACAGCACAGTTTAAGATCAGACCCAACCACGGCAGGAAATGAAGTGGGCATGTACCAGCTACATTGCTTTCCCTGTATGCAGCAGCAGCCATTGGCCAGCTTACATGCGTGGGAGGTGGGTCTCCCAGAATGGCTCTTGCGTGCCCTCCCAAGTGTGGCTGCGTGCTTCCTTTTGACATGCATTCCCGAGGTTGCTTACCCCTGTGCTATTTATTTTTTTATTTGCTTTTTTTCCCCCCCGCGAAAGTGAAACTACCCTATAAAGACTTTGCAACTTTACTTTGAAGAACGTTATTCTGAAATTGTTTAACAATTTTTTAGATGCTACTTTTTACATATTTGTGAACCTCTGGCCCTCTGTACTTCAGCGATACTCTGACTCTCCAAGTTGCCTTTTTTTCTTTTCTTTTTTTTTTATATACCCAATCATGTTACTGACTTGTTGCCAATTAACCTCTCTAGTTGAAAAATATTCTTCCAGCTCTTCCTTGTTGGTGCCACTTAATTTGCCAGCTTTTTGTTGCCTTTTTTTTTTGGAGACGTGCTTCTGCCATTGATTTCAGGCAGCTCAGTTTTTTCTGACTAATCTAGGAGTAAGGACCTTGCTCCCTGCTGGGCCCTGTGGTTACATAGGTATTTTTTTTTGTTCTCTTTGCAGGATCTTCAATCAACTGCTGAGATGGGTGACAGGCTGGATAATATAGACCTTTGTAGTCTCCCCAGCCTGGCCATCAAGCGCGCGCAAGCCTTAGCTAAGCGCTGAGTCGGACCCCCATTCCAGGACCGGGGCGGCCGGCGAGTTATACGTCTCACGGACACACGTGTCGGGAGGCGGATCTGTCATGGGGGTGTTACCTGCAACCACTGCTGGATCGGTAAGTACATCCCTTTTGCCTCCTGTCCCGGGCGTGGTGCGGGGCATGGGTACCCCTTGCGGCGATTGGTCCTGTGGGATCTCTTCCTGCCCTTGTGCTGGGTTTACTTGGCAGCTCTTCATCCCTCTGCCAGCTCCCCCTGGCCAGTGCCCCCTCCCTACCAGGCCTTCTATCTCTTTGCCCCCTTACTTGGGCATCTCTCCTGGCCAGGCCTCCTGCTCCCAGCGTGGCTGCTTCTGTGGCCTGTGCTGCAGTTTCTATGTGTGGGGAGAGCTTCTGAGGTGCGGGGCCCCCCCATTTTTTGCTCACCGTGCCTGCCATGTGCAGGGTGTGTGGCCGACACCCTTTCCTCCCATGCTTGCGGCTGCCATTTTTGTGGTGGGCTTTTTTTTTGCTTGTGCGGCCATGTTCTTATAGCCCATTAGGGGTCGGCTATTTTGCCGTGGGCTTGCAATTTTTCCTGGGCTGGAGAGCTGCACAGCCTTCACTAGAGGGCAAGCAGCAGCCATTTTTTGTAGCCCTTTTTTGTTTTCCTGTTACCCCTTTGGGTGGCTCTGGGTGGGCGGGGCGGCATCTCCCGTGTCTGTAATGACCTGGCGCTCTTCATGTGGAGCTCTCCCTCCAGCGTGTGGATAGCCGGACAGCACACAACACTACTTCTCTGGGTCGATGGTGGTGAGTCCTACTGGGGTCCTCCAAGTCTGTTAGGGGCACTTCCCTTCCCCCTCAGTGTCCTGTTCCTGGCAGTGCCCGGTCAAGCATGGGATCCTTCTATGGTGTCTGACGCTGGTGCCAGTCCCCTCGTGGCGGCTGCTAGCTTATCTGGGTCCTCTATTTCCCTGGATGCTCTGTCGGCTGTTCTGGAATCGTTTGTCTCCCAGGTTGAGGTGGTGTGTGGGCGTAAGGCGAGTAAATAGCGTCCCCTTCCTTCTCCTTCCTTAGGGGGAGGACTGTGAGCCAGAGTCAGGCTCCGCCATAGCAGGTCCAGCCTTTCCTGAGTGATCCCTGATCTGTCTGACAGTAAGGAGGAATCCTTTGAGGCCATTGCCGCACATTAAAAAAAGCGCTGGTGCCACACTCATTACCGCGGCGCAAGATACCTTAAAAATTGAGGCTAATCTAGGGCTACTGAGGAGGTGGCTTTCCCCTTTGAGTCTCAAGCCTACCTGTACTGCTAAGGTTTTTCCTTACCTAACCTATAATTTATCAACAAGGTTTGGGAACACCCGCAGCGGTCTTTTTTCAGTCCCGAGACGTTTTATCCTTTTGCTGAGACTGTTATGTCCAAGTGGTCTTCCCTTCCTTTCGTTGATCCTCCCATCTCCAGGTTGAACAAGGCAACCATTTGCCCTTCCAGGGCGAGCAGCTATTTGGAGCCACTCTGGACAACAATATTAAGGATCTTATTGGAGGGAAGAGTACTTTTCTCCTGCAGTCTAAAAAGGGCAAAAAGCCTTGCTGCAAACAGGGCCCTTCTTTTTCAGCTCAAATGTTTTTTTTCCACAAGTCAAGTTCTGTGAACAAAGGATCCCAGTTCGGCAAGTCTCCCGCAAGTGCTCCTGGCTTCGCAAGCCTCACAAGCCTGCAGGAAAGCCCTCCTCCGCATCAAGGTTTGTCCCCACCCGTCTTCCAGGTGGGGTGGTCGCCTTTGTTGGTTAGGCTACAAAATAGTTTCTTTCCTGTCCACCAGACAAGTTCTTTCCTTACAATCTTTGTCTCTCCCCGTCTCGTCTGCAGGCTCTGTACGCAGGACTTGCTTCTTCAGTGTGTGGTAGCCCCAGTGCCAGCTTCGGAAGGTTTCGATGGGTTCTACTCCAACCTGTTCACAGTTCTGAAAAAGGAAGGTGTATGTCCGTTTCTGGACCTCCAAGGCTTTTAATTGCTTCATGATAGTACAAAGGTTCAAGATGTTTTCAGATGGAATCCCTTCGTCCTGTAGTGGCCACCCTTCATCAGAGGTATTTCCTGGCCTCCATAGACATCAAGGACGCATACTAGCATGTTCTCATCTGTGCAGGGCACCAGCGCTTCCTGCACTTTGCGATCGGGGCGCACACTATCAGTTTGTGGCACTGCCCTTTGCCCTGGCCTTGGTCCCCCTGGTGTTCACCAAGGTGCTGGCTTCAGTTCTGATGTTGCTGAGAAAGCAGGGGATCGCGGTTACCTAGACAATCTCCTGCAAGCAGAGTCAGATTCTGCACTGTGGAGACAATGTGGCGATCATCATGCACACCTTGCAGGAGTTCGGCTGGGTGTTGAACCTCCAAAAGTCTGTGTTGCTCCCAACTCAGCACTTGGAATGCATGTGGCTGATTTTCGAGACTGCGTGGGCGAAAATGTTTCTTCCGCCGGACAAATTTTGGACCCTTAGGTCAGTGGTGCAGTTGCTGCTGTCCCACAAGTGGTCGTCTCTGCATGCGGGTCCTGGGCTTCATGGTCTCCACCTTCAAGGCAGTTCATGCCCAGTTTCACACTCGGGGCCCTACAGAAGAACTTATCCAAGTGGGACAGATCTCCATCAACCTTGGACAGCCAGATCCATGTGGGACGTCTGACCAAGGCCTCGCTTCTCTGATGGCTACAATCTCCAGCTCTTTGGGTATGGAAGTAGTTTCTTCCACTCATTGGACGGTAATCACAACGGGCGCCGGCTGGGGTGATCTGGGCCTTCATTCGTACCAGTGCCGACTGACGTTGGACGCATGCGTTCAGACTAGGTCTCTCCCAGTGGACAGCGCTTCTACGTGGATGTCCAGTCAGGATCCAGTCAGACAGTGCCACAGAATGGCCAATGTCAATCACCAGGGAGGGACGATGAGTTCAGCAGCGGCGCTGGATGTTTCTCACATTCTTCGGTGGGCGGAACTTCATGTGCCAGCTCTTTCTACCATCTACATTGCAGGCGTGGAAAACTGGCAAGCGGACTACTTCAGCCGCCGGTTGCTAGATCAGGGAGGGTGGTCTCTGCACCTGGAGGTGTATCATCACATTTGCCTACGGTGGGGCTTGCCGTACGTGGATCTGCTG
This sequence comes from Rana muscosa, assembly GCA_029206835.1. NCBI lineage: Eukaryota > Metazoa > Chordata > Amphibia > Anura > Ranidae > Rana > Rana muscosa. Next base: position 437,663,242 of record CM055120.1, read on the forward strand.
GCCTCCCAACTCAGAAGGTGCAGATTTGTGGCAAGAGCAAGGGATCCCTTAGCAGATGCGACTGACTCTAGTGGCACCGTAAACTCCAATTTATGCTTTTATCCCTCTCAAGCTTCTCCCTCGTCTACTGTGCAGAATAGAGGCCAAGGGGGGATACCGGTTATTCCAATGGCACTGGATTGGCCTCCGTGCCCCTGGAATGCTGATATGGTATTGCTGATCGCGGACGTCCCCTTGCGCCTTCTTGGCATGATGGGGCGGTGACGTCATAAGGGGTGGCGGGGTCTCTGGGTGACAGAAGAGCTGGAGAGTGGAGAAGAAATCGGAAGTGACCATGGAGCTGCCTTAATTACTTTAAAAACCTGTGTACTGCGTTTTATTTTTTTTTACACTTTCTTTTAGGTGAATGGGTAGCGGTACAATGTACCCCATACTCATTCACATAGGGTGGGGGACCGGGATCTGGGGGCCCCCTTGTTAAAGGAGGCTTCCATATTCTGATAAGCTCCCTGCCCGCAGACTCCGACAACCAACGTCCAGGGTTGTCGGAAAGAGGCCATTGTCCTCCACATGCGGACAAAGCACCCACCCTCCCATGTTGAGGGGTGCGGCCTGGTACGGTTCAGGAGGGGGCGCTCGCTCATCCCAACCCCTTTTCCTGACCTGCCGGTCTGTGTGCTTGGATAAGGTTCTAGTATGGATTTTGGGGGGATCCCACGCATTTTTCGGCTGGGGGTTCCCCTTAAAAAAAAAATTGCGTTTGCATTTATACATGCATTTTGTTTTTGTTTGTTTTTTTCTTTCTTCTCCATAACACACTGTGTATAGCTGGTTGTTGAGTGGACCGGGTAGCTAGCTGCCACATCCTTAACTGATGAGTCATCGGCTGTCAGCGGACTTCCCCTAAATACACAAAATATAAGTGATAGTGACAGAGGGATAATGGTGGGGGATGAGATCAGGCAGAAGGATGGTGGTGGGTGGGAATAGGATCAGTCAGAGGGAAGGATGGATGGGATTAGGGGCAAAAGGATGGATGGGATCAGGGGCAGAGGGATGGTGGGATGGATGGTATCAGTGGGAGAGGGATGGATGGGATAAGGGGCAGAGGGATAGTGACAGAGGGATGGTGGTGGGGGATGAGATCAGGCAGAAGTAAGAATGGGGGGGGGGGAGATAAGGCAGAGGGAAGGATGGAAGGGATCGGGCAAAAGAATGGTGGGATGGATGGAATCAGTGGTGGTGGGATGGAAGACATCAGTGGCAGAGGGATAGTGGAATGGATGGGATCAGACAGAAAGATGGTGAGGGGGAGGGGGGAATTGGATCAGGCAGAGGGAAGGATGGAAGGGTTCAGGGGCAAAAGGATGGTGGGATGGATAAGGTCAGTCGTGATGGGATGGATGGGATCAGGGGCATAAGAGGGGTGATGGTATGGATGGGATCAGGGGCAGAGGGATGGTTGGATGGATGGGATTAGGGGCAGAGGGATGATGGGATCAGTGGCAGAGGGGATTGATGGGATGGATTGGATCAGGGGCAGGGGGATGGGATCAGGGGCAAAGGGGTGGTGGTTGTGGTGGGGGGGGGGGAAATCAGTGGCAGAGGGATGGTGGGATCAGTCATATAAAAGAAAATGCAAATAAAAATTACTGGGAGCCTAGATAATCATTGATTAGGGTGCCGCCCAGGTGTAAGGGCAGGGTATATTCACACAGCATATAACCATCCAAACACAAAACAAAAAAAGTGAACACCCAGAGGCTACCTCCTAATGCTTTAGACCCCTTTCACACTGGGGGCGTTTTGCAGGCGCTATAGCGTTAAAAATAGCGCCTGCAAATCGCCCTTAAACAGCTACTCCAGTGTGAAAGCCCTCGGGCTTTCACACTGGAGCGGTGCGCTGGCAGGGCGTCAGAAAAAGTCCTGCCAGCAGCTTCTTTGGAGCGCATTAGGAGCGGTGAACTCACCGCTCCTAATGTGCTCCTGCCCATTGAAATCAATGGGCAGCGCCGGCAAAACGCCGCTGTAGCGGCACTTTGCGGGCGTTTTTAAGCCTTTTTCAGACGCTAGCGGGGGTTAAACGTGCCCCGCTAGCGGCAGAATAGCGCCGCAAATCCAACGGTAAAGCGCCGCTAAAAATAGCGGCGTTTTACCGCCGACGTTCGGGGCAGCACAGTGTGAAATGGTGAAACTGCCTCACAGGTATTCAAAATAGTAACATCCAGTGTCAATCTCCACTCCGAGATACTCCTCCCCCCAAACTAATCAAAAATAGCCCCCTAGGACCTACACCAACAGACCTCCCCCAAGGCCCCGCACCCACTATTTCCTTCTGACCCCTAATAAGAGTGACCAGCTAGCAGAGACCTCCCCTAGGAGCTGGGAGAGCGCGGTGGGCAGTAATGTATGGTAACCGAATGGTGGGCAGTCCCATCCTCTGTACAGAGACGCTGGCAGGTTTAGTTCTGTGTTGGCACTTTGAAAGAAATAAGTTGGTTTTGCGTCGCGGTTTTGGCACTCGGGCTCAAAAAGGTTCGCCATCACTGCCCTAGGGAATAAAATGGCAGTCATTGTAACTTTTTATCTTGCACAGTATTTGGGCAATAATTTTTCAAACGCCATTTTTTTTGGGAAATAAGTTTCATGAATTAAAAACTAACAGTAAAGTTAGCCCAATTTTTTTGTATATTGTGAAAAATTATGTTACGCCGAGTAAATAGATGCCCAACATGTCACGCTTTAAAATTGTGCACACTCATGGAATGACGCCAAACTTCGGTACTTGAAAATTTCCATAGGCGACGCTTTAAGTATTTTTTACAGGTTACCAGTTTAGAGTTAGAGGATGTCTAGTGCTAGAATTGTTGCTTGCACTCTAAAGCCCCGTACACACGGTCGGACTTTTGCCCAACAAACTTCGTTTTGAGCAAGTTGGACCAACAATCCGACCGTGTGTATGCTCCATCGGACAAACTTTTTTCGTTTGGTTTTGGATTTCAGCGGACAAAAGTTGGGTCTGCAAACGGACAAACTTTTGCCCAACAAAAGTCCGATGGAGCAAAGTCCGACCGTGTGTACAGAAAACCATCGGACTTTAGTCCGATGGACAAAACAACTAATGTTAAAATCAACCAACAATAGCAGAAGTTGACCAAAGGGTGGCAGTAAAGATCAGAAAAGAGCAGAAAAAACACGTGATGTTGTAAGAACTTTTAAGAAAGTTTGCAGAAAAGTCAGAGCGTGTGTATGCTATGGGTGTTCCCAACCAACTCCGTTCGGACAACAAACCACGGAAAAGTCCGATGGAAGTCCGACCGTGTGTACGAGGCTTTACGCACACGGCGATACCTCACATGTGTGGTTTGAACGGCGTTTACATATGTGGGCTGGACTTGGGTGTGTGTTTGCTTCTGTTTGCTACCGGGGCATTTTAATATATATATATTTTTTTTTTTACATTTTATTTTGTTTGATCACTTTTATTCCTATTACAGGGAATTTAAACATCCCTTGTAATAGGAATCTATCGTGACAGGTCCTCTTTATGGGGAGATGCGGGGTCAATAAGACCCCACATCTCTCCTCCAAACTGGAAAGCATGAGATCTAAAAAAAAAATTCACCGATCTCATGCTGACAGACGCGATCGCGGCTTTGTTTACATCCGCGGCCCGGGCTTGATGCCATACCGTCGTGTCCGGGCCTCCGACGGTCATAGAGATGGCTAGTGACCATATGGTCACCGGAAATCTCAAGGGCCATCATCCGGCGGCGGCCGATTCTTTCTACGGGTCCCCGATGGCACGGGAGAGCCCGGAGAATCATCGGATGGCGGCGGGAGGGAGGAGGGGGACGTCCCTTCCCGTTGCCTGTAAGAACGATCAAGTGGCGTCACTGCCGCTATGATCGTTCTTATTGTGCACAAAATCGCCGGCAGAAAATGATATCTGAATGATGCCTGTGGCTGCAGGCATCATTCAGATATCCCCCCTGAAAATCAAGGACGTCATATGCCGTACTGCGGGCGGGAAGTGGATAAACACTGTTTATAGCTTGTTGCTAAGGAGTGGTTGCTGGCAAAAAAAAAAAACCTTGAAAAAAACAGCGTGGGGTCCATACCAGGCCCTTAGAGTCTCGTATTGATTCGGTCCATACCAGACCCTTATCCGAGCATGCAGCCCGGAAGGTCAGGAAAGGGAGGGGACAAGCGAGCGCCCCTCTCCCTCTTTTGAACCACAACAGGCCACATGTCCCATCCCATGCCCCAGCCTTTGCCCCAAAGCACCTTGCCCCATGTGGATGGGGACAAGGGCCTCTACCCCACCAACCCTGGCCAGTGGTTTTTGGGGGTCTGCGGGCAGGGGGCTTATTGGAATCTGTAAGCCCCCTTTAAGAAAGGGTACCCCTGGATCCCGGCCCCCCACTATGTGAATGAGTATGGGGTTTTTACAAGTCCTTTATTAAAAATTAAAAATGTCCCCCCTGTCATAGCTCCAACGTCTTCTTTCTCCGGTACCAATGTCTTCTTCCTCTGGTAGTCCCCCCTCGTGCTGTCTCCCCCCCCCTCGTGCTGTCTCCCCCCCCCCTCGTGCTGTCTCCCCCCCCCTCGTGCTGTCTCCCCCCCCTCGTGCTGTCTCCCCCCCCTCGTGCTGTCTCCCCCCCCCCTCGTGCTGTCTCCCCCCCCTCGTGCTGTCTCCCCCCCCTCGTGCTGTCTCCCCCCCCTCGTGCTGTCTCCCCCCCCTCGTGCTGTCTCCCCCCCCCCCCCGCTCGTGCTGTCTCCCCCCCTCGTGCTGTCTCCCCCCGTGCTGTCTCCCCCCGTGCTGTCTCCCCCCCCGTGCTGTCTCCCCCCCGTGCTGTCTCCCCCCCCGTGCTGTCTCCCCCCCGTGCTGTCTCCCCCCCGTGCTGTCTCCCCCCCGTGCTGTCTCCCCCCCCCCGTGCTGTCTCCCCCCCCCGTGCTGTCTCCCCCCCCCGTGCTGTCTCCCCCCCGTGCTGTCTCCCCCCCCCGTGCTGTCTCCCCCCCCCGTGCTGTCTCCCCCCCCCGTGCTGTCTCCCCCCCCCGTGCTGTCTCCCCCCCCCCCGTGCTGTCTCCCCCCCCCGTGCTGTCTCCCCCCCGTGCTGTCTCCCCCCCGTGCTGTCTCCCCCCCCCGTGCTGTCTCCCCCCCCCGTGCTGTCTCCCCCCCGTGCTGTCTCCCCCCCGTGCTGTCTCCCCCCCGTGCTGTCTCCCCCCCCGTGCTGTCTCCCCCCCCCCGTGCTGTCTCCCCCCCCCCGTGCTGTCTCCCCCCCCCCCGTGCTGTCTCCCCCCCCGTGCTGTCTCCCCCCCCTCGTGCTGTCTCCCCCCCTGTGCTGTCTCTCCCCATGCTGTCTCCCCCCCCTGGTGCTGTCTTTCCCCCCCCCCTGGTGCTGTCTTCCCCCCCCCTGGTGCTGTCTTCCCCCCCCCCCTGGTGCTGTCTTCCCCCCCCCCTGGTGCTGTCTTCCCCCCCCCCCTGGTGCTGTCTTCCTCCCCCCTGGTGCTGTCTTCCTCCCCCCCCCACGGTGCTGTCTTCCCCCCCCCCCACGGTGCTGTCTTCCCCCCCCACGGTGCTGTCTCCCCCCCCACGGTGCTGTCTCCCCCCCCCACGGTGCTGTCTCCCCCCCCCCACGGTGCTGTCTCCCCCCCCCACGGTGCTGTCTCCCCCCCCCCACGGTGCTGTCTCCCCCCCCCACGGTGCTGTCTACCCCCCCCACGGTGCTGTCTCCCCCCCCCACGGTGCTGTCTCCCCCCCCCCCCCTCCACGGTGCTGTCTCCCCCCCCCCCTCCACGGTGCTGTCTCCCCCCCCCCCTCCACGGTGCTGTCTCCCCCCCCCCTCCACGGTGCTGTCTCCCCCCCCCCCTCCACGGTGCTGTCTCCCCCCCCTCCACGGTGCTGTCTCCCCCCCCTCCACGGTGCTGTCTCCCCCCCCTCCACGGTGCTGTCTCCCCCCCCTCCACGGTGTTGTCTCCTCCCCCCCCACGGTGCTGTCGCCCCCCCACGGTGCTGTCGCCCCCCCCCACGGTGCTGTCGTCGTCCCCCCACGGTGCTGTCGTCGTCCCCCCACGGTGCTGTTGTCCCCTCCCCCCCCCCACGGTGCTGTCTTCTCCTCCCCCCCCCACGGTGCTGTCTCCCCCCCCCCCACGGTGGGCTGGGGATTTTCTCTCTGCAACAGCTGTCCAATTATAAAAAAAAAATGCGGCTGTGCGGGGTTACGCCCACCCGGCCGCATCATTCATTTAGGGTTCAGTGAATGGGGAAGTACAACTACAGTCAACCATTATGTTTGATGGCTTTAGTTCTCAATGAACTACCAGGATGCTGATGAGCACTCTAGGTAGTACATTGATCCTTTATATCATTCAATAACTGCCTGGCCATACAAATTCTGGGCAGACATCGCTAACTCATTTAATCTACCCGCCGTCACCGAAGCCTGGCTTCACGAATCCAACACTGCGGCTGCTGCTGCTGCTGCTCTATCCCACGGTGGTCTTCTTTGGACTCACTCCCCCAGAGCCAGTGGACACAAAGGAGGGGGTGTTGGAATCCTTTTAGCCCCCACATAGCACCTTTCAGGTACTTCACCCACCTCCCTCTCTGTCACTCTCCTCATTTGAGGCACATTGCATTCGTCTCTCCTCCCCAGTTTCTCTAAGAATAGCTGTGATCTACCAGCCCCCCGGTCCAGTATCTTCCTTTCTTGATGACTTCTCCGCCTGGTTACCCTACTTTCTCTCTTCTGAAATCCCCACAATCATTCTTGGTGACTTCAACATCCCTATTAATAACTCTCCTGCAACTTCCAAACTTCTCAGTCTAACCTCCTCCTTTGATCTGAAGCAATGGATACATGCACCTACTCACTCTGAAGGCAATACCCTTGACCTTGTCTTCTCCCACCTATGCACTCTATGCAACCTCTCCAACTATCCTTACCCCCTCTCTGATCACCACCTTATTAATTTCACTCTCTCCCTCTCCTCCGCCTCCTCTCCCTCCAAACGCCTAACGGTTACTCGTAGAAACCTTTGCCATATCAACCCTTCTCTTCTATGCTCTGCGACTGACCACCTCTGACAAAATCGCACCCCTGTCCTGCACCCACCTAGCCACTTCTGTCTACAACACTTCACTTCTAGCACCACTGGACAGACTAGCCCCCCTCACTACATGCAGAATAAGGCCCCACCCCCTTCAACCCTGGCAAACAGATGATACTAGAGGTCTGAAAAAACACACCCGTGCTCTCGAGCGCCAATGGCGTAAGACGATGTCCCAGAAAGATTTTGGCCAGTATAAATCTGCCCTCCAAAAATACAATTCCAGCCTCTTCACTGCCAAGCAGACCTATTTCATCACCCTCATTAAAAACGTATCATCCCATCCCCGTCAACTCTTCTCTACCTTCAACTCGCTCCTTCGTCCTCCACTGCCTCCACCCACTAACTCACTCACCGCCCAGGAGATGGCCAATCACTTCAAACAGAAGATTGATACAATTCGCAAGGAGATCTCTACAGTTCAGATACCCTCCATGCTATACACCTCATGCCCACAGGTACAATCATTACTTCACTCTTTCAACCCCACCACTATAGACGAGGTTGCTAAATTACTTGCTAACGTCCATCTTACCACCTGCGCTCTGGATCCCCTTGCAAATGCTACGTTCACCCTCTAGCTCTATTCTACACACTCTAACCCACATCTTCAATCTCTCCCTCTCTTCTGGCATATTTCCTAACTCTTTGAAACATGCACTAGTCAGCCCCATACTTAAAAAGCCCTCTCTGGACCCATCCAATCTTAACAACCTACGCCATATCTCCTTGCTCCCCTTATTATCCAAACTCCTTGAACGTCTAGTCTACAACCAACTGAGCGTCCATCTTGCTGATAACCTTCTTGATCCCCTTCAGTCTGGATTTCATCCTCAACATTCCACAGAAACTGCTCTCCTAAAACTAACAAACGATCTGCTAATGGCCAAAACTAAGGGACACTATTCTGTACTCCTACTCCTGGACCTCTCTGCTGCTTTCAATACGGTTGACCACCCACTCCTCCTAAAAAAACTCCACACCTGTGGTCTCCGCGACTGTACTCTTCGCTGGTTCTCTACCTACTTATCCAACCGCACCTTTAGCGTTACTTACAACTCTACTTCCTCCTCTCCTCTTCCTTTCTCAGTTGGTGTCCCCCAAGGTTCTGTTCTTGGACCTCTCCTATTTTCAATATACACCTTCTCCCTGGGTCAGCTGATAGCCTCCCACGGCTTCCAACACCACCTCTACGCTGACGACACTCAAATCTATTTCTCTGCCCCCCTACTCACTCATTCATTCTCCTCGCGTATCTCTAATTTACTATCCGATATATCAGTTTGGATGTCACACCACTTTCTCAAACTTAATCTATCCAAAACTGAACTGATAATTTTTCCTCCTCCACGTGCCTCTTCCCCTGATCTCTCTGTCAAAATTGATGGCACAACTATCAGCCCATCCCCGCATGCCAAGGTTCTAGAAGTAGTTCTAGACTCTGAACTCTCCTTTAAGCCTCACATCCAATCACTGTCCAAATCTTGCCGCCTCAACCTCCGCAACATCTCCAAAATAAGCCCCTTTCTAACCAATGACACAACAAAGCTCCTAATTCACTCCCTGGTCATCTCTCGCCTCGATTACTGCAACTCCCTCCTCATTGGCTTACCTCTGAAAATTTTAACCCCCCTTCAGTCCATCATGAATGCTGCTGCCAGACTCATCCACCTTAGCAACCGCTCTGTCTCTGCCACTCCCCTCAGTCAATCCCTCCACTGGCTTCCGCTCACCTAACAAATTAATTTCAAAATACTAACTACCTACAGAGCCATCCACAACACTGCCCCCAAGCTACATCACTGACCTAGTCTCTAAATACCAACCTAATCGTTCTCTTTGTTCTTCTCAAGACCTCCTGCTCTCTAGCTCTCTCATCACCTCCTCCCATGCTCGTCTTCAGGACTTTTCCAGAGCCTCTCCAAGCCTATAGAACTCCTTACCCCAATCTCTCCGTCTATCTCCTTCTCTATTAGCTTTTAGAGGATCTCTAAAAACCCAACTCTTCAGAGAAGCCTATCCTACCCACACCTAACAACTATTGTAATTTTGTCCACCTGATCATCCCCCACAGCTACTACCCTTTTGTTTCACTTGACCCTCCCCACTAGACTGTAAGCTATAACGAGCAGGGCACTCTGATCCCTTTGTATTGAATTGTATTGTGATTGTACTGTCTTCCCTGATGTTGTAAAGCACTGCGCAAACTGTTGGCGCTATATAAATCCTGTATAATAATAATAATAATAATACACTGAGAGCCGACTTCAAGTCGCCCGAGTCGCGCTGTTTTTAAAACTAATGGAAGTGAATGGAAGTCGTCTTAATGTACACGACTGTAGTCGCTCCGACTTCAAAAAAGGTTCCTGTACTACTTCAATCCGACTTGTACCCATTGATTTCAATGGAAGTCGCCTCCAAGTCGGATCCCCGTTCATAGAGAGGCAACTTTACAGGAAGTCGCCCCTCTGTGAACCGGATCTAAGGCAAACCCCTCCCACGGAGCTGGTATTTGGTATGAATCATGAGGAGGAACTAAAAAACCGGCATGGGTTCCCCTCCAAGAGCATACCAGGCCCTTAGGTCTGGTATGGATTTTAAGGGGAACCCCCTACGCCGAAAAAAATGTCCCCCCAAAATCCATACCAGACCCTTATCCGAACACGCAGCCCGGCCCGGTCAGGAAAAGGGGGTGGGGACGAGTGGCCCCCCCACCCCAAAGCACCCTGCCCCCATGTTGATGAGGACAGGGCCTCTTCCCGACAACCCTGGCCGTTGGTTGTCGGGGTCTGCGGGCGGGGGGCTTATAGGAATCCGGGAGCCCCTTTAATAAGGGGGCCCCCAGATCCCGGCCCCCACACCCTATGTGAATGAGTATGGGGTACATCATACCCCTACCCATTCACCTGGGGGAAAAGTGTCAATAAAAAAAGCACCCTAGACCGCTTTTTAAAGTAATTTTTCTTTCTCGTACATCACGGGACACAGAGCGACATAGTCATTACTAATGGGTTATATAGTTACCGTCAGGTGCTGGCACTGGCAACTTCCAAAACCGGAAGTACCCTCCCCTATATAAGCCCCTCCCATCCGGGAGCACCTCAGTTTTTTGCCAGTGTCTAAGGTGTTGGCCAAGAAGAAACATGTGTTTTTCACTGAGCTTGCGTACAGGTTCTTTTGGGCCTCAGTAAGCTATTCCGGATCCGACCAAAAAAGCTTCATAGCTAAACGGTCGGTACCCGGGCCTTGCAGAGAAGAGCAAGGTTCTGCCTGTAATGCTTCTCTTAGGAGAGCTGGACCCTGGGATCCAGAGCTCTGGTCATACCCACGACCAAGATGTTTTCTGTGCAGGGTGCTATACAGGTCCAGGGGAGTGGAATCCTTGGGAACCCGGTCCCTGAAGGTTTGATTACAATGCCTGCCGTGATAGGTGAAGTTTGGGCTTTTGTGGACCAAACAAAGTCCTGCGGCGGGGAACAGGTAAGTGGGGGCCCCCAGGAACTTGGTTCTATTGGGGGACCCCCAAGCCTAATTTGTCTTTCTGTCTGTTACCTAACGGTATTCCCGCTAATATCTGTGCATGCCTGTAACTACTAAAAAAAAAAAAATGTAATAATTTTTAATGGTGGTCAAGAAAAAAAAAAAAAAAAAAAGAATGTTTTTTTATATATGTTTAGTATATTAAACTGCGGTACCTGTGTTTGTCCACTAGAGGCCGCTGTGGAATGTTTTTCTTGTCATATGGACTAGTTTCTTCTCAGAGAGCAAAGTCCAGGCAGCTGGTGAGTTCTCCTACAGGAAACTGTTTCCTCTGCCATGTTGCAGTGTTCGTCTATCCCCCGGCCTGCGGCAAAGGGGGCCCTGGCTCCTGTCCCTGGTTTCCATGTTTGAAAATTAGCGCCGAGGCGCATGTGGCCGCGCGCGTGCGCGTGCACGCGCCTCTATATATAGAGGTGGCCGGAAAAAGGGGCGGGGCCTGGGGGATGACGCTCTGTGCGCGCCGCAGCGCTTCTACGCATGTGCGGGCGTCCCAGCAGGTTTTTAAAAAGCCACATTATTGCAGTAAGCTGGCTATGAAGTACAGAGACAGAGCTGGCAACATTTAAAGGCATACAGCAAGCGGTTGATACAGGCATCCCCTAGAAAGGCACATTAGTAGACACCAACTGTTTATTATAGCAGCATTTATGCTAGACTATTATCAGTAACTGGTGTATTTTCGGCTGGAATACCTCAGCTTTGTGGCTTAGGAATATGCCGTCTAAAAACTCCGGGACTAGAAATTCCAGGAGGAATAGGGGGTCTCCATCGGGCTCTGAGGATCTTGGGCATGCTTTGGCTGCACCAGTCTCCCCTGAAGAATCAGAGGTTAGTGACCGTAGGGCACCCCCAGGAGTACCTGGTACTGTGGCTGTCCCCAGTTCACCTGCTCCTGTGTATGTAACAGAGGAGGTTTTTTCCTCAGCTCTGGGAGGGCTGGAAGAGAGATTGTCAGCACTAATTGCTGCTTCCCTGTCACAGGAGAAAAGCGCTCGATCTCCGTCTCCTCCCTCAGAGTGCCTGTTAACAGAGCAACAGTCCCATACAGAGAACGACCTACCTGAGGGGGATCAGGATGAGGTTGATTCAGTTGTAGAGGAATCAACAGTGGAGGAGCCGTTCTCAGCATCACATGCTGAGAGGTTATGGGTGCAGTCCCTGACTAATATGGTCCGATCAGCATTTAAAATGCCACTTGCGGAGCCATCCTCCTCTTCTGTCTCCTCGTTGGGGTCGCTAAAAGCTCCCCAGACTGTTTGTTCTTTTCCGATCCATCCTTTACTGGAGGGGCTCATTTACCAGGATTGGGAGCATCCTGACAAAATATTTACTCCCCCCAAGAGATTTCCGGTGGTCTATCCTATGGAGGATAAGTTCGTCAGAAAATGGAAGGTCCCTACAGTGGACGCAGCCATCTCTTGTGTGAATAAATCACTGACATGTCCGGTGGAAAATGTCCAAATGTTCAAGGACCCAATAGATAAAAAATTGGAGTCCTTATTGAAATCTGCTTTTTCTACAGCAGGATTGGTGACACAACCAGCAGTGGCAGCTATAGGGGTCTGCCAAGCAGTGAAGGATCCGTTGAAACAGGTCTTAAGGGACGTGCCAGATCAGCAGGCTCTTGCTCTAGCTGATCTACCTAGAGCCTTATGCTTTGCGGTGGACGCTATAAAGGATTCAATCCATCAGGCCTCCCGCCTTACGCTGTCTGTAGTACATATGCGCAGGCTTCTATGGCTCAAAAACTGGTCTGCTGAAGCTCCCTGTAAAAAATTGCTGGTCAGCTTCCCATTTCATGGGGAGCGCTTATTCGGGGAAGACCTGGACAAGTATATCCAGAGAATTTCCAGCGGTAAAAGTACACTCTTGCCGGTCAAAAATAGAGTTAGAGGTCCCTCTTTTAAGAGGCCGGCTTCTCCAGTCCCTAGGACATCGGCTGTGAAACAGTTCCGACGGCCTCCCCGGTCAAATCCCGGAGGTAAAAATCAGGGACAGTTGCAGGGTAACAAGAAGCCCTGGAGCAGGAGAGGTACAAAACCTCCCCCAAAGTCAAATGCATGAAGGGTTGCCCCCACCCAATCGGGTGGGGGGAAGACTTCAGTTGTTCACAGAAACCTGGCGGGACACGATCCGAGACAGATGGGTGCTCTCCGCAGTAAATCTGGGATACAAATTGGAGTTAAAAAACTCCCCTCCTTCCCGCTTTATAAGGTCGAACGTGCCAAGGGATCCCCAGAAGAGAGGATCCCTCCTGTTGGCACTGGAACAATTATTGCTTCAAGCAGTAATTATAGAGGTCCCCCTGGAAGAATGGGGGTTCGGGTTTTACTCAAACCTCTTTACAGTTCCGAAGCCAAACGGGGACGTGAGGCCCATATTAAATCTAAAAGGGCTAAACAAATTCCTACATATCAGGACTTTCCGGATGGAGTCGATCCGATCGGTAGCCACTGCCCTACAAGGGGAGGAATGGTTAGCCTCGATCGACATCAAAGATGCGTATTTGCACATCCCCATCTTTCCAGCCCACCAAAAATTTCTACGCTTTGCGATAGAAGGGCGCCATTTTCAGTTCAGAGCCTTACCCTTCGGTCTGGCCACAGCACCAAGAGTGTTCACAAAAATTCTGGCCCCATTATTGGCCAATCTAAGAACACGAGGTGTAACGATAATGGCATATCTAGACGACTTGTTGCTGATAGACCACTCAGTGGAAAAACTAGAAGTGGTTGTTCACGAGACAATCAAGTATCTGGAATATCACGGTTGGATTATCAACCGAGACAAGTCAGCCCTAAAACCAGTCAAAAGTCTGGAATACTTGGGGCTAAGGCTGGATTCAGACCAGAGAAAAATTTTCTTGCCTCGAGAAAAGGGGTCTTCTTTGAGAGATTTGATCCACTTAGTGGGTTCAAAAAGACAGCCATCCATACGCCTGTGCATGAGGCTGCTGGGAAAAATGGTGGCATCATTCGAAGCAGTACCCTACGGTCAATTCCATTCAAGGAAGTTGCAAAGGGCCATACTGTCAGCCTGGAACAAAAAAGTTCAGGCTCTGGACGTACCAATGTCCTTGTCCCCTTCCGTTCGCAGAAGCCTCCGTTGGTGGTTGGTTCCCCGGAATCTGGAAAGAGGGAAATCCTTCAGTCCGATTTCTTGGAAGGTGGTCACTACAGATGCCAGCCTTTTAGGCTGGGGAGCAGTACTGGAGCAATGGTCTCTCCAGGGCAGATGGTCGGATGCGGAAAAGGCCCTGCCCATCAATCTCTTAGAGATACGAGCAGCCCGGTATGCCCTAGTAGCATGGACATCCAAACTCCAAGGGTCCCCTGTCAGAGTTCAGTCAGACAATGCCACAGCAGTGGCATATATCAATCGTCAGGGGGGCACCAGGAGTCGTGCAGCCCAAAGGGAAGTAAATTACATCCTGAGATGGGCAGAAAGATATGTCCCAGCCATATCTGCGGTATTCATTCCAGGGGTGGAGAATTGGAAGGCAGACTTTCTAAGTCGCCAACAATTATGCCCAGGGGAATGGTCCCTTCATCCCGAGGTTTTCCGGACAATATGTCAGCGGTGGGGAACACCGGATGTAGATCTGCTAGCATCCAGGTTCAACACGAAAGTGGACAGGTTTGTCTCTTGGACAAGGGATCCCCTAGCGTGCGGCTCGGATGCCCTAGTGTTCCCTTGGGATCAGTTCAAGCTGATATATGCATTCCCACCGCCACAATTGTTACCTCGATTACTCCGCAGAATCAGGGTAGAAAAGAAACCAGTGATTCTGGTGGCTCCAGCGTGGCCCCGAAGAGCATGGTACGCGGAGATTGTAAAAATGTCTGTGGGGAGTCCTTGGACCCTCCCACATCGTCCGGACCTGCTTTCGCAGGGACCGATATACCACCCTTCCTTACCAGCCCTAGGTTTGACGGCCTGGCTATTGAAGCCCACATTCTAAAAAGGAGAGGGCTCTCTGATGCTGTGGTGTCTACCATGATCAATGCCAGGAAACCGGTATCCAGGCAGATCTACTATAGAATCTGGAAGGCGTACATCGCCTGGTGTGAGGCCAGGAAATGGCATCCACGTAAATACGTAATAGGTAGAATTCTGGACTTCCTACAATGGGCTGTAGATAGGAAGCTTGCCTTGAGTACTATCAAAGGTCAGATTTCGGCCTTGTCAATATTTTTTCAAAGGCCCTTGGCTTCGCATTCACTAGTCAAAGCCTTTATACAAGGAGTGATGCGTATTAGTCCTCCGGTTAATATTCCCATATGTCCATGGGATCTAAACTTGGTTCTGTCGGTTCTACAGAAACAACCATTTGAACCATTACAGCATATTTCCTTAGTGCTTCTCACCAGGAAATTGATTTTTCTAGTAGCCATTTGTTCGGCTAAAAGAGTATCGGAATTAGCAGCTATGTCCTGTAAGGAGCCATATCTGGTTATCCATAAGGACAGAGTAGTGTTACGTCCTCATCCAGCCTTTCTTCCTAAGGTGGTATCGAGTTTTCATTTGAACCAAGATGTGGTTCTTCCTTCTTTTTTCCCCAAGCCTACTTCGGTAGAGGAAAAGTTATTGCATTCTTTGGATGTAGTAAGAGCAGTTAAAGCTTATCTAAAAGCCACTGCTCAGATTCGCAGAACGGATACTTTGTTTATTCTGCCGGAAGGCCCCAGAAAGGGTCAGGCAGCGTCAAAATCTACTTTAGTCAAGTGGATTCGACAGGTCATAATACAAGCCTATAGCTTGAGAAGTAGACCGCCTCCGTTCAAAGTTAGGGCGCACTCCACGAGAGCAGTTGGAACTTCATGGGCAGTGCATCACCAGGCCTCCCTGGCTCAAGTCTGTAAGGCCGCAACATGGTCTTCAGTACACACGTTTACTAGGTTCTACCAGGTGGACGTTAGAAGTCAGGAGGATGTCGCCTTTGGGCGCAGTGTGTTGCAGGCCGCAAAAGATCCTCATGTCTGATAGCGCTCAGCTTATATATGGTGTATCCCCCCCCCTCATTTGGCATTGCTTTAGGACATCCCATTAGTAATGACTATGTCGCTCTGTGTCCCGTGATGTACGAGAAAGAAAATAGGATTTTTATAACAGCTTACCTGTAAAATCCTTTTCTTGGAGTACATCACGGGACACAGAGCTCCCGCCCCTCTTTGGGGACACTTATTGCTTTGCTACAAAACTGAGGTGCTCCCGGATGGGAGGGGCTTATATAGGGGAGGGTACTTCCGGTTTTGGAAGTTGCCAGTGCCAGCACCTGACGGTAACTATATAACCCATTAGTAATGACTATGTCGCTCTGTGTCCCGTGATGTACTCCAAGAAAAGGATTTTACAGGTAAGCTGTTATAAAAATCCTATTATTAGGCAGCTCCGGGGGTCTTCTTCCGACTTCGGGGGTCTTCTTCCGACTCTCCGGTGCCTTCTCTGCGTTCTCCCGCTCTCCGGTGCTTTCTGCCTTCTGCCGGCCCCTCCGCTATTTTCAAGCTCTTTTGCTAGCGGGGGCCCGGTCTTCATCGTCTTCTTCTCTCTTCTCTCCTGGAGATGTTGACACGACGAGGTCTCCCGCTGTAATGCAGTGTGAGCGGCACGCAATCATTTTATATAGGCATGGGGCGTGGTCACTGTGTGAGGTCACCCGGTGACCCCGCCCCCTATGCCGTCACAGTCCCATAATGCCCCGGGCTTGAGGGGGTGGGGTCACATCACCCGTTGACCACACCCCATGCCTATATAAATGTATGGGGCTCCCCTTAAAATCCATACCAGACCTTAAGGGCCTGGTATGCTCTTGGAGGGGAACCCATGACGGTTTTTTATTTAACATTTGGCGTGGAGTTCCCCCTCATGATTCATACCAAGCACGGGGCAAGCCTGTCCTGGAGGCGACTTCAAGTGTCTCCAGGTCGCGCTGTGGTTCAGGCTCAAGTCGTGTCCAAGTTGCCTCGCAGAGTCGCGCTCAGTCGTGTTACCCCTGTGTGAACCGGCTCTGAAGGTCTGCAGGAGCCTGAGATTACAGATCGTGAGTGCACGGTTTTACAGGCTCATAATAATAAAAAAAGAATAAAATGGACATTTTTATTTTTACCTGCTAAAAGATGTGCATTTTTTGAACTTATCCCTTACGGCTAAACCTCTGTATCATCTAGGCTGTTTAGCCTTAAGCGGACGTTGTACCCAGATATTGTGGGAGGCTTGTAAAGTGGTGCACTGCTGTTTTGAACGCACTTATTTTGGGTGTAAATTTTTTTAATTACTTTTCATAAAAGGACTTGTGCAATACAGTAAAACACTTTGTAAATTATGTCTTTCCCTAATGAGAAAAATGTCTAGCGCTACCCCTGTATGAGCCGCTAGAATACTTTCTCTTGCTTTAACTCTTCAGCCAGGCACAGTATTTTCCACAGCGAGGCACACACTTAGGCTCGTTTCTTGAATAATTAGTCTAGGGGTTTTGGTTGTTTTTTTCTCTTTTCGTCCATGGACGGACACCGCTCCTTAATTCTTGACAGTTGGGTTATGTTCCTGTTCTATAGGAGAGGACTAGGCAGAACATGTTGGATATTTAATACATGTTAGTTTAACAGATTTGAATAGCCCCACCCAGGGGGCGGTCCCTCCGTACATAACCCCTTACCCTGAAGCAGCAGCCTCAGTTTTTTTCTGCCTAGTAGAGAAGGACGTGGCTCCCTTTGGGCCAAGTGTCCTGAGGAGATTTTTACTTTTTATTATTTTATTTTTGAGAATCTTCTATCAACTGCCGGCTGGGCATGACAGGCAGGATATTATAGATCCTTATAGTCCCCCCAGTTAGGCCAGCGAGTGTGAGCAGACCTTGGCTACATGCGGGGTCGGCCACGACATACCCCAGGGCTCCCAGGGTGGCCGGTGAGCTATGCTCCAGGGTTCACATATGACCGAGCGGCTTGCTGTCTCAGTCAACCGGGCTGACAGCTACTCCGTACTGCTTGGTTGTGGGTCTGTCAGGAACGCACCAGCAGGTCCTCGCAGGGACGGGCAAGTACAGTTCCCCCCTGCTTTGGTGGGATGGAACAGCTGGGCATTCCTAAGGGGGTCCCCTCTCTCCCTCTGTCACCCTTTTTTCCTCCTCCACCTAGCGGGGCCGCTGCGACCAGGGAATGAATGCCTTTAGGGGGGCTCCAGGCCCACTCTCTGTGTGGGGGGTGGTATTTTCTTGGGAGCCTCCTCTGCTGGCCTTCTCATCCACCTCGGTTTCTGGGCGCCAAATTTTGGAGCGCTGGCGCCATTTTTCTGGGGTCTATGCATTGCATTGAATTTTCCATTGGAGGCCATTTTGCCGTGGCCGCGCTATGCTGCAGGCGGGCGGCCATTTTCTTGTGGTCCGTGCGCTTTCTCTGAGACACCCGGTGGCCATTTTGGAGTGGGTTTTGGCCACTAGTGCTGACTGGCTTCCTGAACGGCGGGAACGGCGCCATTCACCCCACACAGTTTCTCAGTCACACGCGGTGTGAGGGTGGAGAGCAGGCAGTGGCGCTGGACAGTCTCCGGCTGGCGGTGAGTCCCCTGGGTATCCCCCCCTCGGTCGGTGCAGCAAGGAGGGTGGACAAAAATTAGGTGTCAGGTCTCTGACTAGGTCCCTAAGGGTTGTCAGTGGGTGATCTGGAGCCAGAGGCTGGGGTTTTTCCCCCAAGACATCCCAGAGCCAGCATCCGGTGCCCCCTGCACCTGTGGTTCCCATGGGCGCTGTTTAGGCAGTCCTGGAGTCATTGTTGCCAAGGTGGAAGAGGCGTGCGAGCCTAAGGGGGTGCTAAGCGTTCCCTCCCCTCGCCTTCTCCTGGGAAATTGTTCTGACTCAGACTCGGGCCTGGTTGCGGTGCAGGTCCCTCGTTCCTCTCTGAGTTGACTGAGATTCCTGACTCTTCAGTCCGGGAAGTCGTTCCTCCCTTTTCATGGACTGTGATCACGACGGACGCCTGTCTGACCGGTTGGGGGGGGCGAGTCTGGGGGTTCAGGCAGCCCAAGGCCGCTGGACTTGGCCGAATCCCAACTGCCGATCAATGTTGTCGAACTCCGGACGATCAGGCTGTGCCTTTCCAGGTGGTCTCAGAGGCTTAGAGGGCGTCCAGTCAGGATCCAGTCAGACAACGCCACGGCTGTGGCATAAGTCAACCATCAAGGAGGAACAAGAAGCTCGGCTGCAGCATCGGAGGTCGCTCACATCCTACAGTGGGCAGACAGGAACGTGCCGGCCCTGTCGGCAGTTTACATTCCGACGTGGGACAATGACAGGCGGACTATTGCGTCGCCAGATGCTGGACCATGGGGCATGGTTGTTACATCCGTAGGTTTTTTAACTCCTTTGTCGGAGAGTGGGCACGCCAGACATGGTTTTCCTGGTCTCTCGACTCAATCACAAGTGTCGAGGTTCGTGGCCAGGACCAGAGATCCCTGGGCAGACGCGTTGGTGGCCCCATGGGGTCAGTATCTGCTAATTTAGGCCTTTCAACCACTGAAGTTGCTTCCTCGTCTACTCCGCAGAGTAGAGACCGAGGGAATTCCGGTAATTCTAATTGCCCCAGATTGGCCCAGGCGTCCCTGGTATGCCGACCTCGTGCGGCTGGTGGCGGATGTGGCTGGGGACTGCCAATGGGGGCGACCTTCTTCTCGCCTGGTCCCATTCTTCAGCCTGCTTTAGTCGCTGGCTTTAGCGGCATGGCTATTAAAAGCCAGGCACTAAGGGACCGAGGCCTGTCTGATTCGGTCATTACAACCATGTTGAGGGCACGGAAATCCTTTTTTTAGGAAGTTCTACCTTCGCACATAGGGGGGCATACGTCTGTGTGAGGAGATGGACTGGCGTCCACGGACTTCCTTGGTTTCCGGGATCCTGCTGTTTTTACAGCACTGAGTAGATCAGAAACTTGCCTTAAGCACCATTACGGGGCAGATTTCAGCTTTGGCTGTTTTCTTTCAGCGACCCCTGGCGGCTCATTCACTGGTAAGTACGTTTGTGCAAGGGGTCCGGCATGTGGCTCCTCAGGTTCGACCACCATTACCTCCGTGGGATTTGATTCTGGTGCTCTTGGCGCTTCAGAAACCTCCCTTTGGGAACATCAGGGAAATTCCTCTTTGGACGCTGTCTCAGAAGGTGGCCTTCCTGGTAGCCATTACATCCGTCAGGAGGATTCTGAATTGGCGGCCTTGTCTCGCAAGTCCCCATATTTGGTCCTTCATAGGACTAAGCGGTGCTACGCCCGCAGCCTTCTTTTCTTCCGAAGGTGTTTTTCAGTCTTTCACCTGAATGAGGACATGGTGTTTCTATCCTTGTGTCCTCGGCCATCGCTTTCCAAGGAGGTTGCGCTACAGTCTTTAGGCTTGGTACGTGCCTTGCGGGTGTACCTGTCTGCTACAACTCCATTCCGGATGTCTAACTCACTATTTCTGTAGGTGTCTGGTCCGCAGAAGGGCCTGGCGGTCTCGTCGGCCACCATTTTTCGGTGGATCAGGCGGACCGTCATCCAGGCCTATGCCCTTAAATGGTCGGGCGCCTCTCTTCCCGTTACGGCGCATTCGACCAGGGCTTTTGGTGCCTCCTTGGGCTTCCGACATCAAGCGTCTGTATCACAAGTGTGTAAGACGGCGACCTGGTAGTTCACACTTTTTTTCAAAATTTTACAAGGTTGATGTGAGTGCATCTTCAGAAGCTAGCTTCAGCTGCAAAGTTTTGCGGGCGGCTGTTTTGAGGTTGCAACTCCTCCGTTGAGGAGCTCTGCTTGTTTGGGGTGAAAATGGTTTTTGTTTGCTGTGCCCACCCCTTGTTTTTTGACACTGCTTTGGGACGTCCCAACTGTCAAGAATTAAGGAGCTGTGTCCGTCCATGGACGAAAAGAGAAAATAGGATTTTTGTACTCGCCGTAAAATCCTTTTCTCTGTCGTCCATGGACGGACACAGCACCCACCCCTCTTTTTTTTAGTTTGTACTGCTTTTTTACAAACTGAGGCTGCTGTTGCAGGGTGGAGGGTTATTTACGGAGGGACTGCCCCCTGGGCAGGGCTGTTCAACTCTGTTAAAGTAACATGTATTAAATATCAAACATGTTCTGCCTAGTCCTCTCCTATAGAACAGGAACATAACCCAACTGTCAAGAATTAAGAAGCTGTGTCTGTCCGTCCCTGGACGACAGAGAAAATCCTATTTTTTATGTTTTATTGAGAACTTGGATAGGTAAGGGGATGTAGTGGGATATTACAGATTCAAATAATTACAGGGAGGCCAACTTCTTTAACTTGACTGTGGAACTCCTATTCGCAGCAACATACTCTCTTGAGCAAGTCTTCTATGAGAAGGATAGCCTATTTCTCTTGAGGACACTAGCCAGTATCTCCTTTCTGCTGCACCCCTTAGCTGACTTTCCTAGCAAAGAGGGGGAAACACAAAAGAACAGACCCTCAGTCAGCTCTTGAACACATGGGTCAGCTCTCCAGCTTCCAGATCTCCAGCCGAGGACGCATGGCCGCAGGGCCTGAGGAGGGCAAGACGCTCCCTCCTCAACTGGACTTTCCTCTCCAGGCAAAGATCACTTCCTGTGTCTCCTCGCTGAATATATGTCCTAAGACTCCCTGGCCAATCGGGTCTCAGGACTCGCTTCCTGATTGGCTGGGAGAAGCAGGAAGACAACAAATATTCACTAATGTCATACAAATTCCGGGTTCCGGGTGCAGTGCTCTGTGACCAGAGCCCACCCTTTTTTTTAAGCCAATTAAAAGCCTTGGGCTCTAATCGTGGGTTTAAAAAAAAAAAAAAAAAATCCATGTGTCCAAAGCCCTGCATGTAGATTGGAGCCGGGCGCATGGATTAGGGGGGTGGCACCCCTAATGGAGCGGCCGCCACTGGTTACCACTCAGTTTCTATATTTCATTTTCAAAACTTAACACTTGTCAGTTTAGAAGCTTAGTGCTTACCATGCACAGCTGTTCCAGATTCTGTCTGCTCCAGTTTTGATAAAATCCCCCTGCTATAGCCTCTTTCACACGGGCGCTTCCGCCATGGGGAATCTTCTTGCTCGGGGGGGGGGGGGGATATCTCCGCTGAACCCTGCTGAGCAGGTCTGCATAGCGGAGTGGACACGGACAGTCCCGCTTTCCTTTATGGGGGCAATCAAATGGAAATGGACTGCCTGTCCGTTTCCATCTGATCCATCAGACGGATGGAAAATAGGACCACCATCTGTCTGTTTTTGGCAGCCAGGATCGGATGGCGACGGGTGTCAGTGGACATGTGTCTGCTGACGTTCACCGCTCCATAGAGGACAATGCAGTGTCCGATCAGGTCCGCCTGAAAAACGTAGTCTTCTCAATACCAGGTGCAGTAATATTACAGCCAGTGGGGTTGGTTTACTAAAGGCAAATAGACTGTGCACACTGCCAGTTTAGTTGCACTTGTTTTCCCCACAGCTTAGTGAATGTGGTGAAGCTTTACTTTGTAAAGAATACCCAATCAGGTGCGAGGGGGGGGGGGGGGGAGAGAGAAACAGCATGTTTGCTTACTGTTCTTGCATGATGGAAATCGACAGAGCTGTACCACATGCACTAATCTCTAGGGAAAATGATTGCATCTGCACTTGCAAATTGCACAGTTTATGTGCCTGTAGTAAACCGACCCCAGTGATTTCACAAGTGTTTGTTATTCTCAATTCATGTACCTGCATCAGCCAATGTATCAGAAAAAAAGTTAGTTTTTTCACCAGCGTCAATCTGCAGCCTTGAAGGATAGAACATCGCTTCTTAAACTTTCAGTGTCTGCAAATGCTTTTTTGTTTCTTCGAACCTAGCCCTTTTTCTTTGCACTCCTACAGGAACATTTGGATATAGTGATATTCTTAGACCATTTGTTCTAATATCCTCAAGCAGTGTGCTCTGCAGAATAGTATCTCTAGCCTGATAATTTATCTTGCTGGAGTTGATCTTGGTATTCCCCTAGGTGGAGAAGAGGGGGTGGGTTGGAAACCAAACATAATGAACCTTCTCTAATGCAAGCACAGAGCAAAATGCATCTTTCTTTTTCGTACATCACGGGATACAGAGCTCTGTTAATTACTTAGTGGGTTATATGTCACCACCAGGTGATTGGACACTGGCACACCCTAATTACAAGAGAAGTTCCCCTCTATATAACCCCTCCCATATGTAGAGTACCTCAGTTTTTTCGCCAGTGTCTAAGGTGTTGGTCACGGTTAAGAATGTGCTAAGAAGCTCCACTGAGGATCCCTGCGGGGGTTAAGGAGCTACACAACCAGATCCATCCAAGAGGGCTAGAGAAAGCTGCCAAAATGGATGGTACCCAAGCCTTGCGGAAGAGCAAGGTTTTGCCTGTAATGTCTCTCTTGTAGGACTGGACTCTGGGATCCAGCACTTTGGGCACTCATTAAAAAATGCCCAAAGGTTTCTGGCAGAGTGCCTTACAGGTCCAGGGAAGAGGTCTCCTTTAACCACTTCAATTCAGGGGCTTTTATACCACCTCAATACCGGGCCTATTCTGGCACTTCTCTCCTACATGTACAAATAATCATTCTTTTGCTAGAAAATGACTCAGAACCCCCAAACATATATGTTTTTTTAGCAGATACCCTAGGGAATAAAATGACGGTCATTGCAACTTTTTTTCTTGCACGGTATTTGCGCAATAATTTTTCAAACGCCTTTTTTTGGGAAAACAAAAAGGTTTCATGAATTAAAAAATAACAAAACAGTAAAGTTAGCCCAATTTTTTTTTAAATTATGAAAGATGATGTTACGCCGAGTAAATGGATACCCAACATGTCACGCTTTAAAATTGCGCAGACTCATGGAATGGCGCCAAACTTCGGTACTTAAAAATCTCCACGCTTTGAAAATTTTTACAGGTTACCAGTTTAGAGTTACAGAGGTGCTAGTGCTAGAATTGTTGCACGCG
This sequence comes from Rana muscosa, assembly GCA_029206835.1. Classification (NCBI taxonomy): domain Eukaryota; kingdom Metazoa; phylum Chordata; class Amphibia; order Anura; family Ranidae; genus Rana; species Rana muscosa. The sequence goes on from CM055120.1 coordinate 437,686,847, forward strand.
CTCTAACGCACATGACGATACCTCACATATGTGGTTTGAACGGCCTTTACATATGTGGGCGGGACTTGCGTGTGCGTTCGCTTCTGATCGCGAGCTACCGGGGACAGGGGCGTTTTTACATTTTATTTTTTTTATTTATTTTTTACTTTTTTTTATTTTTACACTTTAAAAAAAAATAAAAAAATTGATCACTTTTATTCCTATTACAAGGAATGTAAACATCCCTTGTAATAGGAATGGTGTGTGACAGGTCCTCTTTATGGAGAGATGCAGGGTCAATAAGACCCCACATCTCTCCTCCAGGCTGGAAAGCATGAGATTGTGAAAAAAGTTTCACCGCTCTCATGCTTACTAGCCGCAATCGCGGCTTTGTTTACTTCTGAGAACCCGGGTGTGATGTCATCACATTGCGCCTGGGCATCTGACGGTCATCTCTATGCTTCCCATCCGGCGCCGGACGATTCATTCTCCGGGCCCCCGATGGCACGGGAGAGCCCGGAGAAGCACCAGATGGAGGGGGGGGGTGTCCCCTCCCGCCGCCTATAAGAACGATCAAGCGGCGGAACTGCACAGAATCACCCGCAGAAGAGAAGGATATCTGAATGATGCCTCTAGCTGCTGGCATTATTCAGATATCCCCCCACAAAGCCCAGGAGGTCATATGACGTTCACCCAGGATGGGAGATCCCATCTGTGAACGTCATATGACTAATGGGCGTTATTGAAGTGGTTAAATAGGAACCCAGAACCCTGAAGGTTGGCACAATGCACCCCGCCATGGATGGGTGAAGTTTGGATCTGTCTGGTCTTCAGCAGTATCTTGCGGCGGGAATAAGGTAAGTGAAGACAACCCTGAGAATTTCCTGGGGTTCTCTTCTGTGAGTAGTTGCATGTCTTGGCTGTTTTCCGCCACTAGAGGGAGTAAAGAGACATACCTGGTATTTTACTTGCATGCTCTCCAGGATGAAAGCTCAGTGCAGCCGGTCTAAGGATCTGCTCACATCTTCCGCTTCAGGCTCTGCCACAAAATAATAAGGGGGGTTCCCACGTAGTCCAGGGTCCCACGGCACTCCCCTGGATGAGGCCTTTCTCCCCTGCTCGCCGCTGTCCCCTATGCGTGCGCGTGGGGAGCGCTCTTTTCTCTATGGTAGGAGCAGCGGGGGGCGTGGTTGCCGATGGCGTGCAGGGCGGATATTGTTTAAAACCTCAGACGCCTAGAGACCTGTAAAGCAGTAGGACACAGAACCTTTTGGGCACGTAAGCACCTTGGCGGTTTTGGATTCAGGCATACTAAGACACCTACTCGGCATCAGGCTGTGCAGATTAGCAGGCATTGTTTATTGCCAGACTAGGCTCAGCAGTTGATGCACTTGTGTTGGTACCTCTGCTTTTGGGCTTAGGAATTTGTCTCCCCGTAAAAGGTGTTCAGGGGCAGGGAAAAGGGGCACTAAAGTGTCGCCACCTGGATCTGGGGGTTCTAGACATGCCTGCATGATACCAGCCTCCCCTGAGACCTGAGGCAGCCGCACAGGATGAGCCATTGCCCCTGTCAGGTATTGCAGCCTCTTCCAACATGACAGCACCTGCATATGTCACTGAAGACGCTCTAGCAGCAGCATTGGTTGGTTTAGAAGGGAGGTTAGCTTTAATTTCAGCATCCTCACAGAAGAGCAGAAAGCGGGGCAGGTCCCGTTCCTTTGCTCTGGGGTCCCTATCAGATGATCAACAATCTGATGAAAATTATGAGGTTGATAAATCTGGGGACCAGGCTCAGGTGCAGTCAGATGAGTCATGGGATGAGGAGAAGATCCTTTCTTCCTCTCAGGCTCTCAGAATGCAGGTGCAGTACTATAAAGAAGTTGTGCATGATGCGTACAAACTACCCTCCACTGAGGCAGCCGGGTCCCCTATTCCCTCCTTGGGGTCCTTAAAATCCCTGCAGGCTGCATATACCTTCCTGGTCCATCCTTTCCTGGAGAAGCTTATGTATACTGACAGGGATCACCCAGATAAGTTGTTTTCTCCTCCCAAGAAGTTTGCCCTTTATCCGATGGAGGAGAAATTCACCAAGAAATGGAGTTTGCCAGCAATAGATGCAGCCATTTCTTCCGTGAATAAAAGTCTGACCTGTCCTGTGGACAATGCTCAGGTATTTAGAGATCCAACTGAGAAAAAGCTGGAGTCTTTGCTTAAAACCTCCTTTATTATGACTGGCGCGGTTACCCAACCCACAGTAGCGGCAATTGGTATGTGTCAGTTCTTAAAGGATCAGATGAAGCAGGTGATTAAAATACTCCCTGCTGAATAGGTCAGAGATTGGGCGGACCTACCTAAGGCCTTATGTTTTGCAGTGGATGTTATTATTGATTCAGTTCAGAAAGCATCCCGCCTTACTCTCCTGCTGGTACACATGCGCAGGATTCTTTGGCTAAAGCATTTGTCAGCTTAAGCTCCATGCAAAAAGCTTTTGGCCGGATTCCCTTTTCATGGGGAGCGCTTATTTGGGGATAATCTGGATAAATATATCCAAAAGATTTCTAGCGGTAAGACTACTTTTGTTGCCAGTTAAGAGCGTAAACGTCCCTCTTTAAAAGTTCTCTTTCCCTAGCCCCAGAAACTACAGTCTCCAGGCAGTGGCGACGGCCTCCCCAGCCAAGTGCAAGAGGAAAGGCCCAGGGACAAAAAAAATCTTGAGGGTCAAAGTTCTGCAAAGCAGAACCCCAAGGCCTCCTTATGAAGAGGCGCCCCCGCTCGGCCGAGTGGGGGGGAAGACTCCTGCCATTTTCAAGAGCTTGGCAGGAAGAGATTCAGGACAAGTGGGTAATCTCCACAGTGTTTATGGGTTACAGACTGTAATTTCGGGGGCTCCCGCCATCCTGTTTCCAAAGGTCAAGCATTCCCAAGGATCCAGTAAAGAGAGGGCCCTTGTTTCTGGCGCTGGATCACCTGTTATCCCAAGGGGTAATCATAGAGGTGGTCTCAGAGGAGCAAGGCTCTGGGTTTTATTCAAACCTCTTTACGGCTCCAAAACCAAATGGATATGTCAGACCCATTCTAGATCTAAAAGATCTGAATCAATTTCTGAACGTTCGCTCTTTTGGCATATTCAATCCGCTCAGTAGTCTCCACCCTACAAGGGGGGAGAGTTTCTGGCGTCAATAGACATCAGACGCATATCTACATGTGCCAATTTGTCCCGCTCACCAAAAGTTCCTAAGGTTTGCGGTAGAACAGCGCCACTTCCAGTTTGTGGCTTTACCCTTTGGTCTAGCTACTGCACTTTGGGTATTCACCAAGGTTCTAGCTTCGCTCCTGGTAAATCTGAGGGCTCAGGGCATAGCAGTAACAGCGTATCTAGACGATTTACTACTGGTGGAACAGTCGGTTGCACAACTAAACCACAATGTGCTCAAAACGGTGGAATACCTAGAGTGCCTAGGCTGGGTCCTCAACCTAGGAAAGTCATCTTTGCAGCCCCTAAGAAGGCTGGAGTATTTGGGTATGGTCATACACAGCCCAAAGCAGGGTATTTTTCCCCTGAGCCAAAGGTCAAGGCTTTAAAGGAGTTGGTCCGGGTGGTCAAAGCAAAGATGGAACCTTACATTCGACTTTGAAGAAAGAACACATCCTGGACTGCCACACTCTGTTGAATGGCGTCTTTATTGTATAAAGTCAAATGCAATCCATTATAGTACAGTCAAGTGGACAAAACAAGGACAAGATTGCGAACGCGTTTCACATCGTGAGATGCTTACTCATAGCTAAGTGCACAAGAGCAAAAAATGTGTTTAAAAGGAGGAGTAAAAAACCCTATATGTTTATAGTTTTTTTTCTTTCTTGGCTTACTGTGGCCTTTTTCTTAAAGTAGGTTTCTGGTTTGACTTGCCTTCCAAACAGGTGCACCCTATCTGTGGAAATAAGATCCAATCATGTGTTTAATTTATTCACGTTCAGCTTCAAGCTTTGATTGGTGGAAGGGTTTTTTACTCTTCCTTTTAAACACATTTTTTGCTCTTGTGCACTTAGCTATGAGTAAGCATCTCACAATGTGAAACGCGTTAGCATTTTGTCCTTGTTTTGTCCACTTTTGACTGTACTATGCTGGATTGCATTTGATTTTATACAATAAAGACGCCATTCAACAGAGTGCGGCAGTCCAGGATGTGTAATTACTTCATTGATTTTTGCAGAGCCAGCACCTGTCGGTCTTGAGTGGGGCGGGAGCAATGTGAGGGATCAGCAGCTTGGAGAGCGGTAATTTTTCTTTCTATTCCATTCGCCTTTGTATGAGGTTGTTGGGGAAGATGGTAGCCTCATTCGTGGCTGTCCCTTATGCCCAGTTTCATTCAAGACCATTGCAAAACAGCATACTGTCTGCTTGGAACAGGAGAGTCCAAGCCTTGGACTTACCGATGCGGCTGACGTCGGAAGTGCGCCAAAGCCTTAATTGGTGGTTGCTAACCAAGAATTTACAGAAGGGAAAATCCTTAGTCCCAGTTACCTGGAAGGTAGTAACTACAGATGCCAGCCTTTTAGGCTGGGGCGCAGTTCTAGAAGGTGCTACGCTCCAAGGAAAATGGTTCAAAGCGGAAAAGATCCTGCCCATCAATATTCTGGAGATTCAGGCAGTACGTTTGGCTCTCAGGGCCTGGACATACAGGTTACAGGGCTGTCCCGTTCGGATACAATCCGACAATGCCACAGCGGTGGCCTATATCATTTACCAAGGGGGCACCAGGAGTCTGGGTGCCCAGAGGGAGGCAAACCACATTACTATTTCGTTCATGGACGGACACATCTTCCTATTGACAAGTGGGTATTATCCTTAATTTAGGAGTGACTAGGCAAAAAACTTGTAAAAAGTGTTACACATCACACCTTCTACAGTACCGCCCAGGGGGCGGACCCTCTGGGTATAACCCCTCTCTCTGCACCTCGCAGATCAGTTTTTTTCTGCCTAGTAAGGAGAGGGACATGGCTCCCTTCGGGCCCACTGGTCCGGGGGATTTTTTCTATGTCTCTACGTTGGTTTTTGTTTCCTGTGATCTTTGATCAACTGCTGACTGGGTGACAGGCTGGATCCCAGATCCTTGTAGTCTCCCCAGTTTCGGTCATCGAGCGTGTGCCGACCCTAGCTACGCGCTGGGTTTTCCACGACATGCCCGTCGCTCCACGGGTGGCCAGTGAGCTTCGCGCTCCAGGGCATGCATATGATCGTTCCCTAGGGCTCAATCACAGCATGCCGGCCCGACAGTCACCTCCGTGCGTGGAAGATGATCTGACTGGAATGTCTTCCAGCATAATCCATGCAGGAAAGGTAAGTAACTCCCCTGCTCTGGCAGGGTGACTTAGATGGACATTCCTGAAGAAATCAAGTAAGTGGTTGTGGCCCTTTCTTTCCTCTCTCCCTGCCTTCCCTCCTCCCTGGGCTCTGAGCTAAGGCTGGTTGCTGGGGGTCACCTAGGGGGGCTCCATCTGGAGTGGGACTGCGCTGTAGGGCTTTCATTAGAAATTTAATTTTGCTGCTTACCTGTGTGTGCCTTCTCCCTCCATGCTGTCAGCGGCCATTTTCTGGTGGTCCACGCCTGTTTGGCGGCCATTTTCTTGTGGTTCGCGCCCGCTTTTGGCCTCTCGACCGCTCGGCGGCTATTTTCTTATGGGTCATGCCTGTATGTATATACCGCTGCTCGGCGGCCATTTTCTTGTGATCCACGGCCGCCTTTGCCTCTATTGACGGCTCGGCGGCCATTTTCTTATGGCCCACATGGGTTTCAGTACTGCCGCTTGGCGACCATCTTGCGGAAGTCTTCGGCCTCTAGGGTGCATTTCACTGGCGTGAAAAGCATACAGAGAATGCTGATAAAGATCAGACTGACACAGGCAAAGGTGGGAGAGCATCTCAGGCGGGAGCAGACGGCAGCAATAGCGGTACCGTTCTAAGGGTGGTGAGTCCTCTGGGAGACCCTGCATCTCTGTAGCAGCTAGGAGGGTGGCCTATTGATACCTTGCCTGGTGTCCCTGTGGGTGTCAGGCACGTGGTTCATCATGACGTCAGAAGCAGACGTCTTCTTCCCTGAAACACCTGAGTTGGCAACTGGAGCCCCTGATGTATCTGTGGACGCTATGTCGGCAATCCTGGAGGCTTTTGTTGCCAAGGTGGAAGCAGCGCATGGGAACACGGGGGGGGGTGGTAAACGCCCACGTCCCCCGCCATCTTCTAGGGAGAATTCTGATGCAGAACCTGGCCCGGTTGTGGCTCATGGCCTGGATTCTGATGCTTCAGAGACTGCAGACCATGACTGGTCGGACAGTGAGAATGACTCCAAGTCCAGGTCAGCACGCAAAAAGGCTTTGGTATCTGACCTTATCACGGCAGTGCGGGATACGCTAAAATTGGAGAATGCTGCAGAAGCAGCAGAGACACCGGTCCCCTTTGGGTTCCGTAAACCGGCCCGCACTGCTAAGGTGTTTCCTTGTGTGTCTTATCTTGATAAGCTTTTGTACAAGGAGTGGGAAAACCCACTGAGGGTTTTTGCAGCCCCAAAGAATTTTGCGGTTGAGTACCCCTTTGAGGAGAGTTTCCTGAAAAAATGGACCTCTCCCCCGATAGTGGACCCTCCGGTGTTCAGACTTAACAAGGCTACCACAATTCCAGTGGAAGGGGCTCCTGTTTTCAAGGACCCTATGGACAAGAAGGCTGAAGCACTTGCTCGCTACCTATACACAATGGTGGGCTCAGCGGTGCGCCCGTCATTGGCTGGGGCTTTAGTGTCTCAGACACTTACTGAGTGGGCAAAGTTGCTACTCCAGGGGTTAAAAGAGTGAGAGGCTCCCCCGAATGAGGTAGCTTTGGCCCACCAGTTGGTACAGGGCCTTAGGTTTGTCTGTGAGTCAGACATGGATACTATCCCCTTGCTGTCTAGAGCCTCGGTTTATGTGGCAGCATTACGCCACCTGATCTGGCCAAAGTGCTTGTCTGCGGACCAATCTTCCAAGAAGGCCCTGTTGGATCTGCCCTTTAAGGGCGACAGACTTTTTGGGGCCTCTCTGGATGACATCATCAAGGATGCCACAGGAGGTAAGAGCACGTTGCTTCCTCAATCCAAAAAGGGTAAGGGGCCACGCCAGGGCCAAGGGCCCTCCTTTACTGCACACAAGTGTTTTTTTCATCCACCCAGGGCGACAGGAAAAAGACCCCAGGCCAACAAAGCACCTGCTCAAGGACAAAAGTGTCTTTGGTTCCGCAAGCCCAACAACCTGCGGACAAATCTGCGTCCGCATGAAGGTCTGCCCCCACCCATCTCTTGGGTGGGAGGACGTCTTTGCGAATTCGCGACTCAGTGGACATCTTTAATCTCCGACCGGTGGGTTTGCGAAGTAATCTCCTCAGGCTACAAGATAGTTTCTCAATTGTCCACCGTACAGATTCTTTCCCTCCAACCTCCAGCTACAGCCGACCCATCGAGAGGCCCTGTATGGGGCAGTCCAGGGTCTGCGGGGTGGTCATTCCTGTCCCAGAGCAGGAACGGTTTCAGGGTTTTTTCTCGAATCTGTTCGTAGTTCCAAAGAAGGATGGGGTTCGTCCAATCTTGCATCTCAGGGCCCTCAATTGCTTTGTGAAAGTACAAAGATTCCAGATGGAGTCGGTTCGATCTGTAGTCGCTGCTCTCCATCCAGGGGACTTTCTGGCGTCCTTGGACATCAAGGGCGCATACCTACATGTTCCTATATACTCCGGACATTAGAGGTTTCTGCGCTTGGCAGTCGGGGAGGACCACCATCAGTTTGTGGCCCTCCCGTTTGGCCTGGCATCGGCACCCAGGGTTTTCACCAAGTTGCACGCCCTGATTCTGGCCCTTCTAAGAAAGCGGGGCATTGCAATCGTAGGCTACTTGGACGACCTTCTTCTGAGGGCCGCTTCAAGCTCAGAATTAGAGGTAAGCGTGTCTAACCTGTCAGACTTTCCGAGACTGTGGGTGCTAAACACGCAAAAGTTAGTATTGGTGCCGACTCAAAGCCTAGTGTATCTGGGGTTGATTCTGGATTCCTCAGAGGCAAAGGTCTTCCTCCCTGTGGAAAAGTTGCAGACCCTTCGGGCTGCGTTACGGCAGCTGACATCCAAGAGTTGGTCGTCACTCCGTTTTTGCATGCGAGTCCTGGGCCTCATGGTAGCCTCATTCCAGGCAGTTCCATATGCTCAATATCACACTTGAGTGTTACATAAGGAAATTCTTTCCAGATGGGACAGATGCCCATCATCCTTGGATTATCAAATCTGGGTAAGCCACCTAGTTAGGACATCCCTGGTATGGTGGCTGACATCACTGGCACTTCTGGCCTGGAAGTCATTCCTTCCTGTTCATTGGATGGTGATCACAACGGATGCCAGCCTTACAGGTTGGGGGGGGGTCTGGGGTGTTCAGTCGACGGAAGGTTGCTGGACCCCGGAGGAATCCCGCCTGCCGATCAATGTCCTCGAACTCCGGGCCATCGGAGGTCACTTGCATCCTGAGGTGGGCAGAAAGGAGCGTACCGGCACTGTCGGCCGTGTACATTCCGGATGTGGAGAACTGGCAGGCGGACTACCTGAGCCGCCAAATGCTGGACCAAGGAGAATGGTCCTTACACCCGGAGGTGTTCCAGCTCCTCTGCCAAAGATGGGGCACGCCAGACGTAGATCTTCTGGCATCCTGACTCACTCGGAAGGTATCAAGGTTTGTGGCCCGGTCAAAGGACCCATGGGCAGATGCAATGGACGCATTGGTAGCATCGTGGGGTCAGTATCGGCTAATCTATGCCTTCCCTCCCATGAGGCTTCTTCCTCATCTGCTTTGCAGAGTGGAGACAGAGAGAATTCCAATGATCCTGATAGCTCCAGATTGGCCTCAACGCCCTTGGTACGCCGATCTAGTACGTCTGGTAGCAGACGTCCCCTGGCGCCTACCACTACGGGAGGACCTGCTGTCGCAAGGTCCCATACTCCATCCTGCTTTACTGTCACTCGCTTTAACGGCATGGCTATTGAGAACCAGGTACTGAGAGACCGGGGCCTGTCAGATTCAGTAATCTCTACTATGAGAAGTGCTCGGAAACCGTCCTCTAGGAGGGTTTATCATCGCACTTGGAAGGCCTATATTTTCCTGTGTGAGGAAATGAAGTGGCACCCGCGTACTTATTTGGTTTCCAGAATCCTGCTGTTCCTACAGCATGGGGTGGACCAAAGGCTTGCCTTAAGTACAATTAAGGGACAGATATCTGCCCTGGCCATCTTTTTTCAGCGACCCCTGGCGTCTCACTCTCTCGTGAGTACGTTTGTGCAGGGGGTTTGACATGTGGCTCCTCCGGTCCATCCCCCGCTACCTTTGTGGGACTTGGTCCCCTCGGTGCTTCAGAAGTCACCGTTTGAGAATATCAGGGAAATTCCCTTGTTGACTCCTTCTCAAAAAGTGGTCTTTTTGGTGGCTGTTACGTCAGTTAGATGGGTTTTTGAGCTGGCAGCCTTGTCATGCACAGCCCCTTATCTGATCTTCCACAAGGATAAGGTGGTGTTGCATCTGCAGACTTCCTTTCTTCCGAATGTCGTTTAGCCTTTCATCTTAATGAAGACATTGTACTTCCATCCTTGTGTCCTCATCCGTCGAATCCTAAGGAGTCGGCATTGCATTCCTTGGACCTTGCCCGAGCTTTGAGAGTACTGCTACTACTTCATTCAGGAAGTCAGACTCCCTATTTGTTTCGATGGCTGGTCCCAAGAAGGGCCTAGCAGTCTCGTCGGCCACCATCTCGAGGTGAATCCGAGGTGTTTTGAGTTAGAGGAGGTCTAGGGCTAGAATTATTGCACTCGCTCGAACGATTGCGGCGATACCTCACATGTGTTGTTTGAGCACCATTTTCATATGCGTTCGCTTCTGCGCGCGAGCTTGTCGGGACGGGGCACTTTAGAAAAAAAATTCTCCTTCGTTCATGGACGGACACAGCCTTAATCTTGACAAAGTGGGTATTAGCCTTCCTTCAGGAGTGACTAGGCAGAAAGTGTTAACTTCAAAGCTGAACAGCCCCGCCCAGGGGGCGGTCCTACTGGCTATATCCCCTCAGCCTGCACTAAGCAGATCCGTTTTTTTTCTGCCTAGCTAAGGAGAAGACATGGCTCCCTTCGGGCCCATAGGCCTGGAGGTTTTTTATTCCAGATTGAAATTTTATTTCAGTTCTTTTTGTTCCTGTGATCTTCGATCAACTGCCGACTGGGTGGCAGGCTGGATCCCAGTCTCCCCAGTTTCGGCCATCGAGCCTGTGCCGACCGTAGCTACTGCTAGCTGCTGGGTCGTCCACGACATGCCCGTCGCTCTATGGGTGGCCGTGAGCTATACGCTCCAGGGCATGCATATGACCGGTCTATAGGGCCGAGTCGCAGCAGCCGGGCCGACAGTCACCTCCATCACCATGCAGAAGAGGGTCTGTCCGGGATTCTTCCAGCACAATCCACGCAGGAAGGGTAAGTAGTAAGCCCCTGCTTCGGCAGGAGGACATAGCTGGGGATTCCTGAAGAGGTGAGTAAGAGGTTCTATCCTTCCCTCCTCCCTAGGCTCTCTGAGCTAGGCTGTTTGCTGGGGGCGGGGTTTCACCTGGGGGGGGGCTCCACCTGTGTTGGGAACTGTGCATGTACGTCCGTTAGATAAATGTTATGAGCTGCCATGAAAAGAGTTTTCTTACCTGTGTGTTCTGCTCCATGCTGTCGGCGACCATTTTGCTGGTGATCCATGCTGTGTTTGGCCTCTATCTGCGCTCGGCGGCCATGTTCTTGTGGTCCGCGCTGTGTTTGGCCTCTAGCTGCCGCTCGGCTGCTATTTTCTCATGGTCCACGCCGATCAAATCGCATTTAAACGGCACAAGCCTACAGACACACGCTGCAGAGTGGTCAGACGGATAGCTTACAAGGAAGCAGCTCTACTAGGAAGGGGACGGCAGCCATACTACTGTTCAAGGGTGGTGAGTCCTCTGGGGGGGAAACCCCTCGTCCCTGTCGCAGCTAGGAGGGTGGGCTGTTGGTACCTTCAACTGGAGTCCTTGTGTCAGGTGCGTGGGTCAGCATGGCATCAGAAGCAGATGCTTCTCCCCCTGATACACCTGAATTGGCATCTGGTGCTTCTGCACCCGCTGTGTCAGTAGACGCTAGGTCGGCATCCTGGTTGTTGCCAAGGTGGAAGCAGCGCCTGGGAAGACGGGGGGTAAAAGGTGCCCCCTTCCCCCGCCATCTTCTAGGGACAACTTTGATGCAGAGCCGGGCCCAGCTACGGCTCATGGCCCTGGTTCTGACATATCAGAGGATGGGGACCGTGGCCGGTCGGACAGTCTGGGTCACTACGCAATAAGGCTCTGATAGGTGACCTTATCACCGCAGTGCGGGAAACTCTAAAGATAGAGGAGCCTGCAGAAACGCCAGAGGCGTCGGTCCCTTTCGGGTTCCGTAAAGCCGACCCGCACTGCTAAGGTGTTTCCTTGTGCGTCTTGTATAGACAAGCTTCTATACAAGGAGCAGGACAAACCACAAAAGGTTTTCGGTCCCCAAAAAGTTTGGCGGTGCGTTACCCTTTTGAGGAGAGTTTCCTGAAAAGATGGATCTCTCCTCTGATAGTGGACCCTCAGGTGTCCAGATTAAACAGGGTAGCCACAATTCCGGTGGAAGGGGCTCCTGCTTTCAAGGATCCTGCAGACCGGAAGGCTGAAGCAGTCATCCGCTACTTATACGGCTCGGCTGTGCGCCCAACAGTCTCAAACACTCTCTGAAGGGGCAAGAATGCTGCTCCATGGGATTAAAGCACATGAGGCTCCCACGGATGAGGTGGCAATGGCTGACCAGTTGATACAGAGCCTCCAAATTGTCTGCGAATCAGCCTTGGACACTATTCCTCTGCTGTCCAGAGCCTCAAGCTATGCGGTGGTGTTAGGCCACCTGCTCTGGCTAAAAGGTTGGTCGGTGGACCAATCTTCCAAGAAGGCCCTGATGGATTCCCCTTGAGGGCGACAGACTTTTTTGGAGCATCCCTGGATGACATTATTAAATATGCCACAGGAGGTAAGAGCATGCTGCTCCCACAATCCAAAAAAGGTAAGGAGCCATGCCATTGGCTAGGGCCCTCCTTCACCGTGAACAAGCGTTTTTTTTTGGCTGCCTAGTGCGGCAAGTAAACGATCCCAGGCCGATAAAGCGCCTGCTGAGGCACAGAGGCGTCCCTGGTTTCGCAAGCCCAACAAGCCTGCGAACAAATCTACGTCCGCGTAAAGGTCTGTCCCCCACCAATCTCTTGGGTAGGGAGACGTGTTCGCGAATTCGCGACCTGGTGGACATCTCAGATCCCCAACCGGTGGGTTTGCGAAGTAGTTTCCTGCAGGGTACAAGATAGTTTCTCTCTTTCCTTCTGAACAGATTTTTATTATTTTCCCTCCAACCGCCAGATGGGGCGGTTCAAGTTCCTGCTGATACGCGGGGTTATAATTCCTGTTTCAGTACAGGAACGGTTTCAGGGGTTTTTACTCAGATCTGTTCGTAGTACCAAGAAGGAGGGGGTTTGTCCAATCTTGGTTCTCAGGGCCCTGAATTGCTTTGTGACGGTACAAAGATTCCGGAGGGAGTTGGTTCGCTCTGTTGTCGCTGCCCTCCATCCGGGGTTTTTTCTGGCATCCTTGGCAAGGACGCATACATGCAGGTCCCCATATACACCAGGCATCAGAAATGTCTGCTCTTTGCGGCCGGGAAAGACCACTACCAATTGGGGGCACCCCCCTTGGCCTGGCATCAGCACCGAGGGTGTTCACCAAGGTGCTCGCCCTGATTCTGGCCCTACCAAGACAGCGTGGCATTGCTATCGTGTGCTACTTGGACGATATTCTTCTGAGGGCCACCTCAAGCTCAGAATTAGTGGTGAGCGTGTCTATAACCTGTCAGACCCTCCGATGCTTTGGGTGCTGAACACTCAGAAGTCAGTATTGGTACCGACTCAACTCCTAGTGTATCTGGGGTTGATTTTGGACTCTTCGGAGGCAACGTTTTTTCTCCCTATGGGAAAGTTGCAGACCCTTCGGGCTGCGGTGCGGCAGTTGACATCCCAAAGTTGGTCGTCACGCCGCTTTTGCATGCGAGTCCTGGGCCTCATGGTAGCCTTCTTCGAGGTGGTACCGTATGCGCAATTTCACACACGAGTGTTACGGATGGTAAATCTGTCCAGAAGGGACAAGTGCCCATCATCCCTGGATTGTCACATCAGGGTGAGCCACCTAGTTAGGACCTCCCTAGTTGGTGGCTGACATCACCGACACTTCTGTCCGGGAAGTCGTTCCTTCCTTTTTACTTGCAGATCAATGTCCTGGAACTCCGGGCAATCAGGCTGTGCCTCTCAACATGATAGCTCAGCTGCAGCGTCGAAAGTCGCTCACATCCTAAGGTGGGCAGCATGGAGCGCGTCGACCGTATACATTCCGGATGTGGAAAACTGGCAGGCGGAGCCGCCAGATGCTGGACCAATGAGAATGGTCTCTACACCCGGAGGAGTTTCAACTCCTTTGCCAAGAGGGCACGCCAGACGTAGATCTCCTGGCTTCTCGACTCAATCGGAAGGTATTGAGGTTTGTGGCCAGGTCAAGAGACCCATGGGCAGACGTGACAGATGCGTTGGTGGCACCGTGGAGTTAGTACCGACTAATCTATGCCTTCCCTTCTCTGAAGCTCCGTCCTCATCTGCTTTGCAGACTGGAGGCAGAGAGGATTCCAATGATCCCTATTGCCCCGGATTGGCCTCGGCGTCCTTGGTACGCTGATCTAGTGCGTCTGATAGCAGACACCTCTTGGCGTCTACCGCTAAGAATTGACCTGCTGTCGCAAGGTCCCATACGCCATCCTGTTTTACAGTCACTGGCTTTAACGGCATGGCTATTGAGAGCCAGGTGCTAAAAGACCGGGGCCTGTCAGATTCGGTGATCTCTACCATGAGGAGTGCTTGGAAATCGTCCTCTAGGAAGATTTACCATCACACTTGGAAGACCTACATATCCATTTGTGAGGAAATGAGTCCTGCTGTTCTTACAGCGTAGGGTGGACCAAAAATTTTGCTTAAGTACAATTAAGGGGCAGATATCTGCCCTGGCTTTTTTTTTTCAATGACCCCTGGTGGCTCATTCTCTAGTGAGAATCTTTGTACAAGGGGTTCGGCATGCTGCCCCTCCGGTCCGCCCTCCACTACCTCCGTGGGGCTTGTATAGCAGATGTCCCTTGGTGTCTACCGCTACGAGAGGACCTGCTGTTGCAAGGTCCCATATGCCATCCTGCTTACAGTCACTGGCTTTAACGGCATGGCCTCTCAGTGCTTCAGAAACCACCGTTTGATTACATCAGGGAGATTCGATTCCCTTGTTGACACTTTCTCAGAAAATTGTCCTTTTGGTTGCTGTTATGTCAGTTAAGACAAGTTTCTGAGCTGGCAGCCTTGTCATGCAAGGCTCCCTATCTGATCTTCCACAAGGATAAGGTGGTGTTGCGTCCGCAGACTTCTCTTCTTCCTAAGTTCGTTTCGACCAGGAAGACATTGTACTGCCATCCTTGTGTCCTCATCCGTCTAATCCTAAGGAGACGACGTTGCATTCCTTGGCCATTGTCCGAGCTCTGAGAGTTACTTGTCTGTTACTGCTCCGTTCCGGAGTTCAGACTAACTGTTTTTTTCGGTGGCTGGCCCCAAGAAGGGCCCAGCAGTTTCGTTGGCCACCATTCCGAGGTGGATCCGACAGACCGTGGTTCAGGCTTACGCCATCCATAAAGGGTCAGGCGCCCCCCTTTCCTGTCACGGCGCATTCGACCAGGGCAATAGGTGCCTCTTGGGCTCCGACAGCAAGCGTCGGATTCCCAGGTGTGTAAGGCGGCGACCTGGTCGTCCGTTCACACTTTCACTAAACTTTACAAATTGATGTGTGTGTATCTTCGGATGCTTCTTTCGGCCGCAAGGTATTGCAGGCGGCTGTTAAGAGTTGCAACTCCTCCGTTGAGGAGTTCTGTTTTGTTTTGGGAGTGAAGTTGTTTTAATGCTGTTCCCACCCCTCATTTTTGACACTGCTTTGGGACGTCCCACTTTGTCAAGATTAAGGCTGTGTCCGTCCATGAACGAAAGAGAAAATAGGATTTTTGTACTCACCGTAAAATCCTTTTCTCTGAGTTCATGGACGGACACAGCACCCACCCCTCTTTTAAGTTTGTACTGATTTTCATGAACTGATCTGCTTAGTGCAGGCTGAGGGGATATAGCCAGTAGGACCGCCCCCTGGGCATGGCTGTTCAGCTTTGAAGTTGTTAGACTTCCTTCAGGAGTGACTAAGCAGAAAGTGTTAATACCCACTTTGTCAAGGTTAAGGCTGTGTCCGTCCATGAACTCCTATTTTTTTTTCTCTTATTTATTTTACTTGATTTTATTATTTTTACACTTGTTTTAAAAAAAATAAAAATGTGGTCACTTTTATTCCTATTACATGTAAACATCCCTTGTAATAGAAAAAAGCATGACAGGTCCTCCTTAAATATGAGATCTGGGGTCAAAAAGACCTCAGATCTCATATTTAGACTAAAATGCAATAAATAAAAAAAATTGTCATTTGAAAAAATGAAAAAAAAAAAAATGGCCCTTTAAGTCGTATGGATGGAGCTGACGTTTTGACGTTGCTTCCGCCCTGCTATGGTATGGAGACAGGTGGGGGCCATCTTGCCATACCCAGCCAAGGATAGGACCCAATCGTTACCGCCGGCTCCTGTAAGCGGGAGGGAGGCCCTCTCCCGCCGCCAATAACGGTGATCTTGCTGCGAATCTGCCGCAGAGACCACCATTATCGTTAACCGGACCGCCGCCTGAAGAGCTGAATACCTCGGTTGTGGCAGCAGCTGCTGCCATTACCGAGATATCCCTCTTCAAAGTCAGGACGTATGTAGTCGTGCGGCGGTCAGTAAGTGGTTAATAAGTTATTTTCTCTCAAATTGCATCCATCCAGTTTTTATCAATGAAATAGAGAAGCCATATTCTTGCTCTGCAATTAAACATTTCTTGTAGGCTCTTTCTCCTGCAATTATTTAGCGATACCTAAAGGGGTCAATGTGTTGACTACATTTTGAGAATCATTCTTCTTTTCAGGAATCAATTCAGGTGTATCAAAATGATCCCAGTCTGTCAGTTTCACAAAGGAAAAAGAGTTCACGTATTGAGTTGCAACATATTCTGAATTATGTGCTTTCTCTTTCACATGCCCCTGAGAAAACCGTTTCAACTTAGCCGCCACCTCCTGCCCCTTCTGTTTTGCGGTTTTCTTGCTTTTTGTTTTTCCCGCACACTGTCCATGCATCCACTGACACCAATGCCGAGGGGGGGGTTGTTATTTCACTCACTGACACCAATGCTGGGGGTTATTGTGCTCCAACTTCAGTGTGAATTGTGATACGCTGCAAACCGTGCAGCAAGATTAAATTTTTTGGGTGTTGAGGTGTAAAAATGTGCTGTTATGTTGCGGTCCTCTGTAATAATTTTCATGGTGACCACGGTATTTTTTCATCCTATAGACCAGGGATATGCAATTAGCGGACCTCCAGCTGTTGCAAAACTACAAGTCCCATCATGCCTCTGTCTCTGGGTGTTATGCCTTAGATTAAGGCTTACCTGTAGGTGCAAGAAATATCTCCTAAACCTACACGGTTTAGGAGATATTTGCTAAAAGTGACATGCGTCGGTGTCTCCGCTATGCGGATGTTTACACACACTACTATGGTCATCTGATGTGTGTCAACACACAGATTGGCTGGGTAGCGTATCTCTGCGATCATGGCATTTGGGCTTATTGCGAGATTACGCATCCCAGTCTATTCACTGGAATATGTGTGGATGTAGACATCATGACAAGCTGGGTAACTGATCTCTGTGTTATAGTCTTTGGCTTCTCACGAGACTACATATCCCAGCATGCCTTGCGGTTGGATGCTCGAGTCACGAGGGAGCATCATGTGTTACTGACACACCTCTATATGCGGATGGCCATACAGATAGTGATTGATTGACGCGGTGGAGCTTCCTGGTGATGCTAAGCGGTCCTATTGGTCTGGCATCACTGGGGGCTGTACTTACATCACCATTCGCTTTTCTCATAGGACGTGGTGATCCCGGAAGCGGGAATTGCAGTAAGATACGTCTGTTTTCAATTATTGTACGATTTCTTCCTTTTATATAAGCGTGGAGGACGGAGAGCTCTAGTATACCCCAGTTGAAGTCTATTTGGACGAAACCGGTCGGGTTTATACGCCAGCTCCAGCTGTCCTTACCACGCTGCTTTCCTGTATTGTGTTTTTATGGATTTTTTGTTGATGTTCAAACTGTTTGAACTTTTATGGATTTAGAATAAATCTTTGTGGATTTACCCCATGCGGAGGATTTTTCCTTTTTTTCATGGTCATTACTAAATGAGGTGATTACTGCACGATACTTGGATTTCCCCTCTGGCTTGGAGATACGGAATAGGAGTGCTGTCAGCACTAGGAGGAGGTGTTTTACAGATCCCCGTTGCCCTTTCCGTCTATAGAGTGGACAAAGCTCTGATGATCCACCGCCGTACGGTGTGCTGGATCCACTCTGGCTGGTAAGAGTACCTTTTTTCTCCCCTATTGGCCCAAGGTGAAGGCACTCCCGGGTGATGATGCACAATACATATGTCTGCATAGAACATCTGATTCATTCACCTTTACAGTATACCCTGCAGTCACCGCAAATTCTCTATTGGATCCTGATTTCTGAACTCGATTGTCCATTGGATTGCCATACAGCAATACTCACCTGTGATGCCCCATACGAATCTGCCTTTATGTCTTACTAATTTTCACGAATTTATCTGTTTTGCATATATTCATTCATTTCTTGATTTGAAGATCACTAGTCTGTGCTATCAATCACAGACAGATTAAGGTGGATACTAATTAGTATTCCACATGGTTTTTTTCACGCTATTATTTATGTTGCACGTTCATATTTGATTATATCACATTACACTGTGTATTTTCACTTTCCACCCATTAAGGTTTCTCACCTTATTTTCATTAGCGCCACACTTTATAACATTTATATACTTTATTATCTTGTCTGATTTTTGGTGTTTGGCTGCTTTTACTACTTAATATTTTCAGGTTGGCACAGTATTATTATTATTTACTTTGTCCTTTGATAAACTACTCAAACCTTCCCACTTTCGTAATCTCTGTAACAGGCACAATATTACTCTTTCGTCCATGGACCAACACAGCTTCTCTATTGACATAGTGGGTATTATCCGTTAATTAGGAGTGACTAGGCAGAAAACTTGTAAAAAGTGTTGCATCACACCTTCTACAGCACCGCCCAGGGGGCGGACCCTTTGGGTATATCCCCTCACTCTGCATCTTGCAAATCAGTTTTTTTCTGTCTAGCAAGGAGTAGGACATGGCTCCCTTGGGGCCCATTGGTCCGGGGGAAAAACATATTTTTTTGCTAAATTTTTTTGTTTCCTGCGATCTTCGATCAATTGTCGACTGGGTGACAGGCTGGATCCTCGATCCTTGTAGTCTCCCCAGTTTCGGCCATCGAGCGTGTGCCGACCCTAGCTACGCGCTGGGTTTTCCATGACGTGCCCGTCGCTCCACAGGTGGCCGGTGAGCCTACGCTCCAGGGCATGCATCGGACCACTCAGCTTCGGCTGACCTTACGGCCGAGTCGCAGCAGCCTGGCCGGTGAGCTTACGCTCCAAGGCTTGCATCGGACCGCTCAGCTTAGGCTGACCTTACGGCCGAGTCGCAGCAGCCTGTCCGGTGAGAGTCACGCTCCAGGGCATACATATGATCGTCCCCTTGGGTCCAATCACAGCATGCCTGGCCAACAGTCACCTTCCGTGCGCGGACGATGATCTGTTTGGAATGTCTTACAGCATGATACATGCAGGATAGGTAAGTAAACTCCCCTGCCTCGGCTGGGTGATTTGGCTGGACATTCCTGGAGAGACCAAGTAAATGGTTGTGGCCCTTTTCTCCTCCCTGGGCTTCTAGCTAAGGTTGCTGGGTGCTGGGGGTCACCTAGGGGGTTCCACTTGATTGGGGCTGGCTGTAACTAACATTTAAAAAAATTTAATTTCTGCTTACCTGTGTGTGTGCTTCTTCCTCCTCCATGCTGTTGGCGGCCATTTTGCGGTGGTCCATGCCGGTTTTGGCCTGTAGTGACTGCCCGGCGGCCATCTTTCTGTGGTTTCGGCGCCATTTTTGGTAGTTCCACACCCACTGGCCTCTATCGACTAATCGGCTGCCATGTTTGTAATGATCCATGCTGTATGTATATATATTGCCGTTCGGCGGCCATCTTTTTGTGGTCTGCGGCTGCTTTGGCCTCTATCTTCGGCTCGGCAGCCATTTTCTTAGAGCCCACATTATCTTCCATACAGACGTTTGGCGGCCATTTTGCCAGAGTCTTCGGCCTCTAGGGTGAATTTCACTGGCACGAGAAATTCACACAGGAAGCGCTAATAAAAGAAGCAGACTGACACAGCAGCGGTGGGACAGCATCACAGGCGCGGCACATGGCATTATAGCGGTACCAATCCAAGGGTGGTGAGTCCTCTGGGTGACCCAGCATCTCTGCAGCACAGGAGGGTGGCCTATTAATATCTTGCCTGGAGCCCAGTGGGTGTCAGCGCGTGGTCAGCATGGCATCTGAGCCAGATGTCTTCTCCCATGAAACACCAGATTTAGCAGCTGGTGCCCCTGAGGTGTCTATGGACGCTATGTCGGCAATCCTAGAGGCGTTTGCTGCCAGGGTGGAAGCAGCACACGGGAATACAGGGGGTAGTAAACGCCCCCATCCCCTGCAATCTTCTGGGGATATTTCTGAGGCAGAACTAGGTCCAGGTACGGCTCATGGCCCAGATTCTGACGCATCAGAGACTGCAGACCGTGACCGATCGGACAGTGAGGATGACTCAAAGTCCAGGTCAGTACGCGAGACGGCTTTGGTATCTGACCTTATTACTGCAGTGCGGGATACGCTAAAGTTGGAAAATACTGCAGAAGCAGCAGAGACTCCGGTCCCCTTTGGGTTTCGTAAACCTGCCCGCACTGCTAAGGTGTTCTCTTGTGTGTCTTTTGATTAACTCTTATACAAGGAATGGGAGAACCCACTGAGGGTCTTTACAGCCCCAAAGAGGTTTGCGGTACGGTACCCCTTTGAGGAGAGTTTTCTGAAGAAATGGACCTCTCCCCCTATAGTGGACCCTCCGGTGTCCAGACTTAATAGAGCTACCACAATTCCAGTAGAAGGGGCTCCTGTTTTCAAGGACCCTGTGGATAAGAAGGCTGAAGCACTCGCTCGCTACCTATACTCAGTGGTAGGCTCTGCAGTACGCCCGGCATTGGCGGGGGCCCTAGTGTCTCACTTATACTTACTGAATGGGCAAAATTGCTACTCCAGGGGTTAAAGGAGCGAGATGCTCCTCCTGATGAGATAACTTTGGCCGACCAGTTGGTCCAGTGCCTTAAGTTGTCTGCGAGTCAGACATGGATACTATTCCCCTGCTGTCTAAAGCTTTGGTTTATGCAGTAGCAATATGCCGCCTGATCTGGCTAAAGGGCTGGTCTGCGGACCAGACTTCCAAGAAAGCCCTGTTGGATCTGCCTTTTAAGGGCGACAGACTTTTTGGTGCTTCTCTGGATGACATCATCAAGGATGCCACAGGAGGTAAAAGCGCTTTGCTTCCTCAAACTAGCAAGGGTAAGGGGCCACGCCAAGGGCAAGGGCCCTCCTTTACTGCAGGCAAGTGTTTTTTTCCGTCCCCCTAGGGCGACTGGGAAAAGACCTTAGGCCAACAAGGCGTCTGCCCAAGGACAAAAGCGTCCTTGGTCCTGCAGACCCAACAAGCCTGCAGACAAATCTGCGTCCGCGTGAAGGTCCGCCCCCACCCAGCTCGCGTGTGGGGGGACGTTCTCGCAAATTCACGACTCAGTGGACAGCTCTAGTCTCCGACAGCTGGGTTTGCGAAGTGATCTCCTCAGGCTACAAGAGAGAATTTCTCTCTTGTCCACCTGACCGATTCATCACCTCCAATCTCCAGCTACTGCCGACCCGTCCGGAGGCCCTGTATGGGGCGGTCCAGGGTCTGCTGGAATGCGGGGTAGTTATTCCAGTTCAGGAACGGGGTCAGGATTTTTACTCAAATCTGTTCATTGTGCCGAAGGAGGATGGGGTTCGTCCAATCTTGGATCTCAGGGCCCTCAATTGCTTTGTGAAGGTACAAAGATTTCGGATGGAGTCGGTTCGATCTGTAGTCACGGCTCTCCATCCGGGGGATTTTCTGGCCTCCTTGGACATCAAGGACACATACCTGCATGTCCCCATATACTCCAGACACCAGAGGTTTGGGAAGAACCACTATCAGTTTGTGGCCCTCCTGTTTGGCTACTTGGACGACCTTCTACTGAAGGCCCCTTCAAGCTCCGAATTAGAGGTAAACGTGTCTATTACCTGCCAGACTCTTCGAGACTGTGGTTGGATACTAAACACGCAAAAGTCAGTATTGGTGCCCACTCAACGCCTAGTGTACCTGGGGTTGATTCTGGATTCCTCAAAGGCAAAGGTATTCCTCCCTGTGGAGAAGTTGCAGGTCCTCCGGGCTGCAGTACGGCAGCTGACTTCCAGGAATTGGTCGTCACTCCGTTTTTTGCATGCGAGTGTTGGGCCTCATGGTAGCCTCCTTCGAGGCGGTCCCATATGCTCAATACCACACTCGAGTGTTACAGAAGGAAGTTCTGTCCAGATGGAACAGATGTCCATCAGCTCTGGATTATCAAATCCGAGTGAGCCACCTAGTCTGGAGAACCCTGGTATGGTGGCTAACGGCACCGGCTCTTCTGGCCGGGAAGTTACATAGTTACATAGTTAGTCAGGTTGAAAAAAGACACAAGTCCATCCAGTTCAACCATAAAAAAAAAAAAAAATATCGTACAATCCCATATACCCAATTCTATACCCACAGTTGATCCAGAGGAAGGCAAAAAACCCCAGCAGAGCATGATCCAATTTTCTACAGCAGGGGAAAAAATTCCTTCCTGATCCCCCGAGAGGCAATCTGATATTCCCCGGATCAACTTTACCTATAAATATCAGTACCCAGTTATATTATGTACATTTAAGAAAGAATCCAGGCCCTTCTTAAAGCAATCTACTGAGCTGGCCAGAACCACCTCTGCAGGGAGTCTATTTCACATTTTCACAGCTCTTACTGTGAAGAAACCTTTCCGTATTTGAAGGCGAAATCTCTTTTCCTCTAGACGCAAAGAGTGCCCCCTTGTCCTTTGTGTTGACCGTAAAGTGAATAACTTAACCCCAAGTTCACTATATGGACCCCCTTTATATATTTGTCCATGTTGATCATATCCCCCCTTAATCTCCTCTTCTCAAGAGTGAATAAATTCAGTTCCTCTAATCTTTCCTCATAGCTGAGCTCCTCCATGCCTCTTATCAGTTTGGTTGCCCTTCTCTGCACTTTCTCCAGTTCCCCAATATCCTTTTTGAGAACTGATGAGGTCTTACTAATGATTTGAACAGGGGCAAAATTATATCTCTCTCTGGAGACCATACAAGAAAGGACTTTGCTCGCTTTGGAAACCGCAGCTTGGCATTGCATGCCATTATTGAGCTTATGATCTACCAAATCCCCCAGATCCTTCTCCACTACGGATCCCCCCAGTTGTACTCCCCCTAGTATGTATGATGCATTCATATTCTTAGCCCCCAAGTGCATAACTTTACATTTATCAACATTAAACCTCATCTGCCACATAGTCACCCAATTAGACAGAGCATTGAGGTCGGCTTGTAAATTGGCGACATCCTGTAAGGACGTTATTCCACTGCATAGCTTGATGTCATCTGCAAAGACAGAAATGTTACTTTTGATCTCAGACCCAATATCATTTATAAACATATTAAAAAGTAAGGGTCCCAGCACTGAACCTTGGGTGCCATTTCTTCCGGTTTTCTGGATAGTGATCACGACGGACGCCAGCCTTACAGGTTGGGGGGGAGTCTGGGATGTTCAGTCGGCACAAGGTCGCTG
The DNA here is from genome assembly GCA_029206835.1 of Rana muscosa. NCBI lineage: Eukaryota > Metazoa > Chordata > Amphibia > Anura > Ranidae > Rana > Rana muscosa. Next base: position 437,709,983 of record CM055120.1, read on the forward strand.
GACCCCAGAGGAAGCCCGCCTGCCAATCAATGTCCTGGAGATCCGGGCGATCAGGCTGTGCCTCTTCAGATGGTCTCAGAGGCTACAAGGGCGGCCAGTCAGGATTCAGTCAGACAACGCCACAGCAGTGGCATATGTCAATCATCAAGGAGGAACAAGGAGCTCAGCTGCAGCATCGGAGGTCGCTCGCATCCTGAAGTGGGCAGAGAGGAGCACTGTCGGCCGTGTACATTCCGGGTGTGGAAAACTTGCAGGCGGACTACCTGAGCCGCCAGATGCTAGGCCAGGGAGAATGGTCCTTACACCCAGAGGTGTTCCAACTCCTCTGCCAAAGATGGGGCACACCAGACGTAGATCTTCTGGCTTCCCGACTCAATTGGAAGGTATTGAGGTTTGTGGCCCGGTCAAGAGACCCATGGACAGACGCAACGGACGCGTTGGTGGCATCATGGGGTCAGTATCGGCTAATCTATGCCTTCCCTCCCTTAAGGCTTCTTCCTCTTCTGCTCCGCAGAGGGAATTCAGATGATCCTAATCGCTCCAGATTGGCCTCAGCGTCCTTGGTACGCCGATCTAGTATGTATGGTAGCAGACGTCCCCTGGCACCTACCACTAAGGAAGGACCTGCTAACGCAAGGTCCCATACTCCATCCTGCTTTACAGTCACTGGCTTTAACGGCATGGCTGTTGAGAACCAGGTACTGAAAGACCGGGGCCTATCAGATTCAGTAATCTCTACTATGAGAATTGCTCGGAAACCGTCCTCTAGGAAGGTTTATCACCGCACTTGGAAGGCCTACATCTCCATGTGTGAGGAAATGAAATGACATCCGCGTACTTATTTGGTTTCCAGAATCCTGCTGTTTTTACAGCATGGGGTGGACCAAAGGCTTGCCTTAAGTACGATTAAGGGACAGATATCTGCCCTGGCTGTCTCTTTTCAGTGACCCCTGGTGACTCACTCTCTCATGAGTACATTTGTGCAGGGGGTTCGACATGTGGCTCCTCCGTTCCGTTCCCCGCTACCTCCGTGGGACTTGAACCTGGTCCTCTCGGTGCTTCAGAAGGCACCGTTTGAGAATATCTGGGATATTCCCCTGTTGACACTTTCTCAGAAAGTGGTCTTTTTGCTGGCTGTTGCGTCAGTTAGACGGGTCTCTGAGCTGGCAGCCTTGTCCTGCAAGGCTCACTATTTGATTTTCCACAAGGATAAGGTGGTGCTGCGGCCGCAGCCTTCCTTTCTGCCGAAAGTCATTTCGGCTTTTCATCTCAACGAAGACATTGTACTTCCATCCTTGTGTCCTCATCCGTCGAATCCTAAGGAGTCGGCGTTGCATTCCTTGGACGTTGTCTGAGCTTTGAGAGTATACCTATCTGCTACTTCCCTGTTCCGGAAGTCAGACTCACTGTTTGTTTCAGTGGCTGGTCCCAAGAAGGGCCAAGCAGTCTCATCGGCCACCATCTCTAGGTGGATCCGACAGTAATCCAGGCTTATGCCTTAAAGGGTCAAGCGCCCCCCTTTCCGGTCACTGCGCATTCGACCAGGGCAATAGGTGCCTTTTGGGCTTTCCGACATCAAGCGTCTGTTTCGCAATTATGTAAAGCGGCGACTTGGTCGTCCGCTCACACTTTAACAAAATTCTACAAAGTTGATGTAGGTGCATCTTCGGATGCCTCTTTCGGCCGCAAAGTTTTGCAGCCGGCTGTTTAGAGTTGCAACTTCTCCGTTGGAGGAGTGCTGTTTTGTGTTTGGGGTGAAGTTTATTTTTATGCTGTTACCACCCCTCGTTTTTTCTCTGACACTGCTTTGGGACGCCCCACTATGTCAATAGAGAAGCTGTGTCGGTCCATGGACGAAAGAGTAAATAGGATTTTTTACTCACCGTAAAATCCTTTTCTCTAAGTCCATGGACCGACACAGCACCCACCCCTCCTTTTAAGTTTGTACTGCTTTTTGACAAACTGATCTGCAAGATGCAGAGTGAGGGGATATACTCAGAGGGGTCCGCCCCCTGGGCGGTGCTGTAGAAGGTGTGATGCAACACTTTTTACAAGTTTTCTGCCTAGTCACTCCTAATTAACGGATAATACCCACTATGTCAATAGAGAAGCTGTGTCGGTCCATGGACTCAGAGAAAAGAATTTTACGGTGAGTAAAAAAGCCTATTTACTCTTTTGTCCATGGACCGACACAGCCTCTCTATTGACAAAGTGGGTATTATCTGTTAATTAGGAGTGACTAGGCAGAAAACTTGTAAAAAGTGTTGCCTCACACCTTCTACAGTACCGCCCAGGGGGCGGACCCTCCGGGTATATCACCTCAGTCTGCATCTCGTAGATCAGTTTTTTTCTGTCTAGCAAGGAGTAGGACATGGCTCTCTTCGGGCCCATTGGTCCGGGGGAAAAATATATATTTTTTTTGCTACATTTGTTTCCTGCGATCTTCGATCAATTGCTGACTGGGTGACAGGCTGGATCCTCGATCCTTGTAGTCTCCCCAGTTTCAGCCATCGAGCATGTGCCGACCCTAGCTACGCGCTGGGTTTTCCACGACATGCCCGTCGCTCCACGGGTGGCCGGTGAGCCTACGCTCCAGGGCCTGCATCGGACCGCTCAGCTTCGGCTGACCTTACGGCCGAGTTGCAGCAGCCTGGCCGGTGAGCTTACGCTTCAAGGCTTGCATCGGACCGCTCAGCTTCGGCTGACCTTACGGCCGAGTCGCAGCAGCCTGTCCGGTGAGCGTCGCGCTCCAGGGTATACATATGATTGTCCCCTTGGGTCCAATCACAGCATGCCTGGCCAACAGTCACCTTCCGTGCGCGGACGATGATCTGTTTGGAATGTCTTCCAGCATGATACATGCAGGATAGGTAAGTAAACTCCCCTGCCTCGGCTGGGTGATTTGGCTGGACATTCCTGGAGAGATCAACTAAGTGGTTTTGGCCCCTTTCTTCCCTCTCTCCCTGCCTTTCCCTCCTCCCTGGGCTTCTAGCTGCCGGGTGCTGGGGGTCACCTAAGGGGTTCCACTGGAGCGGGGCTGGCTGTAACTAACATTTAAAAGAAATGTCATTTCTGCTTACCTGTGTGTGCTTCCTCCTCCATGCTGTCGGTGACCATTTTGTGGTGGTCCATGCTGGGTTCGGCCTCTAGTAACTGCCCGGCAGCCATCTTCCTGTGTTTTCGGCACCATTTTTTTGTAGTTCTACACCCACTGGCCTCTATCGACTGATCGGCAGCCATGTTTGTTATGATCCACGCTGTATGTATAGATTGCCGTTCGGCGGCCATCTTTTGTGGTCTACGGCTGCTTTGGCCTCTATCGTCGGCTCGGCGGCCATTTTCTTAGAGCCCACATTATCTTCCATACAGATGTTTTGGTGGCCATTTTGCGAGAGTCTCCGGCCTCTAGGGTGCATTACACTGGCGCGTAAGATTCACACAGGAAGCGCTGATAGAAGAAGCAGACTGACACAGCAGTAGTGGGACAGCATCACAGGCACAGCACACGGCAGCATAGCAGTACCGGTCCAGGGTGGTGAGTCCTCTGGGTGATCCAGCATCTCTGCAGCACAGGAGGGTGGCCTATTGATATCTTGCCTGGAGCCCTGTGGGTGTCAGCGTGTGGTCGTCAGCGTGTGGTCAGCATGGCATCTGAGCCAGATGTCTTCTCCCCTGAAACACCAGATTTAGCAGCTGGTGCCCCTGAGGTGTCTATGAACGCTATGACGGCAATCCTAGAGGCGTTTGCTTCCAGGGTGGGAGCGGCACACGGGAAGACAGGGGGTAGTAAACGCCCCCGTCCCCTGCAAGCTTCTGGGGATAATTCTAATGCAGAACCAGGTCCAGCTACGGCTCAGGGCCCAGATTCTGATGCATCAGAGACTGCAGACCATGACCGGACAGTGAGGATGACTCCAGGTCCAGGTCAGTACGCGAGACGACTTGGTATCTGACCTTATTACTGCAGTGCGGGATACGCTAAAGTTGGAAAATATTGCAGAAGCAGGAGAGACTCCGGTCCACTTGGGTTTCATAAACCTGCCCGCACTTCTAAGGTGTACCCTTGTGTGTCTTATTTTGATAAACTCTTATACAAGGAATGGGAGAATCCACTGAGGGTCTTTACAGCCCCAAAGAGGTTTGCGGGACGGTACCCCTTTGAGGAGAGTTTACTGAAGAAATGGACCTCTCCCCCTATAGTAGACCCTCCGGTGTCCAGACTTAATAGAGCCACCACAATTCCAGTATAAGGGGCTCCTGTTTTCTAGGACCCTGTGGATAAGAAGGCTGAAGCACTCGCTTGCTACCTATACTCAGTGGTAGGCTCGGCAGTACGCCCGGCATTGGCGGGGTCCATAATGTCTCAGACACTTACTGAATGGGCAAGATTACTACTCCAGGGGTTAAGGAGCGAGATGCTCCTCCTGATGAGATAACATTGGCCGACCAGTTGGTCCAGGGCCTTAGGTTTGTCTGCGAGTCAGACATGGATACTATTCCCCTGCTGTCTAAAGCTTCAGTTTATGCAGTAGCAATACGCCATCTGATCTGGCTAAAGGGCTGGTCTGCGGACCAGACCTCCAAGAAAGCCCTGTTGGATCTGCCTTTTAAGGGCGACAGACTTTTTGGGGCCTCTATGGATGACATCATCAAGGATGCCACAGGAGGTAAAAGCACTTTGCTTCCTCAAACTAGCAAGGGTAAGGGGCCACGCCAAGGGCAAGGGCCCTCCTTTACTGCACGCAAGCGTTTTTTTCGTCCCCCTAGGGCAACAGGGAAAATACCCCAGGCCGTCAACGCGCCTGCCGAAGGACAAAAGCGTTCTTGGTCCCGCAGACCCAACAAGCCTGCGGACAGATCTGCGTCCGCATGAAGGTCCGCCCCCACCCAGCTCTCGGGTGGGGGGACGTCTTTGCAAATTCGCGACTCAGTGGACAGCTCTAGTCTCCGACAGGTGGGTTTGCGAAGTAATCTCCTCAGGCTACAAGATAGAATTTTTCTCTTGTCCACCGGACAGATTCGTCACCCCCAAGCTCCAGCTACTACCGACCCATCGGGAGGCCCTGTATGGGGCGGTCCAGGGTCTACTGGAACGCGGAGTAGTTATTTCAGTTTCAGAACAGGAACGGGGTCAGGGTTTTTACTCAAATCTGTTCATTGTGCCAAAGGAAGAGGGGGTTCGTCCAATCTTGGATCTCAGAGCCCTCAATTGCTTTGTGAAATTACAAAGATTTCGGATGGAGTCGGTTCGATCTGTAGTCACGGCTCTCCATCCAGGGGTCTTTCTGGCCTCCTTGGACATCAAGGACGCATACCTGCATGTCCCCTTTTACTCCAGACACCAGAGGTTTCTGCGATTTGCTATCGGGAAGAACCACTACCAGTTTGTGGACCTCCCGTTTAGCCTTGCCTCAGCACCCAGGACATTCACCAAGGTGCTCGATCCGATTCTGGCACTTTTAAGACAGCGGGGTATCGATATCATGGGCTACTTGGACGACCTTCTGCTGAAGGCCTCTTCAAGCTCAGAATTAGAGGTAAACGTGTCTATTACCTGCCAGACTCTTCGAGACTGTGGTTGGATACTAAACACGCAAAAGTCAGTATTGGTGCCCACTCAACACCTAGTGTACCTGGGGTTGATTCTGGATTCCTCAAAGGCAAAGGTATTCCTCCCTGTGGAGTGTCATGGATATGCATTAATGTCTGTCTGCCATCTTACCTTCCTCCTCATGTGTTCATCTAGAGACCAGACCTCCTTCACCTGGCTTCCTTTATAATCTCCTCCCAGCCTGACTCCACCCCAGGCCCTATCACTGAACACTATATTAACCTGTGCACTGCAAGCCTGCTTTGCTGATCAACGTGTTTGTTAGGCATTGTGTGTTTGGGTTCCTGCCTGCCGTGTGCTACGTCTGTCTCTCTGTTACGTTATTGGCTTGTCCCCGACCATCCCTGTCTGCTCGTGACCCTTGACCTTCGGCTCGTTCTTCGTTATCCTTGTCTGCTTGTGGCCCCTGACCTTCGGCTTGTTATTCGGTTCTCTCTATCGTGTGCTGCTGCTTCCCCTTATCCTACGGGGCGTGAGCTAGGAAACTCCAGGGGCCGCGACCTGGTCCCAGCCTGCAGCGTAACATCCTCACCACTAGAGGCCCTGGAGAAGACCAGCTGGGTCTTAGACTCCGCGCCCTGGGGAATCTTGGCTCTCGCTTCCGTTGGGATCCCGGTTGTGCTCCTCTGGTCCCGCTTTCCACAACCACCCAGTTTCCTATCCACAGAAGCCAGCCATAGGGTTCACTACCTCGCGGTGCACTCCTGTCCCCCTACGGTGTGCATCTGTCACCTGGCCACAGGTGACCCTGACAGTTTGATCAGCCATGAACCCGGCTGACATCCCGCTTCCCGCGGATGATCCATTGCAGGGCATAGTTCGCAGACTTGAGACCCAGGAATCAAATCAGACCCAGGTGATGCGATTCCTCCAGGATCTGGCTTCTCGATTCGAGCAGCTTCAGGTCTCCTTGGGAACCCCGAATCCGCAACCCCAAGTACAACCAGCGGCTGTACCTATCGCACCAGTCGCAGCCTCACACTCACTAAGATTGCCAGCTCCGTTCCGTTTCTCTGGGGACTCCAAGGCCTGCAGGGGGTTTCTCAGCCAATGCACTATTCATTTTGAGCTTCAGCCTCAAAGCTTCCTATCTGACCGGGCTAAGGTAGCCTATATCATTTCCCTCCTCTCCGGTGAAGCTTTGGCCTGGGCTGCCCCCCTGTGGGAGAGGAACGATCCGGTGGTTTCCAGTCTGTCCGAATTCTTGAAGCTCTTTCGTAATATCTTCGAAGAGCCGGCTCGGGCTTCTTCAGCGGCTAGTGCTGTCTTACGTCTTCGCCAAGAATCTAGTTCAGTGGGGCAATATGCTCTTCAGTTCCGTATCCACACAGCTGAATTGAGCTGGAATAATGAGGCCCTGGTCGCTACCTTTTTACATGGCCTCTCTGACCGAGTGAAAGACGAATTAGCGGGAAGAGCCATTCCCGTCGGTCTGGACGATGTAATTTCATTATGCAACCAGATCGACATTCGTTTTCAAGAGAGGTCCTTAGAAAAAAGACGCCAGCACTCTCTGGGTCCTAGCCAGTCTGAGCTCCCCTCCCTTCATTCCGTGGAGCATCCTCTACCTGCTGAAGAACCTATGCAGCTGGGCCGGACCAGACTAACCCCCGAAGAACGTGCTAGGCGCAGAACTCTGGGCTTGTGCCTCTATTGTGGGGGCAAGGGTCATTTTCGTGACTCCTGCTCGCTTCGTCCGGGAAACGCTCGGGTCTAATACATTTGGAAGGTGGAGTATTGGACCCAGAAACATCACCTTCTCGCCTGCTCTTGCCGGTGTCCCTTCATGTAGGCACTTCTCCTCAGTCAACCCTTGCATACCTGGATTCCGGGGCTGCCGGCAATTTCATGGATTGGAGAACTGCTTCTTCTATGAAGCTTACCCTTTCACCTCTCACTACCCCATTGGTAGTCTCGGCAATTGATGGCACTGTTCTCCCAGGGGGCCCTATTCGCTTCCAGACGCTACCCATTAGGATGTCGGTAGGGATTCTCCACCAGGAGTGGATATCCTTTCTTATTCTACCCAAGGCCTCTACCCCAGTTGTATTGGGCCTCCCTTGGCTACAGCTCCACTCTCCACATGTGGACTGGGTCTCTGGGCAGATCCTGGCCTGGGGTTCCTCATGTTTCTCGTCGTGTCTTCTCAAGGTGACCCCCAAGGAGAGTCTTCCGGTTGCTGCCACTTCTGTTTCTTCTGATCTTCCCGCCGCATACAGCGATTACCGGGATGTGTTCTGTAAAAAATCAGCTGAGGTGCTTCCTCCCCACAGGTCTTTTGACTGTGCTATTGATCTTGTCCCCGGAGCAACTCTACCCAGGGGTCGTACCTACCCTCTGTCCATCCCAGAGACCCAGGCCATGTCGGAGTATGTAGCAGAGAATCTGGAGAGAGGGTTCATCCGGAAATCCTCATCGCCTGCAGGGGCAGGGTTCTTTTTTGTTGCCAAAAAGGATGGTACCTTAAGACCCTGCATCGATTATCGGGGTTTAAATGCGGTTACTATTAAAAATCGATACCCCTTACCCTTAATATCTGAGCTATTCGATAGGTTGAAGGGTGCCTCCATTTTCACCAAGTTGGATCTCAGAGGCGCGTACAATCTCATTCGAATACGGGAGGGTGACGAATGGAAGACTGCATTTAACACTAGAGACGGGCATTACGAATATCTGGTGATGCCTTTTGGTCTGTGTAATGCTCCAGCCGTGTTTCAAAACTTTGTCAATGAAATCTTCAGAGATCTGCTGTACCAGTTTGTTGTCATCTATCTGGATGACATTCTGATCTTTTCTGAAAATCTGCTCGTCCACAGAAACCATGTCCGCACTGTACTTCAACGTCTTAGAGAGAACAATCTCTATGCCAAGCTGGAGAAATGTTCCTTTGAATGTTCTGAGGTCCTGTTTTTGGGGTGCTTTGTCTCATGTTCGGGGCTTCGTATGGACCCTGGGAAGGTCTTGGCTATCACCAACTGGCCTCTTCCTGCTAGCCTCAAGGCCACACAGCGCTTTCTTGGCTTCACTAATTATTATAGGCAGTTCATAAGGAATTACTCTTCCATTGCCGCGCCTATTATCGCTTTGACCAAGAAGGGTGTGAATGCCAGAGACTGGCCTCCCGAAGCTGTCTCTGCATTTCACAACCTGAAACAGGCCTTTGTTTCTGGCCCCCTCTTGAGGAGACCAAATCCTGGGAATGCATTTTTTATTGAAGTGGACGCTTCCTCAATGGGGGTGGGAGCTGTGCTTCTTCAAATCTTTGAGAAGAGACGCCAACCATGTGCGTTCTTCTCCAAAAAATTTTCTCAGGCAGAGAGGAATTATGCCATCGGTGATCGGGAACTTCTCGCAATTAAATTGGCGTTAGAGGAGTGGCGTCATCTCTTGGAGGGTTCCCCTCACTCCATAACGATCTTTACCGATCACAAGAATTTACAGTATCTACAGAATGCTAAACGTCTGAATCCTAGACAGGCCAGGTGGAGTCTCTTCTTTGCCCGTTTTAATTTCACGATTACCTACAAACCTGGTTCCTGCAACGGTCGGGCTGATGCGCTCTCTAGGTCATTTGACACTTTGGACGAGGAGTCCGCCCCTGAACCTGAGCCGATCATTCCCACCTCATGCATTGTTGCCCACTCTACCACCCTGAAGTCTAAAATTCCGCCTGGTAAGACCTTTGTCCCCACTGAGCTAAGAGCTAAGATCCTTCGTTGGGGACATGATTCCAAGGTGGCAGGGCATTCTGGATTCCTCCGATCCTTCCTACTCATCAGTCGTCACTACTGGTGGCCTAATCTCCGCTCAGACGTCAAAGACTACGTTAAAGCTTGTCATGTCTGTGCTCAGTCCAAATCCTCCACACAAGCTCCTGCTGGTCTCCTCATGCCCTTGCCTATTCCTAAGGAACCCTGGGCCCATATTGCCATGGATTTTATCACCGATCTCCCACTGTCTGAGAATAATACAGTCATTTGGGTGGTAATCGATCGATTCTCCAAGATGGCTCATTTTGTTCCTCTTCCTGGTCTTCCTTCTGCCCCTGCCTTGGTTCCCATTTTCATTCGAGAAATTCTCCGCCTACATGGGGTCCCTTCTCATATTGTTTCCGACAGGGGAGTCCAATTCACGTCTCGTTTTTGGAGAGCCTTTTGCAAATCCCTCAATATTGTCTTGGATTTTTCTTCTTCTTACCATCCCCAATCCAATGGACAGACTGAGAGGGTTAATCAGGAGTTAGAGGTCTTTCTTCGCACCTTTGTGTCTTCTCACCATGACGATTGGTCCTCTCTACTCCCGTGGGCAGAATTCTCCCATAACAATCATGTGAATACCAGTTCGCAGAAGACACCCTTTTTCACAGTTTATGGAAAACACCCTCAACTTCCTCTTCCTATGATCTGTTCTCCAGACATTCCAGCTTTGGCTTCGGTTCAGGAGTCTCTCAATTCCGTTTGGGGTCACGTTCATGATTCCCTCCGGGCAGCTGCTGAAAAATTCAAAGGCTTTGCCGACCGCCGCAGGCGTAAACCGCCTTCTCTTCAGCCAGGGGACAAAGTCTGGCTCTCTACCAGGAACATCAAGCTCCGAGTTCCTTCTCTGAAGTTTGCTCCACGATTCATCGGTCCATACACGGTAACTGCTAAACTGAATCCGGTTTGTTTCAAACTCCAGATTCCTAAGAGCCTTAAAATCACTAACTCCTTTCATGTTGCTCTTCTAAAGCCTTTAGTCCTCAATAAATTCTCTCGTCCTCTTCCTACCGTGGCGCCTGTCTCGGAGGATAATCAGGAGTACGAGATCAGTCAAATTCTGGACTCCCGACTCTGTAAAGGCGTTCTTCAGTACCTCGTTCATTGGAAAGGGTTTGGTCCTGAGGAGAGGTCTTGGATCACTGCATCTGAGGTCTTTGCACCTCGTCTGTTAAAGGAGTTTCATCTGAAGTTTCCCTCTAAACCTGGGCCCAGGCGGGGAAGGGGGAGGCCTCGTAAGAGGGAGGGTACTGTCATGGATATGCATTAATGTCTGTCTGCCATCTTACCTTCCTCCTCATGTGTTCATCTAGAGACCAGACCTCCTTCACCTGGCTTCCTTTATAATCTCCTCCCAGCCTGACTCCACCCCAGGCCCTATCACTGAACACTATATTAACCTGTGCACTGCAAGCCTGCTTTGCTGATCAACGTGTTTGTTAGGCATTGTGTGTTTGGGTTCCTGCCTGCCGTGTGCTACGTCTGTCTCTCTGTTACGTTATTGGCTTGTCCCCGACCATCCCTGTCTGCTCGTGACCCTTGACCTTCGGCTCGTTCTTCGTTATCCTTGTCTGCTTGTGGCCCCTGACCTTCGGCTTGTTATTCGGTTCTCTCTATCGTGTGCTGCTGCTTCCCCTTATCCTACGGGGCGTGAGCTAGGAAACTCCAGGGGCCGCGACCTGGTCCCAGCCTGCAGCGTAACATCCTCACCACTAGAGGCCCTGGAGAAGACCAGCTGGGTCTTAGACTCCGCGCCCTGGGGAATCTTGGCTCCCGCTTCCGTTGGGATCCCGGTTGTGCTCCTCTGGTCCCGCTTTCCACAACCACCCAGTTTCCTATCCACAGAAGCCAGCCATAGGGTTCACTACCTCGCGGTGCACTCCTGTCCCCCTACGGTGTGCATCTGTCACCTGGCCACAGGTGACCCTGACATGGAGAAGTTGCAGGCCCTGCGGGCTGCAGTACGGCAGCTGACTTCCAGGAATTGGTCGTCACTCCGTTTTTTGCATGCGAGTGTTGGGCCTCATGGTAGCCTCCTTCGAGGCGGTCCCATATGATCAATACCACACTCGAGTGTTACAGAAGGAAGTTCTGTCCAGATGGAACAGATGCCCTTCATCTCTGGATTATCAAATCCGAGTGAGCCACCTAGTCAGGAGATCCCTGGTATGGTGGCTGACAGCACCGGCTCTAATGGCCGGGAAGTAATTTCTTTCGGTTTACTGGATAGTGATCATGACGGACGCCAGCCTTACAGGTTGGGGGGGGGGGGGGTCTGGGGTGTTCAGTCGGCGCAAGGTCGCTGGACCCCAGAGGAAGCCCCCCTGCCGATCAATGTCCTGGAAATCCGGGCGATTAGGCTGTGCCTCTTCAAATGGTCTCAGAGGCTGCAAGGGCGTCCAGTCAGGATCCAGTCAGACAACGCCACAGCAGTCAATCAGCAAGGAGGAACAAGAAGCTCAGCTGCAGCATCGGAGGTCGCTCGCATCCTGAAGTGGGCAGAGAGGAGCGTACCGGCACTGTCGGCCGTGTACATTCCGGGTGTGGAAAACTGGCAGGTGGACTACCTGAGCCGCCAGATGCTGGACCAGGGAGAATGATCCTTACACCCGGAAGTGTTCCAACTCCTCTGCCAAAGATGGGGCACACCAGACGTAGATCTTCTGGCTTCCCGACTCAATCGGAAGGTATTGAGGTTTGTGGCCCGGTCAAGAGACCCATGGGCAGACGCAACGGACGCATTGGTGGCATCGTGGGGTCAGTATCAGCTAATATATGCCTTCCCTCCCTTAAGGCTTCTTCCTCTTCTGCTCCGCAGAGTGGAGGCAGAGGTAATTCCAATGATCCTAATCGCTTCAGATTGGCCTCAGCGTCCTTGGGACGCCGATCTAGTACGTCTGGTAGCAGACGTCCCCTGGCGCCTACCACTACGGAAGGACCTGCTATCGCAAGGTCCCATACTCCATCCTGCTTTACAGTCACTGGCTTTAACGACATGACTGTTAGGCCCCGGTCTCTCAGTACCTGGTTCTCATCAGACTCAGTAATCAATACTATGAAAAGTGCTCGGAAACCGTCCTCTAGGAAGGTTTATCACCGCACTTGGAAGGCCTACATCTCCATGTGTGAGGAAATGAAATGGCATCCGCGTACTTATTTGGTTTCCAGAATCCTGCTGTTTTTACAGCATGGGGTGGACCAAAGGCTTGCCTTAAGTACGATTAAGGGACAGATATCTGCCCTGGCTGTCTTTTTTTCAGCGACCCCTGGCGATTCACTCTCTCGTGAGTACATTTGTGCAGGGGGTTCGACATGTGGCCCCTCCGGTCCGTCCCCCGCTACCTCCGTTGGACTTGAACCTTGTCCTCTCGGTGCTTCAGAAGGCACCGTTTGAGAATATTAGAGATATTCCCCTGGTTACACTTTCTCAGAAAGTGTTTTTTCTGGTGGCTGTTACGTCAGTTAGACGAGTCTCTGAGCTGGCAGCCTTGTCCGGCAAGGCTCCCTATTTGATTTTCCACAAGGATAAGGTGGTGCTGCGGCCGCAGCCTTCCTTTCTTCCGAAAGTCGTTAAAGCGGTGGTGCAGGAAAAAAAAAAAGTCAGCAGCTACTAACAGTGTAGCTGCTGACTTTTAATAAGGACACTTACCTGTCCTACTCTCCCGCGATGTCGGTCCTGCCGCGGCGATCGATCGCTGCTGGCAGGCTCACGGCTCCTCCATTCTGAGTAGGGGAAACAGGCTGTGAAGCCGTAAGGCTTCACTGCCCATTTCCTACTGCGCATGTGCCACTCACACGGCGCTTTGTGAATGGGCGGCTTGCCTCCTGGGATACACACAGTTCCCAGAAGGCAGCGCGGCCCATTCACAAGAAGAGGAAGCGGAAGGAGAGCCACCGCGGACGGAGAAGAGGAACATTAGCGGCAGATTAGGGGACTTCCGCATAGCAACAGGCATTTAGGGTGAGTATAAATTTTTATTTTTTTTTCTATTAATTTTTATTTATTTTTTTAGAATTTTTAGTGTGAAGATTTTTTCAGGGTGGACCTCCACTTTAAGGCTTTTCATCTGCTACTTCCCTGTTTCGGAAGTCAGACTCACTGTTTGTTTCGGTGGCTGGTCCCAAGAAGGGCCAAGCAGTCTCGTCGGCCACCATCTCTAGGTGGATCCGACAGATAGTAATCCAGGCTTATGTCTTAAAGGGTCAAGCGCCGCCCTTTCCTGTCACGGCGCATTCAACCAGGGCAATAGGTGCCTCTTTGGCTTTCTGACATCAAGCGTCTGTTTCCCAATTATGTAAAGCGGTGACTTGGTCGTCCGATCACACTTTCACAAAATTCTACAAAGTTGATGTAGGTGCATCTTCGGATGCCTCTTTCGGCCGCAAGGTTTTGCAAGCGGCTGTTTAGAATTGCAACTCCTCCGTTGGAGGAGTGCTGTTTTGTGTTTGGGGTGAAGTTTATTTTTATGCTGTTACCACCCCTTTTTTTCTCTGACACTGCTTTGGGACGTCCCACTTTGTCAATAGAGAGGCTGTGTCGGTCCATGGACGAAAGAGTAAATAGGATTTTTGTGCTCACCGTAAAATCCTTTTCTCTGAGTCCATGGACCGACACAGCACCCACCCCTCCTTTTAAGTTTGTACTGTTATTGACGAACTGATCTGCGAGATGCAGACTGAGGTGATATACCCGGAGGTTCCGCCCCTGGGCGGTACTGTAGAAGGTGTGATGCAACACTTTTTACAAGTTTTTCTGCCTAGTCACTCCTAATTAATGGATAATACCCACTTTGTCAATAGAGAGGCTGTGTCGGTCCATGGACTCAGAGAAAAGGATTTTACGGTGAGTACAAAAATCCTTTTTTTTTTTTTTGTAGTCCAAGATACAAACTAGATGGGCTAATACGACTACTTGTAATAACGCCAAGGTCAACGCATTTTGCCCTGTGGAAGGGCGAAATGCGTTGACCTTGGCGTTATTACAAGGAGTCTGCTTAGCTCATCTAGTTTGTATCTTGGACTACAAAAAATATTGTGTCACATCAGTGAATTTGGAGCACTACCCTTTGATGAAGATTGGAACACAAGCACTTTATAATTGGACATTATTCGTAATACATGTTTATTTACGCTGTTGGCCTTTTTGTTATCACTTTTTGGTTTTCCTACTGAATTGCAAGTGCTGATGTATCTGACCATTAATGTAAAAAACATAAAACAAATAACGGGGCTGTGTTTGGAATGTATTTTACAGTGTAAACATTTAAAACTTGGTACTAAAACACAACCACTCAACCTGAGCTTAGTCTCGGGTACATGACCAGGTTTTTACATCACACCACTGGTCGCACACTTTACTGCACCTTCTGCCTAAAGCCTTTGTAACGTACTTGTGGCAAAAAGGCATATATTCCACACCCTGCTCCACGGAGTACCCCACAGGGTATTGCCCCCTCTCATAGTTATGGCAGAAACAGGCAAAAGGGAGCCATGGCAAAATCTCAGGCAAACATTGGCTATGTCATAGGCCCACACTGGAGTAGGACCCAATTTTATCACCAGTCTCCGCATCCAACTTTACTTCACTTTTAGGTATTCAAAAAGCAGTCTGCCGGACAATGGAAGCCTTTATTGCAAGTATTTCACAATTTCTTGGACAACTTACAGCTTTAATATATTTTAAAGTGTTACTAAACCCACAACCGTAAAATAAGTCTGTATGTGCAGCATAGCATGCTTGTTATACTCACTGTGGAACTTAAGGGGTTAAACCTCTGCATTGTGTAAAAAGGCTTTTTTATTCTCCCCCTACTGCACTGTCTATCTGGGGAAGGCCAGCTAACACAGGCAGGGTAGCCTACCTGTACATGTTCAGTTTTGTCTTTTATGCTGGAGAGAACATTTATTTGTTCTCAGAGCTAGCCAGTTAACATGGTATTGATATCACACATGTGGGCGTGTATACAGGCTGTAGTGGAAATCTCCTGCCTGAACGCTCTGCACTGGAGAAACTGTGCAGTTAATTATGTAACCGTGGTATACAAATCATCAAAAAAGGTAGTGGCAGTATTTTAACCACTTGACGCCCGCCCTATAACAGATTGACGGCGGCAAAGTGGTTTCAAAATCCTGACTGGACGTCATATGACGTCCTCAGTATTTTGAGCCGCTGCGCGCCCCCAGGGGCGCGCATCGCGGCGATCGTTGCTGCGGGATGTCAGTCTGACACCCCGCAACACCGATCTAGGTAAAGAGTCTCCGACGGAGACTCTTTACCACGTGATCAGCCGTGTCCAATCACGGCTGATCACGATGTAAACAGGAAAAGCCAGTCATCGGCTTTTCCTCACTTGCGTCTGTCAGACGCGAGTAGAGGAGAGCCGATCGGCTGCTCCTCTGACGGGGGGGTTTGTGCTGATCCATTATCAGCGCAGCCCCCCCGAGGATTCCCACTGGACCACCAGGGATGCCACTAGACCACCAGGGAAGCCCATCTATAGGTATTGCACACTAGACCACCAGCGATGCTAATTATATACTAAATGGATGCCAATCCGTGCCCACAATGGATGCCAATCAGTGCCCACAATGGGCACCACTGATTGGCAGGCATTGTTTGGCACTGATTGGCATCCATTAGTACAGTACAGTGCCACCTATCAGTGCTCATCCATGCCACCTATCAGTGCTCATCCGTGCCACCTATCAGTGCTCATCCGTGCCGCCTATCAGTGCCCATCCGTGCCGCCTATCAGTGCCCTCCCGTGCCGCCTATCTGTGCCCTCCCGTGCCGCCTATCTGTGCCCTCCCGTGCCGCCTATCTGTGCCCTCCCGTGCCGCCGATCGTTGCTCATCAGTGCAGCCCCATCAGTGAAGGAGAAAACTAACTTATTTACAAAGTTTTGTAACTGAAACAAAAAAAAAACATTTTTTTCAAAATTTTCGTTTTTTTTTTTTTTTTTGCAGAAAATAAAAATCGCAGAGGTGATCAAATACCACCAAAAGAAAGCTCTCTTTGTGGGAACAAAATGATAAAAATTTAGTTTGGGTACAGTGTAGCATGACCGCGCAATTGTCATTCAAAGTGCGACAGCGCAGAAAGCTGAAAATTGGTCTGGGCAGGAAGGTGTATAAGTGCCCAGTATGGAAGTGGTTAATGTAAAAAGATTTATAAGCTGTGGGCACACTGGGGGGGGGGGGGGGCACAGATGAACTGTTTTCCTATTACTAGGTTTAGTAAAACTTTAATACAGCCATCTCTGTTCAAGGCTCCAAATTGCCAGGCCCCCTCTCCGTCTTCACTTCCTCTACTTGAGTTGAGTCCTAATTAGAGGCCGATGGCCGATATATGTTGCCGATTTTTGCGGCCGATATATGTTCCGATTTTTATTTTCTTTTTCCTTCATCTCAGCAAATCTAGGGTGGAGAGGAGGTTATTGTTTAGGGTGGAGAGGTGGGATGCAGCCTATTAGTGCCCACCAGTTCAGCCTGTCAGTGTCCATCAGTGCAGCCTGTCAGTGCCACATCAGTGCCCATTGGTGCAGCCCAGTGCAGCCTTATCAGTATCCATTATTGCCCACCAGTGCCCCCTCAGTGTCCATTAGTGCCCACCAGTGCAGCCCATCAGTGCCACCTTATCAGTGCATTACATCAGTGCCCACCAGTACAGTAGCTCCTCAGTGCCCACCAGTACAGTAGCTCCTCAGTGCCCACCAGTACAGTAGCTCCTCAGTGCCCACCAGTACAGCTCAATGTCATTCACTGCCAGTCTGCCACCTCATCAGTGCCCACCAGCGGTGCGGTCGGCTCCGTTCTGTCCCCTTGTCTGGCCAAGGAGAGCTCCATTCGTCCTCTGACGTGCTGCGCGCCCCGCCTCTGCCTCCACACTACAAACCCCAGAATGCAGCGCGGCCAGTAACAGCCAATCGGCGGCCGCCGCTGCCGACTTCCTCCACTGGGAAAAAAAAAAAAAAGATGTCAGCAGACAGCGGCCGTGATATCAGCCGTTTAGAATAAACGGTGGGCGGCTGGGGGGGGGGGGGATTTCCACCCAGCACACCCCTGCTTCTGATCACTCACAATCGGCCTTTTTTCACATAATAATCGGCCGATGCTGATTTCTTTAAAAAGGCGAAATATCGACCGATATATGGGCCAGCCGATATATCGGTCGACCTCTAGTCCTAATATGACTGGCCTAGAACCGATTTCTCACCCCAAGGCTCCTATACAACTGAAGTTGCAGCTTCACGCAATATGCTTGCCAACATGGATATGGCCACTTCTGCTGTGTGCAAAAGCCTTGTCATTGTCACAATTGAATCTCCTCCATCTTGCTATGCCCCTTTGGGTACAAAGAGAAGAAATAGAATGGGCCGTTTGATTGTATCAATCCAGAAAATATCTTACAAAAATCATTGCTGCAGTCCTATCCAGTGGAAAGAGTTCTTCAATGGTGGTCTGTCCCAGTAGACTATCCTGCCATCTCAGTTTTAAGTCCAGTCAAAATCTAACTAAGCTTACAACTGCTCCCACCACCATTCTAAGCCCTATACTGGCTACCATGTAAAGAAAAGATGCTTATACTTAACTAAGGGTGCTCTGGTCCGGTCACATGATCGGCTTCCAGTGCTTGCTTCAGGGGAGAGGAGTGACAGCTGACAATGGATGCCTCATAATAAATACATGAGTGACATCCCCATCTAAGCACTGCTGCTAGGGAGATGATGTGAACGCACTGCAGCGCGCTTAGATTAGGTATACACATCATTCCTTTTGAAGGCTAGATAATATAGGACTAAGAATTGGGATGGGAGCAGGCTTAAAGGGGTTGTAAAGGTTTGTTTTTTATTTTCTAAATAGGTTCCTTTAAGCTAGTGCATTGTTGGTTCACTTAACTTTTCCTTTGATTTACCTTCTAAATGTTTTTTTTTCTTTGTCTGAATTTCTCACTTCCTGTTTCTCCTCAGTAAACTTCACACCATCATCCGAGTGGTGTGGTGTCAGCCAGAACAGCTTACTGAACAGCTTACTGAGGAGGAACAGGAAGTGAGAAATTCAGACAAAGAAAACAAATATTTAGAAGGGAAATCTAAGGAAAAGGTAAGTGAACCAACAATGCACTAGCTTAAAGGAACCTATTTAGAAAATAAAGAACGAACCTTTACAACCCCTTTAAGCTTAGTTATGTTTAAAGTGGAATACTGGCCAAAACCCATGTCTCTCTGTACAAATTAAAGATGATCCTTCAGTCAAAGATTCTGATGATAAGTTTGAGACACTCTTATCCCCTTATTAAAATGATGATGCCATTGGTTGTTAAGACACCAGCGGCTGGTTGTAATGGTGCAGAATGAAAACTTGTGGCTTTGTATAACAAAAAAGGCAGGCTTTATCCTCTTGCTGGCTTGTGGACCATTTTTGGTCAGTTTGAGGCAATGTTTAGGAATTTTGCCAAGGCACCCCCAGGTTGCCACTTCACCCTGGTTGAACAAGGCTATTGTAAAAGATGCCTCACACATCTGCCCTTTGAAGAAAGAAGTATTTTTGGTGAGGCGCTTGACATCTTTAACCACTTAAGCCCCGGACCAATACGGACCATAATGACCAGAGGTGATTTCACAATTTGGCACTGCGCTGCTTTAACTGGAAATTGTACGGACATACAATGTTGTACCCAAACAAAATTTGCGTCCTTTTCTTCCCACAAATAGAGCTTTCTTTTAATGGTATTTGATTGCCTCTGCGATTTTTTATTTTTTTTTGCGATATAAACGGAAAAAGACTGAACATTTTGAAAAAAAATGACATTACTCTTTCGTCCATGGACCGACACAACTTCTCTATTGACAAAGTGGGTATTATCCGTTAATTAGGAGTGACTAGGCAGAAAAACTTGTAAAAAGTGTTGCATCACACCTTCTACAGTACCGCCCAGGGGGCGGACCCTCTGGTATAACCTCTCAGTCTGCATCTCGCAGATCAGTTTTTTTCTGTCTAGCAAGGAGTAGGACATGGCTCCCTTCGGGCCCATTGACCCGGGGGAAAAAATATATATTTTTTTGCTACATTTGTTGTTTCCTGCGATCTTTGATCAACTGCCGACTGGGTAACAGGCTGGATCCTCGATCCTTGTAGTCTCCCCAGTTTCGGCCATCGAGCGTGTGCCGACCCTAGCTAGGCGCTGGGTTTTCCACGACATGCCCATCGCTCCACGGGTGGCCGGTGAGCCTACGCTCCAGGGCCTGCATCGGACCGCTCAGCTTCGGCTGACCTTACGGCCGAGTCGCAGCAGCCTGGCCGGTGAGCTTACGCTTCAAGGCTTGCATCGGACCGCTCAGCTTCGGCTGACCTTACGGCCGAGTTGCAGCAGCCTGTCCGGTAAGCGTCACGCTCCAGGGCATACATATGATCGTCCCCTTTGGGTTCAATCACAGCATGCCTGGCCAACAGTCACCTTCCGTGCGCGGACGATGATCTGTTTGGAATGTCTTCCAGCATAATACATGCAGGATAGGTAAGTAAAACTCCCCTGCCTCGGCTGGGTGATTTAGCTGGACATTCCTGGAGAGACCAAGTAAGTGGTTGTGGCCCCTTTCTTCCCTCTCTCCCTGCCTTTCCCTCCTCCCTGGGCTTCTAGCTAAAGGTTGCTGGGTGCTGGGGGTCACCTGAGGGGTTCCACTGGAGTGGGGCTGGCTGTAACTAACATTTAAAAGAAATGTAATTTCTGCTTACCTGTATGTGCTTCCTCCTCCATGCTGTCGGCGGCCATTTTGGGGTGGTCCATGCCGAGTTCGGCCTCTTGTGACTGCCCGGCGGCCATCTTTTTGTGGGCTACAGCTGCTTGACCTCTATCTTCGGCTCGGCGGCCATTTTCTTAGAGCCCACATTATCTTCCATACAGACGTTTTTGGCAACCATTTTGCGAGAGCCTCCGGCCTCTTGGGTGCATTACACTGGCGCTAAAATTCACACAGGAAGTGCTGATAAAAGAAGCAGACTGACACAGCAGCAGTGGGACAGCATCACAGGCGCAGCACACGGCAGCATAGCAGTACCGGTCCAGGGTGGTCAGTCCTCTGGGTAACCCAGCATCTCTGCAGCACAGGAGGGTGGCCTATTGATATCTTGCCTGGAGCCCTGTGGGTGTCAGCGTGTGGTCAGCATGGCATCTGAGCCAGATGTCTTCTCCCCTGAAACACCAGATTTAGCAACTGGTGCCCCTGAGGTGTCTATGAACGCTATGACGGCAATCCTAGAGGCGTTTGCTGCCAGGGTGGAAGCAGCACACGGGAATACAGGGGGTAGTAAACGCCCCGTCCCCTGCAAGCTTCTGGGGATAATTCTGATGCAGAACCAGGTCCAGCTACGGCTCAGGGCCCAGATTCTGACGCATCAGAGACTGCAGACCGTGACCGGACAGTGAGGAGCACTCCAAGTCCAGGTCAGTACACGAGACGGCATTGGTATCTGACCTTATTACTGCAGTGCGGGATACGCTAAAGTTGGAAAATACTGCAGAAGCAGCAGAGACTCCGGTCCACTTGGGTTTCATAGACCTGCCCACACTGCTAAGGTGTTCCCTTGTGTGTCTTTTGATAAACTCTTATACAAGGAATGGGAGAACCCACTGAGGGTCTTTACAGCCCCAAAGAGGTTTGCGGTACGGTACCCCTTTGAGGAGAGTTTTCTGAAGAAATGGACCTCTCCCCCTATAGTGGACCCTCCGGTGTCCAGACTTAATAGAGCCACCACAATTCCTGTAGAAGGGGCTCCTGTTTTCAAGGACCCTGTGGATAAGAAGGCTGAAGCACTCGCTTGCTACCTAGTAGTAGGCTCGGCAGTACGCCCGGCATTTGGCGGGGGCCCTAGTGTCTCAGACACTTACTGAATGGGCAAGATTGCTACTCCAGGGGTTAAGGAGCGAGATGCTCCTCCTGATGAGATAACATTGGCCGACCAGTTGGTCCAGGGCCTTAGGTTTGTCTGCGAGTCAGACATGGATACTATTCCCCTGCTGTCTAAAGCTTCGGTTTATGCAGTAGCAATACGCCGCCTGATCTGGCTAAAAGGCTGGTCTGCGGACCAGGCTTCCAAGAAAGCCCTGTTGGATCTGCCTTTTAAGGGCGACAGACTTTTTGGTGCTTCTCTGGATGACATCATCAAGGATGCCACAGGAGGTAAAAGCACTTTGCTTCCCCAAATTAGCAAGGGTAAGGGGCCACGCCAAGGGCAAGGGCCCCCCTTTACTGCACGCAAGCGTTTTTTTCGTCCCCCTAGGGCGACAGGGAAAAGACCCCAGGCCGATAAAGCGCCTGCCCAAGGACAAAGGCGTCCTTGGTCCCGCATACCCAACAAGCCTGCGGACAAATCTGCGTCCGCATGAAGGTCCGCCCCCACCCAGCTCTCGGGTGGGGGGGACGTCTTCGCAAATTCGCGACTCAGTGGACAGCTCTAGTCTCCGACAGGTGGGTTTGCGAAGTAATCTCCTCAGGCTACAAGATAGTTTCTCTCTTGTCCACCGGACAGATTCATCACCTTCAATCTCCAGCTACTACCGACCCGTCGGGAGGCCCTGTATGGGGCGGTCCAGGGTCTACTGGAACGCGGGGTAGTTATTCCAGTTCCAGAACAGGAACGGGGTCAGGGTTTTTACTCAAATCTGTTTATTGTGCCGAAGAAGGAGGGGGTTCGTCCAATCTTGGATCTCAGAGCCCTCAATTGCTTTGTGAAAGTACAAAGATTTCAGATGGAGTCGGTTCAAACTGTAGTCACGGCTCTCCATCCGGGGGACTTTCTGGCCTCCTTGGACATCAAGGACGCATACCTGCATGTCCCCATATACTCCAGACACCAGAGATTTCTGCGATTTGCTATCGGGAAGGACCACTACCAGTTTGTGGCCCTCCCGTTTGGCCTTGCCTCAGCACCCAGGACGTTCACCAAGGTGCTCGCTCCGATTTTGGCACTTCTAAGACAGCGGGGTATCGATATCATGGGCTACTTGGACGACCTTCTACTGAAGGCGCCTTCAAGCTCAGAATTTAGAGGTAATCGTGTCCATTACCTGTCAGACTCTTCGAGACTGTGGTTGGATACTAAACACGCAAAGGTCAGTATGGTGACCACTCAACGCCTAGTGTACCTGGGGTTGATTTTGGATTCCTCAGAGGCAAAGGTATTCCTCCCTGTGGGGAAGTTGCAGACCCTTCAGGGCTGCAGTACGGCAGCTGACTTCCAGTAATTGGTCGTCGCTCCGTTTTTGCATGCGAGTGTTGGGCCTCATGGTAGCCTCCTTCGAGGCAGTCCCATATGCTCAATACCACACTCGAGTGTTTCAGAAGGAAGTTCTGTCCAGATGGAACAGATGCCCTTCATCTCTGGATTATCAAATCCGAGTGAGCCACCTAGTCAGGAGATCCCTGGTATGGTGGCTGACAGCACCGGCTCTAATGGCCGGGAAGTAATTTCTTCCGGTTTACTGGATAGTGATCATGACGGACGCCAGCCTTACAGGTTGGGGGGGGGAGTCTGGGGTGTTCAGTCGGCGCAAGGTCGCTGGACCCCAGAGGAAGCCCTCCTGCCGATCAATGTCTTGGAAATCCGGGCGATCAGGCTGTGCCTCTTCAAAGGGTCTCAGAGGCTGCAAGGGCGTCCAGTCAGGATCCAGTCAGACAACGCCACAGCGGTGGCATATGTCAATCATCAAGGAGGAACAAGAAGCTCAGCTGCAGCATCGGAGATCGCTCGCATCCTGAAGTGGGCAGAGAAGAGCGTACCGGCACTGTCGGCCATGTACAATCCGGGTGTGGAAAACTGGCAGGCGGACTACCTGAGCCGCCAGATGCTGGACCAGGGAGAATGGTCCTTACACCCGGAGGTGTTCCAACTCCTCTGCCAAAGATGGGGCACACCAGATGTAGATCTTCTGGCTTCCCGACTCAATCGGAAGGTATTGAGGTTTGTGGCCCGGTCAAGAGACCCATGGGCAGACGCAACGGACGCATTGGTGGCATCGTGGGGTCAGTATCGGCTAATCTATGCCTTCCCTCCCTTAAGGCTTCTTCCTCTTCTGCTCCGCAGAGTGGAGGCAGAGGGAATTCCAATGATTCTAATCGCTCCAGATTGGCCTCAGCGTCCTTGGTACGCCGATCTAGTACGTCTGGTAGCAGACGTCCCCTGGCGCCTACCACTACGGAAGGACCTGCTATCGCAAGGTCCCATACTCCATCCTGCTTTACAGTCATTGGCTTTAACGGCATGGCTGTTGAGAACCAGGTACTGAGAGACCGGGGCCTGTCAGATTCAGTAATCTCTACTATGAGAAGTGCTCGAAAACTGTCCTCTAGGAAGGTTTATCACCGCACTTGGAAGGCCTACATCTCCATGTGTGAGGAAATGAGATGGCATCCGCGTACCTATTTGGTTTCCAGAATCCTGCTGTTTTTACAGCATGGGGTGGACCAAAGGGCTTGCCCTAAGTACGATTAAGGGACAGATATCTGCCCTGGCTGTCTTTTTTTCAGCGACCCCTGGCAGCTCACTCTCTCGTGAGTACATTTGTGCAGGGGGTTCGACATGTGGCCCCTCCGGTCCGTCCCCCGTTACCTCCGTGGGACTTGAACCTGGTCCTCTCGGTGCTTCAGAAGGCACCGTTTGAGAATATTAGAGATATTCCCCTGTTGACACTTTCTCAGAAAGTGGTCTTTTTGGTGGCTATTACGTCAGTTAGACGAGTCTCTGAGCTGGCAGCCTTGTCCTGCAAGGCTCCCTATTTGGTTTTCCACAAGGATAAGGTGGTGCTGCGGCCGCAGCCTTCCTTTCTTCCGAAGGTCGTTTCGGCTTTTCATCTCAACGAAGACATTGTACTTCCATCCTTGTGTCCTCACCCGTCGAATCCTAAGGAGTCGGCGTTGCATTCCTTGGACGTTGTCCGAGCTTTGAGAGTATACTTATCTGCTACTTCCCTGTTCCGGAATTTAGACTTACTGTTTGTTTCGGTGGCTGGTCCCAAGAAGGGCCAAGCAGTCTCGTCGGCCACCATCTCTAGGTGGATCCGACAGATAGTAATCCAGGCTTACGCCTTAAAGGGTCAAGCGCCCCCCTTTCCTGTCACGGCGCATTCGACCAGGGCAATAGGTGCCTCTTGGGCTTTCCGACATCAAGCGTCTGTTTCCCGTTGGAGGAGTGCTGTTTTGTGTTTTGGGGTGAAGTTTATTTTTATGCTGTTACCACCCCTCGTTTTTTCTCTGACACTGCTTTGGGACGTCCCACTTTGTCAATAGAGAAGCTGTGTCGGTCCATGGACGAAAGAGTAAATAGGATTTTTTACTCACCTCTGAGTCCATGGACCGACACAGCACCCACCCCTCCTTTTAAGTTTGTACTGTTTTTTGACGAACTGATCTGCGAGATGCAGACTGAGAGGTTATACCAGAGGGTCCGCCCTATTTTTCTACTTTTTGTTATAAAAAAAATCGAATAAACTCAATTTTAGTCATACATTTAGGCCAAAATGTATTCAGCCACATGTCTTTAGTAAAAAAAATGTCAATAAGCGTATATTTATTGGTTTGCGCAAAAGTTATAGCGTCTACAAACTAGGGTACATTTTCTGGAATTTACACAGCTTATAATTTATGACTGCCTATCTAATTTCTTGAGGTGCTAAAATGGCAGGGCAGTACAAAACCCCCCCAAATGACCCCATTTTGGAACGTAGACACCCCAAGGAAATTGCTGAGAGGCATGTTGAGCCCATTGAATATTTTTTTTTTGTCCCAAGTGATTGAATAATGACTAAAAAAAAAATATATATATATTACGAAAAGTTGTCACTAAATAATATATTGCTCACTCATGCCATGGGCATATGTGAAATTACACCCCAAAATACATTCTGCTGCTTCTCCTGAGTACGGGGATACCACATGTGTGGGTCTTTTTGAGAGCCTAGCCGCGTACGGGACCCCGAAAACCAAGCACCGCCTTCAGGATTTCTAAGGGCGTAAATTTTTGATTTCACTCCCCACTACCTATCACGGTTTTGAAGGCCATAAAATGCCAAGATAGCACATAACCCCCACAAATGACCCCATTTTGGAAAGTAGACACCCCAAGCTATTTGCTGAGAGGCATTGTGAGTATTTTACAGCTCTCATTTGTTTTTGAAAATTAAGAAAGACATTTTTTTTTTCTTCTTTTTTCAATTTTCAAAACTTTGTGACAAAAAGCGAGATCTGCAAAATACTCAACATACCTCTCAGCAAATAGTTTGGGGTGTCTACTTTCCAAAATGGGGTCATTTGGGGGGGTTTGTGCCATCTGGGCATTCCATGGCCTCCGAAACTGTGATAGACAGGAGTGAAATCAAAAATTTACACCCTTAGAAATCCTGAAGGCGGTGCTTGGTTTTAGGGGTCCCGTACGCGGCTAGGCTCCTAAAAAGTCTCACACGTGGTATCCCCGTACTCAGGAGAAGCAACAGAATGTATTTTGGGGTGCAATTCCGCATATAACCATGGCATGTTTGAGCAATATATCATTTAGTGACAACTTTTTGTAAATTTTTTTTTTCTTTTTGTCATTATCCAATCACTTGGGACAAAAAAAAAATATTCAATGGGCTCAACATGCCTCTCAGCAAATAGCTTGGGGTGTCTACTTTCCAAAATGGGGTCATTTGGGGGGGGGGTTTGAACTGTCCTGGCATTTTATGCACAACATTAGGAAGCTTATGTCACACATCATCCACTCTTCTAACCACTTGAAGACAAAGCCCTTTCTGACACTTTTTGTTTACATGAAAACATATTTTTTTTTACAAAAAAATTACGTTGAACTCCCAAACATTATACATTTTTTTTAAAGTAAAGGCCCTACATATTAAAATAGTGGGTGTTGCATTTTTTTTTACACAGTATTTGCGCAGCGATTTTTCAAACACAT
This sequence comes from Rana muscosa, assembly GCA_029206835.1. Lineage (NCBI taxonomy): Eukaryota > Metazoa > Chordata > Amphibia > Anura > Ranidae > Rana > Rana muscosa. Next base: position 437,736,296 of record CM055120.1, read on the forward strand.
TTTTTGGGGAAAAAACACACTTTTTATTTTTAATGCACTAAAACACACTATATTGCCCAAATGTTTGATGAAATTAAAAAGATGATCTTAGGCCAAGTACATGGATACCAAACACGACATGCTTTAAAATTGCGCACAAACGCGCAGCGGCGACAAACTACATACATTTTTAAAAGCCTTTACAGGTTACCATATTAGATTTACAAAGGAGGTCGACTGCTTTTTATTTTATTTTTAAACTGTTCCTTCCATATTTTTTTTTTTTTTACCATTTTTATTGTTATCTCAGGGAATGCAACCCCTATGATAGCAATAGGTAGTGACAGGTACTCTTTTTTTTTGAAAAAAATTGGGGGCTTAGACCCTAGATCTTTCCTCTGCCCTCAAAGCATCTGACCACACCAAGATCGGTGTGATAAAATGCTTTCCCAATTTACCAATGGCGCTGTTTATATCTGGGGGGGGGACATTCCCTCCCACTGCTTGTAAAAGCAGTCTAGAGGCTAATTACCGTATTTATTGGCGTATAACACGAACTTTTTTCCCCTTAAAATCAGGGGAAAATCGTGGGTGCGTGTTATACGCCGATACTCCGCCGATTCCCCTGCTGAAACGAGCGAGAGGAGCGAGCGCAGCCGAAGCCGAAGTACACTCGGCTCCTCTCGCAGTCCCGCCCATCTCTGACTGCGCCGCTGACATAGAGAAAGCCGAGTGTACTTCGGCTAGTCTCGGCTCCTCTCGCAGTCCTGCCCCTGACTGTGAGCAGAGCCGAGTCTAGCCGAAGTACACTCGGCTTTCTCTGTCAGCGGCGCAGTCAGTGGAGATGGGCGGGACTGCGAGAGGAGCCGAGTCTAGCCGAAGTACACTCGGCCCCGCTCGCTCCTCTCCACAGAAATCGGCGCCAAATTTAAAAAACGCCGAGACTGACACTGCTGCAAAGGCACTGGGCAAGGCTGCAGATGGACAGATGGACACTGGGCAAGCCTGCAGATGGACAGATGGACACTGGGCAAGGCTGCAGATGGACAGATGGACACTGGGCAAGGCTGCAGATGGACAGATGGACACTGGGCAAGGCTGCAGATGGACAGATGGACACTGGGCAAGGCTGCAGATGGACAGATGGTCACTGGGCAAGGCTGCAGATGGACACTGGGCAAGGCTGCATGCTGCATTTAAATGTAAGTTTTTTTTCCTTGAATTTCCCTCCTAAAAGTTTTTTTCCTTAAAATTCCCTCCTAAACTTGGGGTGCGTGTTATACGCCGGCGCGTGTTATACGCCGATAAATACGGTATCTGCTAGGATTGCTTTTACATGAAAGCCGGCCGCTGGCTGAAAAGAATGATACCAAGATGATACATAAACCCACAGGCATCATTCTGGTATAAACATTCAAAGTCCAGCAACATACCAGTACGTTGCTGGTCCTTGTTGGACATGTATTGTAATCTTTTTTTTCATGCAGCCTGTTGAAAAAAAGAGATTGATTGGTGGGTATGCCCACCATTAGCATATCTCCCTTCATCCACCCACTTCTAATGATGGGCATACATGCACCATTTATATATGCCGAAGCATGGGGGCATCCTCCCGCAAAAAAGTTATGCGGCGTACACACGGTCGGACATTTCCACGGGCAAGCCTCCGTCGGAATTTCGATCGTATGTACGCGGCATAAAAAGTTATGCTACGTACACTCGGTCAAACTTTTCCACGGGCAAGCCTCCGTCGGAATTTCGACCGTATGTACGCGGCATTAGGAGGAAAATCGCTCCTGCTGCCCCCATGCTTCGGCATATATGCTCTTTTTTTTTAACTGTGGTGGTGAAATCACCTCCTACAGCGTTGGAGTCACGGCTTTATGTATCGTGGGAGCAAACGCTGTTGCTGTCAAGATAAATAGATCCACGCTGCAACTGAATGGCGTACCTGCTAAGCAAATGATGGTTAACATTAAAACAAAGTAACATTACAGTATAACAGTAAGACCTTACCATACCATACCTGCAAAGCAAATACCAAAAAAAAAAAGTAATAAAAAATAAAACATTTTTTTAACGCAACCTGTGCCTAAAATATATATATGCCGAAGCATGGGGGCATCCTCCCGCAAAAAAGTTATGCCGCGTACACGCGGTCTGACTTTTTCACGGGCAAGCCTCCGTCGGAATTTCGACCGTATGTACGCGGCATTAGGAGCAAAATCGCTCCTCCGCCCCTATGCTTCGGCATATATGCTCTTTTTTTTTTAACTGTGGTGGTAAAATCACCTCCTACAGCACTGGAGTCACGGCTTTATGTATCGTGGGAGCAAACGCTGTTGCTGTCAAGATAAATAATTCCGCACTGCAGCTGAATGGCGCACCTGAAAACAAAAAATTACATACCTGAAAACTAAGCATGATAAAACATTGCAGAATAGAATACAGTAAAAAAGAGCAGAACAATAGATAGAAAATTGAGAGAGAGAGAGAGAGAACAATAAAACGACAACTATTTTTTTTTTTTTTTTTTTTATATTTTTTTTGTGTTTTCTGTTTTTACGTTTTTTTTTTTGTTTTTACACTTTTTTTTTGTAACTTTAACAACTGTAATGGTTCGGGTCTCTCAAAAGTCGATGGCATCTTGGGAGACCCTGTGTAAGTGTGTCCTGTTCTGTGCAATGCTGTACCCTACGCTAAAACTTCACTTTTGAGTGGAAGCGTTCAAAACATTTACCAATGCAAAGACCAGGATTGTCAGGACAGCGTGGACAAAAATAACGGGTGTCACGCCTAAATCCGCGCTTGCTACAGACGCAACATCTTTTTTGGGGGGCTCGTTTGGTAGGGGTACTCTCGAGGACATACGGATAATGCCTCTCATGCAGCCGGCTTACTGCATTTGGTTGGGGATGGTGAGGTGCAGAACCGCCTGGATACAGGAGTTCTGTGACTATCTCATCCTGGAATTTTAGGAGAGATAACGTCCCGCCTGAAGCTCTGTATAGCACATGAGCGTTCAGCAAAGCCAATTGGAATAAGGATAGAGACACTTATTTGTACCAGCGTCTCGCCTTACGGTCAATTAGATACGGCGCCAACAACTGGTCGTTGAGGTCCACCCCTCCCATATTTTGGTTATATTCGTGGACACAGAGGGGTTTCTCCACAACACCAGTCGCCGTACGAATTTGGACTGTCGCGTCTGCATGAAGGGAGGTAAGAAGGAAAACATTCTTATTATCCCTCCACTTCACACTTCAAGCAGGCTCTCTCCCCCAGCCTAAGACGGGAATCTACAAGCCTCTGGGGAAAGCCCCGGCAATTAGGTCGCACGGTGCCACATGCTCCAATCTGATGATCAAACAAGTGACTAAACAGTGGCACGTTCGTGTAATAATTGTTCACATACAAATGGTACCCCTTTCCGAATAAGTGTGACACCAAGTTCCACACTATCTTGCCAGCGCTCCCTATGTAATCTGGGCAGTTGACCAACTCATCCTGACTATCTTTTCCCTCATAAACCGTAAAGCTCATAGCCTGTTGCCCTGTCACAGAACTTATAGAGCTTGACCCCGTATCTGGCACGCTTGCTGGGAAGGTACCGTAATTGGTTTCCAATCTTTGGCAATGGAAGGCAACTAGGGATTAGCGGCGATGAATTGACCAGCATATAAATTACTCTGGTCCACAATAGATCTATAGAGATCTTCCGTGAAAAACAGCAAATAAAAATCATTTGGCATAAAATCGGCTGTTTCCACCTGAATACCGGGTTGGGCAGTGAATGGGGGAAGTACGGTGTAACGACACCCCAAATACAAAAGGGGGGAACACTGTTTAGATCTCTTCCCTCTCCTAGACACAAATTCACCGTCGATCCTCCACAGCCAATACACATTATTTTGACACCTGTTAGGAGACAACAGGTTCTAATCCCCTTTTAGTTTAAATGACTAAATTACTTGTTAGGCTAGCTTTTGTCTCCCAATCAAAAGACTTTACACACAAGGACAGACTTAATTTCCCCAATCCACATCACCACAAACAATGAACAGGTCTTTTAGAAGCTGCGATTCATTAGCATTACACTAGGCAGACAGGTGATTGAGGCTGAACACATCAGTATCTCTCAATTAACCTGTTGAGTTCAGAATCAGTAAATAGTCCTTTACAGATATCCTTGGGAATATGGTGGATAAATATTACATTTTAGGTAGTCCAAGATATATTTCTTAATGTCCATGGTTTCCTGGCTCACCCTGTGTCCAAAGTGACCCTCCTGTCACATACGGGTTCTGCAGAAGTGGTGGGGACCCAATCAGAATAGGCGAATTCTGCAGGATGGGCACGACGGGCCTGCCTTTTGTCTTCTTCTTGGTGGCAGCGGGACACTACTTGTGCTTGCCACCTCGCCAGCTTGAACTGCACTTATGGGACTCTCCACGTCACCACGTGATACTGCAGTGCTGGATGTACGCCCAGGCTGTACTAGGCCGCTGGTGCTTGCCAATTCACCAGAAGGAATAGCGGCGCTAGTACTACTCTGCTCCATGATATGAGAGCCCTGCGGTTCTTGCTCCTCAACAACCTCAGAAGATCGGGATCGGGTATGCCTGACCTTAGCAGGGACCTCAATTTCGTCGTCAGAGCTATCTGACATGGAGCCGCTGACTTCACTGTCTTCTACGGGAAGATAATCTGAGCCTGAATCTGACAGATGCGTGACCTCCTCTTCACTATCTGTCATGCTCAGAATCTCGTAGGCCTCTTTACTAGTGTACCTTCGATTTTGCCATTTTGGGCTCTAAATTTAGGGGTACACTAGTAAGATTCACAGGTAAAAAAGCACCCGACTGTCAGCAAATGTATCAAACGCTTAAAAAAAACTGTTAGCGATCGCAGGGATCAGGACTGTCTCTGCGAACGCTGCAGTTATGTGTGTTGTGTTTGGTAAGTTACAGTGATCGATCGATACTGCACTTGGGTGGGCTGGGCGGAAGGGGCTAAATTCAGGTGCTAGCAGGTATCTGGGCTGATCTCGCTAACACTGCATTTTTGGGAACCCTAAACCGCTGGGGACGCTAATATAGATCTGATCAGATCAGATATTGATCTGTTCAGATTCTATACCACTAAGGGAGGTGTATGCTTTGCGCGTGGGTGTTAGCGTTACTGGCACTAACCTAACGCTGCCTGGGGCGACGCAGACCCTCTCTGGCGCTAAAACCTAATTGATATCAGCCGCCGGGCGATAAACCTTTATTGGGTTATATAGGGCGGGTGCCCTGATGCTATAAAAAGCAAACTAACCAACCAGCGTCACCCGTAAAAGTTATATGGTGATCACTGGTGAAAGGGTTAACTAGGGCCAATCAGGGGGTTAAAACCTTTATTAGGTTATATATTGGGGGTACCTGACGCTATAAAAACCTGCGGCGAACCTAAAAATAAATAACTGGCACCACCGGCACTAAATACAGCGATCGGAAATACGATCGCTTAGTGACGCTGGCGTTAGGGGGTGAAAGGGTTACCTGGGGGGCGATCAAGGGGTTAAACCTTTATTAGGGGGGGGGTTAGGGGGCTACCCTGGACCTAAAGGGGCCTAAACCTAACTGCCCTGCAACTTTTTACTGTCACAAATGACACTGCAGTGATCAGTAAAAAAAATGACCACTGCAAACGGTGCACTGTGACTGGGGGTGACTGGGGGGTGTAAGTGTGCCTACATGTACTGGTGTCAGTGTAGTGTTGGTGCACTTACTGTGAGATGTCTTCTCTCCTCGCGCCGTATCGAAAAGACTGCCGCATGGAGAGATGACATCACTTCCTCTGCCTGTGTTTACATTACACAGGCAGAGGAAGATTCTCATTCGCCGGGAGCGATCGCGAGGGGGTGGCCAGAAACGAATGGCCCTCCCCTCATCACGGATCGCTCCCGGAACGATAACCACCGCTCACTGTATAGAAGGGGGGGTCCGATGGGACCCCCCAACTATACGAAGGCAGGCACGTACAGGTACGTGATTGTGCCTGTCCCTGCCATTCTGCCGACGTATATACACAGTGAGCGGTCGTTAAGTGGTTAACCACTTACCGCCTGGCCTATAGCAAAATGACGGCCGGGCGGTGGTTGCGTTATCCTGACTGGACGTCATATGACGTCCAGCAGGATAACAGCCGCCGCGCGCCCGTGGGGCTATCAGTGGTGCGGTGTGTCAGTCTGACACACTGCTACACCGATCTCGGTAAAGAGCAACCGACGGGGGCTCTTTACCACGTGATCAGCCATGTCCAATCACGGCTGATCACGATGTAAAGAGGAAGAGCCGTTAAAAGACTTTTCCTCACTCGCGTCAGACAGACTCAAGTAGAGTAGATCAGCGGCTCTCCTGACGGGGCGTCTGCACTGATTGTTTATCAGCCCAGCCCCCCCGCGAATGCCCACACTGGACCACCAGGGAAGCCCCCAGCATGTGGATGGCCAGGTATGTACCCCATGGCTATCCACATATAAAAAAATTGCGTTTAACCACTTCCTACCGGGTCATAGACATATGACGCCGGCAGGAACCCTCCCTCCCTCCGGGCGGACGTCATATGACGTCCTTTTTTCCCGGCCGTCTATGGGGCGCGCGCGCGCCGCCGCCGGCGCGCGCGCGCACCCGCGGCAACGCTCGTGACCCGGTGAGTGTGCCCGGCGGCCGCGATGTCCGCTGGGCACCCGCGATTGCCCGCGATCACGGCAGAAGTGTGGATCTGTGTGTGTAAACACACAGATCCACCTCCTGTCAGAGGTGAGGAGACCGATGTGTGTTCCCAGTACAGAGGAACACAGATCGGTCTCCTCCCCTTGTGAGTCCCCTCCCCCTACAGTTACAATCACTCAATAGGGAACATATTAACCCCTTGATCGCCCCCTAGTGTTAACCCTTTCCCTGCCAGTCACATTTACACAGTAATTAGTGCAGTTTTATAGCACTAATCGCTGTATAAATGTGAATGGTCCCAAAAACGCGCCAATAGTGTCCGATGTGTCTGCCGCAATGTCACGGTCACAATAAAAATCGCAGATCGCCGCTATTACTAGTAAAAAAAATAAATAAAATAAAAATGCCATAAATCTATCCCCTATTATGTAGACGCTATAACTTTTGCGCAAACCAATCAATATACGCTTATTGCAAAAAAAAATTACCAAAAATATGTAGAATACGTATCGGTCTAAACTTAGAAAAAAAATTGTTTTAAAAAAAAAAATTGTGATATTTATTAAATCAAAAAGTAAAAAATATTGCATTTTTTTCAAATATGTCGCTCTTCTTTTGTTTATAGCACAAAAAATAAAAACCGCAGAGGTGATCAAATACCACCAAAAGAAAGCTCTATTTGTGGGGGAAAAAGGACGTCAATTTTGGTTAGGTTCAACGTCGCACGACCGCGCAATTGTCAGTTAAAGCGACGCAGTGCTGCATCGCAAAAAGTGCTCTGGTCAGGAAGGGGGTAAATTCTTCCAGGGCTGAAGTGGTTAAAAGACCACTGCGCAAATACCGTGTGACATAAAATATTGCAACAACCGCCATTTTATTCCCTAGGGTCTCTGCTAAAAAAGATCTGCCCCGTGAAGCTCCGCTTGCTCAGCGGGGATCGCTCCGTTGATCCCCGCTGAGCCGGCGGATGACTGGGCAGTCCCCGTCCTGTCAGAGCGCCGCTCTCCTCTATGTGGGGATCGGAAGAACACGGACCGTCTGTCCGTGTTCATCCGATCCGCTCCGCCGATGGATGGAAAAATAGGGTTTTCCTCCGTCACACTTTGGCGGAGCGGAGCGGGTCGGATGTCAGCGGACATGTCACCGCTGAAATCCGTGGCTCCATAGGGCTACATGGAGCGTCCGTTCAGGTCCGCCTAAAAAACTGACAGGTGGCCCTGAACGGACCGTCCATGTGAAAGGGGCCTTAGTCTTTAAATAGTTAAACTGAGAACTTCTACACACGGAGTTCAGTTCATTGATAAGTTGAAACCTTGTATCTTTTCTCACACTTGGCAGGCTGCCCAGAGACAAGTCGCACCACGGGAAACTTCAGGCAACTTGCATTGACTTCTATGAAAGAAGTTATTTGCAAGTCACGCTGAAGTTTTTTAAATCGGCTTTTTTTTTCAGCATAATTGGCCAATGCCGATTAATTAAAAAGTGCCAAAAATCGGTCGACCTCTACTATTTCATTATCACAGGAAATTGTGTGTGGCATGAATAAACGCCTGATTAATGTAGAAAGCATGTTATCTATTTTGTAAGATCTGACAGTGCTGTCAAAAATTTCACCCCTTCCTGATTTTTTTTCATATTAGTCAAACTTAACTGATTCAGATGATCAAACAAATTGTAATATTATACAAAGCTAACCCGAGTAAATAAAAATTGCAGTTTTTAAATGATGATTTTATTGGTAGAAACTCGAATAGTGTAGGTAGGCATCCTTTATATCCACTGATGTCAAGAAGTCACCCTGATGAAGGAAAGCAATCACCAATTGGGTGGATTCCATTCCCTTCCAACTCCTCCCCGAGAGCAGCAGCCTTTTTAGAACTGCAAAGCATACTTTTTTGTGGCTTGTAGGATACCCTTAAGTACATAAAGCATGGAGGGGGACTTTAGCTTATCGCTTCTGGACACCATGCTGCAGACCTATTTGTCTGTGACTAAGTCCAGGAGGCTGTAAAGGCCTATAGACATTTTTTATGCACACCCGCTTGCGAGTGTGAACATCACCTGCCTCAAGGCCCAGGGGATATTTGCCACTTGATGGTTGCTTTTATGCAATTGCACACATGTAACACGCCTTTAATAAAATTGAACATAAATTTAATAAAAAATACAGTAATGTACAGTTGTGCTCACAAGTTTAAATATCCTGGCAGAATTTGTGATTTTCTTTTTGCCCATTTTTCTGAGAATATGAATAACGCAAACTTTTCTTTCACTCATGGTTAGTGTTTGGCTGAAGCCATTTATTATCAATCAACTTTCTTTACTCTTTTTAAATCCAAATCACAACAGAAACTTCTCAAATTACCCTGTTTAAGCCCAGGTTCACACTGGGGCTGCTGGAGTGAAGCCGTGCGTGTTCAGTTGAACTCACACGATTTCACTCTTGCCTGTCAGTCCCGATTTCGGCCACGATTACAGGGACATCTGTTCCGGGTTCTGCACAGATGTCAATGTAAATCGCAGCTCGAAATGGCAAAAAGTAGTACAGAAACTACTTTTTGAAATCGGTGCAGTGCCGCAGATGCGGCGTTGCACCGATTAGGACGGTTCCATTGCCCGCAGTTTGCGGAAAATACCGGCGTTTTGACATGCGATTTGGCGTCAAACCGCACCAGTGTGAACCAGGGCTAGAAGTTTACATACGCTGGTGATTTTGGCCTAATAACATGCACACAAGTTGACACAAAGGGGTTTGAATGGCTACTAAAGGTAACCACCCTCACCTGTGATCTGTTTGCTTGTAATTAGTGTGTATGTATAACAGATCAATGAGTTTCTGAACTCCTGACAGACCCTTGCATCTTTTATCCAGTGCTGCACTGACGTTTCTGGATTCTGAGCCAAGGGGAAAGAAAAATAATTGTCAAAGGATCTGTGGGAGAAGATAGTTGAACTATATAAAACAGGAAAGGGATATAAGAAGATATCCAAGGAATTTAAAATGCCAATCAGCAGTGTTCGAACTCTAATCAAGAAGAGGAAAATGAGGGGTTCTGTTGAAACCAAACCACGGTCAGGTAGACCAACTAAAACTTCTGCCACAACTGCCAGGAAAATTGTTCGGGATGCAAAGAAAAACCCACAAATAACTTCAGGTGAAATGCAGGATGCACTCAAAACATGTGGTGTGGCTGTTTCAAGATGCACAATAAGGAGGCACTCGAAGAAAGATGGGCTGCATAGTTGAGTCGCCAGAAGAAAGCAATTACTATGCCAATGCCACAAAGTATCGCGCTTACAATACGCCAAATGGCACAGAGACCAGCCTCAAACCCTCTGGCACAAAGTCATTTGGAGTCATGAGACCAAAATTGAGCTTTTTGGCCACAGCCATAAACACTACATTTAGACTCAACAAGGCCTATGATGAAAGGTACACCATTCCTACTGTGAAACACGGAGGTGGATCGCTGATGTTTTGGGGATGTGTAAGCTACAAAGGCACAGGAAATTTGGTTAAAATTGATGGCAAGTTGAATGCCGTATGTTATCAAAAAATACTGGAGGAACATTTGCATTCATCGGCCAGGAAGTTGCGCATGGGACTTACTTGGACATTCCACCATGACAATGATCCAAAACACAAGGCCATGTCGACCTGTCATTGGCTACAGCAAAATAAAGTGAAGGTTCTGGAGTGGCCACCTGTCTCCTGACCTCAATAGCATTAAAAAGGAGTTCCAGCCTTTTTTATGTTTATTAAAAGTCAGCAGCTACAAAAGTGTAGCTGCTGGCTTTTAATAAACACACTTGCCTGTTCCACTGTCCAGCGACACGGCCGCCCGGAGATTTGGTCCTCCCCCCCCTCTCTGCTGGCGCCTCCATTCTAACTGTGGGCACCCGGCCGTGACAGGTTTCGGCTTAACGGCCGGACACCCACTGCGCATGCGCGAGCGACGCTGCACTCCCTGCGTGGACAGGCGATTGCCTGGGACCTGTCACGTGTCCCAGGTGATCGCCTACAGGGAGGGGCCGCCAAAAGGCGATATAACGAGTCGCCTAAGCGGTCCCTGGGCGGAAGGAGGAAGTGGGACAGGAAGTCCCACTCCTACTGAAGCCCCCACTCCCCCCCCCAAAAAAAAATTACATGGCAAATGTGACATGCAAGGGGGCGAGGAGTGGTTTAAGCGGAAGTTCCACTTTTGGGTGGAACTCAGTTTTAAGCCACTCTGGGGAGATCTCAAAATGTGCAGTTCATGCAAGACAGCCCAAGAATTTACAGGAACTGGAGGCTTTTTGCCAAGAGAAATGGGTAGCTTAACCATTTGAGAAGATAAAGAGCCTCATCTACAAATAACACAAAAGACTTCAAGCTGTCATTGATGTTAAAGGGGGAAATAGACAGTATTAAGAACTGGGGTATGTAAACTTTTGATCAGGGTCATTTGGGTAGTTGCTGTTGTGATTATGATTTAAAAAGAGTAAACGGTTAGTTGATGGTTAGTGTTTGGCTGAAGCCATTTATCAATGTGTGAAAAAATGTTTTTGTGTAGTTCATATTTTCTGAAAAATGGCTAAGAAATCATCAATTCTGCCAGGGTATGTAAACCTATGAGCACAACTGTGTGTATGTATGTATGTATATGTGTGTGTGTGTATGTATGTATATATATATTGTGAGGGGGTTAACTCAGCAGCGGCTGTGTGTGACCCCCTGGATGGGTTCACCACACAAAAACAGGCACAGCAGACAGTGGTAGGAGAAAACAAAAGGGTGTGGTTTTATTTAAACTATATACAGACAAAAAAATACAGCAAAAACAAAAGAAACAGGAAAAGAAATCCTGGTCAACTTGACCGCTCACTACACACGTTGGTGTCCCTAACGAACAACTGGGTACAGCCTTGTGCTGTCCCAGTCCCTAGCTCCCTGCTTTTTGAATTTCTTAGCAATAACCACACAGGCTTTGGCTCACCGCACAGAGATCACACTCCCCAGACTATCCACACAGATCTGGTTCCAGGTTGGAGCATCTCCCTTAGCATGCTGGGAGTTCTTGTAGAGGCCCTAATGAGTCCACTTGCTTCAGCTGGGCTCATTAACTAAAGCCTGAATCTAGGACATATATTTCTACCATCCCAACCTGGTGATTTTTCCTGCCTGCTGTCACTATATATATATATATATATATATATATATATATATATATATATATATATATATACACACACACACAGTGGGGCAAAAAAGTATTTAGTCAGCCACCAATTGTGCAAGTTCTCCCACTTAAAAAGATGAGAGAGGCCTGTAATTGTCATTATAGGTATACCTCAACTATGAGAGACAAAATGTGGAAACAAATCCAGACAATAACATTGTCTGATTTTTGAAAGAATTTATTTGCAAATTATGGTGGAAAATAAGTATTTGGTCACCTACAAACAAGCAAGATTTCTGTCTCTCACAGACCTGTATCTTCTTCTTTAAGAGGCTCCTATGTCCTCCACTCATTACCTGTATTAATGGCACCTGTTTGAACTTATCAGTATAAAAGACACCTGTCCACAACCTCAAACAGTCACACTCCAAACTCCACTATGGTGAAGACCAAAGAGCTGTCGAAGGACACCAGAAACAAAATTGTAGACCTGCACCAGGCTGGGAAGATTGAATCTGCAATAGGCAAGCGGCTTGGTGTGAAGAAATCAACTGTGGGAGCAATAATTAGAAAATGGAAGACATACAAGTCCACTGATAATCTCCCTCGATCTGGGGCTCCACGCAAGATCTCACCCCGTGGGGTCAAAATGAGAACAAGAACGGTGAGCACACGGGGGGACCTAGTGAATGACCTGCAGAGAGCTGGTAACAAAGGCTACCATCAGTAACACACTATGCCACCAGGGACTCAGATCCTGTAGTGCCAGACGTGTCCCCCTGCTTAAGCCAGTACATGTCCGGGCCCGTCTGAGGTTTGCTAGAGAGCATTTGGATGATCCAGAAGAGGATTGGGAGAATGTCATATGGTCAGATGAAACAAAAGTAGAACTGTTTGGTAGAAACACAACTCGTCGTGTTTGGAGGAGAGAGAATGCCGAGTTGCAACCAAAGAACACCATACCTACTGTGAAGCATGGGGGTGGCAACATCATGCTTTGGGGCTGTTTCTCTGCAAAGGGAACAAGAGGACTGATCTGTGTACATGAAAGAATGAATGGGGCCATGTATCGTGAGATTTTGAGTGCAAACCTCCTCCCATCAGCAAGGGCATTGAAGATGAAATGTGGCTGGGTCTTTCAGCATGACAATGATCCCAAACACACCGCCCGGGCAACGAAGGAGTGGCTTCATAAGAAGCATTTCAAGGTCCTGGAGTGGCCTAGCCAGTCTCCAGATCTCAACCCCATAGAAAACCTTTGGAGGGAGTCGAAAGTCCGTGTTGCTCAGCGACAGCCCCAAAACATCACTGCTCTAGAGGAGATCTGCATGGAGGAATGGGCCAACATACCAGCAACAGTGTGTGACAACCTTGTGAAGACTTAAGCCCCGTACACACGATCGGATAACCTATGGATTTTCGTCCGATGGATTTGTCCATCGGAAATCCGATGAAACTGTTTTTCATCAGTCTTGGCCACACACCATCAGTCTAAAAACCGACCGTTTTAAACGCGGTGACGTAAAACACTCCGATGAGCCGAGAAAAATGAAGTTTAATGCTTCTGAGCATGCGTCGAATTGATTCTAAGCATGCGTGGGTTTTTTAACCGATGGACTTGCCCATAGACGATCGGAAATTCCCATCGGTTTTTTATCCATCGGAAAATTTTAAAACAAGTTCTATTTTTTACAACCGATGGAAAAAAGACCGATGGGTACCATACACGATCGGTTGGTCTGATGAAAACCATCCATCGGACGGTTTTCATCAGTCAAACCGATCGTGTGTACGGGGCTTTACAGAAAATGTTTGACCTCTGTCATTGCCAACAAAGGATATATAACAAAGTATTGAGATGAACTTTTGATAGTGACCAAATACTTATTTTCCACCATAATTTGCAAATAAATTCTTTCCAAATCAGACAATGTGATTGTCTGGATTTGTTTCCACATTTTGTCTCTCATAGTTGAGGTATACCTATGATGACAATTACAGGCCTCTCTCATCTTTTTAAGTGGGAGAACTTGCACAATTTGTGGCTGACTAAATACTTTTTTGCCCCCCTGTGTATATGTATGCATGTATGTGTATGTGTGTGTGTATATCTCAACGTGGCAAAATCTCATGCTGGATATCTATACTGATATGGACTGGGTAATGTGTTGGGAATGAAAGGATGGCACATCATTTGATGAAAATTAAAATTATCCAGCTACAGAGTGCTGAATTCAAAGGCACCCCGAAAATCAAAGTGAAAAAATCAGATCTGGACCAGAGCATCACTGAGCTTCTGAATAGACTGAGGTGCAACCTGGTGGCACCGGATGGACCGATCATAATGTCCCAGAGGTGTTCTTTTGTATTTAGGTCAGGTGAGTGTGGGGGCCATTCAATGGTATCAATTTCTTCATCCTCCAGGAACTGGCTGCATGCTCTCGCCACATTAGCCCAGGCATTGTCGTGCACCATGAGGAACCCAGGACCCACTGCACCAGCATAGGTTCTGACAATGGGTCCAAGGATTTCATCCCGATACCTAATGGCAGTCAGGGTGCCATTGTGTAGCCTGTAGAGGTCTGTGCGTCCCTCCCCAGACCATCACTGACCCCCCACCAAACCGGTCATGTTGAACGATGTTACAGGCAGCATAAAGTTCTCCGCAGCTTCTCCAGACCCTTTCACATCTGTCACATATGCTCAGGGTGAACCTGCTCTCATCTGTGAAAAGCATGGTGCACCAGTGGCAGACCTGCCAATTCTGGTGTTCAATGGAAAATGCCAATCAAGCTCCACAGTGTCCGGCAGTGAGCACAGAGCCCACTAGAGGACGGCCACCCCCCATGAAGTCTGTTTGATTGTTTGTTCAGAGACATTCACACCAGTGGCCTGCTTGAGGTCATTTTGTAGGGCTCTGGCAGTGCTCATCCTGTTCCTCCTTGCACAAAGGAGCAGATTCCGGTCCTGCTGATGGGTTAAGGACCTTCTACGGCTCTGTCCAGCTCTCCTAGAGTAACTGCCTGTCTCTTGGAATCTCCTCCATGCTCTTGAGATTGTGCTGGGAGACACGGCAAACCTTCTGGCAATGACACATATTGATGTGCCATCCTGGAGGATTTGGACTGCCTGTGCAACCGTTATAGGGTCCAAGTATCGCCTCGTGCTACCAGTAGTGACACTGACCCTAGCCAAATGCCATACTAGTGAAAAGCAGTCAGAAAAGATGAGTAGGGAAAATAAATGTCGGGACACCTCCACCTGAAAAAACATTCCTGTTTTGGAGGTCGTGTCATTGTTGCCCATATAGTGCACCTGTTAATTTCATTTAACAGCAAAGCAGCTGAAACTGATTAACAACCCCCTCTGCTACTTAACTGACCAGATCAATATCCCAGGAGTTCTGTTTCAAAAGTGTTCCTTGAATTTTGTGTGTGTATGTATGTATGTGTGTGTGTGTGTATGTGTATATATATATATATATATATATATATATATATATTGTGACAGCAGGAAGGTAAAGTCACCTGGTTGCATCCAGGGGGGTAGATATATTTCGCCCAGATTCAGGCTTTACGCCGACTTATACAACTAGGTGGAGAGTTGTATAAGCCCAGCTGAGGCTAGTGGGCTCATGGATGACTCATACCTCTAGGGAGAGTGTGGGGCGTCGTGCAGACAGGGAGTTGATGAGACCAGCTGAAGCTTGTCAGCTCATTTAGGCCTCTATAAGAACTCCCAGCTTCATTAGATGTTAGCTCATGCCTGGACCCAGACCTGTGTGGACTGTCTAGGGAGAGTGAACCCCTGTGCGGTGAGACAAAGCCTGTGTGGCTATTTGCTTGGACATTTAAAACCAGGGACTTAGGGACTAGGACAGCACTAGGCTGATCCCAGTTGTTAGTTAGGAAACCTGTATGTTTAGTCAGAGGTCAAGTTGACCAGGATTTATTTTGTTTATGTTTCTTTTGCTTTGCTGTGTTTTGTCACTGTAAATAGAAAATAAACCGCACCTTTTTGATTTTGAAAACCACAACCTCCGTTTGCTGGGCCTGTTTTTGTGTGGGGAGCCCATCTCGGGGGTCACACACACCCGCTGCCGAGCTAACCCCCTCACAGTTGGTGGAGAACCAGTGGCAGTTTTTTTTTAAGCCAGCATGGAGGAGATACTGAAGCAGCTGGCTCTAGCAAATGCCAATCAACAGCAGACAAATGCAGGTTTGCAAAAGAGCCTTGCAGCTCATCAACAGAGCCTTGCAGCTCAACAACAGAACTTCGCAGCCCAGCAGCAAGCTCATCAACAGAGCCTTGCAGCCCAGCAGCAGACAAACGCAACTTTGCAACAGAGTCTGGAGGCTCAGCAACAAGCCCAGCAGCAATCTGAGGCCCGCTTCATAGACCTGTTGCAGAAGCAAGAGCAGAGACTACAACAACAGATGGAAGCAGTAATGCAGCAACGTCCGCAGACCAGGGAGGAAAGCCGTCCCACTAATACCGCGTCCTTTGGGGTGAGTCGTTTATTGACAAAAATGACTGGAGAGGATGATCCAGAGGTATTTTTGACCACATTTGAAAGGACCGCTGAAAGAGAAAAGTGGCCTGAGGAGCAGTGGGCTGGACTGGTGGCTCCTCTGTTAACTGGTGAATCGCAGAAAGCTTACTATGACCTAGAGCCTAACCAAGCAAAAGACTATGTGATGCTAAAAGCTGAAATATTGGCAAGGCTTGGTGTCACCCTGGCTGTCCGGCCTCAGCGTGTGCATAACTGGACTTTCCAGCTTGGAAAACCCCCCAGGTCTCAAATGTATGATCTCATTCACCTGAGCAGAAAGTGGCTACAACCAGAGACTTTGTCCGCACCAAAGATTGTGGAACGTGTTGTAATGGATCGGTTTTTGAGAGCTCTTCCTACTGCCATCCAAAAGTGGGTAAGCCATGGAGACCCAGAGACGGCCGATGGTCTTGTGGATCGTGTGGAGAAATACTTGGCTACAGAGAACCTGACGGCCTCTTCCAGAGACACTCGGACTTTCCACCCTAAGACCAGACCATCCCCAGGGGCGGATAAGAGGATTCCAAGGGGTGAGGGTGGAGAGAGTGAGAGGGTGGGAGCTCTACCCCAAGTTTGGCGAGAACAGCCTGGGAAATCAGCGGCTCAAGAGGCGGCAAGAAGGATCGTTTGCTACCGCTGCCGGCAAGCGGGACATATTGCAGCCAATTGCCCGGTTGTGGAGGAACCCATGCAGTGTGACTTTCTGACGGGCAGACGTCAGTCGCTGTGTGCGACAGTCGCATTCACTGCCATTCGAGGAACTGAGAAACATTTATGCAAAATGTGTGTTAATGGTAGAAATGTTGTGGTATTGCTGGATTCAGGTAGCCTTGTGACCCTGATAAAGGCTGAGTTAGTTAAAACAGAGGTCTCTGGGAATAGCAAGGTAGCTGTTATTTGTGTGCATGGGGACACCCGAGAGTATCCAGTGACTACAGTGTGTTTCGAGACCCCCAAAGGTACCCTCTCTCATCCAGTGGGCTTAGTATCTCAGTTACCGCATGACGCCATTGTGGGAAGTGATTTTCCGAAGTTCTGGGAACTGTGGGGATGATCCTGAGCCCCCCACTGGTGCCCCTATGTACCAGGAATGTGATAGCCAGAACTCCCCTGAGAGTGGTGAGGACTCTCCGGAATTTCCCTTATCAGTATTGGCAGGGGAGACTCAAGAAACTGGAGAGGAGCCAACCTCCTCAGACGAAAACCTACCGTCTGTGGAGTTTTCTGATCTTGAGGTTCACAGGGAAAACTTTGCCACAGAACAGTTGAAAGACCCCGCCCTAATAAAGGCACGGGAAAACGTAGTGAAAATAGATGGCGAGTTAGTGAACCCAGATAATACCTGCACTTACCCATACTTCAGCGTAGAGAAGGACCTACTGTATCGGGTGGCAAAAAGGGCAGAAGAAACCGTTGAGCAGCTTGTGGTGCCCAAACCTTACAGGAAGTTGGTGTTGGAGTTGGTCCATGGGCACATTCTTGGAGGTCATCTGGGGACAGAGAAAACCCGAGAGAGGGTATTACAGAGATTCTATTGGCCGGGGGTGATGAAGGACATAGAAAATTATTGTTCCTCCTGCCCTGTGTGTCAGAGGTTGGCCCCGATGCCACATTTCCGTAGCCCGCTGGTCCCTCTACCCATCATTGAGGTCCCGTTTGAGAGGATCGCCATGGATTTGGTAGGTCCTATAATCAAGTCCGCTAGGGGGCACCAGTACATATTAGTTATAATGGACTATGCCACCCGTTATCCAGAAGCGATCCCTCTCCGAAATACCTCGGCCAAAACCATAGCCAAAGAGCTATCTCTTGTGTTTAGCCGGGTGGGTATTTGTAAAGAACTGCTTACGGACCAAGGTACACCCTTTATGTCCCGGGTTATGAAGGAGCTGTGTAAATTGTTCAAAGTGACGCAATTACGTACATCTGTGTATCACCCCCAAACCGATGGGCTGGTTGAAAGATTCAACAAAACCCTAAAACAAATGTTGAAGAAAGTGGTGGATAGGGATGGAAAGGATTGGGACTGTCTACTTCCTTATCTGATGTTTGCTATTAGGGAGGTGCCCCAATCCTCTACGGGATTCTCCCCCTTTGAGTTACTGTATGGGAGACACCCAAGAGGGCTGTTGGATATTGCCAAGGAAACTTGGGAAAGTGAGAGTTCTCCCCACAGGAGTGTGATTGAGCATGTCGCCCTGATGCAAGACCGAATTGCACAGGTAATGCCCATCGTGAAGGAACATTTGGCCCAAGCGCAGTTAGCACAGCAGAGAGTGTACAACCGTGGAGCCAAGACCCGTACCTTTTCCCCGGGGGATAAGATACTGGTACTTGTCCCTACGGTTGAAAGTAAATTCCTTGCCAAATGGCAAGGCCCCTACGAGATAATGGAAAAAGTGAGCGAAGTGAATTACAAGGTCAGACAACCAGGAAGGCGAAAGCCCGAACAGATCTATCACGTTAATCTGTTGAAAGCCTGGAGGGATAGAGAGTCCCTAGTCGCAGACACTTGGTCACCAGCTCAAAGTGGTTGCGTGATTCCTGAGGTTGGAATAGCAGCCACCTTGTCACAACCCCAACAACAGGAGGTTAAGGAGTTTGTGTTTCGCAACAAGGAGGTATTCTCTGAGCTGCCGGGACAAACATCTGGGGTAGAGCATGACATCATTACCCCGCCCGGTGAAAGGGTGAAGTTAAAACCCTATCGGATCCCAGAGGCCCGACGGGAGGCAATACGGGAGGAAGTACAGAAAATGCTGAACTTAGGGGTGATAGAGGAGTCCCAAAGTGATTGGTCTAGTCCCATTGTGTTGGTGCCTAAACCGGATGGGAGCTGGCGATTTTGTAACGATTTTCGTCAGTTGAACAAAGTTACAAAATTTGACACCTACCCCATGCCACGTATAGATGAGTTGATCGACCGGCTGGGAACAGCCCGATACATGACGACTCTTGACCTCACAAAAGGGTATTGGCAAATCCCCCTGGCCAAGTCGGCCAAAGAGAAAACCGCATTTGTAACCCCAGACGGGGCGTTCCAATATAAAAGAATGCCGTTCGGGTTACAGAATGCGCCGGCCACATTCCAGCGGAAAATGGACCAGATGCTGAGGCCCCATCGGAAGTATGCTGCGGCTTACCTGGATGACGTAATTGTCCATAGCACAGATTGGGCCTCACATCTGCCAAAAGTGCAAGCAGTCCTGGACTCTGTTCGGGAAGCGGGGTTTACGGCTAACCCCAAGAAGTGTACCATTGGGCAGGAGGAGGCCAAATATCTTGGGTACACCATTGGGAGGGGAGTAATAAAACCCCAACTCAACAAAGTCGAGGCCATCCAGAGTTGGCCACGTCCCAACAGCAAGAAGCAGGTACGAGCCTTTCTGGGAATCGCTGGGTATTATCGGCGATTCATTCCCCACTTTGCTTCTAAGGCTGTGCCCCTAACCAACCTGACGAAGGGGAAAGGGTCGGTCATGATTAAATGGACCCCCGAGGCTGAGGCAGCATTCCAATTCTTGAAACAAGCCTTATGTAGCCAGCCAGTGTTGTACTCACCCGACTTCTCTAAAGACTTTGTCGTACAAAGTGATGCGTCAGATGTGGGGTTAGGAGCAGTATTGTCCCAGGTCTGGAACGGGGAAGAGCACCCAGTCATTTACCTCAGCAGGAAGTTGAAGTCCCATGAGGTAAATTACGCCACCGTTGAAAAGGAGTGTTTAGCGGTGAAGTGGGCTCTAGATTCCCTTCGGTACTATCTGCTAGGTAGGCACTTTGACATGGTTACGGATCACGCTCCGTTAAAGTGGATGGCTCAAAACAAGGAGACAAATAGAAGAGTGAATAGGTGGTTCCTGGCCCTACAGGAATTCAACTTCACAGTAAAGCATCGCCCTGGCGTTCAAATGGGGAATGTGGATGCTTTGTCTCGAGTACATGAATGCCTGATTGCTGGTGTTCCAACCCCGAGGTTAAAACAAGAGGGGGGGGTATGTGACAGCAGGAAGGTAAAGTCACCTGGTTGCATCCAGGGGGGTAGATATATTTCGCCCAGATTCAGGTTTTACGCCGACTTATACAACTAGGTGGAGAGTTGTATAAGCCCAGCTGAGGCTAGTGGGCTCATGGATGACTCATACCTCTAGGGAGAGTGTGGGGCGTCGTGCAGACAGGGAGTTGATGAGACCAGCTGAAGCTTGTCAGCTCATTTAGGCCTCTATAAGAACTCCCAGCTTCATTAGATGTTAGCTCATGCCTGGACCCAGACCTGTGTGGACTGTCTAGGGAGAGTGAACCCCTGTGCGGTGAGACAAAGCCTGTGTGGCTATTTGCTTGGACATTTAAAACCAGGGACTTAGGGACTAGGACAGCACTAGGCTGATCCCAGTTGTTAGTTAGGAAACCTGTATGTTTAGTCAGAGGTCAAGTTGACCAGGATTTATTTTGTTTATGTTTCTTTTGCTTTGCTGTGTTTTGTCACTGTAAATAGAAAATAAACCGCACCTTTTTGATTTTGAAAACCACAACCTCCGTTTGCTGGGCCTGTTTTTGTGTGGGGAGCCCATCCCGGGGGTCACACACTCCCGCTGCCGAGCTAACCCCCTCACAATATATATATATATTAGAGGTCGGCCGATATATCGGCCGATATTTGGGCGTTTTGAAGTAGTTGGCATCGGCCGATTTTTGTGTAAACCAGGCCGATTCGCGTCTTTACCCGGCCCGCAGAGCCGCCAGCAGTACTGACCAGGGCCCCGCTCCCGCTAAAGCATGTGAAATTAACCTGCACGCTGCCGTTCACTTATAGAAGGGAAAGGGAAAGTTTCACTGGCACCAAACTGCCCCGCCCCCCTTCCCCAGCGGGCTGTAGCAGAGGAACAATAATACTTCATTAGCATGTCACAAGCCGACTAGTAACTCCGCCCAGCAGGTAATCGTGGCCAGCATCAGCTAGCACTTCCTTCCCTGTTAAGGAGGAGCCTGCTGGCTGCTTTTATATTACTTATGTGATTGGCTGATCAGCGTCTATCTGCATGCACCTAGTCCTATCAGGTGCATGCAGATAGATACCAGCATGGATGGATGGTAAGTCGCAAAGATTTAATGTGTGCTACTATGCCCCCCTGCAGACTTTATTGAATCTTTTTAAAGGGAAACCTGGCTGAGGCTGACAAGCTGGCATTGAGAAAATGGATGCGGATGGGTGGCTATGATTGTTGCATTGTGGAGATCCTCTTCACAATGTAACTCTCATCCTCAACCCATCGCCAGCCCCATCAACCCCTCTCCACAGCGCATCGCCAGCCCCATCCACCCCTCTCCACAACGCATCGCCAGCCCCATCCACCCCTCTCCACAACGCATCGCCAGCCCCATCCACCCCTCTCCACAACGTATCGCCAGCCCCATCCACCCCTCTCCACAACGCATCGCCAGCCCCATCCACCCCTCTCCACAACGCATCGCCAGCCCCATCCACCCCTCTCCACAACGCATCGCCAGCCCCATCCACCCCTCTCCACAACGCATCGCCAGCCCCATCCACCCCTCTCCACAACGCATCGCCAGCCCCATCCACCCCTCTCCACAATGCATCGCCAGCCCCATCCACCCCTCTCCACAACGCATCGCCAGCCCCATCCACCCCTCTCCACAACGCATCGCCAGCCCCATCCACCCCTCTCCACAACGCATCGCCAGCCCCATCCACCCCTCTCCACAATGCATCGCCAGCCCCATCCACCCCTCTCCACAACGCATCCCCTGCACCATCCACCCCTCTCCACAACGCATCCCCTGCACCATCCAACCCCCTCCACAACGCATCCCTAGCACCATCCACCCCTCTGCACAATGCATCCCCATCCAAAAATCGGCCTTAATATCGGCTGCAAAAATCGGCATCATATATCTGCCATCGGCCACCCCTTTTTCTAAATATCGGCATCGGCCAGAGAAAAACCCAGAACGGTCGACCTCTTTATATATATATATATATATATATATATATATATATATATAATGTGTGTGTGTGTGTGTGTGTGTGTGTGTGTGTGTGTGTATATATATATATATGTGTATTTTTTTAAAACATTGGATTGAGAGTAACTTGGTTTAAGAGCATTTTGCAAGACAAGCAAATTTTTTAAATTTTGACTTGATATTCAAGTAGCGTCATGTCACAACGGAGTATAAAAGAGAAGAGAGGTGCCTCTATGTGTAGCAATATGGTTACATTTAATGAAGGTAGACCATAGACTATCCTCTGCACTGCAATCGCTGTCATCCCTTCCACCGTGCGCTCCACGGCTGCGTCAAGCCTCGCTTTCAGATCGCTCTACTGCAGGGTAGTATTTCCGCTCATGATTGCAGACTGACAGCGGTGGTAGCCGGTGGTGCGGAGGATGGTCTGTGTGGACAGCTTTCCTCGGATGCCTGCATACTTGGATGTGCCTGTTTTAATCAACCATGTGAGTTGCTAAATGTTGTACCTTCATAAAATATAACCATATTGCTACATTTAGAGGCGCCTCTTTTCTTTTTTTTATACTCTGTAGTTCCTGCTGGATTATGCTTCTAATCCCCTTGTGGAGGCTGCCATTTGTGGTTGGACTTTGTATGGTTACACAATCTATACCATTGCTATAATAGGATTTTTATAACAGCTTACCTGTAAAATCCTTTTCTTGGAGTACATCACGGGACACAGAGCGACATAGTCATTACTAATGGGTTATATAGTTACCGTCAGGTGCTGGCACTGGCAACTTCCAAAACCGGAAGTACCCTCCCCTATATAAGCCCCTCCCATCCGGGAGCACCTCAGTTTTGTAGCAAAGCAATAAGTGTCCCCAAAGAGGGGCGGGAGCTCTGTGTCCCGTGATGTACTCCAAGAAAAGGATTTTACAGGTAAGCTGTTATAAAAATCCTATTTTCTTTCTCGTACATCACGGGACACAGAGCGACATAGTCATTACTAATGGGATGTCCTAAAGCAATGCCAAATGAGGGGGGGGATACACCATATATAAGCTGAGCGCTATCAGACATGAGGATCTTTTGCGGCCTGCAACACACTGCGCCCAAAGGCGACATCCTCCTGACTTCTAACGTCCACCTGGTAGAACCTAGTAAACGTCTGTACTGAAGACCATGTTGCGGCCTTACAGACTTGAGCCAGGGAGGCCTGGTGATGCACTGCCCATGAAGTTCCAACTGCTCTCGTGGAGTGCGCCCTAACTTTGAACGGAAGCGGTCTACTTCTCAAGCTATAGGCTTGTATTATGACCTGTCGAATCCACTTGGCTAAAGTAGATTTTGACGCTGCCTGACCCTTTCTGGGGCCTTCCGGCAGAATAAACAAAGTATCCGTTCTGCGAATCTGAGCAGTGGCTTTTAGATAAGCTTTAACTGCTCTTACTACATCCAAAGAATGCAATAACTTTTCCTCTACCGAAGTAGGCTTGGGGAAAAAAGAAGGAAGAACCACATCTTGGTTCAAATGAAAACTCGATACCACCTTAGGAAGAAAGGCTGGATGAGGACGTAACACTACTCTGTCCTTATGGATAACCAGATATGGCTCCTTACAGGACATAGCTGCTAATTCCGATACTCTTTTAGCCGAACAAATGGCTACTAGAAAAATCAATTTCCTGGTGAGAAGCACTAAGGAAATATGCTGTAATGGTTCAAATGGTTGTTTCTGTAGAACCGACAGAACCAAGTTTAGATCCCATGGACATATGGGAATATTAACCGGAGGACTAATACGCATCACTCCTTGTATAAAGGCTTTGACTAGTGAATGCGAAGCCAAGGGCCTTTGAAAAAATATTGACAAGGCCGAAATCTGACCTTTGATATTACTCAAGGCAAGCTTCCTATCTACAGCCCATTGTAGGAAGTCCAGAATTCTACCTATTACGTATTTACGTGGATGCCATTTCCTGGCCTCACACCAGGCGATGTACGCCTTCCAGATTCTATAGTAGATCTGCCTGGATACCGGTTTCCTGGCATTGATCATGGTAGACACCACAGCATTAGAGAGCCCTCTCCTTTTTAGAATGTGGGCTTCAATAGCCAGGCCGTCAAACCTAGGGCTGGTAAGGAAGGGTGGTATATCGGTCCCTGCGAAAGCAGGTCCGGACGATGTGGGAGGGTCCAAGGACTCCCCACAGACATTTTTACAATCTCCGCGTACCATGCTCTTCGGGGCCACGCTGGAGCCACCAGAATCACTGGTTTCTTTTCTACCCTGATTCTGCGGAGTAATCGAGGTAACAATTGTGGCGGTGGGAATGCATATATCAGCTTGAACTGATCCCAAGGGAACACTAGGGCATCCGAGCCGCACGCTAGGGGATCCCTTGTCCAAGAGACAAACCTGTCCACTTTCGTGTTGAACCTGGATGCTAGCAGATCTACATCCGGTGTTCCCCACCGCTGACATATTGTCCGGAAAACCTCGGGATGAAGGGACCATTCCCCTGGGCATAATTGTTGGCGACTTAGAAAGTCCGCCTTCCAATTCTCCACCCCTGGAATGAATACCGCAGATATGGCTGGGACATATCTTTCTGCCCATCTCAGGATGTAATTTACTTCCCTTTGGGCTGCACGACTCCTGGTGCCCCCCTGACGATTGATATATGCCACTGCTGTGGCATTGTCTGACTGAACTCTGACAGGGGACCCTTGGAGTTTGGATGTCCATGCTACTAGGGCATACCGGGCTGCTCGTATCTCTAAGAGATTGATGGGCAGGGCCTTTTCCGCATCCGACCATCTGCCCTGGAGAGACCATTGCTCCAGTACTGCTCCCCAGCCTAAAAGGCTGGCATCTGTAGTGACCACCTTCCAAGAAATCGGACTGAAGGATTTCCCTCTTTCCAGATTCCGGGGAACCAACCACCAACGGAGGCTTCTGCGAACGGAAGGGGACAAGGACATTGGTACGTCCAGAGCCTGAACTTTTTTGTTCCAGGCTGACAGTATGGCCCTTTGCAACTTCCTTGAATGGAATTGACCGTAGGGTACTGCTTCGAATGATGCCACCATTTTTCCCAGCAGCCTCATGCACAGGCGTATGGATGGCTGTCTTTTTGAACCCACTAAGTGGATCAAATCTCTCAAAGACGACCCCTTTTCTCGAGGCAAGAAAATTTTTCTCTGGTCTGAATCCAGCCTTAGCCCCAAGAATTCCAGACTTTTGACTGGTTTTAGGGCTGACTTGTCTCGGTTGATAATCCAACCGTGATATTCCAGATACTTGATTGTCTCGTGAACAACCACTTCTAGTTTTTCCACTGAGTGGTCTATCAGCAACAAGTCGTCTAGATATGCCATTATCGTTACACCTCGTGTTCTTAGATTGGCCAATAATGGGGCCAGAATTTTTGTGAACACTCTTGGTGCTGTGGCCAGACCGAAGGGTAAGGCTCTGAACTGAAAATGGCGCCCTTCTATCGCAAAGCGTAGAAATTTTTGGTGGGCTGGAAAGATGGGGATGTGCAAATACGCATCTTTGATGTCGATCGAGGCTAACCATTCCTCCCCTTGTAGGGCAGTGGCTACCGATCGGATCGACTCCATCCGGAAAGTCCTGATATGTAGGAATTTGTTTAGCCCTTTTAGATTTAATATGGGCCTCACGTCCCCGTTTGGCTTCGGAACTGTAAAGAGGTTTGAGTAAAACCCGAACCCCCATTCTTCCAGGGGGACCTCTATAATTACTGCTTGAAGCAATAATTGTTCCAGTGCCAACAGGAGGGATCCTCTCTTCTGGGGATCCCTTGGCACGTTCGACCTTATAAAGCGGGAAGGAGGGGAGTTTTTTAACTCCAATTTGTATCCCAGATTTACTGCGGAGAGCACCCATCTGTCTCGGATCGTGTCCCGCCAGGTTTCTGTGAACAACTGAAGTCTTCCCCCCACCCGATTGGGTGGGGGCAACCCTTCATGCATTTGACTTTGGGGGAGGTTTTGTACCTCTCCTGCTCCAGGGCTTCTTGTTACCCTGCAACTGTCCCTGATTTTTACCTCCGGGATTTGACCGGGGAGGCCGTCGGAACTGTTTCACAGCCGATGTCCTAGGGACTGGAGAAGCCGGCCTCTTAAAAGAGGGACCTCTAACTCTATTTTTGACCGTCAAGAGTGTACTTTTACCGCTGGAAATTCTCTGGATATACTTGTCCAGGTCTTCCCCGAATAAGCGCTCCCCATGAAATGGGAAGCTGACCAGCAATTTTTTACAGGGAGCTTCAGCAGACCAGTTTTTGAGCCATAGAAGCCTGCGCATATGTACTACAGACAGCGTAAGGCGGGAGGCCTGATGCATTGAATCCTTTATAGCGTCCACCGCAAAGCATAAGGCTCTAGGTAGATCAGCTAGAGCAAGAGCCTGCTGATCTGGCACGTCCCTTAAGACCTGTTTCATCTGATCCTTCACTGCTTGGCAGACCCCTATAGCTGCCACTGCTGGTTGTGCCACCAATCCTGCTGTAGAAAAAGCAGATTTCAATAAGGACTCCAATTTTTTATCTATTGGGTCCTTGAACATTTGGACATTTTCCACCGGACATGTCAGTGATTTATTCACACAAGAGATGGCTGCGTCCACTGTAGGGACCTTCCATTTTCTGACGAACTTATCCTCCATAGGATAGACCACCGGAAATCTCTTGGGGGGAGTAAATATTTTGTCAGGATGCTCCCAATCCTGGTAAATGAGCCCCTCCAGTAAAGGATGGATCGGAAAAGAACAAACAGTCTGGGGAGCTTTTAGCGACCCCAACGAGGAGACAGAAGAGGAGGATGGCTCCGCAAGTGGCATTTTAAATGCTGATCGGACCATATTAGTCAGGGACTGCACCCATAACCTCTCAGCATGTGATGCTGAGAACGGCTCCTCCACTGTTGATTCCTCTACAACTGAATCAACCTCATCCTGATCCCCCTCAGGTAGGTCGTTCTCTGTATGGGACTGTTGCTCTGTTAACAGGCACTCTGAGGGAGGAGACGGAGATCGAGCGCTTTTCTCCTGTGACAGGGAAGCAGCAATTAGTGCTGACAATCTCTCTTCCAGCCCTCCCAGAGCTGAGGAAAAAACCTCCTCTGTTACATACACAGGAGCAGGTGAACTGGGGACAGCCACAGTACCAGGTACTCCTGGGGGTGCCCTACGGTCACTAACCTCTGATTCTTCAGGGGAGACTGGTGCAGCCAAAGCATGCCCAAGATCCTCAGAGCCCGATGGAGACCCCCTATTCCTCCTGGAATTTCTAGTCCCGGAGTTTTTAGACGGCATATTCCTAAGCCACAAAGCTGAGGTATTCCAGCCGAAAATACACCAGTTACTGATAATAGTCTAGCATAAATGCTGCTATAATAAACAGTTGGTGTCTACTAATGTGCCTTTCTAGGGGATGCCTGTATCAACCGCTTGCTGTATGCCTTTAAATGTTGCCAGCTCTGTCTCTGTACTTCATAGCCAGCTTACTGCAATAATGTGGCTTTTTAAAAACCTGCTGGGACGCCCGCACATGCGCAGAAGCGCTGCGGCGCGCACAGAGCGTCATCCCCCAGGCCCCGCCCCTTTTTCCGGCCACCTCTATATATAGAGGCGCGTGCACGCGCACGCGCGCGGCCACGTGCGCCTCGGCGCTAATTTTCAAACATGGAAACCAGGGACAGGAGCCAGGGCCCCCTTTGCCGCAGGCCGGGGGATAGACGAACACTGCAACATGGCAGAGGAAACAGTTTCCTGTAGGAGAACTCACCAGCTGCCTGGACTTTGCTCTCTGAGAAGAAACTAGTCCATATGACAAGAAAAACATTCCACAGCGGCCTCTAGTGGACAAACACAGGTACCGCATTTTAATATACTAAACATATATAAAAAAACATTCTTTTTTTTTTTTTTTTTTTTCTTGACCACCATTAAAAATTATTACATTTTTTTTTTAGTAGTTACAGGCATGCACAGATATTAGCGGGAATACCGTTAGGTAACAGACAGAAAGACAAATTAGGCTTGGGGGTCCCCCAATAGAACCAAGTTCCTGGGGGCCCCCACTTACCTGTTCCCCGCCGCAGGACTTTGTTTGGTCCACAAAAGCCCAAACTTCACCTATCACGGCAGGCATTGTAATCAAACCTTCAGGGACCGGGTTCCCAAGGATTCCACTCCCCTGGACCTGTATAGCACCCTGCACAGAAAACATCTTGGTCGTGGGTATGACCAGAGCTCTGGATCCCAGGGTCCAGCTCTCCTAAGAGAAGCATTACAGGCAGAACCTTGCTCTTCTCTGCAAGGCCCGGGTACCGACCGTTTAGCTATGAAGCTTTTTTGGTCGGATCCGGAATAGCTTACTGAGGCCCAAAAGAACCTGTACGCAAGCTCAGTGAAAAACACATGTTTCTTCTTGGCCAACACCTTAGACACTGGCAAAAAACTGAGGTGCTCCCGGATGGGAGGGGCTTATATAGGGGAGGGTACTTCCGGTTTTGGAAGTTGCCAGTGCCAGCACCTGACGGTAACTATATAACCCATTAGTAATGACTATGTCGCTCTGTGTCCCGTGATGTACGAGAAAGAAAATCTTTTTATATAGACTATAAACTGAAAGACTTATGAATAAATGGTTGTGAAACAAATCATCTGAGATTATTTCTTATGGGGAAATTTTGCTTTAAAAGTGCTTTGAATTACAAGCAGGTTTCCGGAACAAATTATGTTCACAGTCCAAGGTTTTACTGTGTATGTATGTATATATGTGTGTGTGTGTATATGTATATGTGTATATATATATATATATATATATATATATATATATATATATATATATATATATATATATAGTTTTTTTTTTTTTTTTATAGCTACACGTTATACTATTATATACAGCACACTGATCACACTCGCCGCGCCTTTTGTAAGCTGTAGATTAAAATGTTGCAAGGGTTCCCAAAATCTAAAACATTTTCCGAGGTTCCTCCAGGTTAAAACGTTTGAGGAAGTCTGGTCTAGAGACCGGAAGTAACCTCACAGGCTTTTCCATTTCTAAGCCGTTTTCTATACTTTATCGCTTTCCTGAGTTGGTGAAGAAGTGGTCAACTCTACCTTCAGTGACTTGCTCGAACAAGTAAGCTGTTTGTCTTTTTGTTTTAGGAAGCCAAGAGAAGGAATTTCTTTTGAATGATGTTTTTCTTTAGCTGGTTTTTACTCAGACTAGTGTTAACCCACTCAGTCACTGCCTGGGAACAGAGGCAAAGGTCCCTGTGTCAGAAACTTGTTGAAAATTCTCTCCCTTAACATCTGATACTCTCATGGATTAAATTGTGCAGGTGAGCAAGTGTAGCCTTGTAGCTTCCCTGAATGCAGATCCTTTGGTAGTCCAACTCTCCTGCCTAGCGCATCGATTCATTTGCACCTCCCTAGATGAGATATGGTAATCAAGAAACCACTGGCAGGCAGAGCACCTTCTTTTAGACCCAAAAGTTGAAGTCTTTACTGTAGAAAGAAACCTCTTCTATTTATACACCCTACATGATCATTTTGTTCTCAGGAGTCCACCTCAATGTATTTCTTGAACAAGACTAAGCTCCATTCTAGGTCTAGGTAGTAAACGCTGAATCCTCTGATAAATCTTTCTCTGCATAATGATCTGCCCCCACCTGTAGACTATATAGTAGGGGATGTCTGATACGGTTTACAGATTTTTGGCTCTGAAACTTTCCCACCTGGTAGAGCTGCACGACTAATCGTTAAAAAAAAAATTGCGATCTCGATTCAACCCCCCTCACGGTCTTAATCCGGCATTTCCACGATTCTATGTAAACATTGCAGAGCCATTCTCTGCTCAACCACAGCTGTCATAAAAAAAAAAAACCTTTGAGCCGGTTCACACTACCGCGACTTGGGATCCGACTTGTCGCCCCAAGTTGCGCGACATAACAAATTACATTCAAGTGAATGAGAGCCGTCTTAATGTACACTACTGAAGTCGCTCCGACTTCAGAAAAGGTTCCTGTACTACTTCAAGGCGACTTCTAGGCGACTTGTACCCATTGATTTCAATGGAAGTCGCCTCCAAAGTCGGATCAGTGTCTTAACTGAAGCAATTTTACAGGAAGAGAAAATAGTTTTCTCAGGCAAACCCCTCCCTCCCACAGAGCTGATTGTTTTGATTGACCACTGGCAAAGTCGCCTGTCCTGGAGGCAACTTGAAGTTGCCTCGAAGTTGCCTTGTAAAGTTGCGCTGGAAGTTGTGTTGCCCCAGTGTGAACCGGCTCTTTGGCAAATGTTTATCAACTTTGCGAGTAAACTATAAACTATGTACCATTCGGTACTTTTAGATCAAAGGGATGTACTTCAGTCTGCAAATGTGGTCAGTTTAACCACTTAAAGACTAAAGCCTAGTACACACAACGAGAATCTCGTCAGAAAAAAACCCATTGTTTTTCCCTGACGAGATTCTTGACGA
Source organism: Rana muscosa (assembly GCA_029206835.1). NCBI lineage: Eukaryota > Metazoa > Chordata > Amphibia > Anura > Ranidae > Rana > Rana muscosa. The sequence continues at coordinate 437,767,197 of CM055120.1, forward strand.
GAATCTTGTCCCGGCCGAGTGTACACACGCTTTATTCTAAAGAACCGCTGTTCTTTTGAATGGAACCAACGCAGTGACGTCATCGACTACGACGAGCGTGCGCTTGTCACATTCGATGCCGTCGCCGCCATCTTGCTACACCCTTCCTATGCCTAGGAAGCTACCGCGCATGCGTCAAAGTCATTTCGAGCATGCGCGGGTTTCCACAGCGACAGGTAAGTGTACACACTCTAGGGTTTTTCGTCGGGAAACAGGCCGACGTGAGTCCCGACGAGAAAATGGAGAGCAGGTTCTCTATTTTTCTCTTTGAGATTCTGGGCAGTTTTCTTGACGAGAAACCTGAAAGCCTCGTACACACGGCCTGTTTTCTCGGCAAGAAAGCTCTACCAGCAGTTTTCTTGTTTCTTGAAGAGAAAACCGGCCGTGTGTACAAGGCCTAAGTCTTTTTCTGACACTTGCTGCATACAAGTTTAAAAATGAATTTTCTGCAAAAATTTTACTTGGAACCCCCAAACATTTTATATATATATATATATATATATAATTTTTAGCAGAGACCCTAGAGCAGGGATATGCAATTAGCGGACCTCCCAGCTGTTGCAAAACTACAAGTTTCATCATACCTCTACCTCTGGGTGTCATGCTTGTGGCTGTCAGTCTTGCTATGCCTCATGGGACTAATTGCATACCACGGCCCTAGAGAATAAAATGGCGGTCGTTGCATTATTGCATGTCACACTGTATTTGCGCAGCGGTCTTTCAAATGCAACAGTAAAGTTAGCCCAATTATTTTGTATAATGTGAAAGATGTTGCGCCGAGAATCGTGATCTTCTAAGCAAAAAAAAATTCCGACTAATTTTTTCCAGAATCGTGCAGCTCCACCACTTGGGTACATGAGCGGTCTCTTCACCAGCAAGTGTTTTGTCAGATGTACAGTACCAATGGTGGGGAACACAGAGAATGTGTTAATGGCATCCTGTCACTGTTGCAGGATGACCAGGTTTGTCGGCATCTAATTTGTTTGTATAACTTGTATGTGTCTTCACATTAATTTATACATTTTTTTTATTTGAATCACACTGAGCACAGAGTTTATCTCCCCCCCACTTTTTTTAACTATGTTTTGGATACACTTTTTTTTTTTTTTTGCTTTTTGCAGCTGCAGGTTTTGGAATTATTGATATTTTTGAATATCGCAATAGTAGGAAATTGGCAGCAGAAGATGTTTTTGACACTGAGGTTGATGCTAAGAAAAGGGGAATGTTTATACATTTTAGAAACATATCACTGAGGGTGCATACTTCGTGGGGTGTTCTTATTTAGGAGAAAAACGCATTGCAGAGGGATTGGTCCCACATCGTTTAAGATGCCATGTATTCCCTGAGTAGAATGACAAGGCACTGATGCAGTGGTTTTGGTACTTTAACCAAGCTGGGATAAGCTTTCTCCAGTTCCTTGTTTGAAAGAAAAGGAGAAAGTTGGTATGGCTAGAGGAAGAGCTAAATATCCTTAAAGAAATGCTAGCACTGTTTGTAAAGGAAGAGTCTTCTTCTTTATTTTACTCTAAGGAAATGAGAGAGCTAATTGAGGAGGATGAAGAACAGATTGCTAAGAAAAGTAAAAAGTATCTGAGATATACTGAAGACTATAGCCACTTAAAGACCGCCCACCGCATATATACTGTGGCAGGGCAGCTCTATTGCACAAAATAATGTACCTGTACGGAGGGGGAGCTAATGCGCGGGCCACCCACGATCTCTTCACAGAGGCAGAACGGGGATCTGCCTATGTAAACAAGGCAGATCCCCATTCTGACAGGGGAGTACATGGAGATCTTCTGTTTCTAGTAATCAGGAACAGCATCTGTGTTCTTCCTGTCAGTACTTCCCCCACACAGTAGAAAAGGACAAACAGGGAACACATTTAACCCTTTAATTGCACCTGATAACCCTTTCCCTGCCAATGTAATTTATACAGTGATCAGTGCATTTTTTTTTTATAGCGCTGATCACTGTATTGGTGTCACTGGTCCCCAAAAAGTGTTACTTGGGGTCAGATTTGTCCGCCGCAATGTAGCAGTCCTGCTAAAAAATGCTGATCGCTGACATTCCATAAATCTATCCCATAGTTTGGTTTGCGCAAAAAAATGATAGCGTTTACAATCAATGTACGCTTATTAGGATTTTTTACCAGAAATATGTAGAATATATATTGGCCTAAATTGATGAAAAAATCATAATTTTTTATTAATTTTTTGGGGGATAAGTATAATAGCAGAAGGTAAAAAATATATATTTTTTTCTTTTTTTAAATTGTCTTTTTTTCTTTTGTTTGTTTTATAGTGCAAAAAATAAAAACCGCAGAAGTGATCAAAAGCCACCAAAAAAAATCTCTATTTGTGGGGGAAAAAGGACATAAATTTTGGGTACAGCATTGCATGCCTGCGCAATTGTCAAAGTAACGCAGTGCTGTATCGCAAAACATGGCCTAGTCATTAAGGGGGTTAAATTCTTCTGGGGCTGAAGTGGAGAGACGAGAGTGTTTTAAGTAGCAAGAAGTTACTGAGGTGAATACGCATCCCATACATAATAGACAGGAGGTTTCCAAGAGTAAAGAAGCTTTGAGTCATAATGCCGTAAGCGATGGACATAGATCTATTGAGGTCCCCTATACTTGAGAGCGGTATGGCTAACAAGAAATGGAGAACAGACGTATACCAAATCCAAGTCTTAATGTTGAGGACAGACAGTAGAAAGGAGGTAACTTGCGAGAGAGGACCCGCAAGTCCCTATCCATCAGATTTGGAAAGCCCTGTCCCTTTTAACAAACAGGTTTGCTCCACTCAGAAGGGAGTATGAGGAAGAGAGAAGGGATATAGACTCAAGATCTGGTATTTATGTAAGAACTCCCTGGTGGAAGGTGCACGCTAGGATTACTACTAAGACACCATTCAGCACTTTGGATTGTTTACATTACCTTGACTACATCCAAGACTTTTTATTCAGTGGTTTTTCCACGAGTCTATCATCATTCATTTTTAAGCGCTGTTTTGTGTATTTTAATATCACAGAGACTGAACTGTTTTATTCTTATACTATATTATATATAGTAGAGCTGCACGATTAATCGTATGAGAATCGCGATCTCGATTCACCCCCCCGCGCGATAAGCAGGGACGGATCGGCACACACGTGATCCGCGGCGCGCCGCAGGATGGCAGAGCGGTAAAACACACATTGAAACTGTCTCCGCTCCGCTCGCACACAGCCCTGCCTCCTCCTAACCCCACGCTGTGATAGACAGAATGCGGGTCCAATGCTGGGCTGTGTTCTGTCTATCACAGCGCAGGGTTAGGAGGAGGCGGGGCTGTGTGCGAGCAGAGCGGAGACAGTTTCAACATAAGGGCGGTGAGTTGCTTTGTAGCAGAAAATGCGTGCTGCCGTCCGTCCTCCCCTCTCCCCCCCCCCCCACATACCACACTTGGCTGGCTCTGTCTTCGGGACTCCATCCCCCCCTTCTCCTCCCCCCGGCCGTCGAGTCTGTCACCTTGTCCCTGCCGCCTATGTACACAGTGAGAGGGGAGAGCTGTGCTCTTCCCATCTCAGCTGTGACAGGAGTTCTAGCACAGTGCTAATGCTAGAACTCCTGTTTTAAAGGTGACAGGGTCAATAAAGAGAACCTGTCTCCTCCAATTGCTATCACACAGGGAATGGTTTTCTCCTGTGTGATAACTTTATTGCTAAGTGAATTTTTTTTTAGAAAAAATAAATAATAATGAAATTAATAAAATAAAGTAATTAAAAAGTAAAGAGTAAGAAAAATAATATTAAAAATAAGAAAATTATGCAAAAATAAAAAAAAGTAAACGACAAGCTACGCCCTGGGAGTGGACTTAAAATACCGGCAACCACTGTCCCTTATAATATATTATGAATATTATCACAGTCAGCTACCCCAGACTCTGGGGTAGCTGACTGTGGTAATATTCATAATATGGGTAGCTGACAGACTGTGATAATATTCATAATATATTATAAGGGACAGTGGTTGCCAGTATTTTAAGTCCACTCGTCTACAGCTGAATTTTTTTTTTAATTGACCTGAAAGAATCGTGAGAGAATCGTGATCTTTGTTCTAAGCAAAAGAATCGCGATTATCATTTCTTTCTCGTACATCACGGGACACAGAGCGACATAGTCATTACTAATGGGTTATATAGTTACCGTCAGGTGCTGGCACTGGCAACTTCCAAAACCGGAAGTACCCTCCCCTATATAAGCCCCTCCCATCCGGGAGCACCTCAGTTTTTTGCCAGTGTCTAAGGTGTTGGCCAAGAAGAAACATGTGTTTTTCACTGAGCTTGCGTACAGGTTCTTTTGGGCCTCAGTAAGCTATTCCGGATCCGACCAAAAAAGCTTCATAGCTAAACGGTCGGTACCCGGGCCTTGCAGAGAAGAGCAAGGTTCTGCCTGTAATGCTTCTCTTAGGAGAGCTGGACCCTGGGATCCAGAGCTCTGGTCATACCCACGACCAAGATGTTTTCTGTGCAGGGTGCTATACAGGTCCAGGGGAGTGGAATCCTTGGGAACCCGGTCCCTGAAGGTTTGATTACAATGCCTGCCGTGATAGGTGAAGTTTGGGCTTTTGTGGACCAAACAAAGTCCTGCGGCGGGGAACAGGTAAGTGGGGGCCCCCAGGAACTTGGTTCTATTGGGGGACCCCCAAGCCTAATTTGTCTTTCTGTCTGTTACCTAACGGTATTCCCGCTAATATCTGTGCATGCCTGTAACTACTAAAAAAAATGTAATAATTTTTAATGGTGGTCAAGAAAAAAAAAAAAAAAAAAGAATGTTTTTTTATATATGTTTAGTATATTAAACTGCGGTACCTGTGTTTGTCCACTAGAGGCCGCTGTGGAATGTTTTTCTTGTCATATGGACTAGTTTCTTCTCAGAGAGCAAAGTCCAGGCAGCTGGTGAGTTCTCCTACAGGAAACTGTTTCCTCTGCCATGTTGCAGTGTTCGTCTATCCCCCGGCCTGCGGCAAAGGGGGCCCTGGCTCCTGTCCCTGGTTTCCATGTTTGAAAATTAGCGCCGAGGCGCACGTGGCCGCGCGCGTGCGCGTGCACGCGCCTCTATATATAGAGGTGGCCGGAAAAAGGGGCGGGGCCTGGGGGATGACGCTCTGTGCGCGCCGCAGCGCTTCTGCGCATGTGCGGGCGTCCCAGCAGGTTTTTAAAAAGCCACATTATTGCAGTAAGCTGGCTATGAAGTACAGAGACAGAACTGGCAACATTTAAAGGCATACAGCAAGCGGTTGATACAGGCATCCCCTAGAAAGGCACATTAGTAGACACCAACTGTGATATAGCAGCAATTGTGCTAGACTATTCTCAGTAAAAGTGGTGTATTACGGCTGGAATACCTCAGCTTTAGGCTTAGGAATATGCCGTCCAGTAGCTCCGGAACTGAATCTTCCAGGAAGCGAAGGGGGTCTCATCGGGCTCTGAGGATCTTGGGCATACTCCTGCTGCACCAGTCTCCCCTGAAGTTCAGAGGTAAGTGACCGTAGAGACCCCGCAGGGGTACTTGGTACTGTGGCTGTCCTCAGTCACCTGCTCCTGTGTATGTAACAGAGGAGGTTTTTTCCTCAGCTCTGGGAGGATTAGAGAGAGATTGTCAAAATTTATCGCTGCCTCCCTGTCAGGGAAAGCACGCCCGATCTCCGTCTCCTCCTTCAGAGTGCCTGTTAGCAGAGCAACAGTCCCATACAGGGATCGACCTGCCTGAAGGGGATCAGGATAAGGTTGATTCTGTTATAGAGGAATCAACAGTGGGGGAACCTTTTCTCAGCATCTCAAGCTGAAAGATTATGGGTTCAGTCTCTGACTAACATGGTCCGATCAGCATTTAAAAATGCACCTTGCGGAACCATCAACCACTACTGTATCCTCGTTGGGGTCGCTAGAAGCCCCCAGACTGTTTGTTCTTTTCCACTTCACCCTTTACTGAAAGGGCTCATTTACCAGGATTGGGAACGTCCTGAGAAAATATTTATTCCCCCAAGAGATTTCCGGTGGTCTATCCCATGGAGGATAAGTTCATCAAAAAAAAAAAAAAAAAAAAAAAAAGAAATGGAAGGTCCCTACAGTGGACGCAGCCATCTCTTGTATGTATAAATCACTGACATGTCCAGTGGATAATGTCCAAATGTTCAAGAACCCAATAGATAAAAGATTGGAGTCCTTATGAAAATCTGCTTGGTGATACAACCAGCAGTAGCAGCTATTGGGGTCTGCTAAGCAGTGAAGGATCAGTTGAAACCGGTCTTGAGGGACTTGACAGATCAGCAGGCTTTGCCCTAGCTGATCTACCTAGAGCCTTAGGCTTTGCGGTTGACGCCATAGAGGATTCAGTCCATCAGGCCTCCCGCCTTACGCTGTCTATAGTACATATGCGTAGGCTCCTATGGCTCAGAAACTGGTCTGCTGAAGCTCCCTGTAAAGAATGGCTGGTTAGCGTCCCATTTCATGGTGAACGCTTAATCAGGGAAAACCTGGACAAATATATCCAGAAAATTTCCAGCGGTAAAAATACGCTCTTGCCGGTTAAAAGCAGAGTTAGAGGTCCCTCTTTAAGAGGCCTGCTTCTCCAGTCCCTGGGGCATCGGCTGTGTAACAGTTCCGACGGCCTCCTCGGTCAAATCCCGGGGGTAAAAAACAGGGACAGTAGCAGGGTAATGAGAAACCCTGGGTCAGGGGAGGTACAAAACCTCCCCCAAAGTTAAATTCATTGAAGCCCCCACTCAGTCGGGTGGGGGGAGGACTCCAGTTGTTCGCAAAGAGACCTGGCGGGACACGATCAAGACAGATAGGTGCTCTCCGCAGTAGGTTTGGGATACAGTTTGGAGTTAAAAGACTCTCCTCCTTCCCATTTTGAGGTCAAACGTGCCAAGGGATCCCCGGAAGAGAGAGTCCCTCCTGTTGGCACTAGAACAACTATTGCTCCAAGGAGTAATTATGGAGGTTCCCCTGGAAGAATGAGGGTTCGGGTTTTACTCAAACCTCTTTACAGTCCCGAAGCAAACGCGGACGGGAGGCCCATATTAATTCTAAAAGGGCTATACAAATTCCTGTATATCAGGACTTTCCGATGGAGTCGATCCGATCGGTGGCCACTGCCCTACAAGGGGAGGATTGGTTAGCCACGATCGACATCAAAGATGCTTATTTGCACATTCCCACCTTTCCAGTACACCAAAAATTTCTACGCTTTGCAGTAGAAGGGCGCCATTTTCAGTTCAGAGCCTTACCCTTCGGTTTGGCCACAGCACCAAGAGTGTTCACAAAAATTCTGTCCCTTTATTGGCCAATCTAAGAACACAAGGTGTAATGATAATGGCATATCTGGATGACTTGTTGCTGATAGACCACTCAGTGAAAAAACTAGACGTGGTCGTTCACAAGACGATCAAGTATCTGGAATCTCACGGTTGGATTATCAACCGAGACAAGTCAGCCCTAAAAACCAGTCAAAAGTCTGGAATACTTGGGGCTAAGGTTGGATTCAGGCCAGAGAAAAATATTCTTGCCTCGAGGAAAGGTGTTGTCTTTGAAAGATTTGATCCACTTAGTGGGTACAAAAAAGACAGCCGTCCATACGCCTGTATATGAGGCTGCTGGGAAAAATGGTGGCATCATTCGAAGCAGTACCCTACGGTCAATTCCATTCAAGGAATTTGCAAGGGGCCATACTGTCAGCCTGGAACAAAAAAGTTCAGGCCCTAGACTTACAATGTCCTTGTCCCCTTCCGTTCGCAAGAGCCTCCGTTGGTGGTGGGTTCCCCAGAATCTGGAAAAAAGGAAATCCTTCAGTCCGATTTCTTGGAAGGTGGTCACTACAGATGCCAGCCTTATAGGCTGGGGAGCAGTACTGGAGCAATAGTCTCTCCAGGGCAGATGGTCGGATGCAGAAAAGGCCCTGCCCATCAATCTCTTAGAGATACGAGCAGCCCGGTATGCCCTAGTAGCATGGACATCCAAACTCCAAGGGTCCCCTGTCAGAATTCAATCAGACAATGCCACAGCAGTGGCATATATCAATCATCAGGGGGGCACCAGGAATCGTGCAGCCCAGAGGGAAGTAAATTACATCCTGAAATGGGCAGGAAAAATATGTCCCAGCCATATCTGCGGTATTCATTCCAGGAGTGGAGAATTGGAAGGCGGACTTTCTAAGTCGCCAGCAATTAGGCCCAGAGGAAGGGTCCCTTCACCCCGAGGTTTTCTGGACAATATGTCAGCGGTGGGGAACATCGGATGTAGATCTTCTAGCATCCAGATTCAACGCAAAGGGGGATAGGTTTGTCTCTCGGACAAGGGATCCCCTAGCTTGCGGCTCGGATGCCCTAGTGTTCCCTGGGGATCAGTTCAAGCTGATATATGCATTCACACCGCCACAATGGTTACCTCGATTACTCCGCAGAATCAGGGTAGAAAAGAAACCAGTGATTCCGGTGGCTCCAGCGTGGCCCCGAAGAGCGTGGTACGCGGAGATTGTAAAATTTCAGTGGGGAGTCCTTGGACTCTCCCACGTCGTCCGGCTTTCGCAAGGACCGATATACCACCCTTCCTTACCAGCCCTAGGTTTGACGGCCTGGCTATTGAAGCCCACATTCTAAAAAAGAGAGGGCTCTCTAATGCTGTGGTATCTACCATGATCAATGCCAGGAAGCCGGTATCCAGGCAGATCTACTATAAAATCTGGAAGGCGTACATCGCGTGGTGTGAGGCCAAGAAATGGCATCCACATAAGTACGTAATAGGTAGGATTCTGGACTTCCTACAGTGGGCTGTAGATAGGAAGCTTGCCTTGAGTACTATCAAGGGTCAGATTTCGGCCTTGTCAATATTTTTTCAAAGGCCCTTGGCTTCGCATTCACTAGTCAAAGCCTTTATACAAGGAGTGATGCGTATTAGTCCTCCGGTTAATATTCCCATATGTCTATGGGATCTAAACTTGGTTCTGTCGGTTCTACAGAAACAACCATTTGAACCATTACAGCATATTTCCTTGGTGCTTCTCACCAGGAAATTGATTTTTCTAGTAGCCATTTGTTCGGCTAAAAGAGTATCGGAATTAGCAGCTATGTCCTGTAAGGAGCCATATCTGGTTATCCATAAGGACAGAGTAGTGTTACGTCCTCATCCAGCCTTTCTTCCTAAGGTGGTATCGAGGTTTCATTTGAACCAAGATGTGGTTCTTCCTTCTTTTTTCCCCAAACCTACTTCGGTAGAGGAAAAGTTATTGCATTCTTTGGATGTAGTAAGAGCAGTTAAAGCTTATCTAAAAGCCACTGCTCAGATTCGCAGAACGGATACTTTGTTTATTCTGCCGGAAGGCCCCAGAAAGGGTCAGGCAGCGTCAAAGTCTACTTTAGCCAAGTGGATTCGACAGGTCATTATGCAAGCTTATGGCTTGAGAAGGAGACCGCCTCCGTTCAAAGTTAGAGCGCACTCCACGAGAGCAGTTGGAACTTCATGGGCAGTGCATCACCAGGCCTCCCTGGCTCAAATCTGTAAGGCCGCAACATGGTCTTCGGTACACACGTTTACTAGGTCCTACCAGGTGGACGTTAGAAGTCAGGAGGATGTCGCCTTTGGGCGCAGTGTGTTGCAGGCCGCAAAAGATCCTCATGTCTGATAGCGCTCAGCTTATATATGGTGTATCCCCCCCCTCATTTGGCATTGCTTTAGGACATCCCATTAGTAATGACTATGTCGCTCTGTGTCCCGTGATGTACGAGAAAGAAAATAGGATTTTTATAACAGCTTACCTGTAAAATCCTTTTCTTGGAGTACATCACGGGACACAGAGCTCCCGCCCCTCTTTGGGGACACTTATTGCTTTGCTACAAAACTGAGGTGCTCCCGGATGGGAGGGGCTTATATAGGGGAGGGTACTTCCGGTTTTGGAAGTTGCCAGTGCCAGCACCTGACGGTAACTATATAACCCATTAGTAATGACTATGTCGCTCTGTGTCCCGTGATGTACTCCAAGAAAAGGATTTTACAGGTAAGCTGTTATAAAAATCCTATTTTTTCCCAGAATCGTGCAGCTCTATAAAGTAGTGAAGTTCCAAGCCTTCTTTCACTATCTCGGCGCTATGGGCTCAATGGATTAACAGCAGTTATCACCAAATGATCAAGTATTACCATAAATTATATCACCATAAATAGATACACACACACACGTGTGTGTGTGTATGTATATATATATATATATATATATATATATATATATAATATATATAGCACTCACCATATCACCATAAATAGATACACACACACACGTGTGTGTGTGTATGTATATATATATATATATATATATATATATATATAATATATATAGCACTCACCACCCCTTCTCCCCCTTTGGCTCACTCGTGGGAGAAAGGGGCACACCTATGCCACATGCCCGTACCCTCTTGTGTGAAGAGGTTGAGCTGTGTAATGTACCTGGGTCTCTGTGGTCAGGTTGCCGCAGAGAATGGCTCCCGTCTTCACTATGACAAAGACAAGTCTCTATTCCCCAATAACTTCAAGGTCCACACCAATTGCAACTCCAACGTAGAGTTTATTTCTCTCTGGTACACAATAATTAGACAGGAGAAGGTTGGAGGAAGAGCAGGACAGCAAAAGGTGTGGGAATAGGTCCAGGCATAAACTAATTCTTATTCACTACCCATATCCTCAGGTAGACTCAGCTCATCCGGATAGTCTCCCAATGGAGTGGATTCTAGCAGCCGGAATGATGCTCAAATCAGAGTACACGCACAGTCTCTGCTACAGACCTGGTGAACGTTGGTTCTAGCTTTAGGCCTCTAATGGGAAATTTACATCCCTCCAGAGAGTTACCGGGCCCCTTCCTTAACTGTGATCTCTCACCAGTCCTTCGGAACGGTCCTCCCCCGGCCTCCTCATCTAGATGCGGGCCTCCTCGCAAGGCAGCACCCTGGGATTCCGTCTCCCTCCGTGGCTCCAGCCAAAGGCGCTGGACCCGAAGCCTCCAGTCGCAGCCCCAGGGCTAAAGGTGCCTGGGTCTGATCCGCCAGTGTACCGAACCAGGAACTCCGCCCCAGGGCTAAAGGTGCCTGGGGTGGCCACAAACAGAATCACACGCTCCCGGGGTCGGACCCCCGGGAACTCGCACCTCTCAGACAGGGTCTGCCCCTTTTTTATCCCCTCCCGGAATTCACAGCAGGCCGACACGCCCACCATACCACCGCCGAAAGGGGACATCCAAGGCACAGCACTGTACCAGCAGTTCAACCCTGGCCTCCGATGGCAGCGCCACCAACAGGCCACGGGGAACTACACACCAGTATCTCACCTGCAGCTCAAAATGGGTTTTACTGAACCCTATCAAATAGTGTTTGAGCACAACTACCACTCAAACATTCCCCTCAATTTCAAAGCCCCACTACACACATATATACAGTGTATATACAGTATTTATATATGTATATACACACATATACACATGAATATATATATATTCATGTTTGTGTATATATACTGTATAAATGTGTGTGTGTGTGTGTGTGTGTGTGTGTGTATGTGTAGCGGCCTCACCCTCTCTTCTTTAGCGGTTACTTTGGCTTCGGTCTAGGGGTACCTTGAAGGGGAGAGCGAGGTGCGCCACAGCCCATGTCCTCTAGATTGCAGCGTGTAGAGGTGAAGGCCAGCATAAAATTACATTCGGGCTGTGTATACGTTCAGAGCCAAGTCTGTTCTGCTGATAACCCCCCTTTGCTCCCAGTAATTGGAGTACCACACACTGAAAAAGGTCCAACACGTATTTATTCCATAACGGCAAACAAATAGTCCTTTGCAAGCAGACAGTTTGAGACCCATAGAACAGTCCAGTATTGGTGGGGAGTAGGTCAAGGCACAATCCTCAAAGAAACTAAACCGTTGAGGTTTCACCAATGGTTGCTAAGCACAGTGGCTGTTTAAATGGCCTTTTTTAGTTGCGGAGTCTCTTCCTGGTAACTGGAGTTACCTTCGCTACGTTGCAGCCCCTGTCAGGGGAAAGACATCCCTCCAAGGGAGTTACCAGAGGCCCCGCCGTCACCGGGTTAATGCTGTACCGGACTATTCGGAAGGGTTACACTCCCCGGCCTCCTCGCCTCAGATACGGGTCCCAACACCTTAGGGCCCTTCGGACGCCTCCACCCTCGCAGAACCCAGTCGAAGTCCTGGGCTCCAGGCCTTGGCCGTAGTACCTCACCCCAGGCTTAAGGTGCCTGGGATGGACTCCATCCCTCGCTCCGGCCAGGTCAAGGGCACCTGGGCCCGGATCTCCAGAACGCCAGCACCCAGGCTGAAGGTGCCTGGGTGCGGCCGTGTCCTCCAACTCTGAACCCCGAGGTCAGGGCGTCCGCCCCTTTTATCCTCTCCCTTTGCGTCACAGCGGGTTCCCTGCCCCGCTGTACCGGCAAAAGGAAAGGACAAAAAGGTACAGTCTTGCGGTGCAGGTTCAACTCCGACCCAGGGTGACAACGCCACCTGCAGGTCACAGGGAACCTTGCACCACCAGAGTCCTCCAAGAACCACAAAAGGGATTCTCAGATTCCCTAACAATTAGTACATCTGGGTTAAATAACCCAGATACCCCCCCCCAATTTAAATACCCGCTACATATGTGTGTATATATACACACACACACGTGTGTATATATACAGGATATATATATAGTTATCACGTCTGAAAACATGTAATTACATGTTCTTTTAGATTTTTAATTTCACTTTTTGAACTCGGCTGCACCGTAATCTCACAAGATTACAGGCAGCCCACCCACTTTTACACTGATCTCGGCCGTTTTCAGAGGAAACACTTCTCCTCTGTTCACCCTCTGAGAACTGAAGTTAAAGTTAAACCGGCTGCAGAGGAGATAATTTAGCTCTGAGAACTGCCGAGAACTGAACTGAGAAAAATTCTCAGTTTATTAAACGGACACCTTAGATCTTATTGCATCAATCACCTTGTAATAAATTTAATGAGTTAATGTGGTGTTCATTGCTCTGCTTAAAGATGTTGTGCAGGCAAGATATGGACAAATCTTGGGTTTCCAAGGTTAATATTCACAATACACTTGTGTTATTCTGTAGCGTCTCTAAAATTGATGTTTACGCAGGTCTTCATGCCTATTAAATTCTGTTCTGGTGAGCCATTTGTGGTGTGTTTATTTGATCTCCCAACTCCAGGTTTACAAGCCTGTAAAGAGCTACTGCTTTTGCTTGACACTCACCACATGCATCCTGAAAGTGCGAAATAATTTTTTTTTCTATGCAGTATTTCATAATTGCCTTATTTGCTTGTATGAATTGGATTGCATGGGGTTTGTTATGACAATGTTTCTGGCTATTAGTGTTTTCCACTGACCCATAGTTACATAGCTGGTCGGGTTGAAAAGACACACGTTTATCTAGTTCAACCAATATGAAAAAAATAAACTAGAAAAAAAAAAACATACAAAGCATTGTGCACTTTGCTCCAGAGTGGGGGGTGTGGTGCTTGGCTGTAATTCCCTTCTTGTCCCTCAAAATTCAGTTGGATATTCTCTGGATCAACAATCTCTGGTGGTCTTCTTACCTATAAATGTTAGTATCCAGTTTGTGAATTTAGGGATGCATCCAGCTCTTGAGCTGGCCAGGACTAGTTGAAGCAGTCTATTCCACATTTTCATAGCTTTCCTTTCATTGTATTGGGGGATGAAGCTGGTAGTTTTGATATGCATTTGTAAACACATAGATTATAATGCAGTATATTTGTTTGACACTTTTACTAAATCATTTAAATAGAGTGGCACATTTAAGCTGCCAAACATAAATTGCAGGCTCAAATAAAATACACCTTTCTTATGTTAATTGATGGACACAGCCTTTCTCCTTAAAGCGGAGCTCCACCCTAAAGTGGAACTTCCGCTCATCGGATTTCCCCCCCCCCCCCCCCGGTCAAAGACAGGTATCCTTTCCCACTTCTGGGAGTCCGGCTGCGGCCGTGACGTCACCGCCGGGCTCCCTCTTCCTCCTCCTCCTCCCCCGGCCGCCTGGCTAATAGGAGTAGAAGGTGTGCAGTAGGGTTCCCGGCGTGAAGCCGAAAGGCTACACTGCCGGGTTCCCATACCCACAATGGAGGCGGCAGCACCCGACAGCTGATGGAAACAGCTGCGGTGCCGACATTGAGGGACTTGCAGGACAGGTAAGTGTCCATTTATTAAAAGCCAGCAGCTGCAGTATGTGTAGCAGCTGGGTTTTAATTTTTTTTTTTCCCCGGACAACCACTTTAATCTTGACTGAACGCTTTTTTAACACCACCTACCTACCTAAAACCCCCTCTCTGCTATAGGCAAGCCAGTTATTTCTGTCTAGTGTTCAGGAGCACCTGGTTCCCTTAAATGTCTTACAGGGACTTACATGAGCGGGCGCCTGCAGCCTGTGTCAATGTTACCCTAGCCGACATCCCCCTCACTTCAGTGGATAGGATCTGGCATGGAAAATGTACACACAAGCATGGCTAGATGAGTAAATAGATGACCCTTGTTCTCTCCCTGGAAGCGGTATGTAGCACAAGTACTCCCCGGGTTGGTCATTATTCGTATTCATATTAAAACGGCAAAAATCTGCATTTTTGGAATACTAAAGATTTTTTTTAAAATCATGACATCTCTTCCAGGTGCGAGTCTTCAGCCAGCCGTCCGGCCTGTCGGCTGGTCACTCGGGCCTCTTGGACATCCCCTCTCGCTCCTTAGGATAACAGCCGAACAGCTTTTAGAGTCAAACATGTTTTTATTATGTTTAACAGAATAAAATAACGCAAGTAATGACCAGATGTTCAATACAGAAGGCATTACAATGCAAATCGCGTATCTAGAACACTTCAGGATATAATCCCAGGTGAAGTACTAACTTACAGCTGTCTTTCAGTATCAGGCGGTTAAAACCGGTATGTTTTGCAGGGATAACTATTAGAGTTGAGGAGTAAAACATCTGGGTGTGGAGTGAAGAGACAGACGTAGGGAGAAGGAGAAAGTAAGAGAAAGAGAGAAGAGAGGGGAGGAGGAAAGGGATATGGAAGGGGGGGAATGCAGACGTGTGTGAAAGGAAAGGGTTCGAGGGAAATTGAGCAAACCCTGGCGCAACAAACCTGTATGATGGAATCAGGAGGTGTGTCCGGGTTGACAACGGGGTGTCAACATCGTTTTCAGGGAGTCCGAGGTATTGTAATTGATCCAGATGAGCAAAAGGATCTTAAATTTGTCGAAGGTGTCATTGTCTAAGGCTAGCATCTCTTCCATGCGCATGATGTCATTGACTATTGAGACTCAAGGACAGGGCGGGGGGGTGGTAGTGATTTTCCAAAATAGCGGGATAAGCTGTCTGGTGGCTGGTGTGTTTTTGGGAGACCATGGAACCTGGAAGCATGGATAATAAAGCTATCTCTGGGGTGGGTGACAGTGACTGATCATATAAGCTGCTGTATATGGCAAAAACCTGCGATCAGAGGGGCTGTATGGCCTTATTTCCACCAAATGTGTAGATGGCTTCCCTCTGCCGAGCCGCATCTCCAACACGAGGGAGGTACGGACGGAAATATTTTGTGTAGAGATTGAGGGTCCCTGTACCAACGGGAGAGGAGTTTAATTTTTTTTTACCTGTGTATAGCAGGATATGGAGGATTTGTGCGTGAAGTGGAATGACTTTTGCCAGTCGACTAAAGAGCGTTCCTTTCCCAAGTCCGTGGACCACCTCCTGGTGTAAGAGGGGGGTTGATCGTTTATCAGTGAGTGTTGTTGTTTGTAGATAGTAAAGAGCAAGTGTCTGGGTGTTTCTGAGAGAGAGCACAGCTGCTCATATCCTGTTAGGGATCTGTGGATTTGGGAATAGGAAAACAAATCGGAACATAAGGATATACGAAGGGCTGTGAGAACTGCCAGTTGACCCGGCCAAACGCCTTCTCCGCGTAAAAAGATAGGAGGCATGCCTTTTAGGTTGTGTCGCTGGATGTAGGAGATGAGGTGAATGATTTTAGTGGTGGTGTCCCTGGCCTCTCGACCAAGGACAAACCCCACCTGGTCTTTATGGATGACTGAGGGTAAAAGGGGTGACAAACGGTTCGCCAGGACTTTCGCGAAAAGATCCAGGTTAAGAGGAAAAACCGGCCGATAACTGCTGCACTGAGAGGGATCTTTCCCTGGCTTGGGCGTGACAGATGTTAGCGGTTAAAAGGTCACTAGAGGGTAGATGGGAATCGTCTATGAAGCTGAAAGCCACGGAGAGCAATGGGGCAAGGGGATGGGCAAACGACTTGTAGAACCTAGGGGAAAACCTGTCTGGGCTCAGGCATTTACCAGATTTCAGCCATTTGATAGTGTTTAGGAATTCCGCTACCTTAGGGGGTTGTCTAGGTCAGCTGACTCTTTGGCATCTATCTGTGTTAACCTTCCTAGCGGTATTCCCGAGTCTGGCTCGGGGTTAAATTTCAGCACCAAAAGCGGTAATCCCGAGCCAGACTCGGGATTGCATCGCAGTGATCCAGGCAGAGTTACTTACCTTGTCCCCTGGATCCTGCGATGCCTCTGCGCTGTGTGATCGAGCTGTCTCCTCGCTCGATTCACACACTTCCGCGTGCTGCTGAGCTCCATTCCCTGCGACGTTACGACACACAGGGACGGAGATCGGCGCCAAATTCAAAAAAGTTAAAACACAGTATACATACAGTATACTGTAATCTTACAGATTACAGTACTGTATGTAATAATTACACACCCCCATTGTCCCTAGTGGTCTGCCCAGTGTCCTGCATGCATTTTTATATAATAAAAACTTTTCTTTCTGCCTAGAAACTGGAGATTGTCCATAGCAACCAAAAAGTGTCCCTTTATGTCAAAAGTGGTTTTAGACCAGCTAAAAAACAGCGATAATAAATTAGAATCACTCGCAGAATTAAGCGATAGCGATTCGTGGGGAAATTCGTCATCAAACACTGAAAAACACTTTTATTATTATTATTATATTATTTGTTATAATTATTTTATAGTTATTTATTTTATTATAATGTATAATTTTGTTTTTTTAACTTTATCATACCCAGGATGTCTACTAGACTCTTGTTTGGACAGATTTAAGTGAGTTATTCCTAAGAATTACAGGCCTGCAATATAAAACGCCAAATTTCCATGCAGAATAATGGTACCGCTTTCAGCACCTAAAACCTGACAGAATCATACCGCCAGGGAGGTTAAAGCTGTGTCTGATATGTAATCCTTCATGTTGGAAAGGTGCGGGTCACCCGTGGGGGTTTGTTTAGTTTGCGAGGGCAGGTTGTATAATTGAGATTAGTGGCGTTTGAAGGTGCCCGAAATACCTTGGGTGTTGCTAATCTTCTGTTGGTCGGTAGTACAGATGTTGGATGGGTCGGCGGGGGGTGGAGGACCCTCGCCAGGTGTTGCCCACATTTGTTGGCTAAAGTGTAATGCCTGTTATGGCCCCTGTCCCTAACTATTAGGGAGTGGGCATCTAAAATACGGAGCAATTCTCGGCGGGCGTTAGGTCAACACAGGTTGTGGGGTCGGGGTCACGTTTATGTGCGAGTTCGAGTGTAGCTATAGTGGATGGTAGTCGGGCAATGTCAGCGGATTTGCCTTCTTTAGGCGGTAGCCGTGTTGTATGAATGTCCCCCGGAGTACACATTTTAAAGTTTGCCATTTAATGAGGGGGTTGGTGTCGTCGAACTGGTGGTCTTGAATAAAGTCACGGATCGTCTGTTCAATAGCCGCTACGCATGGGGCATACTTCAACAAATTGTCCAGGCACCATGAAAATGTTTTACGGTATTAAAGGGGGGTTGGCTAGGCTTAATTGTGCGGGGACATGGTCAGGCCACAATATGTTGCAGAGGGAAGCCTTGAGTGGGATATCCAACAGGAATTGGTTGACTAGGAAATAGTCAATATGACTATAAGAGTTGTGGGCTACGGAGTAACAGCTGTAGTCTCTCGAATGGGTGTTGCATTTGCCAAACATCCACTAGTGGAGCGGAGTGCAGGAGTGATTTTATGTGTGTGAGTGGAGTGGGGGATGGAGGACTTGCCCGAGGAAGTGTCCACGGCCGGAGAAAGGGTCACATTGAGGTCTCCACCTAAAATGAAACGGGGACCACCAAAAGAGTAATTTGTTCAGAACCATGGACAGGAAGCTCCCCTGCTCTTGGTTTGGTCCATATACGTTAGCCACTGTAAAGATGGAGGAGTTAGATTTTAATTTACGTAAAAGAAAACGGCCTAGGGGGTCAATAAGGGAGTCTAGAACTTCTGGATGGAATGATTTATGGAAGGCTATAGACACGCCTTTCGATTAAGCCTGCGGGTTTGTGCTATGATACCACTGGTGGTAATATGGATTATTAAGGGTCGGGATGGCCGTGCCCCTAAAGTGGGTCTTTTGCAGAAGCAAAATTTGAGTCCTGGCTTTGTGGAAGTGGTATAATATCTGGCTTCTTTTCTCAGGAGTGTTGAGGCCCCTACAGTTAAAGGATAAGGTTATATGGTCATTTGACAGCATGGTAACATTGAGAGTAAAGGACACCAAATCTCAACATAGTGTCTAACACCGAGCTGTATTTGCACCAAGGTCTGCTCAATAGGGGGGAAGAGGGGAGAGGTAAAGTGGGATGTAGGGGGGAAGGAGAGAACAGAAAGAAGGCGAGCGCAGGAGGGGTGGGCGGGATCCATCTCCAGTATAGAGGAGAATAAAGAATTAGAGTAGCAGGGGATGGAAACCACCACCGAAGGCAGAAAGAGAAGAAATAACAGGCCACTAGGTGGCAGCATTATACCATTAAGAAAATAACTTGACATTTCTAAAATGTAGAACTGACTAATAAGAGTATAGTGCATCCGTATGCGCTATCGGTCCTAAGGGGAGGTAGTCGTGGTAAGCACACGGGGTGCCTCCCGGGGTCCACGGGGGTACAGTAACGAATGCTAAACTGGAAATAACCATCATCAAACATCACTTATAGCTTAATAGGAACTACAAGGCATAGATGCACTATATAAAACAAGCAATCCTCCACGCTGTTGTTGGGTATGTTCAGGGGAAGCTGGGGGGGTTCTATGGGATGTAGGATGTGGTTAGTGGCATAGGGGGGTAACCCATACCGTCAGAGTGAAACAGACTGACTACAGTGTGGAGGAAAACCCCTGTGTGTCCTGATACATATATATAAAAAAAAAAAACAGTGTAAATAGTGCAAAACAGGAGCAATATGGATAAAAAGGAGGAAAAAAAAGGAATTTGCAAAAAAAGGCAACAAAGTTAGTGTGTGAGCCAGTCAGGTAGCCCTTGATGTTTTTCCCCGTGGGTCATGGGTGGAGGGTGTATGCCCTGTGCCAGAGCAAAGGGAACAATCCCAGCTTCAGGGTAAAGGTGTTCAAATAACAGGAGCCAGGTCAGAGTCCGTCATCTGGCTGAATCTGGGAAGCAGATCTAGGAGCGCTTCTTCTTGCTGGACTTCTGCCATTGCGGGTTGAACGGGAGACCCGGGGTAGTAGGTGAGAGGGGCCAGTCCGGTAAGGAGACCTGAGGCAACTCCAGGATGCTCAGAAACCGTGGCAGGTCCCCCAAAGTACGGAAGAGGGCCGTCTTGCCTTCATGGTGGACCCGCAGCTGCTATGGAAACCTCCATTGGTATTTAATATGCTTCTCCTGGAAGAGAGCTGTGAGTGGTTTGAGAATGCATCTCATGGCCAGCGTTTTTCATGAAAGGGGTCTCGTTCAGCCAGGTGGAGTCTTGCGTGCTGGCGGCCCACATAATTTCCTCCTTGACTTTGTAAAAGTGTACCCTGAAAAGCGTGTCGCGGATAAAGGAGAAATCGGGGTTCCTCTGGCCCGAGGTCCTGTGCACTCTGTCCAACTCAATGTGGGCGTTATTAGGCTGCTCGAGTAGCTGGTTAAAGATGGCGATGACTGCCCTTGCTAAGACCTTGTGTTCTACTGTTTCAGGGATACCACGGATTCTGATACTGTTCCATCTGTTATAGTTCTCAATATCGTCTTGGTTGGTACATGAGCTGCTGTAGCATAACAGTCTGGGAGTTAAGGGTCTCCTCGTGGGTTTGCAGTGTGTTGCAGATGCTGTCAGTGGTGGTCTCTGTCTTCCATGCGGACCCCTAGGTCTTAAGCTCAGTTATCTTCTGTCTGTATGTTTTTTTTTAATGTGGGAAACGTGCTCAAACTCAGATTTTGTAGGCAGGGGTCGCATGTATGTGTGCATGGATCACATCTGCGATTCCATATCCCAACCGTCACCAGAGCACAGGGAAGCCTGTGAGGGGCTGTGAAGTGGAGGTTCGAGGTCTGTGAGGGAGGCTGAGCGGCCCCTGGAGCGTATGGCGTCTGCTGGTTCAGAGCAGGCCCGAGATCGAGGTGCCGGCACCATCTTTTTTTTTATTTTATTCTTTTATATTTTCTTTATTGATTTTCTTCAACGTTATAAGTAGCAGTGAGCATACGTATGCATATGTGATTTTCATAACTTACAGTGACAAGATATTAATAATGAGATGCATTTATACAATTAACACATTTTCCATTCTTGGATTTCCCCTGGTTCATATAGGCTGCAGAGTCAGAAACAATCCGAGATCGCCCTGTGTCCGGTCACTGGTGGGTTTAGACTGGTCCCTGGGCTTCTCCTAGCCCATCGGTGCATTTTGGAGAGAATGTGGGCTGTTGTGGAGGTGATAGAACCCCGTGGAAGCCGTCAGGACTGGGAACTGCCGCGATGCACGTCTTACAGCTCCATTCGCTAGACCACGGCCCCAAGCCGAACGGCTTTAAGCTGCATCAGTTATCACTAGAAAGCCAACTGCTGGCTCTAAAAAACTGTACCAGGTTGATGCTTGAGCCCATTCAAGCCGAGCATGCATATTTGTGTACGGTCGGCGTGAAAGAGGTTAAGGATCCTGCCAACTGCAGAGCAAAATTGGTTGCTCGCTCTGTTTACCATTGCTAAGTCAGTGTTGCAGCCAATATTGGCCATGGCTCTAGTGTCTCAGTTGCTTACTGACTGGTTCGAGGTCCTGCAGTGAGGTTGAACACTGGACTGGTGTCCCAGGCTGTCATGGATACTGAGTGCTGGTATCCTGTGAAACAGGCATGACCAGAAATGCATGGACTTGCACAGAGAAAGCCAGGCACAAGTATATTGTAAAATATAGTAACTTCTTAAAGTGGTTCTAAAGGCTGAAGGTTCCTTCTATGCATGAAGATAAAAAACTTTCAGTGTGCAGCTCCCCCCCTCAGCCCCCCTAATACTTGCCTAAGCCCAATCTCAATCCAGCGACGTGCACAAGACCCGAGGCTCTCCTGCGTCTCTCCCTCCTGATTGGCTGGGATGCAGGAGCCATTGGCTCCCTCTGCTGTCAATCACAGCCAGTAAGGTGGGGGCAGGACTGACCTGCGCTCTGTGTCTTATGGATGCAGAGAGCCGACTCGGGAGCAAGCACGCACGAGTGCCCCCACAGGAAGCCGCTTGCTGTGGGGGCAGTCAGCAAGGGGGAGGGACCCGAGAAGAGGAGGATCGGAGTTGCTCTGTGCAAAACCACTGCACAGAGCAGGTAAGTATGACATGTGTTTTTTTGTTTTCCTTTACAATCTCTTTATGAATAAATGAATAACAAAAATATAACCGCACCTCCAATATAACAGAACTGCAAAAATTAACTAGAGAACCTAATATTTGAGTGAACAAACAATGAACTGCTGCCCAAACCAAATATATACAGATAGGGTATGAAGTGTAGGCGATGTAAAAGCCAGGGTCATACACGGGAGATCAGACAGGAAGGGCAAGGAGCGAGCCATGACAGGGAGAGGGTAAACAAGAGAAGGATCAGGCTGCAGGTTTTGAACCAGGATCAGGATGCAGGATCAGAATGCAGGAACACAGGTCAGAGGCACACGGACCAAGGCAACGAGGAGAAGCACAGGCAGGGCTTAAATACACTTCTTGCAATGAGCATTAGGCGATGACTGTTTAACATGAGCTTCTGGCTGCTGAGACACCCACTGGTGGACACTGGAACTGTAGCCTATAGGTCTGGGAACCACAGTGCCACCATCGGATGAAGCCCTTCTTGACACAGGCGTATGTGTAGCTGGCTGTCCAACTGGTCCAGGGCCCGAGGTACGTATGTGCTGCATTCCTGGATGCTCCCCATTACTTTCCAAGCTATCTGCCTCAATGGGGGTGCCTTGGCTCACATGTTAGTCTGCCGAAGACCCTGAAGGGACCTGCCTATGCAGGGTGAAAATCTCCTTGGAGCTCTTGAACGACAACATTAAGGAGCTTACGGGTGATGAGAATACCTTCCTCCCACAAGCCAAGATGGGAAAGGAACCGCGTTGAAGACCCAGACCTTCTTTCACTGCACAAGAGTCTTTTGCATTTCCCTGGGTCCAGGCTCCAAGAATTTCACCCCCAGGGCGGTGCCATGTTTTTTTGGACCCGTTAACCTCCCACATTCACAAGTGAATCTGCAAACTGCTTGTGTCCAGCTGCAAAATTGTATTTCATTCTCATCCGACAAAGAAATTCTTTCTCCCCCCAACTTCAGGCTTTTGGGCCTGGTGGTGTTGCATGAGCCAAAACGGTGCCGGTGTTCTTGCCCCAATCTGTTAACGGTCTCAAAGTCGGACTGGCTTTCTCATGATCTGGGTTCTCAAGGGCCTGAACTAATTTGTGAGAGTACTGAAGTTCAAGATGGAAGCCATCTATTCAGTAATGGCTTTCCTTAATCAAGGGGAGTTTCTGGCATCCACGGGCATCTAGGATGCATACCTGCACATTACTATCTGTGTGGGACATCAGCAGTTCCAACTTTTGCAGTTGATTTGTGGCATTCCCTTTCAGTCTGGCCTCCACTCCCTGGGTATTTTCTAAGGTGCTAGCCCCAGTCCTGATTTTAATTGAGACTACAGGGGATTGCTGTGGCTGGTTACTTGGATGACCTGCTCCTGCTGGTGGACTACCATTCTGCATTGACAGTCAATGTGGAGATCACGTCATAATTCCTGCTGGACTTCGACTGGGTCCAGACCCTAAATAAGTCTACTTTGACTCCACCCAGGCACCTGGGGTATCTGGGCCTGATTCTTGACTCGTAACAGGCCACAGTGTTTCTCCCGACAGACATGCTCTGATGCTTCGGATTGCAGTTCACCTACACTTGTCATGCAAGTGGTCCTCCCTTCAGTCTTGCATGCAGGCTCTTGGCCTTATGGTGTCCACCTTCAAGGAGGTCCCTATGCGCCATTCCCCGCAAGAGTTCTGTAAGGGAATTCCTGTTGGGATGGGACAAACCCCTGCTTCTCAGAGCAGCCAGATTCATCTGGGCCGATCAACATAGTCTCCAACCTTCGGTGTCTCTGATCTTGCTCCTATACAGGTCAGGAAGTCCTTTCTCCCCCTCTACGTGACAGTAGTCACAACAGATGCTAGCCTGCCCGGCAGGGAAATTGGTTTTGGAATTGGCCCATGGTCACTGAACTTCAGAGGAGGCTAGCCGCCTCCTCAGTAGCCAATCAACCACGAGGGTTGCAAATGCAGTGCGCCAGCAGCACCACACTTTTTACGGTGGGCAGAACAGCTCTTTCTCGCTGGTGGATTAGCTCAATCGCCAGTCTTTGATTCGAGGAGTTGTCCCTACATCCGTGTATGTTCTGTCAGTTCTGCTTATGCTGGGGGACCGCAGATATGGATATTCTGGTGTCCTGCCTCCACAGGAAGGTCCTCCGAAGCTGGTCCCTTACCAGCTGCTCATGATAGAGGCCGAAACTATATAAATGGTGGGTCCATTTAAATTTTTATGCCGCAGTTCATGAAGTTGATTGTAGATACAAATAACCCTCCTTTTTTTCACAAGAAACTTTTGAAACCTAGTCTCCTTCAGACTAAGGGGGGGGGGGGGGTGGTTAAAAACACGAGCTAAATAACTTCTAAAATGGCGTTAAAGTAAATTCACTAAGGGAATAAATGCATGAGTTAAACAAGTAGTGGTCCATGCATGAGGTATTTAACCGCTTCCCGACCGCCGCACGAGAATATACGTTGACAGAATGGCACGGCTGTGCTATTTGGGCGTATATATACTGTAACGAAACGTCCCACACTCCGCTTGAGTGCTTTCGTCATACCACTTCCTCCCAGTCTGGATATAGATATCAGATATTCCAACCGCTCACAAGCACAAAACGAGACGATACGTGGGCTGTTTATTATAACCAGAATACAAGTCTTATACAGTAAAAGAGGTTCCTACATCCTGCTCATATTACTCTAGCAATACACAGAAACATAAATTAACATGAGCTAATTAACTAATCCCATAAAGCAGCCGTTGTGACTCCCTAACTACAATACACATTATCATACATATCAACACAGAACTCCTTCATACAATTGCAGGGTCAATTAGCACAAGCAACAATGGGTGAGAGACCCTTAGAAGCCATACTAGACTCATTTACATTAGAGAAGACAACAGAGAGGTGGCTGGAGTTGATGACATTGGCATCTAACAGTATGTGTCCCAACAGTATCAATCAGTCACTATAATATGACATATACATGGTTCCCAGAGTCTGTGTGTCTTGGGGGGACATGGACCTGAATCCAAAGTAACACCACCTCAAGGATCCCCAGGCATACAGCTCACAAAGAGCACCCTTCCCCCCAAATGCCAGGGCCCTTAATCGCAAGGCAAGAGGCTAGCATTCAGTCCTCTCCAAAAGCCTCTGTCCCGGGTGAGTCCCCTTTAATTTGCTGGCCGTGTGGTCCTGTGTGCCACCGGCGGCACGCTCGCGACTGTCACAAGCTCAGTGACCGTGCCCGCGGGACCCGCGGACTCGATGTCTGCTGGTGTCCCGCGATCAGGTCACACAGCTGAAGAACTGGGAGATGTAAGTGTAAACACAATATCTCCCTGTTCTACCTAGTGACATGTCGCTGATCGTCTGTTCCCTGTCATCGGGAACAGCGATCAGTGATGTGTCACGGCAAGCCAAGCCCCCTAACAGTTAGAAGCACTCCCTAGGTCACACTTAACCCCTTCAGCGCTCCCTACAGGTTAACCCATTCACTGCCATTTTTACAGTAATCGTGCATTTCTTATAGAGCTGATCGCTGTAAAAATGACACTGGTCCGAAAATGGTGTCATAAGTGTCCGATGTGTCCGTCATAATGTTGCAGTCACGAGAACAATCACATTACTAGTAAAAAAAGCTCAGGCTGGACTTCTCCTCTGGGTCACAGGAGTGCAACTCATTTTGCACTCCTGTGACCCGTTTTCAGCGGAGAGCGGTCTATAGTCCGCTCTCCGCTGACGTCACTGCCATCAGTCAGGGCAGTGCGTGATCATGACTTCCAAGTCGGGATCCGCCAGCTTCCCTGATTGATGGCAGTCTCAGCGAGCGGCTGAGACAGCCTCTCCCTGCCCCTCCACTGCTCAGCACTCCAATGAGTGTGGAGAAGCAGAGAGGAAAGACGCTGACTGACAGCCAGCAGCTTTCCTCTCGGGGATCTGTGAGAACCGAGCCAACGGCCATGTTCGGTGGCTCGGTTCTCAGTGCACAGATGCTGGGAGACAGATGGAGCATTGGTCTGATGCTCCATCCACCGAGGCAAGTAGGAATCCAAAATAAAACGAAAACCCACGTCTCTTCTAATAAAAATGCCATAAAACGTCCTATTTTGTAGACGCTATAAATTTTGCGCAACCCAATCAAACACTTATTGCGTGCTTTTGTAACCAGAAATATGTAGAAGAATACTTAACGGCCTAAAAATGAGCATAAAAAAAGTTTTTTTTTTATATATATATTTTGGGGATCTTTATTATAGAAAAAAGTAAAAAATATTGCATTTTTTCAAAATTGTCGCTCTATTTTTGTTTATAGCGCAAAAAATAAAAACTGTAGAGGTGATCAAATACCACCAAAAGAAAGCTCTATTTGTGGGGAAAAAAGGACGTCAATTTTGTTTGGGAGCCACGTCGCACAACTGTGCAATTGTCCGTTAAAGCGACGCAGTGCTGAATCGCAAAAGGTGGCCTGGTCTTTGGCCATCCAAATGGTTCGGGGCTGAAGTGGTTAAGGAATGTAAAAATATAGCCAATTTTGAGTAGTCTCTACCTTTTTTGGATCCGTTTCTCAACACCAAAGCCGTGTACACACGATAGGTTTTACCGATGAAAACAGTCCGATGGACTATTTTCTTCAGACAAACCGATCGTGTATGGGCCCCATCTGTCTTTTTTCCATCGGTGTTTAAAAATAGAACATGTTTTAAATTTATCCGATGGTTAAAAAACCGATAGCAAATTCCGATCGTCTGTGGGGAACTCAATCGGATAAAAAACCCACGCATGCTCAGAATCAAGTCGACGCACGCTCAGAAGCATTGAACTTCATATTTCTCGGCTCATCGGAGTGTTTTACATCACCGCGTTTGGAACGGTCAGTTTTTTGACTGATGGTGTGTAGGCAAGACTGATGGAAGTCAGCTTCATCGGTTTTCCGATGGAAAAATCCATCGGTTTAAAAACCATAGGAAATCCGATCGTGTGTACAGGGCTTAAGGCTGGATTCACACCTATGCATTTTTAGTGCTTTTTGCATTTTGCAGATTTGCACCACCGAACGTGTTCCATAGGAAAACATGTTAAATAGACTGTAGTGCAAATCTGCAAAATGCAAAAAAAACGCTAAAAATGCATAGGTGTGAATCCAGCCTAATGCATAGGAACCTAAATATGAAAAAACGCAATCATTGGGGCTGATTTACTTAAAGTGGAGCTCCACCCAGGGGCGCTTTAGGAGCGGTGTGTATACAAAGATGCTGCTTGCAGGACTTTTTTTTTTTTAACGTCCTGCAAGCGCACCACTCCAGTTTGAAAGCCCTCGAGCTTTCACACTGGAATGACAGGAGGCGCTATTTTTAGTGATTTAACGCCTGTAAAGCACCTCAGTGTGAAAGTAGCCTTATTGCATTATCATCAAAACAATGTAAACGTCCATTAAAGTGCACCATTCAAATGTCCTCTTTCATGTGATGTTATTTCTTCAATATATAAAGTGCTCCATGCAAATTGTGCATTCAGCCATGCATTTTAACAGTGTCGGGGATACCACATGGAGGTATTCAGCGAGGATGACCAGTGGTCTGTACCTTAAGAAATCAGGAATCAGGCTGAAGGAAGTTAAATTTTAGTTTATGAAGACAAAGAATACAAGGCGTGAGTGTGCATAGCTGGAGGCTGGTGTTTTTGAAGCACTTTTTTTTATAACCGAGTGGCACTTTATTCACGTGCCTGTTGTGGAGTGGATGTTTTTTTCTTTTTTTTTTTCTTTTTTCCCTTCAACTGTTGTCATTTTTGCTGTGTGCTTTGGGTCATTGTCAGAAGGTAAACCTTCCTCCCACTGACAACTTTCTGGAAGATGGCAGCAGATTTTCCTTAAGAATTTTGTATATTGTCCCATTCATTCTTCCTTCTATCCTGACAAGTGCTCCAGTCCCTGTTGCAGAGAAACACTCCCATAACAGCCACCTCCATGCTTTACTGTAGTAATGGTGTTATTTGGATGGTGAGCTGTATTAGATTTCTGACAGACATATCGTTTGGTGTTCATGCCAGATAATTTCATTTTAGTCTTATGTGTACACAACACCTTTTTCCATGTGGCCTCAGAATCTTCAAGGTGTGTTCTGACAAAGCTCAGTCATGACTGCATGTGGCCTTTCCTGGAAGTGGCTCTTTTTCTTGCAATCCTTTCATACAAACCACATTTGTGGAGAATTTGTGATATTGTTGTCACATGCACACAATAAACACTTTGTAATAAATTCCTGCATCTGCTTCAGAATTGCTGTAAGGCTTATTGGTAGCCTCTCTGACCCGTTCCTCCTTGCTCTTTATTGAAGTTTGGAGCAACATCCTGATCCAGGAGGGTCGGTGTTGTACCAAATACATTCCACTTCTTAATAATACTGTGCTTCTAGGCATTGATAAAGCCTTTGACATTTAATTGTATCCCTCCCCTGACTTGGCCTGTCCACAACTTTATCCTGCAGATCTTTTTACCGTACCTTGCCACTTTTAGTGGATTGCTTGCTTGAGTTGCACTACCAAGGACTGAAATGCTCCAGGAAAGCTCCTTTCGTGCTGAGCTAATCAAAATGACTCCAGATGATCACAGTTGAAATTCAAATGGCTGTAGCAGCTGGCTTTTAATAAACAGACACTTACCTGCTCCACTGTCCAGCGACGCGGCCGACTTCGCTCCTCTCCCCCCTTCTCCGCCGGTGCCTTCATTCCTACTGTGGACACCCGGCCGTGACAGCTTTTGGCTTCACATCCGGGCACTCACTGCGCATGCGCGAGCGGCGCTGCGCAATCTGAGTGGACAGGTGATCGCCTGGGACCTGTCACGTGTCCCAGGTGATCGCCTACAGGGAGGGGCCCGCCTTAGGCGATATGACGTGTCGCCTAAGCGGTGCCTGGGCGGAAGGAGGAAGTGGGACAGGAAGTCCCACTCCTTCTGAAGCCCCCACTCCCCCCAAAAAAATTACATGCCAAATGTGGCATGTAAGGGGGCGAGGAGTGGTTTAAGTGGAAGTTCCAATTTTGGTTGGAACTCCGCTTGAAGCCCCGTACCATTTTGTTGCTAAAGGACCAGGCCACCTTTTGTGATTTGGCACTGCGTCGCTTTAACTGACAATTGCGCGGTCATCGTGCGACGTGGCTCCCAAACAAAATTGACATCCTTTTTTTCCCACAAATAGAGCTTTCTTTTGGTGGTATTTGATCCCCTCTGCGGTTTTTATTTTTTGCGCTATAAACAAAAATAGAGCGACAATTTTTAAAAAAATGCAATATTTTTTACTTTTTGCTATAATAAATATCCCCAAAAAATATTCCTCAGTTTAGGCCGATACGTATTTTTCTACATATTCTTTTGGTAAAAAAAATAAGCGTTTGGTTTGTGCAAAAGTTATAGCGTCTACAAAATAGGGGGAAGTTTTATGGCCATTTTTTTTTTGTGACTGCGACATTATGGCGGACACTTTTGACACATTTTTGGGACCGTTGTCATTTTTACAGCGATCAGTGCTATAAATATGCACTGATTACTGTGAAAATTACACTGGCAGTGAAGGGGTTAACCTCTAGGTGGTGTAGGGGTTAAGTGTGCCCTAGTGAGTGATTGTTAATGTAGGGGGCGGGCCTTCACTGATCGTCGTTCCCTATGACAGGGAACAGAAGATCACTGACATGCCACTAGGAAGAACGGGGAAAGGTTTGTTTACACTTACCTCTCCCCGTTCTTCAGCTCTGTGACCCGATTGTGGGACACCGGCGGCGATCGGGTCTGTGGGTCCCACGGGGAGCAGTCATGGAGCTTTGGACCGGGTCGCGAGCGTGCCGCCGGAGGCGCGCGCACGAGACCCATGGCTTGGATCTTAAAGGGGACGTACCTGTACGCCCTTGTGCCCAGTCGTGCCATTCTGTCGACGTATATCGTCGTGCGGCGGTCCTTATGTGGTTAAATTATAATCGCAACAGAAACTACCCAAATGACCCTGATCAAAAGTTTATATACCCTGGTGATTTTGGCCTGATAACATGCACACAAGTTGACACAAAGGGGTTTGAATGGCTACTAAAGGTAACCATCCTCACCTGTGATCTGTTTGCTTGTAATTGGTGTGTGTATAAAAGGTCAATGATTTCTGGACTACTGACAGATCCTTGTATCTTTCATCCAGTGCTGCACTGATGTTTCTGGACTCTGAGTCATGGGGAAAGCAAAAAAATTGTCAAAGGATCTGCGGGAAAAGATATCCAAGGAATTGAGAATGCCAATCAGCAGTGTTCAAACTCTAATCAAGTCGAAAATGAGGGGTTCTGTTGAAACCAAACAACGGTTAGGTAGACCAACTAAAATTTCAGCCACAACTGCCAGGAAAATTGTTCGGGATGCAAAGAAAAACCCACAAATAATCAGGTGAAATACAGGACTCTGAAAACATGTGGTGTGGCTGTTTCAAGATGCACAATAAGGAGGCACTTGAAGAAAGATGGGCTGCATGGTCGAGTCGCCTGAAGAAAGCCATTACTACGCAAATGCCACAAAGTATCCCGATTACAATATGCCAAACAGCACAGAGACAAGCCTCAAACCTTCTGGCACAAGGTCATTTGGAGGGATGAGATCAAAATGTAGTTTTTGGCCACAATCATACACTACATTTGGAGAGGAGTCAACAAGGCCTATGATGAAAGGTACACCATTCCTACTGTGAAACACTGAGGTGGATTGCTAGTGTTTTGAGGATGTGTGAGTTACAAAGGCACAGGAAATTTTGGTCAAAATTTATGGCAAGATGAATGCAGTATGTTATCAAAAAATACTGGAGGAACGTTTGCATTCATCAGCCAGGAAGCTGTGCATGGGACGTACTTGGACATTCCAACATGACAATGATCCAAAACTCAAGGCCTGACCTCAATATCATTGAGCCACTCTGGGGAGATCTCAAACATGCAGTTCATGCAAGACACCCCAAGAATTTACTTGAACTGGAGGCTTTTTGCCAAGAAGAATGGGCAGCTTTACCATCTGAGAAGATAGAGCCTCATCCACAAATACCACAAAAGACTTCAAGCTGTCATTGATGTTAAAGGGGGCAATACACAGTATTAAGAACTAGGGTATGTAAACTTTTGATCAGGGTCATTTGGGTAGTTTCTGTTGTGATTATGATCTAAAAAGAGTAAACACAGTTGATAATTAGTGTTTGGCTGAAGCCATTTATCAATGAGTGAAAAAAGTTTGTTTATGAAAAATGGCTAAGAAATCATAAATTCTGCCAGGGTATGTAAACTTATGAGCACAACTGTATATGTGTGTGTGTATATATATATGTATATATATATATATATATATATATATATATCCCCACACCATTACACCAGACTGAACCATTGATACAAGGCAGCATGGATCCATGCTTTCATGTTTACTCAAAATTCTGACCCTACCATCTGAATATCGTGGCTGAAATCGAGACTCATCAGACCAGGCAATGTTTTTCCAAACTTTAATTGTCCAATTTTGGCAAGCTTGTGCGAATTGCAGCCTTTTTCCTGTTAGCGAACAGGAGTGACACTCGGTGTGGTCTTCTGCTTCTGTGGCCCATCTGCTTTAATGTTCGATGTGTTGTGCATTCAGAGATGGTATTCTGCATGCTTTGGTTGTAATGAGTGGTTATTTGTTACTGTTGCCTTTCTATAATCTTGAACCAGTCTGCCCATTCTCATCTGACCTGGGTGACCCCTGACATCAACAAGGCATTTTTGTCCACACAACTGCTGCTCATTGGATATTTTCTCTTTTTCGGGCCATTCTCTGTAAACCCTAGAGATGGTTGTGCGTGAAATTCTCAGTAGATCAGCAGTTTTTGAAAAATACTCGGACCAGCCCATCTGGCACCAACAACCAAAAAAAGTATTTTTAGTCAGCCACCTTGTGCAAGTTCTCCCACTTAAAAAGATGAGAGAGGCCTGTAATTTGTCATCATATGTAAACCTCAACTATGAGAGACAAAATGTGGAAACAAATCCAGACAATCACATTGTCTGTCTGATTTGGAAAGATTTTTTTTGCAAATTATGGTGGAAAATGAGTATTTGGTCACTTACAAACAAGCAAAATTTCTGGCTCTCACAGACCTGTATCTTCTTCAAGAGGCTCCTCTGTCCTCCACTCATTATCTGCATTAATGACACCTGTTTGAACTTGTTATCAGTATAAAAGACACCTGTCCACAACCTCAAACAGTCACACTCCAAACTCCAATATGGTGAAGACGAAAGAGCTGTCGAAGGACACCAGGAACAAAATTGTAGACTTCCACCAGGCTGGGAAAACCGAATCTGCAATAGACAAGCAGCTTGGTGTGAAGAAATCAACTGTGGGAGCAATAATTAGAAAATGGAAGACATACAAGACCACTGATAATCTCCCTTGATCTGGGGCTCCACGCAAGATCTCACCCCGTGGGGTCAAAATGATCACAAGAATGGTGAGCAAAAATCCCAAAACCACACGGGGTGACCTAGTGAATGACCTGCAGAGAGCTGGGACCAACGTAACAAAAGGCTACCATCAGTAACACACTACGCCGCCAGGGATTCAGATCCTGCAGTGCCAGACGTGTCCCCCTGCTTAAGCCAGTACATGTCCGGGCCCGTCTGAGGTTTGCTAGAGAGCATTTGGATGATCCAGAAGAGGATTGGGAGAATGTCATATGGTCAGAGGAAACCAAAGTAGAACTGTTTGGTAGAAACACAACTCGTCATGTTTGGAGGAGAGAGGACGCTGAGTTGCAACCAAAGAACACCATACCTACTGTGAAGCATGTGGGTGGCGACATGCTTTGGGGCTGTTTCTCTGCAAAGGGAACAGGATGACTAATCCGTGTACATGAAAGAATGAATGGGGCCATGTATCGTGAGATTTTGAGTGCAAACCTCCTCCCATCAGCAAGGGCATTGAAGATGAAACGTGGCTGGGTCTTTCAGCATGACAATGATCCCAAACACACCGCCCGGGCAACGAAGGAGTGGCATCGTAAGAAGCATTTCAAGGTCCTGGAGTGGCCTAGCCTGTCTCCAGATCTCAACCCCATAGAAAACCTTTGGAGGGAGTTGAAAGTCTGTGTTGCCCAGCGACAGCCCCAAAACATCACTGCTCTAGAGGAGATCTGTGTGTGACAACCTTGTGAAGACTTACAGAAAATGTTTGACCTCTGTCATTGCCAACAAAGGATATATAACAAAGTATTGAGATGAACTTTTGATATTGACCAAATACTTATTTTCCACCATAATTTGCAAAAAAAAAAAAAAAATATTTCCAAACCTGACAATGTGATTGTCTGGATTTGTTTCCACATTTTGTGTCTCATAGTTGAGGTATACCTATGATGACAATTACAGGCCTCTCATCTTTTTAAGTGGGAGAACTTGCACAATTGGTGGCTGACTAAATACTCTTTTGCCCCACTGTATGTGTGTGTGTGTGTATATATATGTGTGTGTGTGTATATATATATATATATATATAACACATTTTTTTTTTTTTTAATAAGTGAACACTTGATCTCTGTTCACAGCTGCATTAGAGACTTGCAGAGCTGGGGGTGGTGACTGCAGGGGGATATGACAGCAGGAGGCGCTCAGCCATTCAGAGAAATCAATTTTATTCTAGCAATGAATACAAAGCTTCCTCTGGCTGAGTCAGAGGTTGTGACATCTGCCCGCCTCTCTGACTCAGCCAATCAGAACAATCTTTGTATTCATTGCTAGAATACATCACTTTCTCTGAATGAAGAAAGAAGTTACCGCTCAGACGTGGCTGTTGTTCTGCTCACTGGATCCGAAGCCGTGGGTGCAGGCGATTGCATATAACAATGCAGAAACTAAAGAGAAGCTTGGACAGCCGCACTCCAAAAAATTTGTTGGTTCTTTATTTAAAAAAGTAAGGTCACATCAACACATATGACAGCAGAAAACAGCAAGAGGAGCTGACATGTTTCACACTGCAAATCAGTGCTTAATCATAGCTATGATTAAGCACTGATTTGCAGTGTGAAACATGTCAGTTCCTCTTGCTGTTTTCTGCTGTCATATGTGTTGATGTGACCTTACTTTTTTAAATAAAGAACCAACAAATTTTTTGGATTGCGGCTGTCCAAGCTTCTCTTTAGTTTCTACTTTCTCTGAATGGCTGAGCGCCGATCAGATACACTCTTGTTCTTCGAGGATTAGACAGGAAGTCTTGGCTCAATCCGGGAACACGGTGCAGTATGCTGTATTGTAGCCTTAGCTACATAGTTTATTACAGCACATCCAGCAGCCTCACATGTTAGTGAGGGACATAGTTCCAGCTTGGGCCAAATTAACAATGTAAAGTGTATCAAAAGCTGGAGTTCAGCTTTAATTATGATCAATATCTTTTTTAGGAGTCCAGCACTAGTATAACATGATGGATCTTTTCCCCCCCTCCATGCCAATGTAAAATATGGATTTTTTTTTTTTTTTTTTTCAGATGTTGCCTCTGGATCTGTGAGTGTAACTCTTCAGTCTCTCGAACAAACAAAAAAGCCTGGGGATGACTTTGATATGTTTGCACTTACCCGAGGGAGCAATCTGGCTGATCAACGCAGGAGGTGAGTGTGAGGGATTAAGGGATTTGATCAAATTCAGAGCTAGTAACAACTTAATTTTGTAGCATTATTCCTCTAACTTACTATGTCTGAATACTATGATACAACTGGTTGTGTAAGAAAACCATTCAAGTTGAATAAAAGAATATTGAAACTTTTTGTCCACACTGACTAAGGTAGAGGTAGAGCTGCATGATTAATAGTTAAAAAATTTGAGATCACGATTCAACCCCCCTCAAAATCTTAAAGAAATTCTACGATTCAGTGCAGAGCCGTTCTCTGCTCGCAGCTGATCGCTGTAAAAAACAAACAAAAAAATAGGTAGCCTGCCAAGTTTAAAATAAAAATTATGTCAATCAGCGCAAAAAAGGAAAATAAATAAATACTTGTGTACTGTATATAATAATAAATTGCTGTCCCGCCAACCACTGGAAAGTGATTTCACACCACCTCAAAAGAAATAACAATATAAATTGGTGTATCGGCAGCAAAAACAATAAACATTAAAATCAAAACAAGTGAAAAAAAATAATAAAATATTACTAAAAAGTCTCTGTAAATAAATTAGTCTGTAAATAGTTCTGCAGTAGATAATTCAAGCAACCAGTGAAAGAAGCAATGTGTCAGTTAAATTGCCTGCTCACCTCTGTGTAAAAGAAAAAAAAAGGCCAATATCTCCTCACATCCAGACCAGGCAGTTCCACTCCTTATCCTTTAAATACATGGAATAATGGATCTCATCCTCTCCTCGCTCCATATGGAAAATAGAAGTAGCAGGCTGGTGTCTCACCAAAATAATTTGGCTCCAATCCTTATCTCACATATTTTGTAGTAGATAATCTGATGCTCAAAACTCTCATTGGATCATATAAAAAGCAAAAAAGGCCTACACAGTGTGCTCCACGTAGGTGTATTTATTATAACACTATACAGAAACACTTACTAGAACAAGGATGTAACGCGCATTTGGTATAATGCAGATAACCACCTCGCTGGGTGAGACTCGGATGCATGTCACTACGCTCCAATTCTCCCCTATAGCCTGACAAGTTTATCACAACATCGCTCAGGCGAGATAAAGGGAAGCATTGTAACATTTAGTTCTTTTAGATTAAAGGGATGAACTTCGGTCTGTAAACGAGGTCAGTTTAACCACTTAAAACAAAGCCTTTTTCTGACACTTGTTGCTTACAAGTTAAAACCAGTATTTTTTGTTAGAAAATTACTTAGGACTGCCAAACACACACACATATATATATATATATATATATATATATATTATATATTTTTAGCAGAGACCCTAGAGAATAAAGTGGCGGTTGTTGCAATAGTTTGTCACACTGTATTTGCACAGCGGTCTTTCAAACAAAATTTTTGGGGGTAAGAATACACTTTAAAAAAACCATAAAGTTAGCCCTTTTTTTTTTGTATAATTTGAAAGATGTTACACCACGAGAACCATGAGAGAATCGTAATCTTTAGTTTTAAGCAAATAAAGTGATTCTCATTTTAGCCAGAATTGTGCAGCTCTAGTCTAGGGCAAATACTGAACTCCTCTGACCTACCACTGCAGCCCCTATGAAAACTATGCTAGTGATTTTTACTTAATATCTTCAATGCCTTTTATTAAGTGTGCTAAGTAAAGCAAGGTTAAAGGAACTGTTAGTGTATTAAAAACACTGCCTCTGCTACTAATACTGCCATGAAAATGGTTAAAGTTGAACTATAGGCAAAACTTTTTTTTTTTTTCAACCATCTGTGTCCCTTTGCGGATATTTCACTTAACTTCCTGTCCCATAGCCAAAAAGAACCCCCAGGGTCCTTGGGCACCCCCAGGTCACCAGAAATAGTGTCCCAATTGGAAGATTTCTCCTCTATATTGCTTTTTTGGGGCCAACCCAAAATTTGAAGTTTTCTTTTACTTTCACTTTAAATGATAATGGCAAGTAGGACAAAAGGAATAAATCTCCTTAACGGGGGCACAGACAGCAATAAGAACCTGACAGGTGTTCTTCTAATGCCTCTCTACTCCAAAAAAAAAGTTTGCCTTTAGTTATACTTTAAAGCGTATACAACCCCAATTCCAAAAATGTTGTGTAAAATCTACATAAAAACTGAATTCAGTGATTTGACAATCTTATAAACCCATATTTTAATCACCAGTAGAAAACATATCAAATGTTTAAACAGAAAAGATGTACCATTTTAATTGCAGCGACCCGTCTCAAAGTTGGAACAGGGCAGCAAACATCTGGCAAAGTAAGTGGTACTAACAAGGAAGAGTGAAGAACATTTCGCAACCAGTTAGGTTAAATGGCAACCAGTCAGTGACCTGATTGGGTATACAAAGTGCATCTTAGAGAGTAAGTGTCTCAGAAGTAAAGATGGACAGAAGTTCACCAATCTGTGAAAAGCAGCTTATAAAAACGTTTTAATTGTCGAACAATTACGGAATAATGTGTATAACTAAGAAGCTATGCTGTTGTCATAGATGCAGTACAGCTAAGCATCACATGTGTTGCACAGGGTTCAGTTTGTTTTAGGTTTTCTTACCAACATCTAGCAGTCCAGTCTGGGAACTTGCTGTTGTGACAATGGGGGGAAGGGAGGGGATTGGCATTGGCTATCTAAACAATTAGTGATTCAGTGTTCCTTTACCAAGTGTTGGTGACTAAAGTGACCTGGTGCAACTAGAGAAGAAGAGTTCTGGAGTGCAGCACTTCCTCTCTGACAGTACTGGCTTGTTACAGAAGCATCGAGAATCTGAGTTTGATAATTTTCCATACATTGCAAAACACCACAAACTTATCGATGTTTTGGACATATGCACCAAAAAAGATCCTTCAGTTTCTTTTTAAAACCTTTTAGCTGCCAGAGCCCTTTTTTGCACAAGTTTAGAAAATCATTTTACAAGATTACCTAAAATTCCTATACATTCTATTTCTATTTTTTGAGAATCAAATAGAGGTAGTTCCAGTTTTTTTTATGTTGCACAATATTAACCAATGGTTCAGGAAATGCAAAATTGCAGTAAAAATACACTAACGTTATTTTTAGGGCACACAAATGCTTTAATTCTTAGAATTTTTTCTCAAATCGCCTTTCAGGACAACCTTGGAGAGAGCGCAGCTCCGCCTCTTTAACAGGAAACACATGCAGCCTTTAAATCCTTCCTCTTCCACTATGGCCTCAGCTATTGTGTTTCCTCCGCCATGGTGCAGCATGCGGGAACCAGGGAGCTGCGTTCTCTTCAAGGTTGGAGGGGATAGGTTAACCTTTAATTTTTTTTGCCTGAAGTGCAGCGACCATCCCAGCCACCCCCCAAAAGCAGGGGGTGTTCCGGAGTCCCCAGTCTCTCCTGCTCACGGGAGCGAAGGACCCACAGGAGGCGCAGTGACGTTATGTCCGGTGACGTGGGGCTCGTGGTTCCAAGCACCTGGATTGCAGAGACCAGGGGGCGATTCTTTCAACCGGTGCTTTCGTTTCCGGCACTCGATAACGCGGGAACATTCAAAAACCCAGCGTTTTTTCTCAGCCCAGCTGAGATCTCTACCAGGATGGAGGAGAAACGGACAGCATTGGCGGAAGCAGGCGCCGCAAGCACCGGTCAGGCCCAGGTAAGAGGGGTACAGTGGTGCCTTTATTCTGATCCTTATGGGCTTATGTTTGCTTTTTTTTTTTCTTGATTCCTCTCTGAAGGGAGCCTGTGGCTGCTTGGTCAGAAGTTACTTCTTTCTGACCTTGCAGTTTGGATTTGGTGGTTGCTATTTGTTACACTGCTGGGGACACTCCTTTTCTGTCTGGTGGTGGCCTAAATGCACTAAGGTTTTATTTAGGTTTAAAACACTAGGTGAGTTTAATGTTTTTCTCATTCAGGAAAAACTATAGGGAAAGCTAAGCATTTAAACCCACCAAGCCAGAGGATGTGTCCCTCCTGCAAGAACCCTCTGAGGGATTCATGGCAAAAAGCAATGTGTAGATCATGCATTAAAGACTTGGTTGAAGAGGAAACGTCCCAACAGTATAAAGACTTATTTTCCTCAGTACAGGAGCTTACAAGCTCACTCAGTTCAGTCAAATCCTTTCTGGTACAGAGTCCAGCAGTCCAGGCTGAACCCCAGCAACCACCATCCTGCCCAAGAGCCTCCACATCTAGACCAGCAGAAGTGGACTCTGGGGATGAAGGGGCAAGTACTCTTCCCTCTCTCAAGGATTCAGATGAGGAGGAAGAGGAAGATGATAGCAGAGCCTCTAGATACAAACCGTCCTTAGATGATGTGGACGATCTGCTAAGAGCAATCTACACTACTCTGGATATTCAGGAGGAGAAAGTACAATTATCTGTCCACGATAAAATGTACCAGGGTCTGGATGATTCTAAACAGTGTTCCCAGTTCATAGAGTCATATCGGACACGATTAAAAAAGAATGGAAGGATCCTGAGAAAGGCCCTTTTCTTTCCAAGACCCTTGGGAGAAGGCTTCCTTTTGAAAATAAAGAGTCAGAGGTTTGGAACAAGAAACCACGAGTAGATGCTGCTTTCTCACAGGTTTCCCGACGTACAGACCTCACTTTTGAGTACATGGGGGTATTGAAGGATGCAATGGACAAAAGGGCGGCCTCCCTCTTGAAAAAGGCATGGGACTCCACATCAGCCAGTCTCAAACCTACTATGGCCTCCACAGTGGTGGCTCGGAACCTAGAATGCTGGATAGAAAAGTTGAGCCGCCATGTAGAATCAGGTACCCCAAGGAAAGACCTTTTGGAATCTTTTCCTCTGATACTGAAAGCAGTCAAATACATGGCTGATGCATCGGCCGAGTCAATTAAAATGGCAGCAAGGTCCTCAGCACTGGTGAACTCAGCCAGGCGAGCAGTCTGGCTAAGAACTTGGTCAGGTGACACAGTCTCCAAGATCAAGCTCTGCGGTCTACCCTTTTTGGGGGATTTTCTTTTTGGACCAGACCATGAAACAGTCCTGGACAGAACATCCGACAAAAAGAAGGATTTCCCCTCCAAAAAGAAGCAGACTTTAAAAAAGAATTTTCATGCTGTTCAGCAGCCCCACAAGAATAGGGAAGACAACAAAAAGTGTTCGGTTCCCCAAAGGGGTAAGGCTAGGGGGTTCTATTCTCATATATTCCTGGTGAAGAAACCTTCAGGGAAGTACCAACTGATTCTGAATCTAAAGATCCTAAACAGATCAATTCGGTACAAACACTTTCGCATGGACACAATCCATTCTATAACAAAGTTGTTAACTCCAGTCTGCTTCATGGCATCCCTGGATCTAAGGGTCGCCTACCTATATGTACCGATAGCTCTGGCTTCCCAACGGTTTCTCTGCCTGGCTATCTAGGGACTTCAGTCTGGCATCTCCAATTCAGGGCTCTGCCGTTCAGTCTTTCATCCTCCCCCAGGATATTTACAAAAATGGCGGAAGCCCTGAAACCTCTGAAACTGAGGGAGATCTCCATCATTCCATATTTGGATGACCTATTGTTTTTTGCGGATTCCAGAGATCAGGTTGTGACAAACCTTCAAATGTTGCAGACTCATCTCAAGAGTCTAGGGTGGCTGTTAAATCTAGAAAAATCAAATCTAGATCCAACACAGGAGATGATGTTTCTGGGCTACACCATAAATTCAGTACTTCAAAAAGTGTTTCTTCCTCAGGAAAAGATAGAAAAAAAATATTCTGTAGTGAGTCAGATTCAGACAAACCTCTCGGTTTCAGCCAGTGCAGTGCTGGGCCTTGTCATGGCCTCGATCCCAGCTGTGCAGTGGGTGAGATTGCATTCCAGACCCCTTCAGACCAACATCTTACAGGTTTGGTCGCACCAGGAGTCGCTGGAAAAATGCTTCAAACTAACCTCGAACGTAAAACGAGCACTCTGGTGGTGGAGGGACTCAACCAATCTGACAAAGGGTCTCTCATGGGTCTTTCCTCTAGACAAATGTCTAACAGATGTAAGTTCCTGGGGTTGGGGAGCCCACCTGGATGGTCAAACTGCACAAGGGACCTGGTCAAACTGGCGGGAACTAAAAGCCATCTTTCTATGTCTCCTTGCTTTTCAACAAGCAGTGAAGGGACATCATGTACAGATCCTGTCAGACAACACAACAGCTGTAGCTTACGTGCTCAAACAAGGGGGAACCAGGAGCAGAGGTCTCATGGAACTAGCCAGTCAGTTATTTTCCTGGGCGGAGCTAAATGTGATGTAAAAAATAACGGTGCAGCGCAACCAATGTCCATATATGGATGAACTAAAGATGCATAATAAGGAAATCTTCATGCAATAGATGACTTGTTCACCCAAAGTAAGGATAATCTGCTTACCAGAAATGTTGGACCTATTGAGTGAACAAAAGGTCAAAAGTGCTTGTTTCCACCATGAGGGGAAGAAGATTTCCAATGAAGAGGATCCACAGATGTATTAGGCTCAGCATCAGATGCAGATATAATGAAGAAAAAAGAGGAATCTAAGTGTAGACTGCTTTTTATTGCTCCAAAAACATAATACAAAAATTGAATAAATAAAAATAAAAACGAAGATGCAGTAACACTGACTGCTGGAAAACTATGACAAGTTCAGGTAAGATGATAAAACAGCTGCTGATCCAAACAAGAGGTGTAGCTGAGTGGCGTACACAGCTCTCCCTGGAGAGTGTGTGTAAAGTACAGCCTGCTCAGACACTGGCAGTCCTGCTAGGTGATGATGTGCAGAGGCTGGCACAAATTGAAAGCAGATAGATGCAGCCCAAAATATATATTATAGAGGTCCAGGTAGTGAGAGGACAGCGGTAATAGACCGCAATTCAGGCATGAGAAACAGACGCGGGTGACGTCACGGCAAGCTCCTCCCCCGTACGTACGTTGCGTCCAATGGGACTTCGTCACCGCTGACGAAGTCCCATTGGACGCAACGTACGTACGGGGGAGGAGCTTGCCGTGACGTCACCCGCGTCTGTTTCTCATGCCTGAATTGCGGTCTATTACCGCTGTCCTCTCACTACCTGGACCTCTATAATATATATTTTGGGCTGCATCTATCTGCTTTCAATTTGTGCCAGCCTCTGCACATCATCACCTAGCAGGACTGCCAGTGTCTGAGCAGGCTGTACTTTACACACACTCTCCAGGGAGAGCTGTGTACGCCACTCAGCTACACCTCTTGTTTGGATCAGCAGCTGTTTTATCATCTTACCTGAACTTGTCATAGTTTTCCAGCAGTCAGTGTTACTGCATCTTCGTTTTTATTTTTATTTATTCAATTTTTGTATTATGTTTTTGGAGCAATAAAAAGCAGTCTACACTTAGATTCCTCTTTTTTCTTCATTATATCTGCATCTGATGCTGAGCCTAATACATCTGTGGATCCTCTTCATTGGAAATCTTCTTCCCCTCATGGTGGAAACAAGCACTTTTGACCTTTTGTTCACTCAATAGGTCCAACATTTCTGGTAAGCAGATTATCCTTACTTTGGGTGGACAAGTCATCTATTGCATGAAGATTTCCTTATTATGCATCTTTAGTTCATCCATATATGGACATTGGTTGCGCTGCACCGTTATTTTTTACATTTCTTCCTTTGTTATTGTGTGATTTACCTTTTGGTGTTCAGCTGCATTGTTTTTTATTTTAGTCATATGTGCGCTGATTGTATCCCATATATTATACCGGAGCTAAATGTGACCCTTATCAGCAGTTCATCTAAAAGGATCTCAGAATCTGATAGCAGACCTTCTAAGCAGAATGGTAGTAGAAGCATAGTGGAGTCTGAACCAGGAGATTTTCACGATCTCCAAGGAGTGGGGGCAACCTCAAGTAGACCTGTTTGCCAGCCAGCAAAATTCAAAGGTTCTGAACTTTTTCTCTCCACAGAGGGGACCAGGCTGTTATCATTTACGCTTTAGCACACCCATGGCATTACCAACTGTGTTATGCCTTTCCTCACTTTCCTCTAATACCATTAGTCATAAGAAAATTCAGAGAAGAAAATACCAACACAATCCTGATCACTCCCTATTGGCCAAAAAGGCCTTGGTTCGCTCCTAAACTTGGCTGCAAAACCTCCATGGAAACCATCCAAGGACCTACTAACACAGGGCTCTGAACCATCCGGAAGCAGACCGGTTAAACCGAAGTGCTTGGCTTCTGAGGGAGACCTCCTAAAAGTTAAAGGACTGTCTGATAAAGTAGTAAAGACCCTACTCTCTAGTAGAAAGGAGTTAACTCGGGCCATTTACCTAAAAGTGTGGAAGAAGTTCAACTCTTGGTGTACTTCCAAAAGCCCTAAAGTCAAGAGTGTCGTGTCAATATTGGAATGGAGGAAGGAATGTAGAAAGGACTGGCAGCCAGCACCCTGAAAACCCAGGTGGCGGCTCTATCAGTTTATTTTGAAAAATCTCTGTCCAGAGAAGCTTTAATTTCTAGATTTTTTTTTAGGGCACTTGCTCGGAACAGGCCTGTAGCCCTCAAAGTTTTTCCCAGTTGGGACTTGTCTATTGTTTTGCAGGGTCTCACAGGAGCTCAGTTTTTTGAACCTTTACGAGATACATCCTTAAAAAAATGTAGTTCTCAAAAAAATTTTTTTAGTTGCCATTAAATTGGCAAGAAGAGTCAGTGAGCTCCAGGCTCTGGCAATTACAGAACCTTTTCTTAGAGTCTTTTCAGACCAGGTGGTCCTTCAAATGGATCCAGCCTTCTTACCGAAAGTGTCTTCAACTTTCCATCGGTCACAAGAAATAATCCTACCCACTTAATCCTCAGTTCCTACCAATGCAGGAGAAGAAGCTTTCCATACACTGGATGTGAGAAGATGCCTGCTACATTTTCTCTCAATTACCAAAGAGTTCAGGAAGTCAATCGCTCTTTTTGTAATATTTTCAGGCCCCCGCAAAGGGGAGAAAGCTTCTAAAAGTACGTTAGGCAGATGGCTTTGACAAGCAATTACAGAGGCCTATCAAGCTAAAGGAGAAATACCTCCCCCAGGTATTGCTGCTCACTCGACGAGGTCAACGGCGAGTTTCCTGGGCCGAAAGGGCCGGTGCTACGCCTGATCAGATTTGCAAGGCTGACACTTGGTCCAACTACTCAACATTTCTTAGACATTATAGGTTGGACTTGCTGTCTGCCACAGATCAAGCCTTTG
Source organism: Rana muscosa (assembly GCA_029206835.1). Classification (NCBI taxonomy): domain Eukaryota; kingdom Metazoa; phylum Chordata; class Amphibia; order Anura; family Ranidae; genus Rana; species Rana muscosa. The sequence continues at coordinate 437,810,712 of CM055120.1, forward strand.
GCAGGAAGGTACTGCAGGCAGTAGTCCCACCCTAGGGTAAGTTACTCGGCTATCCTCTCCAAGGTTGTCCTGAAAGGCGATTTGAGAAAGACTTCGACTTACCAGTGACGGTATTTCTAAGAGCCTTTCAGGACAACCGCTATTTCCCTCCCTATTATATCTTAGAAGTATTGGTTAAGTGTCTATCATGGTGTTGTGGTTTTTCTGTGCTTTGTTTTCCAGTTTGTCGGAGACCACACAATAACTGAGGCCATGGTGGAAGAGGAGGGATTTAAAGGCTGCATGTGTTTCCTGTTAGAGGTGGAGCTGCGGTCTTTCCAAGATTGTCCTGAAAGGCTCTTAGAAATACCATCGCCGGTAAGTCTAAGTCTTTTTTTATTAAAGATGAGGTTGCGCCAATTAACCACTTACGGATCAATCCGCCTGTCGCAAGAATACGTCACTACTTTGAAGAGGTATACTGTTGTTATGGTAGCAGCTAGCTACCATAACCCCGACACCATCTTCAAGAGCGGGCGGTCCGCTTTCAGATAAAAGTGGTCTTTGCGACGGATACGCCGCAAGATCACTTTTATCGGCGGCGGGCGGTGCCCACCGCCGCTCACCGGAGGCGATCGGATGTTGTCCCTGCCTGGATATGGAGACGAGTGAGGAGAAGATGGCCCCCACCCGTCTCCATATCCTTGCAGGACGGAAGCGACGTCAAAACGTCACTTCCGCCCAATGCTCTTAAAGGGACATTTTTTTAATTGCATTTTTGTCTAAATATGAGATCTGAGGTCTTTTTGACCCCAGATCTCATATTTAAGATGACCTGTAATGCTTTTTACTATTACAAGGGATGTTTACATTCCTTGTAATAGGAATAAAAATGACTCAAAAAAAAAAAAAATTAAGTAAAATAAATAAGGAAAAAATAATGTTTTTGTTTTTAAAGCGCCCCGTCCCGACAAACTCGCGCACAAAAGTGCCTGCATATGAAAACGGTGTTCGAACCACACATGTGAAGTATCGCCGTGATCGTTGGAGCGAGAGCAATAATTTTAGCCCTAGAACTGTTCTGTAACTTAAAACATGCAACCTGTAGAATTTTTTAAACGTCGCCTATGGAGATTTTTAAGGGTAAAAGTTTGTCACAATTCCACGAGCGGGCACAACTTTGAAGCATGACATGTTGGGTATCAATTTACTTGGCGTAACATTATCTTTCACAATATAGCAAAAAATTGGGCTAACTTTACTGATGTCTTATTTTTTTAATTCAAAAAAGTGTTTTTTTATTCCCCAAAAAAGTGCGCTTGTAAGACGGCTGCGCAAATACAGTGTAACCTAAAGTATTGCAATGACCGCCATTTTATTCTCTAGGGTGTTAGAACGTCCAAACAATTTTTTTTTCTAAGTAACTTTCTAGCAAAAAAATAAGTTTTTAACTTGTAAACGCCAAATCTCAGAAAGAGGCTCGGCCCTCAAGTGTTTAAATAGATACCCAACATGTCAAGCCTTAAAATTGTGTGCATCCGTGAAATGGCGACAAACTTTGGTACCCTATATTTTCCCACAGGCTTAACCCTTTCGCCACAAGGACTTGCGTTCCACTTTTAAACTCTGGTGGTCAGACCATTTTTGCAGTTTCTTCATCGCTTTTTTCTTTTTCCCTTACAGCTTTCAGAGTTTGTAAAAGACCCCCCCCCCCCTTTTTTTTCTGAAAGCACATGACCACTACAATAAAAAGAAGGTGCTACTGATTTTCAACGCCCAGTGATATTTGCACACATGTTTATCAAACAATATTTTTGCTAAAAATACACTGAAATCATTAGTAGCCGATGCAAACACAGCAAATTTTACAAAATTCATGCTAAATTCCTACTAATTACAAAAGCTTAACCTAATATTGAGTTAATAAACAACAAATATTTGTAAATTTGAAATTGCACCTTTTTGCAAAATACTGAGAATCTAAAGTACGCCAAACTATAAATAGCCAAATTTCTTTAGAAATGTGGAGGTTTTCATTTATTTCCCTTTTTACAGCTTTTAGAGTTTATTAAAGCCCCCCAAACCATATATTTTCTAAAAAGCACATGACCGGTATAATAAAAAGGTTCTACTGATTTTAAGGCCCTGCGATATTTGCGCAATTGTTTGATATTTTAACCACTTAACCGGCCCATAGCCGAATGACGGCTACAGTGCGGTTTTTTAACTCTGGGAGGGCGTACATTGACGTCCTCCCAGGATCGCGCTCCCACGCGCCTTCTGTCCTCTGGACTCGGCGCATCATGAATAACGGTAAATGGCCACTGATGGCAGTCGTTTCTTCACGTGATTGCTCTGTCAAATGACGGAGCGATCACTTGTAAACAAACCGGCGTCATGTCATGACACCGGTTCCTCTTTCCCCTCTCTGTACCGATCGGTACAGTTGGAGAGGGGAAGAAATCCATCCATCCATGCTCAGCCATTCCTCCCATGCTCTGCACTACCCGGCCATGCTCTGCACTACCCGGCCATGCTCTGCACTACCCGGCCATGCTCTGCACTACCCGGCAGCCATACTCGGCCTCTGTATGTGGCCAGGCTGTGGAATTCTCACACATGTGGTATCGCCGTACTCAGGAGGAGTAGGAGAATCTATTATGGGGTGTCATTTTTGGTATGTACATGCTATGTGTTAGAAATATTGTATAAATGGACATCTTTGTGTTAAAAAAAAATGCGTTTTAACCACTTCCCGCCCGCCAGCCGTCCTATGACGTCCTTGAATTTGTGCGGGGATATCTGAATGATGCCTGCAGCTACAGGCATCATTCAGATATCGGCTTTTTCAGCCGGCGATTTCCTACACCATAAGAACAATCATAGCGGCTGTTCTGCTGCTTGATCATTCTTAGGGGAGCCGAGAGGGGATGTACCCCCCCCCCGCCTCCCTCCTGTGCTTCTACCGAGTCACCGCTACGATCGAAGCCAGGATCGTTTTTTTTATTTCAGGCTTCCCAGCCTAGAGGTGAGATGTGAGGTCTTATTGACCCCATATCTCACTGTAAAGAGGACCTGTCATGCCATATTCCTATTACAAGGGATGTTTACATTCCTTGTAATAGGAATAAAAGTGATAAAAAAATGTATTTTTGGGGAAAAACATGTAAAAGTAAAATGAACAATAAAAAATGTAAAGCGCCCCTGTCCCCTCATACAGAAGCGAACGCATACGTAAGTCCCGCCCACATATGAAAACGGTGTTCAAACGACACATGTGAGGTATTGCTGCGAACGTTGGAGCGAGAGCCATCATTTTGGCCCTAGACGACCTCTGTAACTAAAAACATGTAACCAGTAAAAATATTTAAAGCGGAGCTCCACCGGAAAAAAAAATATTAAAAGCCAGCAGCTACAGCTACAGCAGCTGCTGGCTTTTAATATTTGGACACTTACCTGTCCTGGAGTCCAGCGACGTCCGCAGCAGAGGACGAGCGACCGCTCGTCGCTCTGCTGCTCCCTCCGCCATCCTCGCTGAGGGAACCAGGAAGTGAAGCCCTGCGGCTTCATGCCCGGTTCCCTACGGCGCATGCGCGAGTCGCGCTGCGCCGTTCTGATTGGTGCTCCTGTGTTCTGGGAGCCGAGTGTCTCCCAGAACACCAAGGGAAGTCTGCGGGAAGTGACGTCACTCCCGCAGATTCCCGGAGAGAGGACTCCCGGATGTGGGTGAAAATACCTGTCTTAGACAGGTATCTTCACCCCCCTCCCCCCTGAAAGGTGTCAATTGTGACACCGGAGGGGGGGAGGGTTCCAAATAGCAAAAGTTGCTATTTAGGGTGGAGCTCCACTTTAAAGTGGTGCCTATGGGGATTTTTAAGTATCGAAGTTTGGCGCCATTCCACGAGTGTGCCATTTTGAAGGGTGAGATGTTGCTTATCTATTTACTCTGCGTAACTTCATCTTTCACATTATGCAAAAACATTGAGCTAACTTTACTGTGTTTGTTTTTTTTTTTTTTTTTTTTTAAGCACAAATCATTTTTTTCCCCAAAAAATGCGTTTGAAAAATTACTGCGCAAATACCATGCGAAATAAAAAATTGCAATGACCGCCATTGTATTCTCTAGGGTCTTTGCTAAAAAAAACATATATAATGTTTTGCGGTTCTATGTAATCTTCTAGCAAATAAATTATGATTTTTGCATGTAGGAGAGAAATGTCAGAATTGGCCTGGGTGCTCCAGAACGCCTGAAGGTGCTCCCTGCCTCTGTATATGGTCACGCTGTGTAAAAGTCTCACACATGTGGTATCGCCATACTCGGAAGTAATAGCATGTGTATTGGGGTGTCATTTGTGGTATGCATATGCTGTGTGTGAGAAATAACCTGCTAATATGACAATTTTGTGAAAAAAAAAAAAGAAAAAAAAATCTTGATATTGCAAAGAATTGTGGGAAAAAATGACCGCTTCAAAAAACTCACCATGCCTCTTTCTTGGAATGTCTTCTTTCCAAAAAGGGGTCATTTGGGGGATATTTGTACTTTTCTGGCATGTTAGGGTCTCAAGAAATGAGAGATGCCCTCAGTACTTCAGGTGTGATCAGTTTTCAGATATTGGCACCATAGCTTGTGGACACTCTAACTTTCACAAAGACCAAATAATATACACCAATTTGTACTTATTTTTACCAAAGATATGTAGCAGTATAAATTTTGGGCAAAATTTATGAAGAAAAATTACTAATTTGCAAAATTTTCTAACAGAAACAAAGAAAAATTTTTTTTTTACAGAATTTTCAGTCTTTTTTCAGCGATTAAATGCCACCAAAAGAAAGCTCTATTTGTGTGAAAAAAGGACAACAATTTCAAGTGGGTACAGTGTTGTATGACTGAGTAATTGTCATTCAAAATGTGAGAGCACCGAAAGCTGAAAATTGTGCCCAGTTGTCAAGTGGTTAAGCATTATTAAGATCACTGCTCCCGAAAAAACGTCTGTTTTTAAAACTTTTTTTTGCATTGATACATGTCCCCTGGGGCAGGACCCAGGTCCCCAAACACTTTTTACGACAATACCATGCATATAAGCCTTTAAAATTAGCACTTTTGATTTCTCCCATAGACTTTTAAAGGGTGTTCCGCGGCTTTCGAATTTGCTGTGACATCGGGCTCATCCCTACCGCCGAGTACAGGACTCGGCCCAGCGCCCGCGTCATTGGATTTGATTCACAGCAGCACGAGCCAATGGCTGCGCTGCTATCCATCTATCCAATAAAGAGCCAAGAAGCTGGACTTTCCAGGGCTCAGGTAAGTAAAACGGGGGGCTGGGGGGCCGGTAATCGTCAGATGTTGTTTCACCTTAATGCATAGGATGCATTAAGGTAAAAAAACATGAACCTTTACAACCCCTTAAATGAATAGGAGTCCATATAGAGACTCCTATTCATTCCCAAACTGAAGAATAGTAAACACTGGTTAAAAAAAGGCCTTTGATATGGTTGAGTGGCCCTTTTTGTGGGAAACGTTGCGCAGGATGGGTTTTCCTCTGCTGTTTATCCAATGGCTCCAGGTGATTTACAAGTGTCCCAATTCCTCGGTGCGCTTGGGTGGTGGACTGTCTGTCCCCTTCAGGCTTTTCAGGGGAACTAGGCAGGGCTGCCCTCTTTCTCCGGCTCTATTCGCCCTTGCTATTGAGCCGGTGGCGGAAGCACTCCGCACCTCACCACACGTTAAAGGTCTTCGTATTGGGTTGCTGGAGGAGAGGGTAGCCCTGTATGCGGACGACATGTTGCTTTTCCTCAATGATGCTGCTCCATCGTTGCAGGGGGGCAATGGCTGTTTTAGACACCTTTGCTGAGGTCACCGGTCTTAGGGTAAATTGGTCCAAGTCCCTCCTATTCCTGATTGATCAAGCGGCCAAATCTACATCCCCTCCCGATAGCCCCCTTCGGTGGGTGGATTCCTTCAAGTATTTAGGGGTGCACATCTCCAACTCGGCCTCAGACTTTATAGCATTAAATCTTGCCCCGGTACTTCTGGAGGCCCAGACGAAGCTCAAATCATTGAGTAACCTGCCCCTGTCACTATGGGGGCGAGTGAACCTTCTTAAAATGAAGATTATTCCCAAACTCACCTACCTCTTCCGCCATTCCCCACAATGGGTGCCCAAATCGTTTAAGAAACTAAACCAAATCTTCTCCTCTTTCATATGGGGCCCCTCACCACCCAGATACCGACTAACAACCTTAATGAGGCCCGAACGCCGGGTGGCATGGCATTTCCGGACTGTTACAAGTACTACCTATCCGCACAGTTGGTAACCACGGCATGGTGGTTACAGCCGGACACAACAAACTCGTCGACTGTGCTGGAAGCCCTTCAATTCTTACTTTATCGGGGCCCTTGTGCCCCATATCCCCTGACCCCCTCCATGCTTTCCAACCTACGGGCATGGCGGGCAGGACTAGCCATTGAAAAATGTAAACAGTCTGAAATCTCTCCAAATGCCCCATTCTGGTTGAACCTAATGCCCCATACACACGATCGTTTTTCTTGCCATTTTTTTTCTTGCCGTTTTTCACGTCGTTTTTTTTCATGTTTCCTCTCAAGCCTGTCTTGCGTACACACGATCATTTAAAAAAACGATCAAGCAAAGCGCAGTGACGTACAACACGTACGACGGCACTATAAAGGGGAAGTTCCGTTCGAATGGCGCCACCCTTCATGTTAGTAAAGTTTGTTGAGCGACGATTCGCTCTTTTCAGTCTCGTGCTTTTCAGTCCGTGACTGCGTGACGAATGTGCTATCTCCATTACGAACGCTAGTTTTACCAGAACGAGCGCACCTGTCTCATACTTGATTCTGAGCATGCGCGTTTTTTTTCACGTCGTTAAAGCATACACACTATCGTTTTTCACGTCGTTAAAAAAAACGACATGAAAAACGACGTGAAAAAAGAGAGCATGTTCGAAATTTTTAATGGCCGTTTTTCACGTCGTTAAAAATGCTCTGGAGCCTACGCACGATCATTTTTAATGGCCATTTTTTTTAATGGCATTTTTAACGGCATGAAAAACGATCGTGTGTATGGGGCATTAGCCTACCTCACATCTACAAAATTCTGGACCTCTATGCATGGACAAAACACAGTATCAAACTCATGTCACATATAGTGTCACAAAATTGCCTACTCTCCTTCTCTCACCTCTCCTCCCTGTACAACCTGCCTAACCACTACCTATTCCGATATCTTCAACTGTCCCATGCATTTGCTGCACAGTTCTCGCATTCTTCATGTATCATGGCCCAGTTGGGCAGCACAGTGGTGTAGTGGATAGCACTTTCACCTAGCACCAAAAGGGTCGCTGGTTTGAATCCCGACCACGACACCATCTGCCTGGAGTTTGCATGTTCTCCCTGTGTCTGCGCGGGTTTCCTCTGGGTGCTCCGGTTTCCTCCCACACTCCAAAGACATGCTGGTAGGTTAAGTGGATCTTGTCCAAATTGGCCCAGTATATATGTATATATGTGTGTACGACTGTGTGTCCCAAGCGTGTCGAGATCCTATGGGGTAAAATGACCGCACCAGCCAAGCAGACGCTCTCTGCAAAAACGCCTAGAGGCGATTCAGTTTGCATGTGTAGCGCTATACAAGTCCATTCATTTCATTCATTCATTCATTCAGTCGGAGCGGAAGAGAACACTCAGATTTAGCTGTGACGAAAAACCCACCTCGCATTTATATTTGTATTTGATCTTTGTGTCTCTCCCACCCCTTGAAAAACTCTGGACTAGCTGGCAGAATGATTTTCCCACGTTGGACAATGACGACTGGGACGATGTATGGGACTTCCCTTTCAGCTCCCTGGTTTCCATTCGTGACAGGTTGGTGCAATATAAAATTGTCCATAGGGCCTATTTTACCCCGCACAGACTTCACAAGATGGACCCTGCCCTGAACCTGAAACAGCTTAATGAATTGGGGGTGAGCTGAGGTTCCCTGTTAGGGCTCTGCTTCCTTTATACTCCAATGAACTCTGGAGTGTATCCAGTGTTTAGCTGGTCCCGGTTAAGGATCAAGGTGCATGTCTTTCAGGTTATACTCGGACAAAAAGTGGTGTACCCTATGCACCGAATGCAGCATTACCGAATACGATGATATGAGCAGAGATGGTTACACCGCTCTGATTCTAGCCAACAAAATGGCAGCCTCCGTGGCGGCTACAACTCTGTCCTCGTTAGCCACGGTGCGGTCAAAATGGCTAAATCTTCCTGTACTGGACTGTATTCGTTTGCCGGTGTTGTGTCCAAACAGCAATTCGTCACAAAATCTCCAATTGCTCATGGTTTAACTACTTCAGACCCGCTGTACGACTATATACGGCCTCTTTTTGAAGAGGGATATCTCGGTAACGGCAGCAGCTGCTGCCACAACCGAGATATCCATCTCTTCAGGCGACGGTTCTGTAAACGATAATGGTGGCCTCCGCGGCGGATTCGCCGCGAGATCACCGTTATCGGTGGCGGGAAAGGGTCCCCGCCGCTCTCCCGCTCCCTCCGCCGCTTGCCGGCGGAGGCGATCCGGTCCTGTCCGTGGCTTGTCATGGATGCGAGTGAGGACAAGATGGGCCCCCACCCGTCTCCATAACATAGCAGGGCGGAAGCGGCGTCAACACGTCACTTCCGCCCATACGTCTTAAAGAGACAATTTATTTTTGACATTTTTTCAAATGACAATTTTATTTTTATTTTTTTTGCATTTTAGTTTAAATATGAGATCTGAGGTCTTTTTGACCCCAGATCTCATATTTAAGAGGACCTGTCATGCTTTTTTCTATTATAAGGGATGTTTACATTCCTTGTAATAGGAATAAAAGTGATCCAAATATTTTTTTTTTTTTTTAACCACTTAAGCCCCGGCCTATTTGGTAGCTAAAGGACCAGAGGTGAATTCAGAATTTTGCACTGCGCTGCTTTAACTGTAAATTGTGCGGACATGCAATGTTGTACTGAAACCAAATTTGCGTCCTTTTCTTCCCACAAATAGAGCTTTCTTTTAATGGTATTTGATTGCCTCTGCGATTTTTATTTTTTGCGATATAAACGGAAAAAGACCGAAAATTTTGAAAAAAAATGATATTTTCTACTTTTTGTTATAAGAAAAATCGAATAAACTCAATTGTAGTCATACATTTAGGCCAAAATGTATTCAGCCACATGTCTTTAGTAAAAAAAATGTCAATAAGCGTATATTTATTGGTTTGCGCAAAAGTTATAGCGTCTACAAACTAGGGTACATTTTCTGGAATTTACACAGCTTTTAATTTATGACTGCCTATCTCATTTCTTGAGGTGCTAAAATGGCAGGGCAGTACAAAACCCCCCCAAATGACCCCATTTTGGAAAGTAGACACCCCAGGGAAATTGCTGAGGCATGTTGAGCCCATTGAATATTTTTTTTTTTGTCCCAAGTGATTGAATAATGACAAAAAAAATAAAAAATTACAAAAAGTTGTCACTAAATGATATATTGCTCACACATGCCATGGTTATATGTGGAATTGCACCCCAAAATACATTCTGCTGCTTCTCCTGAGTACGGGGATACCACATGTGTGGGACTTTTTAGGAGCCTAGCCACGTACGGGACCCCGGAAAACAAGCACCGCCTTCAGGATTTCTAAGGGCGCAAATTTTTGATTTCACTCCTCACTACCTATCACAGTTTCGAAGGCCATAAAATGCCAAAATAGCACAAAACCCCCCCAAATGACCCCATTTTGGAAAGTAGACACCCCAAGCTATTTACTGAGAGGCATGATTAGTCCATGGAATATTTTATATTTTGCCACAAGTTGCGGGAATATGACAAACTTTATTTTTTTTGCACAAAGTTGTCACTAAATGATATATTGTTCACACATGCCATGGGCATATGTGAAATTACACCCCAAAATACATTCTGCTGCTTCTCCTGAGTATGGGGATACCACATGTGTGGGACTTTTTGGGAGCCTAGCCGCGTACGGGACCCCAAAAACCAAGCACCGCCTTCAAGGTTTCTAAGGGCATAAATTTTTGATTTCACTCCTCACTACCTATCACAGTTTTGAAGGCCATAAAATGCCAAGATAGCACAAAACCCCCCAAAATGACCCCATTTTGGAAAGTAGACACCCCAAGGAAATTGCTGAGAGGCATGTTGAGCCCATTGAACATTTTTTTTTGGTCCCAAGTGATTGAATAATGACAAAAAGAAAAAAAAAATGTACAAAAAGTTGTCACTAAATGATATATTGCTCAAACATGCCATGGTTATATGCGGAATTGCACCCCAAAATACATTTGGTTGCTTCTCCTGAGTACGGGGATACCACATGTGTGGGACTTTTTGAGAGCCTAGCAGCGTACCGGCCCCCGAAAACCAAGCACCGCCTTCAGGATTTCTAAGGGCACAAATTTTTGATTTCACTCCTCACTACCTATCACAGTTTTGAAGGCCATAAAATGCCAAGATAGCCCAAAACCCCCATAAATGACCCCATTTTGGAAAGTAGACACCCCAAGCTATTTGCCGAGAGGCATGGTGAGTATTTTACAGCTCTCATTTGTTTTTGAAAATGAAGAAAGACATATATATTTTTTTTTTTCTTTTTTCAATTTTTAAAACTTTGTGACAAAAAGCGAGATCTGCAAAATACTCAACATACCTCTCAGCAAATAGCTTGGGGTGTCTACTTTCCAAAATGGGGTCATTTGGGGGGGTTTGTGCCATCTGGGCATTCCATGGCCTCCGAAACTGTGATAGGCAGTGAGGAGTGAAATCAAAAATTTACACCCATAGAAATCCTGAAGGCGGTGCTTGGTTTTCGGGGTCCTGTACGCGGCTAGGCTCCCAAAATGTCTCACACATGTGGTATTCCCATACTCAGGAGAAGCAACAGAATGTATTTTGGGGTGCAATTCCACATATAACCATGGCATGTTTGAGCAATATATAATTTAGTGACAACTTTTTGTAATTTTTTCTTTTTTTTTCTTTTTGTCATCATTCAATCACTTGGGACAAAAAAATAAAAATATTCAATGGGCTCCACATGCCTCTCAGCAAATAGCTTGAGGTGTCTACTTTCCAAAATGGGGTCATTTGGGGGGGTTTTTAACTGTCCTGGCATTTTATGCACAACATTAGGAAGCTTATGTCACACATCATCCACTCTTCTAACCACTTGAAGACAAAGCACTTTCTGACACTTTTTGTTTACATGAAAACATTTTTTTTTTTGCATTTTTTGCAAGAAAATTATGTTGAACCCCCAAACATTATATATATTTCTAAAGCAAAGGCCCTACAGATTAAAATAGTGGGTGTTGCATTTTTTTTTTCCACACAGTATTTGCGCATCGATTTTTCAAACGCATTTTTTGGGGGAAAAACACACTTTTTTTATTTTTAATGCACTAAAACACACTATATTGCCCAAATGTTTGATGAAATAAAAAAGATGATCTTAGGCCGAGTACATGGATACCAAACACGACATGCTTTAAAATTGCGCACAAACGCGCAGCGGCGAGAAACTACATTCATTTTTAAAAGCATTTAAAAGCCTTTACAGGTTACCACGTTAGATTTACAGAGGAGGTCTACTGCTAAAATTACTGCCCTCGATCTGACCTTCGCGGTGATACCTCACATGCATGATGCAATTGCTATTTACATATGACGCTAGACCGACGCTTGCGTTCGCCTTTGCGCAAGAGCAGGGGGGGGACAGCGGTGCTTTTTTTTTATTATTATTATTTATTCTGCTTTTTTATTTTATTTTTAAATTGTTCCTTCCATATTTATTTTTTTTAATCATTTTTATTGTTATCTCAGGGAATGTACCGTATTTATCGGCGTATAACACGCACAGGCGTATACCACGCACCCTAACTTTAAGAGGGAAGTTTCAGGAAAAAAACTTTCCACGGCCCCCTGCGTTTAACACGCAGGCACAGTTTACCCTCTATTTTCAGGGTAAAAAGGTGAGTGTTATACGCCAATAAATACAGTAAATATCCCCTATGATAGCAATAAGTAGTGACAGGTACTCTTTTTTTTGTCAAAAAATGGGGGGTTAGACCCTAGATATTTCCTCTGCCCTTAAAGCATCTGACCAGACCAAGATCGGTGTGATAAAATGCTTTCCCAATTTCCCAATGGCGCTGATTATATCCGGGGGGGGGGGCATTCCCTCCCACTGCTTGTAAAAGCAGTCCAGAGGCTAATTAGCCACTAGGATTGCTTTTACATGAAAGCCGGCCGCTGGCTGAAAAGAATGATACCCGCAGGCATCAATCTGGTATAACCATTCAAAGTTCAGCAACATACCAGTACGTTGCTGATCCTTGTTGGACATGTATTGTAATCTTTTTTTTCATGCAGCCTGTTGGCTGAGCGAAAAAAAGAGATTGATCGGTGGGTATGCCCACCATTAGAATACCTCCCTTCATCCACCCACTTCTAATGATGGGCATATATGCCGAAGCATGGGGGCATCCTCCCGCAAAAAAGTTATGCCCCGTACACACGGTCTGACTTTCCCACGGGCAAGCCTTCGTCGGAATTTCGACCGTATATACGCGGCATTAGGAGCAAAATCGCTCCTCCGCCCCTGCTGCCCCCATGCTTCGGCATATATGCTCTTTTTTTAACTGTGGTGGTGAAATCACCTCCTACAGCGTTGGAGTCACGGCTTTATGTATCGTGGGAGCAAACGCTGTTGCTGTCAGGATAAATAAATCCGCGATGCAACTGAATGGCGTACCTGCTAAGCAAATGATGGTTAACATTAAAACAAAGTAACATTACAGTACAACAGTAAGACCATACCATACCTGCAAAGCAAATACCAAAACAAAACCTAGTAAAAAATAAAACATTTTTTTTTAACGCAACCTGTGCCTAAAATATATATATGCCGAAGCATGGGGCATCCTCCCGCAAAAAAGTTATGCCGCGTACACACGGTCGGACTTTTCCACGGGCAAGCCTCCGTCGGAATTTCGACCGTATATACGAGGCATTAGGAGCAAAATCGCTCCTCCGCCCCTGCTGCCCCCATGCTTCGGCATATATGCTCTTTTTTTAAACTGTGGTGGTGAAATCACCTCCTACAGCGTTGGAGTCACGGCTTTATGTATCGTGGGAGCAAACGCTGTTGCTGTCAAGATAAATAGATCCGCGCTGCAACTGAATGGCGTACCTGAAAACAAAAAATTACATACCTGAAAAGCAAGCATGATAAAACATTGCAGAATAGAATACAGTAAAAAAAGAGCAGAACAATAGAGAGAAAATAGAGAGAGAACAATAAAACGACAACTATTTTTGGTTTTTTTATTTTATATTTTTTTTGTGTTTTGTTTTTTTTCTTTTTTACACTTTTTTTTGTAACTTTACCAACTGTAATGGTTCGGGTCTCTCAAAATGTAATGGCATCTTGGGAGACCCTGTGTAAGTGTGTCCTAGTCTGTGAAATGCTGTACCCTACGCTAAAACTTCACTTTTGAGTGGTAGCGATCACAACATTCACCAAGGCAAAGACCAGGTTTGTCAGGACAGAGTGGACAAAAAACACGGGTGTCACGCCTAAATCCGCGCTTGCTACAGACACGACATCTTTTTTGGGGGGTTCGTTGGGTAGGGGTACTCGGGAGGACATACGGATAATGCCTCTCATGCAGCCGGCTTACTGCATTTGGTAGGGGATGGTGAGGTGCAGAACCGCCTGGATACAGGAGTTCTGTGACTATCTCATTCTGGAATTTTAGAAGAGATAACGTCCCGCCTGAAGCTCTGTATAGCACATGAGCATTCAGCAAAGCCAATTGGAATAAGGATAGAGACACTTTTTTGTACCAGAGTCTCGCCTTACGGTCAATTAGATACGGCGCCATCAACTGATCGTTGAGGTCCACCCCTGCCATATTTTTGTTATATTCGTGGACACAGAGGGGTTTCTCCACAACACCAGTCGCCGTAGGAATTTGGACTGTCGTGTCTGCATGAAGGGAGGTAAGAAGGAAAACATTCTTATTGTCCCTCCACTTCATAGCGAGCAAGTTATTACACTTTACGCAGGCTCTCTCCCCCAGCCTAAGACGGGCATCTACAAGCCGCTGGGGAAAGCCCCGGCGATTAGGTCGCACGGTGCCACATGCTCCAATCTGATGATCAAACAAGTGACTAAACAGTGGCACGCTCGTGTAATAATTGTCCACATACAAGTGGTACCCCTTTCCGAATAAGGGTGACACCAATTTCCACACTATCTTGCCAGCGCTCCCTATGTAATCCGGGCAGTTGACCGGCTCAACCTGACTATCTTTTCCCTCATAAACCATAAAGCTCCATACATAGCCTGTTGCCCTGTCACAGAACTTATAGAGCTTGACCCCGTATCTGGCACGCTTGCTGGGAAGGTACTGCTTGAAAGCCAAGCGGCCAGAAAATTTAATCAGGGACTCATCAACGCAGACAACTTGATCGGGAATAAACAAGGCTGCAAAACGTTAGTTGAAGTGGTTTATGAGGGGCCGAATTTTATAGAGCCGGTCGTACTCAGGGTCCCCACGTGGACGACAAAGTTCATTGTCGTTGAAGTGCATGAACCGCAAAATCTGCTCGTATCGTGTCCTGGGCATGGAGGCAGAGAACACGGGCATGTGGTCAATTGGGTGCGTGGACCAATAAGCACGCAATGACGGGAATTTATGTGTGCCCATGTTGAGGGAAAGGCCCAGAAAGGTCTTAAATTCGGAAACCGTAATTGGTTTCCAATCTTTGGCAATTTTAGGCAACTGGGGGTTAGCGGCGATGAATTGACCAGCATACAAATTACTCTGGTCCACAATAGATCTATAGAGATCTTCCGTGAAAAACAGCGAATAATAATCGATTGGCATAAAATCAGCTGTTTCCACCTGAATACCGGGTTGGGCAGTGATTGGGGGAAGTACGGGTTCTGCAGAAGTGGTGGGGACCCAATCAGGATAGGCGAATTCTGCAGGAAGGGCACTATGGGCACGACGGGCCTGCCTTTGTCTTCTTGGTGGCAGCGGGACACTACTTGTGCTTGCCACCTCGCCAGCTTGAACTGCACTTATGGGACTCGCCACGTCACCACGTGATACTGCAGTGCTGGATGTACGCCCAGGCTGTACTAGGCCGCTGGTGCTTGCCAATTCACCAGAAGGAATAGCGGCGCTTGTACTACTCTGCTCCATGATACGAGAGCCCTGCGGTTCTTGCTCCTCAACAACCTCAGAAGATCGGGATCGGGTACACCTGACCTTAGCAGGGACCTCAACTTCGTCGTCAGAGCTATCTGACGTGGGGCCGCTGACGTCACTGTCTTCTACGGGAAGATATTCTGAGCCTGAATCTGACAGATACGTGACCTCCTCTTCACTATCTGTCATGCTCAGAATCTCGTAGGCCTCTTTACTAGTGTACCTTCGACTTGCCATTTTGGGCTCTAAATTTAGGGGTACACTAGTAAGATTCACAGGTAAAAAAAGCACCTGACTGTCACCAAATGTATCAAACGCTACCAAAAAAACTGTTAGCGATCGCAGGGATCAGGACTGTCTCTGCGAACGCTGCAGTTATGTGTGTTGTGTTTGGTAAGTGACAGTGATCGATCGATACTGCACTTGGGTGGGCTGGGCGGAGGGGCTAAACGCAGGTACTAGCAGGTATCTGGGCTGATCCCGCTAACACTGCGTTTTTGGGAACCCTAAACCGCTGGGGACGCTAGTATAGATCTGATCAGATACTATACCACTAAGGGAGGTGTATGCTTTGCGCGTGGGTGTTAGCGTTACTGGCACTAACCTAAAGCTGCCTGGGGCGACGTAGACCCTCTCTGGCGCTAAAACCTAATTGATATCACCCGCCGGGCGATCAGGGGGTTAAACCTTTATTGGGTTATATACGGCGGGTGCCCTGATGCTATAAAAAGCAAACTAACCAACCAGCGTCACCTGTAACCTTTATATGGTGATCACTGGTGAAAGGGTTAACTAGGGGCAATCAGGGGGTTAAAACCTTTATTAGGTTAAATATGGGGGTACCCGACGCTATATAAAAACCTGACGGGTTACCTAAATAACGAAATAACTCACTGGGTAACCAGTGTCACCAGTGACGCTTATACGGTGATCACTGGTGAAAGGGTTAACTCTAGGGGCAATCAGGGGGTTAAAATACTATATGGGGGTACCTGACGCTACTAAAAACCTGCGGCGAACCTAAAAATAATTAACTGGCTATCTAGGACACCAGCGATCGGAAAAACGATCGCTTAGTGACGCTGGCGTTAGGGGGTGAAAGGGTTACCTGGGGGGCGATCAAGGGGTTAAACCTTTATTAGGGGGGGTTAGGGGGCTACCTTGGACCTAAAGGGGCCTAATCCTAACTGCCCTGCAACTTTTTACAGTCACAAATGACACTGATTGCAGTGATCAGTAAAAAAAATGATCACTGCAAACGGTGCACTGTGACTGGGGGTACTGGGGGTGATCTGGGGGGTGATTTGTGTGCCTACGTGTACTGGTGTCAGTGGGCTGTTGGTGCACTTACTGTGAGATGTCTTCTCTCCTTGCGCCGGATCGAAAAGACCGACAGGCAGGAGGAAGTGATGTCATCTCTCCTGGTGTGTTTACATTACAGGCAGGGGAAGCTCTCTCATTCGCCGGGAGCGATCGAGAGGGGGTGGCCGGAATCGAACGGCCGTCCCCTCATGCCGGATCGCTCCTGAACACTTAACCACCCCTCACTGTACAGAAGGGGGGTCAGATCGGACCCCCCAACTATACAAAGGCGATCACGTACATATACGTGATTCTGCCTGTCGGTGCCATTCTGCCGACGTATAATTACAGTGGGCGGTCGTTAAGTGGTTAAGCCCCGGACCATTTGGTAGCTAAAGGACCAGAGGTGAATTCAGAATTTTGCACTGCGCTGCTTTAACTGTAAATTGTGCGGACATGCAATGTTGTACCCAAACGAAATTTGCGTCCTTTTCTTCCCACAAATAGAGCTTTATTTTAATGGTATTTGATTGCCTCTGCGATTTTTATTTTTTGCGATATAAACGGAAAAAGACCGAAAATTTAGAAAAAAAATGATATTTTCTACTTTTTGTTATAAGAAAAATCGAATAAACTCAATTTTAGTCATACATTTAGGCCAAAATGTATTCAGCCACATGTCTTTAGTAAAAAAAATGTCTAAGCGTATATTTATTGGTTTGCGCAAAAGTTATAGCGTTTACAAACTAGGGTACATTTTCTGGAATTTACACAGCTTTAAATTTATGACTGCCTATCTCATTTCTTGAGGTGCTAAAATGGCAGGGCAGTACAAAACCCCCCCAAATGACCCCATTTTAGAAAGTAGACACCCCAAGGAAATTGCTGAGAGGCATGTTGAGCCCATTGAATATATTTTTTTTTGTCCCAAGTGATTGAATAATGACAAAAAAAAAAAAAAAAAATTACAAAAAGTTGTCACTAAATGATATATTGCTCACACATGCCATGGTTATATGTGGAATTGCACCCCAAAATACATTCTGCTGCTTCTCCTGAGTACGGGGATACCACGTGTGGGACTTTTTAGGAGCCTAGCCGCGTACGGGACCCCGAAAACCAATCACCGCCTTCAGGATTTCTAGGCACAAATTTTTGATTTGACTCCTCACTACCTATCACAGTTTCGAAGGCCATAAAATGCCAAAATAGCACAAAACCCCCCCAAATGACCCCATTTTGGAAAGTAGACACCCCAAGCTGTTTGCTGAGAGGCATGGTGAGTATTTTACAGCTCTCATTTGTTTTTGAAAATGAAGAAAGAACATTTTTTTTTTTCTTTTTTTTTTTTCAATTTTCAAAACTTTGTGACAAAAAGCGAGATCTGCAAAATACTCACAATACCTCTCAGCAAATAGATTGGGGTGTCTACTTTCCAAAATGGGGTCATTTGGGGGGGTTTGTGCCATCTGGGCATTCCATGGCCTCCGAAACTGTGATAGGCAGTGAGAAGTGAAATCAAAAATTTACACCCTTAGAAAGCCTGAAGGCGGTGATTGTTTTTGGGGTCCCGTACGCGGCTAGGCTCCCAAAAAGTCTCACACATGTGGTATCCCCGTACTCAGGAGAAGCAACAGAATGTATTTTGGGGTGTAATTCCACATATGCCCATGGCATGTTTGAGCAATATATCATTTAGTGACAACTTTGTGCAAAAAAAAAAAAAAAATTGTCTTTTTTCCGCAACTTGTGTCAACATATAAAATATTCCATGGACTCGACATGCCTCTCAGTATATAGCTTGGGGTGTCTACTTTCCAAAATGGGGTCATTTGGGGGGGTTTTGAACTGTTCTGGCATTTTATACACAACATTAGGAAGCTTACATCCACTCTTCTAACCACTTGAAGACAAAGCCCTTTTTGACACTTTTTGTTTACATGAAAACATATTTTTTTTTGCAAGAAAATTATGTTGAACCCCCAAACATTATATATATTTTTAAAGCAAAGGCCCTACAGAATAAAATGGTGGGTGTTGCATTTTTTTTTTCTACACAGTATTTGCGCAGCGATTTTTCAAACGCATTTTTTGGGGAAAAAATACACTTTTTTTAATTTTAATGCACTAAAACACACTATATTGCCCAAATATTTGATGAAATAAAAAAGATGATCTTAGGCCGAGTACATAGATACCAAACACGACATGCTTTAAAATTTCGCACAAACGCGCATTGGCGACAAACTACATACATTTTTAAAAGCCTTTACAGGTTACCCCGTTAGATTTACAGAGGAGGTCTACTGCTAAAATTACTGCCCTCGATCTGACCTTCGCGGTGATACCTCACATGCATGGTGCAATTGCTGTTTACATATGACGCCAGACCGACGCTTGTGTTCGCCATTGGGCAAGAGCAGGGCAGGACAGGGGTGCTTTTTTTTTTTTTTTTTTCTTTTTTTTTTTTTTTTATTATTATTAATTTTGCTTTTTTATTTTATTTTTAAACTGTTGCTTCCATATTTATTTATTTTTTATCATTTTTATTGTTATCTCAGGGAATGTAAATATCCCCTATGATAGCTATAGGTAATGACAGGTACTCTTTTTTGAAAAAACTGGGGTCTATTGGACCCTAGATCTTTCCTCTGCCCTCAAAGCATCTGACCACACCAAGATCGGTGTGATAAAATGCTTTCCCAATTTCCCAATGGCGCTTTTTATATCCGGGGGGGGGACATTCCCTCCCACTGCTTGTAAAAGCAGTCCAGAGGCTAATTAGCCACTAGGATTGCTTTTACATGAAAGCCGGCCGCTGGCTGAAAAGAATGATACCTAAACCCGCAGGCATCATTCTGGTATAAACATTCAAAGTCCAGCAACATACCAGTACGTTACTGGTCCTTGTTGGACATGTATTGTAATCTTTTTTTTCATGCAGCCTGTTGGCTGAACGAAAAAAAAAGATTGATCGGTGGGTATGCCCACCATTAGAATACCGCCCTTCATCCACCCACTTCTAATGATGGGCATACATGCACCATTTATATATGCCGAAGCATGGGGGCATCTTCCCCCAAAAGTTATGCCGCGTACACATGGTCAGACTTTTCCACGGGCAAGCCTCCGTCGGAATTTCGACCGTATGTACGCGGCATTAGGAGCAAAATCGCTCCTCCGCCCCTGCTGCCCCAATGCTTCGGCATATATGCTTTTTTTTTTAAACTGTGGTGGCGAAATCACCTCCTACAGCACTGGAGTCGCAGGGATCAGGCCTGTCTCTGCGAACGCTGCAGTTATGTGTGTTGTGTTTTGCAAGTGACAGTGATCGATCGATACTGCACTTGGGTGGCCTGGGCTGGACGGAGGGGCAAAACGCAGGTGCTAGCAGGTATCTGGGCTGATCCCGCTAACACTGCGTTTCTGGGGACGCTAGTATAGATCTGATCAGATCAGATATTGATCTGTTCAGATACTATACCACTAAGGGGGGTGTATGCTTCACGCGTGGGTGTTAGCGTTACTGGTACTAACCTGACGCTGCCTGGGGTGTGACGCAGACCCTCTCTGACGCTAAAACCTAATTGATATCACCCGCCGGGCGATCAGGGGGTTAAACCTTTATTGGGTTATATACGGCGGGTGCCCTGACACTATAAAAAGCAAACTAACTAACCAGCGTCACCCGTAACACTTATATGATGATCACTGATGAAAGGGTTAACTAGGGGCAATTAGGGGGTTAAAACCTTTATTAGGTAATATATAGGGGTCCCTGACGCTATATAAAAACCTGACGGCGAACCTAAAAAAAAAATACTGGCTACCTATCGGCATCACCGACGCTAAGACATCGATCAGAAAAATTATCGCTTAGTGACAGTGGTGATAGGGGGTGAAAGGGTTACCTGGGGGGCGATCAAGGGGGTTAAACCTTTATTAGGTAATATATGGGGGTACCCGACGCTATAAAAACCTGCGGCGAACCTAAAAAAAATTACTGGCTACCGATCAGCATCACCGACGCTAAGACATCAATCAGAAAAATGATCGCTTAGCGACGGCGGTGCTAGGGGGTGAAAGGGTTATCTGGGGGGTGATCAGGGGGTTAAACCTTTATTAGGGGGGGTTAGGGGGCTACACTGGACCTAAAACTAAATGTACTGACACTTTTACAGTCACAAATGTCACTGATTGCAGTGATCACTAAATAAATGGTCACTGCAATCAGTGACCTTGTGACTGGGGGCTGGGGGGTGATCTGGGGGGGCGATTTATGTGCCTATGTGTCCTGGTGTCAGTGTAGTGTTGTGTGCACTAACCTGCATCTTCTCCTGTACGGCGCTCGGTATATGTGAGCGCCGCAGGAGAGATGACATCACTTCCTCCAGCCTGTGTAAACAGTACACAGGCAGGGGAAGCTCTCATTTGCCGGGAGCGATCGAGAGGGGGGGGGCCGGAATCGAATGGCCGTCCCCTCATGCCGGATCGCTCCCGAAGGTAAAACGACCACCCACTGTAAAGAAGGGGGGTCCGATCGGACCCCCCAACTATACAAAGGCAATCACGTATATGTACGTGATTCTGCCTGTCGGTGCCATTCTGCCGACGTATATTTACAGTGGGCGGTCGTTAAGTGGTTAAACTAAAATAAATAAAATCAAGTAAAATAAATAAGAAAAAAAATAAAAATATTTTTTAAAGCGCCCCTCCCGACGAGCTCGCACGCAGAAGCGAACGCATACCTAAGTCCCGCCCACATATGAAAACAGTGTTAAAACCACACATGTGAGGTATTGTTGCGATCGTTAGAGCGAGAGCAATAATTCTAGCCCTAGACCTCTTCTGTAACTCAAAACATGCAACCTGTAGCATTTTTTTTTTAATGTCGCCTATGCAGATTTTTAAGGGTAAAAGTTTGACGCCATTCCACGAGCGGGCGCAATTTTAAAGCGTGAAATGTTGGTTAACAATTTACTCGGCGTAACATTATCTTTCCCAATATTAAAAAAAATTGGGCTAACTTTACTGTTGTCTGTTTTTTTTTTATTAAAAAAAGTGCATTTTTTCCAAAAAAAGTGCGCCTGCATGACCGCTGCGCAAATACGGTGTGACAAAAAGTATTGCAATGACCGCCATTTTATTCTCTAGGGTGTTAGAAAAAAATGATAATGTTTGGGGGTTCCAAGTAATTTTCTAGCAAAAAAATTTGGATTTTTACATGTAGGAGCGAAGTGTCAGAATTGGCCCGGGCCTCAAGTGGTTAAAGAAACTGGAAGTGACATGGTTGGAGTTTCTGACGAGTTGGCTAATTTGACAGAACACCCCCACCTATAACCTATAAGGAAGGGCAACACATGCAATACAAAACCAAAGAAAATTCCCAGCTCAGCTTACCAGCAAGTCTGCACGCAACTGAATTATCCTGTCTAACCGTTTGCCCTAAAAACAGGGATTTAGCTAGCACACATTTGCAAATGCATGCGTAAGCTGCAGATCCACTCCAAGGCACCCCATTATTATTTGCAGTCCTAACTAAATTTATGAGAGCCTTCATAGTAGAAACTCATGCATTCTAATTGATAGATGGCGGGCAGGTGAGCCTGGAGGGAGACCATCCCTCAACCACTTGCCACACAACCAATTCTGGCATTTCTTTCCTATATGTAAAAAAGATGTTTGTTTTTTTTTGCTAGGAATTTACTCCGAACCCCCAAATATATATATATATATATATACACATATACATATAAACACAGTTGTGCTCATAAGTTTACATACCCTGGCCATTTTTCAGAGGATATGAATAACTTAAAAACATTTCTTTGACTCATGGTTGGTGTTTGGCTGAAGCCATTTATTATGAATCAACTGTTTACTCTTTTTAAATCATAATGACAACAGAAACTACCCAAATGACCCTGTTCAAAAGTTTTCATACCCTGGTGATTTTGGCCTGATAACATGCACACAAGTTGACACAAAGGGGTTTGAATGGCTATTGAAGGTAACCACCCTCACCTGTGATCCATAATTAGTGTGTGTGTGTGTATGTGTATATAGGTCAATGAGTTTCTGGACTCCTGACAGACCCTTTGCATCTTTCATCCAGTGCTGCACTGACGTTTCTGGATTCTGAGTCATGGGGAAAGCAAAAGAATTGTCAAAGGGTTTGTGGGAAAAAGTAGTTGATCTGTATAAACCAGGAAAGGGCTATAAAAATATATCCAAGGAAATGAGAATGCCAATCAGCAGTGTTCAAACTGTAATCAAGAAGTGGAAAATGAGGGGTTCTGTTGAATCCAAACCACGGTCAGGTAGATCAACTAAAATCTCCGCCACAACTGGCAGAAAAATTGTTCGGGATACAAAGAAAAACCCACAAATAACTTCAGATGAAATACAGGACTCTCTGAAAACACATGGTGTTTCAAGATGCACAATAAGGAGGCACTTGAAGAAAGATGGGCTACATGGTCGAGTCGCCAGAAGAAAGCCATTACTATGCAAATGCCACAAAGTATCCCGCTTACAATATGCCAAACAGCACAGAGACGAGCCTCAAACCTTCTGGCACAAAGTCATTTGGAGTGATGAGACCAAAATTGAGCTTTTTGCCCACAACCATAAATGCTACATTTGGCGAGCAGTCAACAAGGCCTATGATGAAAGGTACACCATTCCTACTGTGAAACACGGAGGTGGATCGCTGATGTTTTGGGGATGTGTGAGTTACAAAGGCACAGGAAATTTGGTCAAAATTTATGGCAAGATGAATGCAGTATGTTATCAGGAAGCTGTGCATGGGACGTACTTGGACATTCCAACATGACAATGATACAAAGCACAAGGCCAAGGCAACCTGTAATTGGCTACAGCAGAATAAAGTAAAGGTTCTGGAGTGACCATCTCAGTCGCTTGACCTCAATATCATTGAGCCACTCAGGGGAGATCTCAAACGTGCAGTTCATGCAAGACAGCCCAAGAATTTACAGGAACTGGAGGCTTTTTGCCAAGAATGGGCAGCTTTACTATCTGAGAAGATAAAGGGCCTCATCCACAAATACCACAAAAGATTTCAAGCTGTCATTGATGTTGAAGGGGGCAATACAGGGTATTAAGAACTGGGGTATGTAAACTCTGATCAGGGTAATTTGGCTAGTTTCTTTTGTCATGATGATTTAAAGAGTAAACAGTTGATTGATAATGGCTTCAGCCAAACCCTAACCATGAGTGAAAAGTTTTTGTGTTTTATTCATATTCTCTGAAAAATGGCCAAGTAATCATAAATTCTGCCAGGGTATGTAAACTTATGAGCACAACTGTATGTGTATATACTCACAAAAGTGAGTACAGCCCTCCCACATTTTTTAAAATACACTTTGCTACAATGTAAAGTAGTGAGTGTACAGCTTGCATAATGGTGTCAATTTACTGTCACCTCAAAATAAATTGACACACAATGTCTAAACCTCTGGCAACAAAAGTATACCCCTATGTGAAAATGTCCAAATTGGGCCCAATTAGATATTTTCCCTCCCTGGTGTCATGTGACTCGTTAGTGTTACAAGGTCTCAGAGGGGAACCGGTGTGTTAAATTTGGTGTTATCGCTCTCACGCTCTCATACTTGTCACTGGAAGTTCACTCTTCATAAAAAGCCAATTTGTTGAAAAAGTGCTTTCTGTCCGCTGCAGACATAGTAATACGATCCAGTGCCTCTTGGGCTGCAATCCAGGAATCCCTTTGGGAATCAGTGGGGTTAGTAATAAATTGTGCCTCTAGACGACATACCGTCTGTGCCACGTGCTCTTTTTGGGCACTTGTTTTTCTTGACGGCCATGATTTCCGTTTTAAAAATCCTCTGTAAAAAGGCTTTAAAAGCATCCCAAGTAGCCATCAATGGTCTGCCAGAACGCAAAAATCTGGGCAGCAACTTTGGTGTGGGAAGTGAAAAGGTTCAGCCAGAATGCATTGTTTCCATGGGCTCTCTGTAAAGTTTTGGCTGGTCTAGCATTTAAATACACAATTATGGGGGATAGGTCGGAGATGCCTCTTACCAAATTATTGGATGTCTTGAATTCATCGAACAGTAGGGGGTGAGCATATCAATCCTGGATAGGGAGAGGTGCGTCTTGGAGAAGCAGGAAAATTGTTTCTGCTGAAGGTGTCAGCAGCGCCTTGGGTCTAGCCACCCAACCTCCTCCATAAATTTCAATAATGCTGTTCTACAATTGCCCAGGCCTGTATTAGGCGCAGGGTGTTTATCTATCTAATATGGAGTTAATATAACAGTTTAGGTCTCCCACTAAGAGTAGGGGAAATCAGGGTGGCCCAGCTGGTATGACAGCAGCAGTCTCAAAATAGCAGGATTAAATGGTGACGGAGTACACATAAGACACCTTGCACACTACAGCGCTGCTAAAGCGCCGGACATTTTTGCGGTGCTCTAGCTGCACTTTTTGGGCGCTAGCGGGGTGTTTCTTTTAAGGTCACATGTCAAAAAAGGAAAAAAGTCCAGTTTTTGCTGTGCATTCAAAGTGCTTTTAAGGTGCTTTGGAAGCGCTGCCCATTCATTTCAATGGGCAGGGGTATTTTAGGAGTGCCATTTATAGCGCTCCCAAGCTGCCCCAAAGATGCTACTTGCAGGACTTTTTCTAACGTCCCGCAAGCACACCGCCCGAGTGTGAAAGCACTCATTGCACCGAAGGGGAGGCAGTTTTCAGGCGCTTTTTCTCTAAATACAGAAATACATTTCAGTTGGAAGCTACGACACAACATAATCACATACTGTCCCTCATTATCAATCAGTTTGTCATACTCCTGAAAATCCAATGGCAGGTGTACCAACATACTCGCCCCCCCCCCTAGTATATGAAGTGTGAGTAGAGTGGTACTCCTATCCCACCCAAGAAAACTTTAAGCAGGACACAGTGTCCGGCAGCAAGTGAGTCTCCTGAAGTGCACAAATGGCAGGTATGTGCTTGCGAAGTGATGTAAAGACCATGGTTCGTTTAAGAGGACTCTAAACACCCCTGACATTCCAGGAAACAATAGGTGCATTACTCATAGGGAAGCCATTCAATGGAGAAATGGGCAGTGGGGTGCAGTCTTAGCCATGCTGTGTAGTGGCCCAGCACAGGCCACCCGGTCATTAGGATATGACATATATTGTAAATCCTAAAAGTCACCACACAGATGTCTCCCGTGTGCTACAGAGGTTGAGAGATAATAACCTGTATTGTAAGTTTGAAGTGCAACAGGTTAAATTTCTGGGTTATGACATTTCTACTGCCTGTTTTTCGATGGACCCAGAGAAATTATCTGCAGTTCTACAGTGGCCTCAACCCGTAGGTCTACGTCCTTTTATGTTTTCTTGGCTTTGCCAATTATTATCGGAAATTTATTCAAAACCTATCTTCTCTGGTCAAACCCCTGACTGATATGACCAGAAAGACGGTAACCCACAGAATTGGTCTCCGGATTCCATTAATGCCTTTTGAGTCTCTCAAGGCTGCCTTTGTTTCTGCTCCTGTGTTGGCCCATCCTGATCCTACGCTACCCTTCATTCTTGAGGTTGATGCATCTGAGACTGGAGTGGGCGCCCTTCTGTCTCAACGTCCTACCCCTCTCCCAGAAGGGCATGATGGGCTCTTTTCTTGTCAAGCTTAAATTAACATGGTCTTTCTTACCTGGTACTAAGAATCTGTAGGCTGATGCATTGTTGTGGCAGTTTTCCGCCACTTCCAAGATGGAGACGGTTCCTGTGATACCTCCCGATCATATTCTGGCTACGGTTCGTTACCAGTCTCACTTCACCTTCGGGTGACAGAATTCTTGCCGCTCAGATCCATTCTCCTCCTGAGAAACCTTGTGACCGCTGCTTTGTTCCTGAGAGTCTATGCACCGCTGTGCTGTGCTCCAGATTTGCCATTCTCCCAAGGCTGCTGGCCACCCTGGGAGCAATCAACTCATTTGGGCTATTTCCTAACAATTCTGGTGGCCTAGTCTATGCACGGATGAGACCGCCTTTGTAGCTGCCTGTTCTGTTTGTGCTATGAGTAAGTCACCACGACACCTTCCAGTGGGCCCCCAACAACCCATACCCAATTTAGAGAGGCCTTAGACCCACCTGTCCATGGATTTTATTGTGGCGTTGCGCAACTCCCAGGGCAACACAGTTATCTTTGTGGTGGCTGACCAGTTCTCGAAAATGTCACATTGCATTCCACTTAAGAAGTTGCCCACATCCAAAGAACTAGCATCCTTTTTTGCTCGGGAGATCCTTCAATTACATGGGCTTCCCCAGGTTATCGTCTTGGACATGGGTAGCCAGTTTGTATCCGGGTTTTGACAAGCCTTTTGTGCAGTTAGGATTTTGGCTTTCCTTCACCTCTGCGTATCACCCGCAGTCCAATGGGGCTGCAGAATGAGCCAACCAAGTCTTGGAGCAGTTTCTACGCTGCTATATATTTCTGACCACCATAACTGGTCAGACCTCCTACCTGGGGCAGAGTTTTCTCACAATAGTGCCGTCAATGCTGCTCCCTGATTGTCTGTTTTATGGGGAATTTTGGTTTCTAACCATCCATGTTGCTTGACTCATTTGTTCCTCAAAGAATTCCTGCATTAGAGGAGCATCTCCGGTCTTCGCTCCCCTTGGGTGCAGGTCCAGGAGTCCTTGCGACGTGCCAGTGAGAGGTACAGACTCCATGCTGACCACTGACGGTTACCCGCGCCTTTCTACCAGGTTGGGGAGAGGGTCTGGCTGTCATCTCGTAACCTCACACTCCATGTTCCCTCGCGGAAACTGGCGCCACGATTCATTGGGCCTTTCCGTATTCTACGTAGGATCAACCCAGTGGCTTACGCATTAGACCTTCCTTCTAACATGCATATTTCTAATGCTTTTCATGTCTCCTTATTGAAACCCTTTGGTGTGCAACTGCTTTACCTTGGTACCACGTCCTCGCCCGGTGCAGGTCGAGAACCATGAGGAGTATGAGATGCAATAGAACATTGACTCCCATAGGTTCCTTGGGCGCATACAGTACCTGGTTCATTGGAGATGGTACAGTCTGGAGGGAGCGCTCTTGGGTCTCATCCTCTGACATACATGCTCCTGTCCTCCTCCATGCTTTCCATAGATGGTTTTCCCTCAAACCCAGTGGTCCTCCAAGGGGGAGGTGTCATTGAGGAGTGGGTACTGTCATGGCTGGGCTCGGTCCTTCCTTCTCTGTGCTTGGGTTTCTCAGCTGTTGGTTAATTGCCAGAACCCATCGTTCCACAGTGGCTCACCTTTTAATCATCTCCTGCTCGTCAGTCAAGCCCACAGGCAGCCCCTCCTGGCTATGTTAAACTCCCTGGTTCATTTCATCAATTGCCTTTGCATTGGTCAAACATATCTAGAGATTCTCTGCTGTGTTCCTGTTAAAGACTTGCCTGGCTGACGTCCCTTCTTGTTACTGAGCCTGTCTGCTGCCTCTTACTACGCTGATCTCTGGCTCGCCGATTTCCTGGCTTGTTCTGACTACCCGATTTGGCTACCGAACCCTGGCTATGTTTTGACCTATGTTTACCAGTTGTACAATTTTTACCATTTTATTAAAAGGTGTGATTTTTACTGCGGTCTGTCTCCGTCTGTTTCATGGTTCCTGACAGGATATGTGTGGTACTAATGTTTTCCTGGTGTTGTCTATCCTATTAACCTAGTTAATGAATCCTGTCTATGTTGGGATAGTCTGTTTTTGCTGGGGTTTTATACCTTTAAAGCAGAATTCCAAACTCCAGGCAAAAACTTTTTACTTGTTACTTATTTTCTACCTTCACTGAATGTCACCCATCTTCTTGTTGGCTCAGTAGTTGCTCTGAAATAGCCTGGTATTTTTCAAATAAAACTGTTAATCACCAGTGGTTTCCTGTTTGTAAGATCGGTGGCTGCTATTCCCCCAGCCACAGCCCATTTGTAGTTCTGTTTAAAGCAAGCATGGATGTACTTCCGTACATGCTTTCTATAGTGGGCAGGCAGGACAAGACTCATAGACCACCGGTCTGTACTGCCCATGAAGGCCGTACAGACTGTGTCCTAAAAATGACAGCTCCCCTGTGCTGCTCTAAAAGGCTGCATCCAAGGAGTATGTAGACTGCGCTGCCTGTGAAACAGTTTCACATGCAGCAGATAGTGAGGCTTGCAAGAGCCACTCAGTGTGTGAAACTGACAGGTAATGTTACTGCTTGCAAGTAGAAAGCCAGCTGTCAAAACTGGTGATGTCGGGAGTGGGCGTGACTGAACAGCTATCAAACATAAACCAGTGGGATGGGGACTGGGCGGGGCTACTATGTTTCTGTGGCTCCACCCCCTTTCTTAAGCAGCCCAATCATTGGCTGGTTTTTGATAGCTGCTCGGTCCCGCCCACCCCCAACATGGCCACTGAGTTTTGCCAGCTGGCATTCTCCCTGCAAGCAGTTACATTACCTGACAGTTTAACACACTGAGTGGCTCTTGCAAGCCTCACTATCTGCTGCATGTAAAACTCCACCCCTCATCTGTCGGTGCCCATCCTTGCTGCCTATCGTGCCCATTATAGGGCTGCTTTTCAGTGCAGGGATGGGAAGAGGAGCTCGGCAGCCAGGCACATTGTTCATGGAAGGGCCAGCCTGGTGGGGCACAACTGAAATCTGTCGATGCTCATTAATGTCACAAAATAAAAAAAAGTGCAGTGCTAACTTACTAAACAATAACTTGCCAATAATGGTGGAACCCTCTAATGTATGGTAATCTCAATAAACTTCAATATTGCCACAATACTGGTCTCTGTGATATGTAATTTCACATATAATAGGGTGATGATGACCCAGAAATTGACTTGAGTAATGGCACTGCTGGGATGTATAAGCCTATTAAAAGATAATTGTATGGTCCAGTTTGAGGCCTAGACTAAGAATGATGCTCTGCTGGACCTGGTAATCTCAAACCATGCAGAGCTTATTACCAATGTTCATATAAAATAACATCTGGGTAGAAGTGACCATAACATGATTGTATTTAATGTTGGCTGTAAGCAACAAGCTCATACTGGAAATATAAAAACAACTTTAAGGCCTCATGCCCACTGGCGTTTTTACAGCTGCGTTTTTTGCAGCTTAAAAACGCCTGTCCATGTTATTGTAAATATATATATTTTTTTATTTATTTTTTTTTTGGAAAAAAAACAAAACGTCGGAGCTAAAAACGCGACCGCGCGTTTTTTGCGCGTTAGTGCGCGTTTTTGCGCGTTTTTTGACGCTCGCGTTTTTTTCTGCCTAATTTTGACGCTGAGGAACGCACTGGTCCTGTTTTTTTTTTACAGCTTAAAAACGTCTATGCTATTTGCAGCTCAAAAACGTCTAGGTGGGCATGAAGCTATAGACTAACATGGACAGGCGTTTTTAAGCTGTAAAAAACGCTCAAAAACGCGGCTGTAAAAACGTCCGTGGGCATGAGGCCTAAGAGTGCAGATTTTCCAAGGATGCTCTCCAAGACTTGAGCCAAACAAGAAACCTACACACTGCTTCAGGCAATGCTCGGGTGTATCCAGCTACAGGTGCAGACCACGGCTCACCACCGTCCTATAGCACGAAGAAGAAATGGTCGTACAAGAGAGCCAACAGGATACTTGCTGAATAAGATATTTATTGTCATAAGACAGACAATCATGCAGGGTTACAGTTGACGCGTTTCACACAAGTGTACCGTGCTTGTTCACAACATCAGACTGTTCTCAGCACAGGCTACTTAAAGGCGTGTATCTAATTAGAATCATACCCAAAACACCTGAGTCACAAGAACAGCCAGTAGAAAAAAACGTAACTACCGTAATATGTGAGTTTAAAAACATTGCTTTAAATGGAAAAATATACAAGAAACTGAAAATAAACATATAATTTCAAACTCATGAACACTTAGTAGCTAAGCAAAAAAATAAATGAAAAACTATTAAAAACATTGAAAGAAAAATAAAACCGTGAAAAGGACGAAAGACTGGACAAAAAATTAAGGAACACAGACCACATATGTGGAATGTATGAATGGACATGAATAGAAAGCAGATTTTCTAGATAACGGTCTACACTCAGATATAACTGTCAATTGCCTGTCCACATGAAAATGATGTTACAGAATATTCATGATTCCCTAAACCGCACGGGAGAAAAAATCTGCTGTGCGCAAAAAAGTAAATAGTATATAAAATACACATATAATCAACAACAAAAATCTCCCATGAAGCATATAAGAAACAGAATGAAGACCAATACAGCGACACCCAACCACTTAAGATAAAAAAAAATATATATATTGTGAGAAGAACCTCACAAGATTTAATCGTCCTTCAGGAGAAAATAGATATAACAAAATTTCAAATCGAACATGATCATAATAATGCGTAATATCCCATTTAAAATTCATCCCGAATGGAAAACCTCCCTTCTACATAGGATTTTGAAACCCCAACCTCTTGGGTGTATGGATTCTTTCTATAATTTGTACTCCTACAGCTGAAGTGTTGACTTCATGATATTGGTTGAAGTGTCTTGCGACATTGGTAGAAATATTTTTTTCAATACTATACAAGTGTTCCTGGAATCGATTTCTGTGTTGCCTCATAGTGCAGCCGATGTATTGTACATTGCAAATCGTGCAAGTGACAGCATATATCGCGTACCAGTTATTACAATTGTAGAATGATGTCAACCTATGTTCCTTCCCATTATGCCCCATACACACGATCGTTTTTCATGCCGTTAAAAATGCCTTTTTTTTAAATGGCCATTAAAACCGATCGTGTGTATGCTCCAGAGCATTTTTAACGACGTGAAAAACGGGCATTAAAAATTTCGAACATGCTCTATTTTTTCACATAGTTTTTCATGTCGTTTTTTTTAACGACGTGAAAAACGATAGTGTGTATGCTTTAACGACGTGAAAAAAAACCGCGCATGCTCAGAATCAAGTATGAGACGGGAGCGCTCGTTCTGGTAAAACTAGCGTTGGAAATGGAGATGGCACATTCGTCACGGTGGAATTAATAGCATTGTTTTAATGCTGTGCATTCCGTTCTTCTTTTGATAATGCTTAAATAATTACCTTCTTTTGCTAATGTCATTTGAGATTTATGCCAAACTAGGTTCTTAAGTAATTCCTAATTGATCTAATGATTGTGAAATATTCTTTTGAAGCCACATCTCCCTCATAAATTCATAACTAAATGTAAAGATCACAATTGTTTTTTTTTTTTTTAGTAATTAAGTTAGCTTTATTATTTTTGATGGGCTTCTTTGATATATGTAGGCTTCTTTTATTTATTTTTTGGGTGATTTTGTGTAAATTATTGGTGTGTAAAGTTACCACACCAACCTTCAAAATTTGTCTCATTTTGCCTCAAGGAGGTTTGTGTCCCTTGTTAATAACAATAATATTATTTGAAATGTCCCTGCCTTCTCCCTAGCAAAGTCTCATTTGAAATACAAATCACATAGTCAAGTATTTGAAGCCAAAAAAAAGAATCCTTTATTTAGGTACATTACAAATTAAACGTGAAGGCAGAACTGGAGAGCCTGCTTGCATTTGTGCATCCTTTGGACCCCACAACAACCATCCAAGATGTCAAAACCAAACTATTTATTTGAAAAAAAAAAAGGAGCCGAATCTTGGCTTGAACTCCCAGAGGTCAGGAACAGCAGCAGATAAGTCATACATGTCCCCAGTCTGTGGTACTACAGCAGGCATTATTTTTTGCGCTTCCTTGTAGCCTACTCTGTAGCCTTCTCTGCAGCCTTCTCTGCAGCCTTCCCTGCAGCCTTCCCTGCAGCCTTTGTTGGTTGCTTCCTCGGAGGCTGAGGATTAGGAGGAGAGGAGGTGGCAGGAGGAGTAGTAGGAGGAGGAGGAGGTGGAGGAGTAGGGACAACCTCAGTGATGTCGGTGAACTTTTTCAGTTCACTGAGCAACCCCTTGTTAATCACCTTCAGCAAAAGGTTTTCACTATAGAGGGTGCCTCTCTGAGGGCCACAGTAGCCTCTTTTAGAAAGGCTCTTGTTTCCTCCTCCACCTGCCTAGCTCTCCATGGCCCTCGTTGTTTCATTATCAGGGGAGGCATCTGGGCTCTTGTGCTGGGCCCAGCCTCCTCCTGTGTGCCACTGGGCCCTGCCTCCTCCTGGTCCCCAACATCTCCCTCTTCCTGGCTCAGCTCTGGCTGTAAAAAAAGAAAGGGACATTCTTTATTTTTTGACACCATCAATTACACACATTGTTCACCTCCAGGCATTTTTTAATTGAATGTCAAAAGGTATTAATTTTGCATAGATTCCGCCTCCTGATATTGTTGCCTTGTCCCCATCAAATTTGACCACTACTGTATCTTGCTCTTTAAATCCTCTTTTTTTTGAACATTAAATACCTAACAATACTAAATCATCAATTTAAAATCATCACTTTTGTAACATATAAATGTAGATATCAATACTTTACCTGGCTCCATATATCCAAATCTGCCTCCTCAAGGACCTCATCTTGATCCTCAGGGGAAGCCAGAGCAGGGTTGCTAGGAAGGCTGGAGGGCTGGCAGCAAGGAGGGCTGGCTACAAGGAAGGCTGGATTGACCTCTGGGGGGAAGGGTGGAGAGAGATTCCCGCACTTCCAGCTGGTCATCCAGGAAAGATAACTTGCTGTAGTACCACAGACTGGGTTTATAAACCTTATCTGCTGCAGCACCTGACCTCTGGGACTTCAGGACCATATTCCTCTGGGTCCTGTATGCCCCCCTGATGGTAGCAATTTTGGTTTTCACATCTTGGAGAGTTGTTGTGGGTATCTGGGTTTGCACAAATGCAAGCAGGCTCTCCAGTGCTGCTGTCCTGGCCACTTTATTTTTATTTGCACCACTTTTTGTCTGCCAAAGGAAAGGGAGGTCTTTCCATTTATCAATGAACTCCCCCATAAAGTCAGGGTTCTTGAAACTATTCATTCTCTCTGTAAAATCAAGCAACAAGAAAATACATATGTTTCAGGCAACATTCATCAAATCAGCATTTTTGACAGATTTTCAAGCCCAAAATCTCCTCCTCTGATGAAACCCAAATCCTTAAAAACTTATGTACCTTGGTCAACACGTTCGTTGCTAACTCCTTCTCCCGCCAAATGAACGTATTTTCGACACATGGATCTTCACTTGATATACACTGCGCATGCGTGAAACTCTGCACGCTTTCCCCGCCCCCGACGTTCAAGATGGTACTTTCCCCGCCCCTTCTCGCTCGTCATAGTGCTTAACAACATGGTGGAGACACAGGTGGCTGATATTACCTCTACAGAGGAGGAAATTCCAGAGGAGCCCAAATCCCGATCCAGGAGATATAAGGCATCCAACATGTCATTCGAGGAAATGGTGGAGATGGTGGCCATTTTGAGGAGGGAGGATTATGATGCCAAGCATGGGCCGTATAAAAGGCCTAATCTTGTCAAGTCAAAAATTATGGGCAAAGTGGTCAAAACTCTTCACCAAAAATTCGGGGTGTGCAGAACGAAGGAACAGCTCAGAAAACGATGGTCTGATCTGAAGTTGCGGGAGCCCGACCAATACAAAAGTATCAAGAAAGTTATAGGAAAAAGTAAGTACTTTTTCTTCATTTTCCCTGCTAAAGATTATTACTTGTATTAAGTCGTGTATATTTAGACTTTGATATAGTACAGTGAAAGATACGAACTTTCATGTTTGTCCGCACACTAAACGGACGTAGTAAACCTCTT
Organism: Rana muscosa; assembly: GCA_029206835.1. Taxonomy (NCBI): domain Eukaryota; kingdom Metazoa; phylum Chordata; class Amphibia; order Anura; family Ranidae; genus Rana; species Rana muscosa. Next base: position 437,845,050 of record CM055120.1, read on the forward strand.
TCTCCGTCCAGTTCCTAAAACAATGTTTTTGGATCATCCAGTGTGAACACACAATTTTTTGGGGGTTTTGGGGCGCAAAATTGGTCAACAATTTGCTTTATATTTAGAATCCAAATCACATTTGTTTTGGGGAAAAAGGGTAGGCATTGTAATGTTAAGGGCGAATGCTCAGCAGCTGCTTAAACATCTGAACGCAGTAGTACAAGTGTGGGACCAAACCCCTAAATTTTTAGGGTGTCAAACACAGGTGATCCTGTGTATATACTTTGGGGTGTTACAATGTGTCAAACTTTGTTTCAAAAAGTATACGCTCTAGTTTGGGCAATGTATCCAATCATGTGTTCCGGTTGTCACTGAGGGTACATTTAAAAATGGACCACACTTCCAAATAATATTTAGAAATCTCTTTTTCTTGTTTTTTTGTGGCCAAAAAATTAGTTACTAATGAAACTCTACCTTTTATTGAAATCTCCATACGGCTTCAAAAAGCTACGTCAGATGAGCCTAGAAATCCAACACCTTCAACAATACCCCCTGAACCACATGATGGAGAGGAACGTGATTTCAGAAAACCATTCATGGCCAACATTGGGAGAAACCGAAAAATTAAAACATTATTAGTAAGCAACAACAAACCAAAAACAAACCCAACAAAAAAAATGGGAGGGGGGGTTGAAGATGAGTTGGGGAGATCACAAATGTAGGCTGTAGCACTCTGTATGAATTATTGAAAAATTTTACATTCCTAGGCAATCTTTAGGGGCGTTTAGGGTAAAGCACTACGATGGAGCATAGATTAAAATACATGGAAATGACTAGGCAAGGTGGGTATGGCCCCAGGATAGCATGCTGGAGAGGTTAGGTAAGGCAAATTTTAATGTAGGCCTAATAAAAACATTCCCAAAAATAACCATGTGGAGAAAGGGGACATTCCCTGCAGCTAAGAATCATGGGAATTAGGGACTGCTAATAAACCCAAAAAAATAAATATATATACAATGTGATGTTTGAAATAAGAACACTTACCTTAATATAGTCCTCCTGCAAAACTTGAAGGATGGCAGAACACGTCTCTGGTATAATGATACCCAGAGCCTGGGGGGATATGCCTGTGGAGAACTTTAGGTCCTGCAGGCTTCTCCCAGTCGCCAGGTATCGCAACGTGGCAATGAGCCTCTGCTCAGCACTGATGGCTTCACGCATAACGGTGTCCTGCCTGGTAATGTAGGGGGACACCAAAGCCAACAGATGCTGAAATACGGGGTAAGACATCCTGAGAAAATTCCTGTAGTCCTCAGGATTATTCTCCCTGATCTCCCGCAACAAAGGCATATGACAGAACTGGTGCCGCTGGAGCAACCAATTCTTGGTCCATGAACTCCTCCTCACCCTGTTCATGGCCTGGAGTCGGGATACAGCATGAACCCCTGCACCAACTACAGCACGAACTCTACGACGAGTACGTAGCCGCAACATGGCTAGATAACGGTCGGCAGCTCAGAACGAACTAGAAGAACGAACGGAAGAACAGCAAGGCCTATGAAGAACAAGCTGAAAAACAGGAACGAGCAGACAAGAACGCACTGAATAAACAGATACAAACTGACTACAAGCACTGCAAGACAGATACGAACCCACAGGCACAAACTGAACTCCACAAAACGATCTTCAAAGCACGAAGACTGAAAAGCGCGAATCGTCTCTCACCAAACTTTTACTAACACGCGGTAACACGAAATTAGCAAAAGCGTCCCAAAGGGTGGCGTCATTAGAACGGAACTTCCCCTTTATAGTGCCGTTGTACGTGGTGTACGTCACTGCGCTTTGCTTTGAACATTTTTTAAAATGATCGTGTGTACGCAAGACAGGCTTGAGAGGAAACATGAAAAAAAACGATGTGAAAAACGTTGGTAAAAAAAATGGAATGAAAAACGATTGGTGTACGCCGCATCAGAGAACGAACACACTACATTGCCCTTAGTGATGTGTGTGCAATATGAACAACTGGTCGCCCTTTGAAGTGCAACCAGGTGGTGAATCTAATTCTGTTGGGCCCAAAAAGACTTGGTGATCGCGTTTCCCAAAATAGGGGCTTGTCTAGAGACAAAATTGATTCTGTCTTTCAGGAGATCAGCACAGATATGATCCTCAGAGAATAGGCAAATATCTGTGTATAATCCTCCTAATATGATCAAATTCTTTACTGAAGGGTGTACTAATGGTAGGTCTTTTTTGTTATTAAAATGTTTCTTCTTACTACTACTACTATCGTGATAGTGGGTCTTTTTTAAAAGGTTGTTTCTGTTATTGGAATTGGCAATAGACACAGCCCTATCCAAATAAACCTGGGATAGCCCCTTTGTAAAAAATGAGAATAAAGGGCCTGTACTTATTTCTCGTAAGTGCATTGATCATTGCATATTCTGCAAATTCTAAGAAACTGGCTGACAGGAATGCCCCTAATGGTATGCCGAGGGTGGCTAGATTTGGCCATCAACAAGGTGTTTCCAGAAAGAGGCTTTCTGTATAGGCTGGTATGTATAGATATATCCTTGCCACATAAATGAACATCCAGGAAATTAATTTAATTCCTGTCGCAAATTCCAGTGAACTGCAAGTTCATATTGTTATGATTGAGATATTTAAAAAGTTTGTCTAAGGAACCAAAACCTACATTCATGATCAAGATCAGATCATCAATATAACGAAAGAAAAGTTCTAATGAAAGATCTATAAGGATTATCTGTTCTATATATGTGGTGGCGCTCCCACCATCCCATATATAGATTCGCCAATAAGGGCGAAAATTTAGCTCCCATGGCTGCTCCGAATTTTTTTAAGGAACCACTCACCATTAAAGGAGAAAGTTATTTATGTTTTAGTAAATATAGCAAAACATCCAAAATGAACAATCTCATCTCAAGGCTACAAGTGAGATCACGCTCAAGATAGAAGCTGACAGCTTCTAGTGCTTGGTCATGTGGTATAATATAGTAAAGGCTGGAGACATCACAGGTGATCCAAATGGTCCGTACATTCCATTTTGTATCATCTGCAATGTTGAGTAAGTGATTGGTGTCTTTAAGATAACTAGGAAGATTACACACTAAAAATTGTAAAACACCATCTAACCACTGGCCCAATTTCTCATTAAGGGAACCGATACCAGAAATAATACATCTCCCATATAGAGGATCTAGTCCCTTTATGGGTTTTGGGCAAATGGTGAAAAATAGGTGTTATGGGATAATCGGGAATCAAATTTGCTGTTGCTTTCTTATTAAAAATATCTAAATAGATTCCCTTGTTGACCAAAGAGGTCAGTGACATCTTATATTTCTTTGTGGGCTCACCCTTTAACCATCGCTGTCAGAAAGCTGTCTCTCCGCCTCCACTCTATACGCATCAGCACTCATAACCAATACCAAACCTCCTTTTGTCAATTTTTTTTTGACTTTGACAATTGATGTGTCATTCTCCAAACTTTTAAGAGCCTTTCTTTCCTGATGTGAGAGGTTATCCCAAAAGGTGGATGTGTCTGCTGATGATTGTAAAGATAGTGTAGTGAGATCTCTCTTAATTAATTTCTGAAACCCATCCATCTTGGGACAATGCGCACCTATGGGATAAAAATCAGAATGTTTTTGAAACAATCCAAAGAATTACCTGGAACAACAATCTCATTAGGAGCAAGAGAACTGGTGGATTCATCCAGGGCACTGTGTGTAATGGGAGGCTCACCTGAAACACATAAAGCCGCACTAACATCATCGATAGTAATCCTTTTTAATTGTCATATTTATAATGATTTAATGTCCAGAATAGTGTAAAACATATTGAAGTGTCTTTGTGGACAAAAGTTTAGACCTCTAGAAAGTGAAGAGATCTATTCAGGAGAGAGGATCCTTTCAGAGGTTGTGGACATTTGTACCTACTCTTCTTGCGGGGGGTAGTTCGGAGTGAATATCGATTTATCACCTCCACTGGTATCCTCGTTGCAAAGGGTCCCACTGCCAGGCTCCACCTCTACTAGTTACACCACCTACCTCGTGGCTTCATCTGAAGGAATGGAACCCTTCGCGACAAGTGAGATCTGTAATGGAATATTTAATGCTTTTATCTTTCTAATAAATGTGAGTTTACCATTAGCTGGGGTGGTTAGATTCTGGTCATTGAATACCCTGGATACTGCACTATTGGAGGCACTTTTGTTTTTCTATGTCACTGTATAACTGCCGGAAAGCAATGTGGAGCCAATCTTGAAGTAGTTCATTACTTGAAAGAGCTTACTAGGAATTGTTAGCGTTCATTACCCGAAAGAGCTTACTAGGAACCGTTGAGGACCGGTGTGGAGTATTCCTTAAAGGAGAGTTGCACTGTATACAAAGTGTTTGACCCCCTGCTGGGTCTTACAAGGTGGTGAGCGACCATTACACGCGGTGGTGGGAGCACTTTAATGATTGATGCAGATTTTTAGTGAAGCACGTTGAAAATACCTGTTTTTCTTTGCACTTTAGAAGAAGATTCACCATTTATATGTCACTATTGGACTTTGTTCTGGATATTTGTGCACTTTAAAATTCTTTGTCAATTTATTGATTAGTTTATTAGCAGTGCTGTCACATTTATATATTTATATCACTGCAAAATATATTCCCATGGGCAATAGGTTTTATTTTTTAGCCTTTTAAACTTATGTGGCTCACGGCTAAAGTAAAAAAAAAAAAAAAAAAAGGCTATAAATAATTAGAAAAGAGCTTATAAAAATGAAGGAACACTATCATCACTTAAATGTTACAAAGGATATAGCAGAATTTGTAAAAAGAAAATCAAGGATGCAAAAATTCAAAACAAACAGATTGCAATAGATAGTAAGACAAACCCAAAAAATTCTTAAAATATATTAAGTCTAAAAAGGTCAGGTCTGAGCATGTAGGCCATTTACAAAATAATCTGGAGTGGGTGACTGGGGACAAAGACAAGGCAAATGTATTAAATATTTTCTTAAGCTCTGTGTATACAAAGGAGCATGGGGGAGCTCATGTCCATAATGGGGATGGTGTTGACACAGTCCCTAATGATCCACTATGGCTCAAAAGTGATATGGTCCAGAAATATGTAGACAAAATAAAGATGGATAAAGCACCTGGAACAGATGGCATCCACCCACGGATCCTAAAAGAATTGAACTCTGTAATTTTAAAGCCATTTTTTCTAATTTTTAGAGACCGGAATAGTACCACTGGATAGGCGTAAGGCCAATGTGGTGCCTATGTTTAAAAAGTAATCAAAGTCTTTACCAAGTACCGTATTTATCAGGGGAAAATCGTGGGTGCGTGTTATACGCCGATACTGACATCCCTGAGCTGTCTCCGCTGACTGTGAGCGGAGCGGAGCGAGATACACATAGCCGAATGTACTCGGCTATACTCGGCTTTTCTCGGCTCCGCTCACAGTCACGCCCAGTCCCGCCGTTGGACCTGTGTTATGTCCATCATAGGGCGGGACTCGGCGTGACTGTGAGCGGAGCCGAGAAAAGCCGAGTACACTCGGCTATGTGTATCTCGGCGGCGGCTCCGCCCAGTCCCTGCGTCCCCGGCGTTCTCGGCGGCGTCCGCACAGTCTCGGCGCCAATTTTAAAATGATGCACGGCGACACTGGGGCAAGGCTGCACGGCGACACTGGGGCAAGGCTGCACGGCGACACTGGGGCAAGGCTGCACGGCGACACTGGGGCAAGGCTGCACGGCGACTCTGGGGCAAGGCTGCACGGCGACTCTGGGGCAAGGCTGAAATGGACTCTGGGGCAAGGCTGCACTGTGACAAGGCTGCAATGGACACTGACAAGGCTGCATTTAAATGTAAGTTATTTTTCCTTAAACTTCCCTGCTAAAAGTTTTTTTCCCTAAAATTTCCTCCTAAACTTGGGGTGCATGTTATACGCCGATAAATACGGTAACTATAGACCTGTTAGTTTAATTTCTTTAGTCCAGAAGATACTGGCGAGTTTAATAAAAGTCCACATAGACGAGTTCTTACTGGAAAAAAATATTTTAGGCAACAGACAGCATGGATTAATGAAACACAGAAACCTGATTAATTTTTATAAAGAGGTAAGTAAAACCTTGGACAGAGGGGTGGCTGTGGACGGTCGTATATTTAGATTTTACAAAAGCGTTTGACACAGTTCCCGACACGCGACGTGAGTGTGGTTAACCACTTTTGGACTGCCGCACGCCGATATACGTCGGCTGTTTAATGAGGGATATCTTTGTTATGGCAGCAGCTAGCTGCCATAACCCCGGTATCCTCTTCTTCAGCGGGCCGTCCTCCCGAGCTCACGTGCAGAAGCGACCGCATACGTGAGTAGCGCCCGCATATGAAAACGATGTTCAAACAGGTGAGGTATCGCCACGATCAATAGAGCGAGACCAATAATTCTAGACCTCCACTGTAACTCAAAACATGCAACCTGTAGAATTTTTTAAACGTTGCCTATGGAGATTTTTAAGGGTAAAAGTTTGTCGCCATTCCACAAGCGGGCGCAATTTTGAAGCGTGACATATTGGGTATCAATTTACTTGGTGTAGCTTTATCTTTCACAATATAAATCAATCTGTTGTCTTATGTTTTTTATTAAAAAAGTGTATTTTTTCCCAAAAAACTGCGCTTGTAAGACTGCTGCGCAAATACGGTGTGACAAAGTATTGCAACGACCGCCATTTTTTTCTTTAGGCTGTTAGAAATTTTTTTTTAGAATGTTTGGGGGTTCTACGTAATTTTCTAGCAAAAAAAAATGTTTTTAACTTGTTAAATCTCAGAAAGAGGCTTGGTCCTTAAGTGGTTAATGATTCATACGCTGATTGGTCTAAGGTCATCAGTGGTGTGCCCCAAAGTTCAGTGTTGGGACCCTTACTTTTTATTATCTTTAGAAACGATATAGGGTCTGAGATTAAAAGTACCATTTCAGTCTTTGCAGATGACACCAAACTATGCAGTGGAATAACATCCTTACAGGATATCTCTAATTTACAAGCCGACCTCAATGCAATGTTTAGTTGGGCAACTAGGTGGCAAATGAGGTTTAATGTTGATAAATGTAAAGTTGTGCACTTGGGGGCCAAGAATATGCATGCATCATAGATACTAGGGGGAGTAAAACTGGGGGAATCAATGGTGAAGGATCTGGGGGTCTTGGTAGATCATAAGCTTAAAGCAGTTGTAAACCCTGTGTAAAACAAAAACAAAAACCTGGAAGACAAAGGCATAATGAGCTAGTATGCACCATATAGTAGCTCATTAGGAAATACTTTCGAATGAAGCCCCGCCATGGCGCCCGGTCACCGCTGAGAGGCTCTGGTGCTGTGACTTTAAAGCTATGTTCACACATGTCTGGCTGGGGTTTGTAGTCGGGAGTCTGGTGTGCTTTTGTTCACTGCTTCAGGTATGATTCAGGTGCAAATTTTTTACTTGAATTGGCACCTGAACGAAATCGCAAAACACTTTTTAAAACGAACCGCAGCTGCCCCAGACATGTGTGAACTGGCTCCATTAGGAGCCAGTCTGGTTCACGTGTTATGTGAATCTAATAAATTAAACACATCCGATTCGCATATATGTGAACTGAGCCTTAGGACAGCACCCTACTGTTCTGTCAGTTACAGTGACAGTAGGTGCACAGTAGCTTGTTTTATCAGTGGTGCCACCATGACACAGATTTATTAAGCATAGTCTGTTATTCCTGCACAGTATGGGGGGGCATGGGTCCTTTCGATAATGATATATGCTTCAAGGCACTGGGCTTGGTCACATTCATATACAAGGATGTAGGTGGTAAAAAGTTGGGTGAAGTATGCTTCTTCAACAGACATTTCTTATGTTATATTTTGTAAAGGGGGCTTATATCTCCACTATAGCTCAGACCTAGTCAGTCAATGCATGTTCTGTTTTCTAGTCTTTCAGCATGCACTCAGGTCTTTATATACAGTTTTCTTTAATGATATGCTTTTTGCATTCAACTTACAGAAATGAGCACAAGTATCTGAACCAACTAGATGGCTCATTTAACCTATAAAATTACCCTGTTACATTGGCCACATGGGCTTTAGGGGCATTCGTATGTCCTTAGTTGATAAAGGAGTCACTAGGGTTTTTTTTTTATAACATAAAATAATTCTTTAAAATCAGTCCTGTATAGCTTTGAGCTGCTAACTTCTTATTTGGCTTTAGCCTTTTCCTGCTGGTTGGTCTCCTGCCTTTTTTTTTTCTCTCTGTTGAGAATTTAACCACTTCCAGCCCAAGGACGTCATATGACGTCTTTGACTTTCAGTGGGAATATCTGAATGATGCCTGCAGCTACAGGTATCATTCAGATATCCTCGTTTTCAGCCGGCGATTCTGTGCACCATGAGAATGATCATAGTGGCAGTTCCGCCGATTGATCCTTCTTAGGCTCCATGCACACTGGACGCTAAAAAAAGTTATAAAAACGCCAGTAGCTTTGCAGGGAGTCTTTCAAAGTTTTTTTTTTTTCAATGGATCAAAAACCGCTGGCGAGCTGCGTTTTTGAGCATTTATTAGCGTTTTTCTGCTTTTAGCGTTTTTGACGCCAAAAAACAGCACTTTAAATACGATTTACGGACGTTGAGAAAAAAGCCCATAAACTCCACTTCTCATTAAAGCTGAAAAACTTCCATGTGTGCATGGACACATAGGCTAACATAGAGTGGAGTTTATGGGCTTTTTAAAAAAACGCCCAAACTCCAATAAACTGCAGTTTTTCAGCTCCAGTGTGCATGGAGCCTTTCAGGCGACGGGAGAGGACACCCCCCCACCCCCTCCCGCTGTCATTTGGTGCTTCTCCGGGCTCTCCCGTGCCATCAGGGACCCGGAGAAAGAATCGACCGCTATCGGATGACGACCATAGAGATTTCCGGTGACCAGAAGGTCACCAGTCATCTCTATGACTGTCGGAGGCTCGGGCGCTGCGTTATGAAGTCACGTCCGGACAGCGATAGTAAGAGAGAGTGTAAAAAAAATAAAGTAAAATAAACAATAAAAAATTCAAATGAATTTAAAACGCCCCTCGCGCTCAGAAGCAAATGCACACCCAAGTCCCACCCACATATGTAAACGCCGTTCAAACCACACATGTGACGTATCACCGCGTGCGTTAGAGCGCGACCAACAATTCTAGCTCTAGACCGCCTCTAACTCTAAACTGGTAACCTGTAAAACAAATGAAAGCATTCACCTATGGAGATTTTTAAGTACCAAAGTTTGGCACCATTCCATGCGCATTTTTAAGCGTGACATGTTGGGTATCTATTTACTCGGCGTAACATCATCTTTCACATTATACAAAAAAATTGGGTTAACTTTACTGTTTTGTTATTTTTAATTCATGAAACACGTTTCAAAAATTGTTGTGCAAATATCGTGCGTGATAAAAACTTGCAATGACCGCCATTTTATTCCCTAGGGTGTCTGCTAAAATAACATATATAATGTTCATACCGGGCCAGAATAGGCCCGGTATGGAAGTGGTTAATATAATATAACAGGGTCCACCATGTCTTTGTCACCCCGTGGGTGGAGAGGTCTCTGGGGATTTTTAATGTCCCTCCTTAGTCTGGTCAGTTCTTGCTAAACATCTCGTATGCTTTCCTGGATGATGATTTGGGAAATTAAATCTGAGTGACTTATCAGTTACACTATTTTCGTGAGTTTTCCAGGACAACAGGATTCCCAACCTTGTTATGTTTTTTCTGTATGTGTTTTGTTCCAGTTTCGTCCTTCAGTTCTTATTTAGAACTGACCAGTTCAGCAGAAGGATGTCCTGTTAAAGTGTATTTGGAGTCCTGTTTCCTGTTCCTGTTGGAGATGCTATATCTCATATACTGTAGAGCTGCACGATTAATCGTTAAAGATTCAAAATCACGATTCTGCCCCCCTCCCGATCTTAAAACAGCATTTCCCGGATTCTATGTAACAATTGAAGAGTTCTCTGCTCACTTCTGACAGTTGACAAAAAAAAATCCAGGCAGCCTGCCAAGTTTATGACAACATCGGTGATAAAGAGATACATTGTAATATTTTGTTCTTAAATCAAAGGAATTTACTTCGCTCTGTAAATCAGGTCAGTTTTTAGCACTTAACCACGTAAGCCCCGGACCAATACGCAGCATAAAGACCAGGCCCCTTTTTGCGATTCGGCACTTCGTCGCGAAGTGGCTCCCAAACAAAATTGACGTCCTTTTTTTCCCCCAAATAGAGCTTTCTTTTGGTGGTATTTGATCACCTCTGCGGTTTTTATTTTTTGCGCTATAAACAAAAATAGAGCGACAATTTTGAAAAAAAATGCATTATTTTTTACTTTTTGCTATAATATCCCCAAAAAATATATAAAAAAACATTTTTTTTCCCTCAGTTTAGGCCGATAAGTATTCTTTTACATATTTTTGGTAAAAAAAATCGCAATCGGCGTTGATTGGTTTGCGCAAAAGTTATAGTGTTTACAAAATAGGGGGTAGTTTTATGCCATTTTTATAAAAAACATTTTTTTACTAGTAATAGCGGCGATCAGTGTTTTTTTTTTTTTTTTTTCTTTTTGTGACTGCGACATTATGGCGGACACTTTTGACACATTTTTGGAACCATTGTCATTTTCACAGCGATTAGTGCTATAAAAATGCACTGGTTACTGTGAAAATGACATTGGCAGTGAAGGGGTTAACCGCTAGAGGCACTGAAGGGGTTAAGTGTGCCTAGGGGAGTGATTACTACTGTGTGGGGGCGTGGCTACGAGTGACACGTCACCGATCTCCGCTCTGATTACACAGAGCAGAGATCGGTGACATTGTCAGTAGGGGAGCGGGGAGATGTTGTGTTTACACCAACATCTCCCCGTTCCATGCCTCCGTGAGACGATCGCGGGGATCCCCGCGGCAATAGAGTCCGCGGGACCCGCGGTCCGACTCACGGAGAAGGCAGGGAGGTCCCGAGCGCGCCCCCAACGTCGGGCAGTTAAAGGGGACGTAAAGGTAGGTGATTGTGCCTGTACGAGCCATTCTTCTGACGTGTATATATACAGTGGCTGGTCCTTAAGTGGTTAAAGACTAAAGGCCCTTTCACACTACTGCGACTTCACTGCAATTTTGCGTTTAGGATTTTGCCGCGATTTCAGGGAATTCCTGTGTAACTGGCATCAAAGTCGGACCAAAGTAATGCTGAGGGACTACTTTGAAGTCGGAACGACTTGAAGTCGTACTAATATGAATGGTTGTCATTGGAAATCATGGGAAACGACGTGTCATGCTACTTTGCAGTCCCAAATCTTGGGACAAGTTGTACAAGTGTGAAAGGGGCCTAAACCTTTTTCTGACACTTGTTTCTTAAACAGTATTTTTTTTGCTAGAAAATTACTTGGAACCCCCAAACATTATATATATATATTTTTAGTAGAGATCCTAGAGAATAAAATGGCAGTTGTTGCAATATTTTATGTCACACGGCATTTGCGCAGCGGTCTTGCAAACGGAGATTTTTGGGAAAAAATATACTTTTAATTAATTTAAAAAAACGAAACCGTAAAGTTAGCCCAATTATTTTTGTATCGTGAGAGAATCGTGCAAAAAATTGTAACTCATTTTAGTCAGAATCATGCAGCTCTAATATGCGGTGTTGGAAGAGTTACCAGTAAGTCTAACTCTGGATTTTAGCATTGCAGTAGCTTGAGTCTGCTGACCCCAAGGTCCCTTCGATTGCCTAAGCCTTTTCTCTCCTCTCCACTCCATAATCAACTTATAAAATTAATAATTATGTTCTGTCCTATATGTACAGTGTGACACTGCTAGAGTCTATGTGGTCATTTTTTGACTGGACTTATGCTTGTATCAATTTGTAATAAAGCTACTTTTTATACTCGAGTATAAGCCGAGGCACCTATTTTTACCACAAAAAACTGGGAAAATGTATTGACTCGAGTATAAGCCTAGGGTGAGAATGCAGCAGCTACTGTAAGTGGAAAAGAGGGTCAACAATGCCCATTTGCAGCTTCACTGTGCCCATTTGCATGCCTCAGCCTCACTGTGCCCATCTGCATGCCTCAGCTTCATGCCTCAGCCTCACTGTGCCTCAAGTACCTTGATCGGAGTTGTGCCCATCTGCCGTTGTGCAGGCGTTTTCTCCTGGCGCTGTGCCCATCTGTAGCCTTATTACGGTATCTCCTCGTCTGTGACAGAACACTGACTCGGTTTCCCAGCAGTGAGTCAGTGTTCAGCCTATCACGGAAGAGGAGGAGGCGGTGCTTTGTTACACTGCATGGCCGCTGACTAGACTGAATGTATCACAGCGCCGGGAGATAAGGCTGCAAGTGGGCACAGCGCCGGGAGGACTCGAGTATAAGCCGAGGGGGGCATTTTCAGCACAAAAAAATGTCCTGAAAAACTCTGCTTATACTTGAGTATATACGGTAATTTGATTTTAATACAATCATTTCACTTTGTTGCGTCTCTAACAATTCTACATCCCTTAAAGTCCTATGTGAACAAATAGGTGTTCCTTTTTCACTCTTCATATTATATACTGTAGATGATGATATTTAAAGTCTGTATTTTTACATTGAGGAACATTATTCTCAGATTGTTCGACAATTTTAGACACAGCTTTTCATAGATTGGTAAACCCTTGCCCGTTTTTACTTCTGAAACACTCGGACTCTCCAAGATGCTCTCTTTATACCCAATCGCGTTACCTGTTGCAAAATGTTCTTTAACCACTTCCATACAGGGCATTTTCACCCCCTTCCTGCCAAGACCAATTTTTAGTTTTCAGCGCTGTTGCTCTTTGAATGACAATTGCGTGGTCATGCAACACTGTACCCAAATGAAATCTTTGTTACTCTTTCGTCCATGGACCGACACAGCCTCTCTATTGACAAAGTGGGTATTATACGTTAATTAGGAGTGACTAGGCATAAAACTTGTAAAAAGTGTTGCATCACACCTTCCACAGTACCGCCCAGGGGGCGGACCCTCTGGGTATATCCCCTCAGTCTGCATCTCGCAGATCAGTTTTTTTCTGTCTAGCAAGGAGTAGGACATGGCTCCCTTCGGGCCCATTGGTCCGGGGGAAAAATATATATTTTTTTTGCTACATTTTTTTGTTTCCTGCGATCTTCGATCAACTGCCGACTGGGTGACAGGCTGGATCCTCGATCCTTGTAGTCTCCCCAGTTTTGGCCATCGAGCCTGTGCCGACCCTAGCTACGCGCTGGGTTTTCCACGACATGCCCGTCGCTCCACGGGTGGTCGGTGAGCCTACGCTCCAGGGCCTGCATCGGACCGCTCAGCTTCGGCTGACCTTACGGCCGAGTCGCAGCAGCCTGTCCAGGGAGCGTCGCGCTCCAGGGCATACATATGATCGTCCCCTCGGGTCCAATCACAGCATGCCTGGCCAACAGTCACCTTCCGTGCGTGGACGATGATCTGTTTGGAATGTCTTCCAGCATGATACATGCAGGATAGGTAAGTAAACTCCCCTGCCTCGGCTGGGTGATTTGGCTGGACATTCCTGGAGAGATCAAGTAAGTGGTTGTGGCCCCTTTCTTCCCTCTCTCCCTGCCTTTCCCTCCTCCCTGGGCTTCTAGCTAAAGGTTGCTGGGTGCTGGGGGTCACCTAGGGGGTTCCACTGGAGCGGGGCTGGCTGTAACTAACATTTAAAAGAAATGTAATTTCTGCTTACCTGTGTGTGTGCTTCCTCCTCCATGCTGTCGGCGGCCATTTTGCGGTGGTCCATGCCGGGTTCGGCCTCTAGTGACTGCCCGGTGGCCATCTTCCTGTGGTTTCAGCACCATTTTTTTTGTAGTTCCACACAATTCACACAGGAAGCGCTGATAAAAGAAGCAGACTGACACAGCAGCATCACAGGCGCAGCACACGGCAGCATAGCGGTACTGATCCAAGGGTGGTGAGTCCTCTGGGTGACCCAGCATCTCTGCAGCGCAGGAGGGTGGCCTATTGATATCTTGCCTGGAGCCCTGTGGGTGTCAGCATGTGGTCAGCATGGCATCTGAGCCAGATGTCTTCTCCCCTGAAACACCAGATTTAGCAGCTGGTGCCCCTGAGGTGTCTATGGACGCTATGTCGGCAATCCTAGAGGCGTTTGCTGCCAGGGTGGAAGCGGCACACGGAAATACAGGGGGTAGTAAATGCCCCCATCCCCTGCAATCTTCTGGGGCTATTTCTGAGACAGAACCAGGTCCAGCTACGGCTCATGGCCCAGATTCTGACGCATCAGAGACTGCAGACCGTGACCGATTGGACAGTGAGGATGACTCAAAGTCCAGGTCAGTACGCGAGACGGCTTTGGTATCTGACCTTATTACTGCAATGCGGGATATGCTAAAGTTGGAAAATACTGCAGAAGCAGCAGAGACTCTGGTCCCCTTTGGGTTTAGTAAACCTGCCCGCACTGCTAAGGTGTTCCCTTGTGTGTCTTATTTTGATTAACTCTTATACAAGGAATGGGAGAACCCACTGAGGGTCTTTACAGCCCCAAAGAGGTTTGCGGTACGGTACCCCTTTGAGGAGAGTTTTCTGAAGAAATGGACCTCTCCCCCTATAGTGGACTCTCCGGTGTCCAGACTTAATAGAGCTATCACAATTCCAGTAGAAGGGGCTCCTGTTTTCAAGGACCCTGTGGATAAGAAGGCTGAAGCACTCGCTCGCTACCTATACTCAGTGGTAGGCTCGGCAGTATGCCCGGAATTGGCGGGGGCCCTAGTGTCTCGGACACTTACTGAATGGGCAATTGCTACTCCAGGGGTTAAAGGAGCGAGATGCTCCTCCTAATGAGATAACTTTGGCCGACCAGTTGGTCCAGGGCCTTAAGTTTGTCTGTGAGTCAGACATGGATACTATTCCCCTGCTGTCAAAAGCTTTGGTTTATGCAGTAGCAATACGCCGCCTAATCTGGCTAAAGGGCTGGTCTTCGGACCAGACCTCCAAGAAAGCCCTGTTGGATCTGCCTTTTAAGGGCGACAGACTTTTTGGGGCTTCTCTGGATGACATCATCAAGGATGCCACAGGAGGTAAAAGCACTTTGCTTCCCCAAACTAGCAAGGGTAAGGGGCCACGCCAAGGGCAAGGGCCCTCCTTTACTGCACGCAAGCGTTTTTTTACATCCCCTTAGGGCGACAGGGAAAAGACCCCAGGCCGACAAGTCGCCTGCCCAAGGACAAAAGCGTCCTTGGTCCCGCAGACCCAACAAGCCTGCGGACAAATCTGTGTCCGCATGAAGGTCCGCCCCCACCCAGCTCTTGGGTGGGGGGGATGTCTTCGCAAATTCGCGACTCACTGGACAACTCTAGTCTCCGACAGGTGGGTTTGCGAAGTAATCTCTTTAGGCTACAAGATAGAATTTCTCTCTTGTCCACCGGACAGATTCGTCACCTTCAATCTCCAGCTACTACCGACCCATCGGGAGGCCCTGTATGGGGCGGTCCAGGGTCTACTGGAACGCGGGGTAGTTATTCCAGTTCCAGAACAGGAACGGGGTCAGGGTTTTTACTCAAATCTGTTCATTGTGCCGAAGAAGGAGGGGGTTTGTCCAATCTTGGATCTCAGAGCCCTCAATTGCTTTGTGAAGGTACAAAGATTTCGGATGGAGTCGGTTCGATCTGTAGTCACGGCTCTCCATCCGGGGGACTTTCTGGCCTCCTTGGACATATCCTTGGCATGTCCCCATATACTCCAGACACCAGAGGTTTCTGCGATTTGCTATCGGGAAGAGCCACTACCAGTTTGTGGCCCTCCCGTTTGGCCTTGCCTCAGCACCCAGGACGTTCACCAAGGTGCTCGCTCCGATTCTGGCACTTCTAAGACGGCAGGGTATCGCTATCATGGGCTACTTGGACGACCTTCTGCTGAAGGCCCCTTCAAGCTCAGAATTAGAGGTAAGCGTGTCTATTACCTGTCAGACTCTTCGAGACTGGTTGGATACTAAACACGCAAAAGTCAGTATTGGTGCCCACTCAACGCCTAGTGTACCTGGGGTTGATTCTGGATTCCTCAGAGGAAAAGGTATTCCTCCCTGTGGTGAAGTTGCAGACCCTCCGGGCTGCAGTACGGCAGCTGACTTCCAGGAATTGGTCGTCACTCCGTTTTTGCATGCGAGTGTTAGGCCTCATGGTAGCCTCCTTTGAGGCGGTCCCATATGCTCAATACCACACTCGAGTGTTACAGAAGGAAGTTCTGTCCAGATGGAACAGATGTCCATCATCTCTGGATTATCAAATCCGAGTGAGCCACCTAGTCAGGAGATCCCTGTTATCGTGGCTGACAGCACCAGCTCTAATGGCCGGTAAGTCATTTCTTCCGGTTTACTGGATAGTGATCACGACGGACGCCAGCCTTACAGGTTGGGGGGGAGTCTGGGGTGTTCAGTCGGCGCAAGGTCGCTGGACCCCAGAGGGAAGCCCTCCTGCCGATCAATGTCCTGGAAATCTGGGCGATCAAGCTGTGCCTCTTCAAATGGTCTCAGAGGCTGCTGGGGCGTCCAGTCAGGATCCAGTCAGACAACGCCACAGCAGTGGCATATGTCAATTATCAAGGAGGAACAAGAAGCTTAGCTGCAGCATCGGAGGTCGCTCGCATCCTGAAGTGGGCAAAGAGGAGTGTACCGCCACTGTCGGCCGTGTACATTCCGGGTGTGGAAAACTGGCAGGCGGACTACCTGAGCCGCCAGATGCTGGACCAGGGAGAATGGTCCTTACACCCAGAGGTGTCCCAACTCCTCTGCCAAAGATGGGGCACACCAGACGTAGATCTTCTGGCTTCCTGACTCAATCGGAAGGTTTCGAGGTTTGTGGCCCGGTCAAGAGACCCATGGGCAGACGCAACGGACGCGTTGGTGGCATCGTGGGGTCAGTATCGGCTAATCTATGCCTTCCCTCCCTTAAGGCTTCTTCCTCTTCTGCTCCGCAGAGTGGAGGCAGAGGGAATTCCAATGATCCAATCGCTCCAGATTGGCCTCAGCGTCCTTGGTACGCCGATCTAGTACGTCTGGTAGCAGACGTCCCCTGGCGCTTACCACTACGGAAGCACCTGCTATCGCAAGGTCCCATACTCCATCTTGCTTTACGGTCACTGGCTTTAACGGCGTGGCTATTGAGAGCCAGGTACTGAGAGACCGGGGTCTATCAGATTCAGTAATCTCTACTATGAGAAGTGCTCGGAAACCATCCTCTAGGAAGGTTTATCACCGCACTTGGAAGGCCTACATCTCCATGTGTGAGGAAATTAGATGGCATGCGCGTACTTATTTGGTTTCCAGAATCCTGCTGTTTTTACAGCGTGGGGTGGACCAAAGGCTTGCCTTAAGTACGATTAAGGGACAGATATCTGCCCTGGCTGTCTTTTTTTCAGCGACCCCTGGCAGCTCACTCTCTCGTGAGCACGTTTGTGCAGGGGGTTCGACATGTGGCCCCTCCGGTCCGTCCCCTGGTCCTCTCGGTGCTTCAGAAGGCACCGTTTGAGAATATTAGATATTCCCCTGTTGACACTTTCTCAGAAGGTGGTCTTTTTGTTGGCTGTTACGTCAGTTAGACAAGTCTCTGAGCTGGCAGCCTTATCCTGCAAGGCTCCCTATTTGATTTTCCACAAGGATAAGGTGGTGCTGCGGCCACAGCCTTCCTTTCTTCCGAAGGTCGTTTCGGCTTTTCATCTCAACGAAGACATTGTACTTCCATCCTTGTGTCCTCATCCGTCGAATCCTAAGGAGTCTGCATTGCATTCCTTGGACGTTGTCCGAGCTTTGAGAGTATACCTATCGGCTACTTCCCTGTTCCGCAAGTCAGACTCACGGTTTGTTTCGGTGGCTGGTCCCAAGAAGGGCCAAGCAGTCTCGTCGGTCACCATCTCTAGGTGAATCCGACAGATAGTAATCCAGGCTTACGCCTTAAGGGGTCAAGCGCCCCCCTTTCCGGTCATGGCGCATTCGACCAGGGCAATAGGTGCCTCTTGGGCTTTCTGACATCAAGCGTCTGTTTTCCAATTATGTAAAGCGGCGACTTGGTCGTCCGCTCACACTTTCACCAAATTCTACAAAGTTGATGTAGGTGCATCTTCGGATGCCTCTTTCGGCCGCAAAGTTTTGCAGACGGCTGTTTAGAGTTGCAACTCCTCCGTTGGAAGAGTGCTGTTTTGTGTTTGGGGTGAAGTTTATTTTTATGCTGTTACCACCCCTCGTTCTTTCTCTGACACTGCTTTGGGACGTCCCACTTTGTCAATAGAGAGGCTGTGTCGGTCCATGGACGAAAGAGTAAATAGGATTTTTTACTCACCGTAAAATCCTTTTCTCTGAGTCCATGGACCGACACAGCACCCACCCCTCCTTTTAAGTTTGTACTGCTTTTTGACGAACTGATCTGCGAGATGCAGACTGAGGGGATATACCCAGAGGGTCCGCCCCCTGGGCGGTACTGTAGAAGGTGTGATGCAACACTTTTTACAAGTTTTCTGCCTAGTCACTCCTAATTAACGGATAATACCCACTTTGTCAATAGAGAGGCTGTCTCGGTCCATGGACTCAGAGAAAAGGATTTTACGGTGAGTAAAAAATCCTATTTTTTTTCCCCCCACAAATAGAGCTTCAGTTTGGTATTTGATCATCTCTGTGCTTTTTATTTTTTGCACTATAAACAAGAGGAACGACAATTTTGAAAAAAAGCACAATATTTTTTACTTTTTGATCTAATAAATATCACAATTTTATTTATTTTTTTAAACAATTTTTTTTCTCAGTTTAGACCGATATATATTGTTCTACATATTTTTGGTAAAAAAAAATCGCAATAAGCGTATATTGATTGGTTTGCGCAAAAGTTATAGCGTCTGCAAAATAGGGGATAGATTTATGGGGTGTTTTTTTTTTACTAGTAATGGCGCCGATCTGCGATTTTTTTATTGTGACCGTGACATTGCGGCGGACGTATCGGACACTTTTGACACGATTTTGGGACCATTCACATTTATACAGCGCTTAGTGCTATAAAACTGCACTGATTACTGTGTAAATGTGACTAGCAGGGAAGGGGTTAACACTAGGGGGCGCTGAAGGGGTTAATATGTTCCCTATTGAGTGATTCTTAACTGTAGGGAGAGGGGACACACAAGGGGAGGAGACCGATGTGTGTTCCTCTGTACTGGGAACACACATCGGTCTCCTCACCTCTGACAGGAGGTGGATCTGTGTGTTTACAGACGCAGTTCCACACTCCTGCCATGATCGCGGGCAATTGCGGGCGCCCAGCGGACATCGCGGCCGCCGGGCACACGCATCGGGTCACGAGCGGTGCCGCGGACGCGTGTGCCCCCTAGACGGCTGCTAAGAAAAGACGTCCACCCGGAGGGTGGGAGGGTTCCTGCCGGCGTCATATGTCTATGGCCCGGTCTGGAAGGGGTCAAGATCTTCCTTGTTGGTACCTTTTTACATTGCCATCTTTTTGTTGTCTCAACTTTTTAAAACTAGTTGCTGCCATCAATTTCAAGATTACCTTATTTTTTTTCTTAAATTGGTATATTTTCTCAGTTTAAACGTTTGATCTGTCTTCTTTTTTCTATTGTGAATATAATATGGGTTAATGAAATTTGCAAATCATTGCATTCTGTTCATGACAGGCAAAGATATCCAACCTGTTCAGTTAGGCTCATGAAATTAGAAGTGGTGCCTGGTGTTGTAAATCAAGGTTCTGTGAACTGAGAAACCCAAGATCCGTCATGTGAGATAGCTGAAGGTGAAAGTTGACCCCTTGTTAGAATATGAACATTGGTCATTGACGGGGAGTGAGAGCTCCTTTTGGGTGACATCAAATTACTCTCCTCTTGGTCTATATTCTATTTCTGACTCTTTGACGCACACACACATCTTCCACAGGTCTCCTGCTTTTCTGTCTGTATTGATCGTCTGTAGCTTCAAGGATTAGAACATTCTTGACCTAAATCTGAACCTAAATTATTTCTGCCTTTTTATTATTTTTTATTTCTGTCACACTCATGCACGCATTTATTTTCATCCAGCCATTTGTTCTTTCTAAACCTTGTTTTGCCACTATCGGGTTCTCTATTTGGACTTGTATCTGCCTGCTAACCATGCACTTTTCTGAGCTTTGTGGCTGGTGCAAGCACTTAAGAGCTTTTGTGCCATTCTTTCTGATTAGCGGCATGGTGGTGGGGATCTACTTTATCCTGGAGGCCATTGTGAACAGCGGACCTCTCTCTGATGAGCATTTCTATGATCGGATTGACCTTCAGCAACCTAAAATCCCTTCATACCATGGACTGAATCCAACTGTATACAGCAGCCTCAGGTTGCCTACTGACATTAATCCTAAACAGCAATTTACATTTGGCTTGGAACATTAGTATAATTGGGGTTTTCACTTGCTTGGAAATTAACTCTTGTGTTGCTATACATTCAGGAAAGTTTTGCTTTATTTGGGGTAAAACTTTCCTCCTGAGTCTATAGACCACTGCTTGATTTAACCCCATTCTGCCAAAGAACCTTGACAGCTTGTCTAACAGAAAATCAAGTGCTGTTTTGCACTACTAGTAGGATAAAAAAATCAAAGGTTATGATAAAAATTCAAGGTTGCTTTTTGCTGAAATGTTCTGTAATGGTTTGTTGCACATCTATACTGTATATTGGAAGATGACACTTGTGGCTTTCTCCCACAGCTGTTCCTTTTGTCCTTATTTGCTAAGTTAACAGTCATTATAGATTATTATGCTTACATTCTGTCTCTATTTTTATAGCATATATTTCTTTCTCGTACATCACGGGACACAGAGCGACATAGTCATTACTAATGGGTTATATAGATACCTTCAGGTGCTGGCACTGGCAACTTCCAAAACCGGAAGTACCCTCCCCTATATAAGCCCCTCCCATCCGGGAGCACCTCAGTTTTTTGCCAGTGTCTAAGGTGTTGGCCAAGAAGAAACATGTGTTTTTCACTGAGCTTGCGTACAGGTTCTTTTGGGCCTCAGTAAGCTATTCCGGATCCGACCAAAAAAGCTTCATAGCTAAACGGTCGGTACCCAGGCCTTGCAGAGAAGAGCAAGGTTTTGCCTGTAATGCTTCTCTTAGGAGAGCTGGACCCTGGGATCCAGAGCTCTGGTCATACCCATGACCAAGATGTTTTCTGTGCAGGGTGCTATACAGGTCCAGGGGAGTGGAATCCTTGGGAACCCGGTCCCTGAAGGTTTAATTACAATGCCTGCCGTGATAGGTGAAGTTTGGGCTTCTGTGGACCAAACAAAGTCCTGCGGCGGGGAACAGGTAAGTGGGAGCCCCCAGGAACTTGGTTCTATTGGGGGACCCCCAAGCCTAATTTGTCTTTCTGTCTGCTACCTAACGATATTCCCGCTAATATCTGTGCATGCCTGTAACTACTAAAAAAATGTAATAATTTTAATAGTGGTCAAGAAAAAAAATATATATATATATTTAATATATTAGACTGCGGTACCTGTGTTAATCCACTAGAGGCCGCTTTGGAACGTTTCTTGTCATGTGGACTAGTTTCTTTTCATCAGAGCAAGTCCAGGCAGATGGTGAGTTCTCTTGTGGGAAACTGCTTCCTCTGCCATGTTGCAATGCTCGTCCATCCCCCGGCCTGCGGCAAAAAGGGGCCCTGGCTCTTGTCCCTAGTTTCCCTTTTCAAAATTAGCGCCGAAGGCGCACGTGGCCGCGCGCGTGCACGCGCCTCTATATATAGAGGTGAGCCGGGAAAGGGGGCGGAGCCTGGGGGATGACGCTCTGTGCGCGCCGCAGCGCTTCTGCGCATGTGCGGGCATCCCAGCATGTTAAAAACCACAATTATGTGTTGTGAGCTGGCTATGGAGTGCAGAGACAGAGCTGGCAACATTTAAAAAAAAAAAAAAAGGCATACAGCAAGCGGTTGATGCAGGCATCCCCATAGAAAGGCACATTAGTAGACACCAACTGTTTTTATAGCAGCATTTGTGCTAGACTATTGTCAGTAAGTGGTGTATTTCGGCTGGAATACCTCAGCTTTGGGCTTAGGAATAATGCCGTCTAAAAACTCCGGGACTAAAAATTCCAGGAAGCATAGGGGGTCTCCATCGGGCTCTGAGGATCTTGGGCATGCTTCGGCTGCACCAGTCTCCCCTGAAGAATCAGAGGTTAGTGACCGTAGAGCACCCTCAGGAGTACCTGGTACTGTGGCTGTCCTCAGTTCACCTGCTCCTGTGTATGTAACAGAGGAGGTTTTTTCCTCAGCTCTGGGAGGGCTGGAAGAGAGATTGTCAGCATTGATCGCTGCTTCCCTGTCACAGGAAAAAAGCGCTCGATCTCCGTCTCCTCCCTCAGAGTGCCTGTTAGCAGAGCAACAGTCCCATACAGGGATCGACCTGCCTGAAGGGGATCAGGATGAGGTCGATTCTGTTGTAGAGGAATCAACAGTGGAAGAGCCATTCTCAGCATCACATGCTGAAAGGTTATGGGTTCAGTCCCTGACTAATATGGTCCGATCAGCATTTAAAATGCCCCTTGCGGAGCCATCATCCACTTCTGTCTCCTTGTTGGGGTCGCTAAAAGCTCCCCAGACTGTTTGTTCCTTTCCGATCCATCCTTTACTGGAAGGGCTCATTTACCAGGATTGGGAGCATCCTGATAAAATATTTACTCCTCCCAAGAGATTTCAAGTGGTCTATCCCATGGAGGATAAGTTCATCAAAAAATGGAGGGTCCCTACAGTGGACGCAGCCATCTCTTGTGTGAATAAATCACTGACATGTCCAGTGGATAATGTCCAAATGTTCAAGGACCCAATAGATAAAAAATTGGAGTCCTTATTAAAATCTGCTTTTTCTACAGCAGGATTGGTGACACAACCAGCAGTGGCAGCTATTGGGGTCTGCCAAGCAGTGAAGGATCAGTTGAAACAGGTCTTAAGGGACTTGCCAGATCAGCAGGCTCTTTCCCTAGCTGATCTACCTAGAGCCTTATGCTTTGCGGTGGACGCTATAAAGGATTCAATCCATCAGGCCTCCCGCCTTACGCTGTCTGTAGTACATATGCGCAGGCTTTTATGGCTCAAAAACTGGTCTGCTGAAGCTCCCTGTAAAAAATTGCTGGTCAGCTTCCCATTTCATGGTGAACGCTTATTCGGGGAAGACCTGGACAAATATATCCAGAGAATTTCCAGCGATAAAAGTACACTTTTGCCGGTTAAAAACAGAGTTAGAGGTCCCTCTTTTAAGAGGCCGGCTTCTCCAGTCCCTAGGACATCGGCTGTGAAACAGTTCCGACGGCCTCCTCGGTCAAATCCCGGAGGTAAAAATCAGGGACAATTGCAGGGTAACAAGAAGCCCTGGAGCAGGAGAGGTACAAAACCTCCCCCAAAGTCAAATGCATGAAGGGTTGCCCCCACTCAATCGGGTGGGGGGAAGACTTCAGTTGTTCACAGAGACCTGGCGGGACACGATCAGAGACAGATGGGTGCTCTCCGCAGTAAATCTGGGATACAAATTGGAGTTAAAAGACTCCCCTCCTTCCCACTTTATAAGGTCAAACGTGCCAAGGGATCCCCAGAAGAGAGGATCCCTCCTGTTGGCACTAGAACAATTATTGCTCCAAGCAGTAATTATAGAGGTTCCCCTGGAAGAATGGGGGTTCGGGTTTTACTCAAACCTCTTTACAGTCCCGAAGCCAAACGGGGACGTGAGGCCCATATTAAATCTAAAAGGGCTAAACAAATTCCTACATATCAGGACTTTCCGGATGGAGTCGATCCGGTCGGTGGCCACTGCCCTACAAGGGGAGGAATGGTTAGCCTCGATCGACATCAAAGATGCTTATTTGCACATTCCCATCTTTCCAGCCCACCAAAAATTTCTACGCTTTGCGGTAGAAGGGCGCCATTTTCAGTTCAGAGCCTTACCCTTCGGTCTAGCCACAGCACCAAGAGTGTTCACAAAAATTCTGGCCCCATTATTGGCCAATCTAAGAACACGAGGTGTAACGATAATGGCATATCTAGACGACTTGTTGCTGATAGACCACTCAGTGGAAAAACTAGAAGTGGTTGTTCACGAGACAATCAAGTATCTGGAATATCACGGTCGGATTATCAACCGAGACAAGTCAGCCCTAAAACCAGTCAAAAGTCTGGAATACTTGGGGCTAAGGCTGGATTCAGACCAGAGAAAAAATTTCTTGCCTCAAGAAAAGGGGTCGTCTTTGAGAGATTTGATCCACTTTAGTGGGTTCAAAAAGACAGCCATCCATACGCCTGTGCATGAGGCTGCTGGGAAAAATGGTGGCATCATTCGAAGCAGTACCCTACGGTCAATTCCATTCAAGGAAGTTGCAAAGGGCCATACTGTCAGCCTGGAACAAAAAAGTTCAGGCTCTGGACTTACCAATGTCCTTGTCCCCTTCCGTTCGCAAGAGCCTCCGCTGGTGGTTGGTTCCCCAGAATCTGGAAAGAGGGAAATCCTTCAGTCCGATTTCCTGGAAGGTGGTCACTACAGATGCCAGCCTTATAGGCTGGGGAGCAGTACTGGAGCAATGGTCTCTCCAGGGCAGATGGTCGGATGCAGAAAAGGCCCTGCCCATCAATCTCTTAGAGATACGAGCAGCCCGGTATGCCCTAGTAGCATGGACATCCAAACTCCAAGGGTCCCCTGTCAGAATTCAATCAGACAATGCCACAGCAGTGGCATATATCAATCGTCAGGGGGGCACCAGGAGTCGTGCAGCCCAAAGGGAAGTAAATTACATCCTGAGATGGGCAGAAAGATATGTCCCAGCCATATCTGCGGTATTCATTCCAGGAGTGGAGAATTGGAAGGCGGACTTTCTAAGTCGCCAACAATTATGCCCAGGGGAATGGTCCCTTCATCCCGAGGTTTTCCGGACAATATGTCAGCGGTGGGGAACACCGGATGTAGATCTGCTAGCATCCAGATTCAACACAAAAGTGGACAGGTTTGTCTCTTGGACAAGGGATCCCCTAGCTTGCGGCTCGGATGCCTTAGTGTTCCCTTGGGATCAGTTCAAGCTGATATATGCATTCCCACCACCACAATTGTTACCTCGATTACTCCGCAGAATCAGGGTAGAAAAGAAACCAGTGATTCTGGTGGCTCCAGCGTGGCCCCGAAGAGCATGGTACGCGGAGATTGTAAAAATGTCTGTGGGGAGTCCTTGGACCCTCCCACATCGTCCGGACCTGCTTTCGCAAGGACCGATATACCACCCTTCCTTACCAGCCCTAGGTTTGACGGCCTGGCTATTGAAGCCCACATTCTAAAAAAGAGAGGGCTCTCTAATGCTGTGGTATCTACCATGATCAATGCCAGGAAGCCGGTATCCAGGCAGATCTACTATAGAATCTGGAAGGCGTACATCGCCTGGTGTGAGGCCAAGAAATGGCATCCACGTAAATACGTAATAGGTAGGATTCTGGACTTCCTACAATGGGCTGTAGATAGGAAGCTTGCCTTGAGTACTATCAAGGGTCAGATTTCGGCCTTGTCAATATTTTTTCAAAGGCCCTTGGCTTCGCATTCACTAGTCAAAGCCTTTATACAAGGAGTGATGCGTATTAGTCCTCCGGTTAATATTCCCATATGTCCATGGGATCTAAACTTGGTTCTGTCGGTTTTACAGAAACAACCATTTGAACCATTACAGCATATTTCCTTGGTGCTTCTCACCAGGAAATTGATTTTTCTAGTAGCCATTTGTTCGGCTAAAAGAGTGTCGGAATTAGCAGCTATGTCCTGTAAAGAGCCATATCTGGTTATCCATAAGGACAGAGTAGTATTACGTCCTCAGCCAGCCTTTCTTCCTAAGGTGGTATCGAGGTTTCATTTGAACCAAGATGTGGTTCTTCCTTCTTTTTTCCCCAAACCTACTTCGGTAGAGGAAAAGTTATTGCATTCTTTGGATGTAGTAAGAGCAGTTAAAGCTTATCTAAAAGCCACTGCTCAGATTCGCAGAACGGATACTTTGTTTATTCTGCCGGAAGGCCCCAGAAAGGGTCAGGCAGCGTCAAAATCTACTTTAGCCAGGTGGATTCGACAGGTCATAATACAAGCCTATGGCTTGAGAAGGAGACCGCCTCCGTTCAAAGTTAGAGCGCACTCCACGAGAGCAGTTGGAACTTCATGGGCAGTGCATCACCAGGCCTCCCTGGCTCAAATCTGTAAGGCCGCAACATGGTCTTCAGTTCACATGTTTACTAGGTTCTACCAGGTGGACGTTAGAAGTCAGGAGGATGTCGCCTTTGGGTGCAGTGTGTTGCAGGCCGCAAAAGATCCTCATGTCTGATAGCGCTCAGCTTATATATGGTGTATCCCCCCCCTCCTTTGGCATTGCTTTAGGCCATCCCATTAGTAATGACTATGTCGCTCTGTGTCCTGTGATGTACGAGAAAGAAAATAGGATTTTTATAACAGCTTACCTGTAAAATCCTTTTCTTGGAGTACATCACGGGACACAGAGCTCCCGCCCCTCTTTGGGGACACTTATTGCTTTGCTACAAAACTGAGGTGCTCCCGGATGGGAGGGGCTTATATAGGGGAGGGTACTTCCGGTTTTGGAAGTTGCCAGTGCCAGCACCTGACGGTATCTATATAACCCATTAGTAATGACTATGTCGCTCTGTGTCCCGTGATGTACTCCAAGAAAAGGATTTTACAGGTAAGCTGTTATAAAAATCCTATTTTCTTGGAGTACATCACGGGACACAGAGCTCCCGCCCCTCTTTAGGGACACTTATTGCTTTGCTACAAAACTGAGGTGCTCCCGGATGGGAGGGGCTTATATAGGGGAGGGTACTTCCGGTTTTGGAAGTTGCCAGTGCCAGCACCTGAAGGTATCTATATAACCCATTAGTAATGACTATGTCGCTCTGTGTCCCGTGATGTACTCCAAGAAAAGGATTTTACAGGTAAGCTGTTATAAAAATCCTATTTTTTTTATACTTTTCACATTCATCTATTTTCACCTCCTTGTAACTGTATATTTTTGGACAAATTTATCTCAATCAGTGTTAAGTATGAGGATCCACAGGCCGCAGATGGTCTTGCAGGAGCCCTGGATACTCGGCAGCAAAACACTGGAGCGGTATGTAATAATTCTAAACATCTCTGTAAAAGAATGTATCAACCCTGCAGGCCAGTCTTTTCATGAAATTTAGGCTATCTGTTATTCCTGTCTGGTGTGGTTGCCAGTTAATTACAGAATGTATTTTTTTAATGCAAGAAGTAGAAGTACCCAAATTTGACCTGGAGTGTGGGAGGAAGAAGCAGTACAAGGGGCCAGTTGGTTGATGTGTGGATAGGAAGTGGCTAGATAAGAAGAGAAAGATGAGCTCATTGCTGCACCACTACTCCCCTTACTGGCCAATAATAGGCTGGGGCAGGTCCAGGATGACCTGCAATCTGAGAAAGTGGTTTGAATAATGCTGAACATCAGATTACATTTAGCACCTAAAAAAGTATTGCTAGAATAATATCTGTATTGAGGCTGATTTTTTGTTGTTGAATATTTTACAGGGCGGCCGCGCTGCGCAGGATCGTGTGTGTGTGTGTGTGTGTGTGTGTGTGTGTGTATGTATGTATGTGTGTGTATGTATATGTATGTGTGTATATATATATATAGTGTGTGTGTGTGTGTGTATATGTGTGTGTGTGTGTATATATATATATATATGTATATATAATGTATGTGTGATCCTGCACTTCCAGGTATTGGGCATGAATACGTGCCACCGGCAGGTCGCTCCTGCTGTAAATTTACATTGCCTGAGCTGATGGCAGGTCCCGCAGAGACGATATCCGCTGGCACCCGCTGATCATTCTGTACACAGGCAAAACAGCAATCTGCCTATGTAAACAAGGCAGATTGCCATTCTGTCAGTACAGACGGCATGGATCCTGTGTTCCTGTAAAGTCTGAACACAGATCCATGCCTTCAACTAGTAAAAGCACCTCCCCGCTACACTGAAAACACCATCTAGGCACACAGTTAACTCTTTGGTCGCCCCTCATGTTAACCCTTTCCCAGACAGTGTCGTAGACATTTTAGCACTGATCACAGTGTCACTGGTTCCCAAAATAGTGTCAGGTGGTGTCCCATTTGTCCGCCGCAAAATTGCAGTCCCGGTATAAGTCACTGATTGCTGCCATTACTAGTAAAAAATATATATAAATATTGCATAAATATATCCCTCAGTTTGTAGACGCTATTACTTTTGCACAAACCAATCGATATACGCTTGGATTTTCTTTATTTTACCAAAAATATGTAGCAGAATACATATTGGCCTACATTGATGAAAAAAAAAATGATTTTTACTGTTTTTTTTTTTTTTTTTATTGGATATGTTTTAGAGCAGAAAGTAAAACAATTTTTTTATAATTGGTGGTTGTGTTGTGTTTATAGCACACAAAAAAAGAGGTGATCAAATAGCAGCAAAAGAAAGCTCTATTTGTGGGGGAAAAAAATAAACATATGTCATTTGAGTACAGTGTCGCACGACCACACAATTGTCAGAGTATCGCCGTGACGCGTTGTATAAAATGGCCTGGTCATGGAGGGGGTAAATCTTTCAGAGCTGAAGTGGTTAAAGGCCAAGTTTACTTTTGTTATGTTAATGATTTTGCAGGTAAAAAATGTGTAATTATTATTTTTATTTTTTTTACCATTCAGCTTGCAAAGCATTTCACCTGTGATCAGTAGACCCCTGCTACAATATCAGGCTCTTGCATACACTTCAAACTACAAAGGTGGTGATGAGTGCCATGGTATTTTATTGAGAATTGTAAGCCGTCCGCCATTATGGAAGACAGTATTTGTAGTTTTTCCATTCACAGATCACTGTGAATGAATGTCCCAGCTGTGTGGGTGGATCGCTGCACTTACATGCTGTTTTAAAATGTGATAGTAGGTGGTGAGGAATAGAACCCCCGCCACTATCACGGTGGTGGATGAGGGGGGGGGGAGGCATTCGTGGGGGTGCAGCATTAGTAACCTGTTACATGTTACACCCTAAATACAATTGTAACATGTGACCTGTTATAAAGGTGAACGTATCCTTTATTTGTATAGTACAAGACACAGGACTTGTATTCTTAGCCAATGGGTTATATTCAGCTACCTCCAGGTTATTGGATACTCAAAACCTGCTAGGGCTGCCCCCAGAATTCACCATACAACCCCACCTGCTCTGTGAGACTCCAATGTTTTGCTAGTGTCATTGGGTGATGGACTTACCATTGATCTAACCATTCAGTTTTTCCCTAAGGCTTCTATCAAGATTTGACTGTTTACTGCCCTTTCTAGCAGTTTTCAGATCAGTTTCCTTAGGGACTGTACCTGGACCCACTGCGTAGCGACAGCCTGTAATGTTTGCTTTGGGCACTGGATCCTGCGTTCAGCATTCACATTGGCACAAAGTGAAAAATGTGTAGTTAGAACATATGGGGTAGAGGCGCTGTAACTAGTATGATGAAATGTAATGTCCATTAAAGTGCTTATTAAAATATTCCTGAACGTATCTAAGATACTGGGATGGGATTAAGGGTGAAAAACGGAAAGGAAAAATGGGAATAAAGTCCTGTATATAAAAATTAGACAAAGTCCATATTCCAGGGCAAGCCTCCAGGGGGAAGATGAGAGCAGGCTCCACAATATGCAAAGGAAAAGAGAGAGAAGGCGCCTCCAGGTTAGGAACAATGTACAGTAATCTTTAATTTACAACAGGCACATCAATCCACTTACATCTAGTTTCTGTATAAATGTATAGTTGGCTGCAGGTTGCCATACAGGTCCGAGGCCATGTCCCATTTCTGTCCTTCCCAGATCCTGAAGAC